>CM067379.1:22223131-22890413 GCA_034510155.1 Eucriotettix oculatus
ACAGGAGATGGACGAACATGAGAGGCCCTAAAATAGACTGTCCGTTGCAGGAGTCAGTCTCGCAGACTCCGCAGTACTGCAGCAGGATCTCGCTGGTCGAGATGAGTTTGTAGGAATCGCAAGGGTGCTGCTTGTCCATCACCGCCCCCGCACAGTCGCGGGCCGTCACCGGCTGCCCCAGAACTGGAAGCGGAAGAAATCAATTAATACACTCTCAGTGTACGTTACTCACTAGTGGTGGGGGATGTTCAGTATTCCAGTTTCTTGACCACTAAGTAATACATGTAGGGGAACTCGGGGGCGGGACAACGGGATACCCTATTTTTTTTATAACGATCGCATCGACTGCCTGGTCATTAGCGACCACAGTGACAACTATTTACATATTAATATACAATTATATACACATTATTTACTACTATGAATTTACATAATACAATACAGGTAACATCCATTTTTCTGCTCGTTACCACTAACTAATTATTTATCTTCTTTCCATTTGATTTTTAGATTTTAACAAAAGAGAACACAGAATACATTTAAATTAAATCAAAAATATTACTGTCCTTACAAAATTTAATAATGTCGTTTTGGTATTCATGGAAGTACAAAATAGATTTGTAGCTTTTGCCCTGTAGGTATTTTTGTCTGTGTTGGTGGTATTTGGGGCGCATTGATTGATGATATATTTTCTTTCGACTGGATAGAGCTGGAGTTTAGTAAATAGGGATGAAACATTGTAACTGGCCAAGAAAGAAGTCCAGGCAGCCATCTTGACCAAGTTCTGACTGTTCTTTGTGAATGATCTCTTGTTTTGGCGCCTCACTCCTATGAATTTAAAAGTTTTGCAGAATTTCTACGGAAGATAAGCTACAGAATCGCTCGCCTTTTAACACTGTAATGGTATATATTCGTAAAATAGATGTATTTAGCTGCATAAAAGTTACGTATTATGTTTAAATCAATTTTTATTAAAGCGTTAAAGAATCACCGTTCCTCAATATTCTTCCGATCTTCCTCTTCTTCCCTTTTAGAACAAACGGTATTGTTGCTCCTAATTTTTGCCACCGTAGAGAAACGATTAAATCAAAACTGTTGCCGTCACCTACTCGATATACACACTATACTGGCAATTTTTTTCAGAGATAATTTCAAAAGAAGTCTTCAAGAGTACAGTCTCAAATAAAAATACATATATAATTCGTGAAGTGAAACTGTCGCTAAGAAATTCCGAGAGATCGTAATGAGAACAGTTAATTAGCGAATGCTCCACCCATTTACCAAATGGTCTGTTAATTTGATTAACGGAGCGAAGCACTGTATCCAATTAACATATGGCGATTAGATTCCATCAATCAATTACAGAGGCCCCATTAGTGAAATGCATTAGTGTCGCGCGTGTTCTGTTACATTCAGATTCCAGAGGGTTAATATCAAAAATTTTCATCCTTTCCCTACCCTGTGACGGGTTAAATTCATTTTGCATAATTTATGGATATGCTTCAAAATTTCTTCTAGCCACTCATAAAGTTTTCCTTTAAAATTTGTCTCCTCTATTCTCCCGATATGAATCGTCAAATTTCGTTGTAAGACCACCAATTAATCCCAACAACAAATGCTAAACGACTCCCTGTAATTAAAGTTTCACTCCATTTTCCGAGATAAGTCTTCATTGCATTAAATATTCTGGTAAGACGATACTCACTCATTAACTCTACGTTGACGTTCATTTCATATTAGTCTTATGTGTCAGGTCTACTAAAATAAAATACGAGGGTGGTTCAAAAAGTAATGACTTTTTTTTTCAATTTTTAAGAAAGTACAGCGTCGTTCCTTCTTCGACACTCTTGGTGCAGAAGT
This sequence comes from Eucriotettix oculatus, assembly GCA_034510155.1. NCBI lineage: Eukaryota > Metazoa > Arthropoda > Insecta > Orthoptera > Tetrigidae > Eucriotettix > Eucriotettix oculatus. The sequence goes on from CM067379.1 coordinate 22,224,992, forward strand.
TACAGCCACCAGTTGGCAACATAGTCTTAACAAGGACGAGGAATCCTGCATATCCTCTATTTTCAGTGAGAAGGAATTACTAAAGAAACACGGCAACCATTACACAGGCTAAAATAAATAAAAAGGCGGCCAAAAATCAGCATATAAAATTTATTACTATTTAAATAAATTAAAGTACTTTTGAGACTGTCTTAGGCACACTACAAACATAATATTACAATGAATTAAATATAGTTCAAAATTTACATATTTATCAATTCATGTAATTTACTCCGTCAGCCGAAAAGATTATTAAATGTATTTCCATGTGAAGATTTTGGTGTCGCGCATGGACCATCACCTGCGACGGTTGCGGCCGAAATGATGTGGTTACAATGAGTGATTTCGGCAGTTAAATTTTAACAATGGAAAAGCATATTAAAAAGTTCAGCTATTATAACAAAAGAGGATCATAAATTTTGTTAAAATTACTCGTATCATTGTTTTTATGTTGAGTGCACGAGGGTTGCACCTGATATACAGCATTTCACTCATAATTCTCGAAAAATAATTATTTTCTTCGTCTAAAATTTCCACTTGTTAAATGTTGACTTTTTGGCCTTCTTTTTTATTGTAAATTTTAAGTTAGTGACTGATACCTAATTTTCTCTTATTGCGGTTAGTTAACTCGCCGAGTTGGATTTATCAAGCAGAGAAAATTTTGATTGGCGTTATAAGAATATGAGGGTGGTTCCTCCTATTTCTTTCTCCTTAAATAAGTTAGTTATGTGAAAGTTTTGAATTTTGGGGCCATTCCTCAAATATTCTTCTCCAGTCCACTGCAGTAACAACTTCCTAAGTTAGAAGGTGGTAGCACCGGACCCTCTTACAAAATGGCTGTCATTGACGTACGTATTAGACAGCATTCTGTGATTGAATTCTTAAATGTGGAAGGTGAAACGCCCATTCGCAATCCTTAAGACGGCTGGAACTTAAGACAGATGCAACAGTGGACGCCAGCGCTGTTCGGCGATGTATTAGCAGCTGTAACGAAGCTAAAGTTGGCTGGTGTACTGTAGTGACCGAGTCGATGAGCTCATTCGACTAGTGAATTGTTTCTCACTCTCTCGTCGGGTCACTAAAGGAAGCTCGTCATGGGATTCGCTTTGAAGACGTGGAGGCCGTGAAAATGTCAGTGCGTCGATGACTTCGGAATAAAGACTACGCTTTTTACCGCAGTGTATTATTAAATGCCCTTGTTGAAAGATGGACGAAAACTGTGGGAAAGGACGAAGTCTATATAGAAATTTAAAAAAAATTCATCGTTAATGTTGTAGGTTGATTTTGATTTAATTGTATTTAATTGCCTTGACAAATGAAAGAAAAAAATATAGGAAGTATTATTTGTTGAACCACCCTCGTACATTGGAACAAATTGAATTATTCAAGATCGCTGCTTGTTCAATGTTATATTAAATCGTGTGACAGTAATTGTATAGTGGAATTTTGTAAGAAGAGTCTTTGGTACGTCCTGAGGAAATCCTCTTTGTCGATTGGTCAATGCCAGGGATGTCGTGTAGCAGTTTCAGGCTCACCAGTGACGTGCAGCTTGAGGCAGGTGGAGGGCGCCGCGGTGGGCGTCGCGTCGTCGTCGTTGACGTTGGAGGCCTGGCTGGGGGCCGGCAGGTCCGGCGCCTGTCCCAGCCGCGTGAGCAGCGTCGCGACGGTCTGCAGGGCGGCGCGAGGGGAGCTCACGTCTCGTTCGCAGGGCAAGGCCTTGAGGGCCAGCACCGGGGAAGTCCCGTTGCCGAGGAAAGGGTCCGCGCAGCGAGGGTCCTGCATGGAGTTGCACACGAAACAGTCGATCGCGTTCACTGAAAGCAGAGAAAGAGAAGAAAATAACGGGTTAATCAGTATGACGATGCCAGGGGTGCATGGGCTAGGACGTTTCTGACGTCATGGTCACGGAGACTGAGATTAAGACTGACCACGCGTCACTCCAAGTTCGAAATTTGCTATGTAAGATGACAGTCCGCAGGCAAAGGCCCTTAATGAGCTGCATAGCCAACGACGAAGAAGAAGTAAGAAGATCCAAGCAAGCACGAACATCGTATGACAAGCTCTCGGAGAATCCCTAATGTCTCAGTTTCTGAGTTAATCCGGAAGAGATTCCGAGAGCACCGCAATAAAGCTTCTAAAGGAAAACGTCTATATCAATGATAAATAAAAGTACTCATAAATCTCCTTATTCTCGAAGTCAGACAGTTGAACACAGGAAAAAATATATCGTAAACCGCACAACTACCGCAAGATTCGTCTCTGCTAACGGTTGTTTGTTCTATAATAAATTAAAATATCTTACGATGATTGCGAATCACAAGACGACTTCGATGAGCTAAAAACCTGGGCTAAGGCTCGTGAACGAAAATTAATAGCTAAATGAGCAGATTAATAACGTTCAATAAATTTCAACATAACTTTTTGACTTCAAAATTTACAACAAATAAAAAGACGGCCAATAAGTCAGCATATAAATTAATCCTTATTTATTCGAAATCGGAGTTTCGTCATCTTTTTGAGACTTCCTCGCGCGTAAAATTTAGCAATTCATCATATTTACACCTTGACTAATGGTTAAATTTTCCGCCTGAGGAAGTCTCAGAATGGAGACGAAACGCCGCTTTCGAATAAATAGGGATAAATTTATATTATGACTTATTGGCCGACGTTTATTTTATTGTAAATAAAAAATAACAAATACATATTTTAATGGAAAACTGAAGAATGGGAATTATGAATTTAAAATATGTCAAATTTATTATGTTAACAGTTAAAAGACATCATTTTATTTATTTAGGGTCAATAAAATTTACGCTATCTCGGATTTAAAATTTTAGCAAAAGACTCGAACTATTTTCAGTGTCATGAATATGTAAGGTGTTTTGTGCAAGTGTAATTTGTCATACGCACCACGTTGCAAAGGCACTGATATTGGGAGGGGGAAATGTTCTTTAAAATTCCCTCGGGGTTAACGCCCGTAATCAACTGTCCTTAAGTTTCCGCACGATTCGGGGTCGCTTTCGCCGTCTCACTGGCGTCGAAAGGATTGTTGTCATCGTCTGGCTGACGAAAAAGAAATTTTCCTACTAGAGCTGTCGATCGCCACTAATTAAATAAAATCTAAACCAACGCCTTCATTACAAATTGAAAATATATATAGGAAACAATAAATAAATACAAGAATGCAAGAAAATATTTTTTTTTCGATTTTTTCATTTCGGTTGAAGCTACGGAAGTAGACAGTCAAGTTTAGACTTTTACACATTTAGCATCTTTCTTTCATTAAGTATTCAAAATTTAATATTTCCCGAGGAAGTTCTAAATACGGCGACGAAATGTCGAACCATTTAAATAATAACTTTGTCTAAATGAGGTAGTTAATTTATTTCACTTAATTATTCTTCGTTTATTTACTATATATGTGTGTATTGAGCTTAGTTTATGGTGGGAAAAAGAAGTAAATCCTGCAAATTGAAAGAATAGATAAGAAATTTTACACTTCGTAAATTATATTTTTTTAAAAAAACATCAGTGTAAAATCCAAAGAACAAACCTAAATATTTGGTTCGTCCTATGCACTATTTCCATACTACACTCTATTACCTTTGTTTTCCCTATATTAATCCTCATATTGAACTCTTCCTCGAGGACCATGCTCATTCAATTTATTATGGTTTCCGTATTATGCTTAGAATTTTTCGTCAGTAATTTCATTCACCCATCAGATTTTCAGATTTCTCTTGTAGCAGCCAATAATTTTTCATTCACATTTAAGGTCCACACAAATGTTTTTCACGGCTTCCTCAAGAGTCTGTATTTTAGAAGGATTCACCTCCTCTGTAAATTTAAAGATACTTCGAATGCGTAACTTATTTTTCTGAAAAGATTTTCCTGGTAATAACTTTGAAAATTTATGGCGCTTTAAAAACGCTACTGTTTTAGAGGTCAAACAGAATATTATTGTAAGAACGTTAGTTTTGTGAAAAACCTGTCTTCAAGTGAGGATATTCTGAAATGTATACGACGAAATAAAGTTGCAATATAGACACTCCATTAACGGAAGGATTGTTTAACGACGAAAAGCTTTTAACCACGCGCATGAAGAAACATTGACGTTTTTCTTCTCTCATTCTGTTTTTTTTCCCTTCCCTGCATCGACGTGAGAGATCGACATCTGACTTTTAGTGGTGCCTAAGTCTCCTCCACTTCCACCTATATTCCGTTCGAAACTGGATAACTTCTCCGTCTCTCTCTCCCTCTCTCTGCGACACGACGAAAAGTTTTCTGATCGAAAATGGCTTCTCCACGTGGAACGGCAAAAGTTTTCTGTGTGCAAACACTTGGCGCCGCGTTTCTGTGGTAATGCAGTAGGAAATACCAGCAGCGCCACCCAACTTTGACATGTTTCAGCTCAATACGGCTCCTTCGAAAAAATAATAATAATAATACTGGAGCAAAAATACCTGTGTGGAGCGGGGAAGCGAGAGAAAACTTCAACATTGCATCAAATTGAGCCAACTTCAAATTCCCCTTTGCATTGATCGCTGTTTCTTCTGGGCAAGTATTATTTTTACCGACTACACTGCACCGCACTGATCAGTATCTACAATTTCAATCAATTTCTGTCTGTGTAGTATGTTTACATACATACCCGGCGTCCCCTGGTAATTAATTTACGCCGAGTGGCCAAATTATGATGACCACCCAGCCGTCATGCTTTATGACAATGGGCATGCTCTTGGAACCATCTGAGGACAATGCCAGCCAGCTATATGACAATGGGCATTGTCTTACTGGAAGTATTCATCCCCGGTAGCAGTAAACCATAACAGGACGAACTTGATCAGCGATAATACTTAAATATCCTTGGGATTTCGCTCGTCGTTTCGCAGGAATGTTGTCAAGAAAACAACCCCCACCAGCCTTAATGTAGTGTCCTCCATGTGCGAACCTTCTCATCTTCATAGTGCATTGGAAATCACGACTTATGAGACCACATGGACCAGAGCCATCTACTGTCCAATAGTTAAGGCTCCTTTGCAAACTGAATACGTCTAAGGTCAAATCCAGAAGGCCCAAGATAATTTTTGGAAATTAAAGTCTGGGCAAAGTGGCGTATTTTCCCACATCTGGCTTGGAAAATAGGGACCTCTCGAGGCCAATGAGGAGAGTTTTGACGTAATTTAGTGCTGGTCGACCTTTTCCTTTCCTTAGTGGGCAGTGGAAATGAGGAACAGTAGCAGAGCGGACACCAAACTACGCAGTATGTTTTAAGGTTCCGGAGTCCTAGGAGAACGGACTGATTAATATTTTAATACGTAAGAGTTGATGAAAATGTTGTTGGGAGAGAGACAGTAACTGTGGGGTCGTGGCCGAGAAAGGAGGAAATAATCAGAAATTTTAAAATCTTACTGTGGAGCTACTTTCATCAACACAACGTATCGTCTCTTTCCTCGGCAATCCGCTAGGAACAAGAAAAATAATTTATTTAGTGAATTATGAATTTAATGAGTAATTTATTTGTTCCTTGTTAAATTGTGTATGTAAACCAAGGCCGTATAATAATTGCTTAATTTAAATCAAACGTTAAATGTAAATAAATAATATAACAGGATAAATTTTAAATAAATACTATTTCAGTGATAATACTGTCACATTTCCCTCAAACTATCCTGGAGAAAAAAATTTATTTACAGGTAAAATTTGTTCTTCAGAATTCTAAATTACGATGTTGAATGTAAATATTCTTATGCCTTCCCGTTATATTTATTTTTTACGACATTTCATATAAACATTTATTTTCAATTTTAGTATTATTGCCATTATCCTGCCATAAAGATTTTTTCTGTTCATCCTGAACAGAGAAAATAATTCCTCTTGCTCTTTATACAACGTAGTTAAGGAATATAATCGGGCATTAAATTAATTTTAATAGACTTCATTATGACAGTAGTGTTTATTAAATTTGATAAAATGAGTTGTCTGGCCTTTATTTGAAGATGCCCAAACAATGGCGTTGTTACAGTATACAAAGGGCGAATTTTCTCGGCACACTATTCATCTGATGAGGGCGGAGATGAATTTCGCCCGAAACGTGTTGTTGAAACAAGCAATTCATCCGGTTGATAAACCTTGATTCGTTTATTATATCAAACAAATTGTTGTTTTTTCTTACTGTAAATTGGAAAATCGTAAATTGACAGGAAATATTAACCTTTTATAAAAGTGACAAGGTGAAAGGAAATACAAGCTCACAGAATTAATTTGAGAAATGTCCAAATATTTGAACATGAAGAACTGTGTAAATGATAGAGAATCAGCATACAATGTACAATATTCGTATGTTAACAATATTTTACCTTCACTTAATGAACCCGCACAAGCTATACGAACATTAAGAACTTGAAATTTTTTCTAAAAATTGTGTCATTTGACTGAACTCATAAACTCACAAAGATAAAAGATAAATCCAATTGCTTTCCCGATAAAATTTTCCGTATATAGCGCAAGCTACGGTCAGCACGCTAACTATAAAGGCAGGAAAATTAACAAATACATGCACCACAGAGAATTTTAATTAAAATATTTGCTTTAACATATATAATAGAATTAATTACTATTTGTTTGATGTGCAACTCATTTCATTACGTTTTTTTTTCAGACCAGACCGAGACAAAAAAAATGCTACTAAACGGCTAGCAGGGGTAATAAAGAAATTAAATTAAATATAAATTGGAACAGATTAGCTCTTTAATGAACGCCGCAGTATGCTCCTAATATTTGAGAATGATGTTTAATTATGTCTTCATATCTCATACTCATAGTATTTTAATTAAAATACACAGTAAGCAAGTTATAGATAGAAATGAACCTAGGGTTTATTAACTAGCCAAAAAGATATTTTAATAAACTTAAAATATTCTTAGAAAATTAATAATTATGAGTGCGTTTATGCCTATTAAATTATCGCTGGAATCCGAGTGACGTTCTTCTGTTGTTCTTTGGTTCAAAAGAGGATATTATTGTGACTTATTGATTGAGTTAAATAAAAGAGTTACATTATATGTTTGTTTAATAAAGATATAAATAATTAGAATTTAGCTACTGCAAGAAGCACTTATAAAGGTAAGCTAACATAGACAAATCATTTATTTATTATTTTGTGTTGTCGCTGCCTCGCGTTATTTTTAAGTGAGCTCACACTTGAGATCGTTGTTTTTCCGCAGAAAGAAATACACATTCCCAGTTGTTGAACGTTCTATAATACAACTGCGAGATTTTATTACGCTATTAAGGGAAAAATTATCTTCATTAATCGATTAGATTCTTCTTTAAGATAATAAATTACATTTGAATTGCATAGAATTTTTATACTGCCAGATTATTTTAACAGTTATCTATTTTCACAGTTATTCTCACAAAAATAATTTTTTAGTTAATAAAACAGCCAATAAATAGTAAAAATTAAATATGTTAAAAAAGAAACAATTTTCAACCAGCCATTGGGCTTTTACATGTAATAATTAATATAATAGCTCCTTATTGTCAAATTTCTAATATAAAATTTTTAAAAATATAGTTGACATAATTTAAGAATATTTAAAATTATTACTATAAATTATTTATAATATCAAATTTACATTTTCTTTATGCGTGATAGGATTAACATAAAAATACTTTGTTCCAGAACCATACTACTCCATAAAAAGCTATAAGTATTTACATAAATTTGAATTCCATTTTACTTTAAATCCCTTTCTTTTTATAAAGATTAATTAAATTATCTTTTTGGATATAATAAAAATAGGTTGTATAAAGCTATACGGGCGTTTTGTCCATAAATTTGGGAGGCAAAAACAAAATTCTTCAAGTTTTAACTAAAGGCAACAATTACAACTCGTTCACAACTCCTTTTTTTTCCGGATATCGTCTCACATTTTTTGGGTGAAACGAAGTTGTAGTTGAATTGTCTGTAAAATGACAATTTGATTTATCTTGATTATAACTTTAAATTTTTTATACTATGTAAAATCAGGCTTTACGTTGATTTTAGAATCAAAATTAAACATTAAGAAAATTTATAATTTTAAACATTGTATTACTTGTTGAAAATCCTGAAGACGCAATAAAACTTATTTAGGGTTTCTAATATCTATTTTATACTTAATTTTCTGCCTTTTCGCTACTTATTCAATAATAATTAAAATTCGAATAAGTACCTAATTTAAGTTATGTTAAAAATATGCTTCAAAATATTTGAAAGATTTTAACAATAATAAATAAGCAATACAGCTAATTTCCCAGAAAAAAATGCATTTACTTAATACTGTTTCGACGTTTTGTTCATACTTGTGGATCTCATCAGGTAACTAAACAAAAACTTAGAATGATTTTTCCAAAACTATTCTTTTTATTTACATTAACAAAGTATTCTGTATTCAAAAATATAATTATTTTTCCTAAATTTTTGTTTAGTTGCCTGATATAGTCCACAAATATGGACGAAACATCGTAGATGTATTAAATAAATGTAAAATTGTTTCCTCACAAATTGGCTATACTATTTATTCAAAGATACATAATTGTCAGATGATTTATTAATCAAAAACTTTGATATTAAGAGTATTTTAAAAATGCCGCAAAACGATCACAGTTTTCAATATTCTAGATAATTAGGTTTTTCCTGTATTTATTAATAAATGAGAAAATCATTTTTAATTTTTCTACAAAATAAAATGTGTAAAGACTCATAGAAATAGAAAAACGCATATACAATTTGTGAAGGAAAAACTTAATAAAACTTTTGAAATACAGTTCCAATGTTTCTTTATGAATTTCTCAAATACAGAAATTTAATCTTCATGATATGATGAGTACGAGAGATAAATATTGTGAAATCGGACGATAAGTCTAGTAACAATACGTTCTTATTAAATAGGTAAAAAAATTCAATTTCGGCAGGAAATTGTTTGATCTGAATTTTGTATTAAATTCCAGCTTGCGTGCTTTTTACATAACCGAGTGGTTGATTAAATTCTTAAATGCCAACCCCCGTTCCCCTTCCACTCGCCAATGTACTCCATTAGGGGGAAAGTAAGCAAAGTGCGCACAGGCTGATTTATCAAGCTGAATACTATATTTGTTTTAAAAAATTGTAGTTAAAGGGCTAAATACACAGACGTCATTCGGGTCAATGGCGAATGTAATTTCCAACTGATAATTATTATTTCTATTACTGCGGAGCCTCATCTGTAATACTTCCATTAAACGCAACGTATGTTCCAAAATCCGTGGAACTCAAGTTAACAATTAGTTATAAAAATGAACCAATTTTTTCTTTTGAGTTTATTTTATCATAACATTAAATGAAGTACTAATAGAAAGAATGAATGTCAATGCGTTTTATGAAGGAGAATTTTGAAATAACCTTAATTCAGTCACCGTAGCGACAAATAATAAATAACGTGACGAAAGCAGGAAACAGTACTGAGGCTTCGTCGAATTCGAAAATTTTTTTTAATGTCTGCGAGGTGATCATTTAATTTAAATTTATATAAGATCAAAATAGACGTAAAGTTATATTTTATCTCAAGGATACGTAATTATTAAATTTAAATGTGGTGTTACAAAATATCGTTTGAAGTGAGACGAGTTACAAATCAGAATTAATGAGGAGAGAACATTATGGGGGACACTGAAGGGATATACCAATAGACCATATTTTGAGGAACGAAGACTAGTTAAATAATTTTTAGTGGGGTAGGAATAAAGACGGAAGACGCAGAATGGAATATATTTGATAAATTAGACTGAATGTGGGCTGTAATAGTTATGTTGAAACGGAATGGTTAGAGTAGTATATATTTTCAAGGGTTCTGTAGACTGAGAACAACTGCAGATATGTCTCTCCATTTTTGTACTGTGTTTTTTACTTGTTAATTTAAAGAGTATGTCAAAGTATTCGAGAAATTGGATTTTTATTTAACATTAGAAAAATAAACGCGCTTCAGCTGAATTGCGCTGCATGGAATTTTTATGTGCTGGCGAGTCAGTCTATCAAAAAAATAAAAAAGGTCGATTTCGTTGTATGAGGTCAGGCAAAACTTCAGTCGTTTAATTTACAGGATCGAACGAACGGAAGTTGTACTGAGCTGCAATAAATATTTGATTGGGGCAGAAGCCTGAGTCGTTGTGGCGATATTGCGGCCTGAGGGCAGAAGGGAGGACGATGGCAATTTTACGAGATATCTTTCTAGGTCAACGCCGAACCAAATCTGCATATTCTGGGGAAGGTAACGAATTGCCCCGAATCATCTCATCAATATTAAAGTTATAACTGAAATTATTATCAACCCGAAATAAACGTTTACTTTCATCAGCGTTAGCTTTTAGCCTCACAGTATTCTTTATACTATATTTATATGGCTCTATTGTTTCTCATAACCTATTCATCAAGTGTTTTTAAAAAAAATTATTATATTATACCTCGCATTGGTAAGATTAAAAAATAAAGGTAACGTCTTCATGGATTTTTTATTGTACAAAAATAAAAAAAACTTAGTTTTAACATTAATAAAAACCAAAATTACATTTTATTAATTTTTATTACCATATACTTTAAATGTATTGTGTAATTATAACATAATTCTTGTATTATTTCTATTAAATTTGTATTTTTATTTTTGGATGTCTATAGCACGTACCGAAAGCTCCTCTATATAATTTATTAAAATTGAAATCAAAATTAATCAAATACAATTTTGTAACATAATAAAGTTTTTAAGTTTAATGCTTAATTGAGGTCGAAAATAGGCAAAAATTAATAAAAACAAAAAAAATTAATTTATTATAACTACATGATTCGGTCCTGATCTGGACCCTTTTCAGGTTGAACTAAAGTAAACAAAGGTATAAGAGAAGTGTTTCATATTATACTCAACACTAATACACTGAATGTAAATACAGACACTGATTTTCTCAGTAGTATATATATTTATATATATATATATATATATATATATATATATCAAGAAGACAGTCCGCAGTCGACTCGGTAGGCCCAGGCCCTCAATGGACTATAGAGCTATAGAGTAAGGAAGGGATATATATATATATACATATATATATATTCTTAATTCACTAAACATAATGTTTCAAATGTATACTGATTATCTTTGTTTCTTTAATGTCAGTTTTTTTTAATTATTGGATTCTTTTGGCTGTAATTTTATATCTTTATAATGTATGATGTATAATGAGCGCCCAGATCATATCCGAAACGTGTAGTTGCATGAAATTAATTTGGTTTTGTTTTATTAATTTAGTCTATTTTTTACCTTAATTAAACATTAATAATAAAGTTAGAATAGTTGGTCACTGGTCATTATAAGAACAATTAACGTCTGTAAAAGTCATATAGTAGATAAATTAAGAATTAACGACCCGTATATTAACAGACATACACAAAATTTTAGGAGAATTTTTAAACTTTAAGTGCCACAATTGATGGACGAAACGGTTATATTTTAAGTTTAAATTTCTGATATACGGATCGATAGTTACTAATTGATATATGTTATTCGCAGACGTTACTTGTTCTTATAAAAGACCATTTTATGTATCTATTTCAATTGATAATGATTAAAAAGCCAAGAACATAAAGGTAACAGTCAGTAATCCAGAAAATATTTATTAAAATTTTTTCTCATACATGAACATAAATCACGTTTGATCCTTGAGAATTTTGGACCTCTTCGGAAGATACGAATTTAATCAACAAAAAAATTAAATTTGTTATAATAACAATTAATTTACTCTTTAATTGTAATTTTGAACTATTGAGATTCTGTGGAGCGTTGAAATTAAAATATATAGATTTTTTAATATTCATTGTCGGTATTCATGGGAAAAACCGCGGTGATTTGTTTTTAGTTATAAAATAACTAAAAATGTTTTCTGGATTACGAGGCATTGCATTTAATAAACAGTATTATACTTAATTACTTTTTGGATTAGTCATGAAAATTTTTAACAGTAAATTCCTTGTTACGTTATATATGTATATATATATATTATTCAATTGCTTATAATAATCATTAAATTTAGGTTTCAATGACTTTAACGGTCGATAACAAGAATCTGATTTAGTAATAATAATTTTTATAAATTGACAATGTTGCTATTATATGTATAGGGATTATTAATAACGATTAAGTACAATGGGGACCGCAGAAGCGTGCATAAATGTGTTTCAGGATTTAATGTAAAATATATGCACTTCTCAGGGTAAGGATATCGATGACTTAAGAAAATTGAAAAAAAAATTAAGCAAAAGATACGAAAGGAATATTGATATAATGATGGCGTGTATCAACTACATAAATTCGGATTGCTTTTATAATAAAACATAGAAATGAAGTGTTACATATTTATAAAACTACATAAATTCATTACGTCACCAAATGGCTGAAAGCAACTTTTAAATTCCAAATTTATAATATTAATTTCGCGTTCGAGCTCTTGGTCCGGTCGACATATTTACATTCTTGTCTTTCTACTAAATTAGCTACAGGCTCGTACCTGAGCTTAAATTAAAGCATATCTATTTCCTTTGACAATAATTTACAATACTTTGAAATTAAAAAGAAATCTATTTATTGTGACTGCTAAAATATTTATAAGCAGCAGTTACATTATGTATAATAAATAATTATATTGTCATAGTATAAGTGGATATTTATATGTATATATAAATATATATATGAATCAATAACAATAAACATGACTTAAAAATATAAAATATTTTTTTATTATCTAGAATAATATAATGGGCGGAAAGAACAAAAAATCTCTGACAAAACGAAATTGTTCCTCGAAATATTATCCTTCTGTTATTACTAACAGAAAACAATTATCAATTTTCAATAAAGACAATAATAAAAAATTTTATTATCTAGAATAATATAATGGACGGAAGTAACAAAAAATCTCTTGACAAAACGAAATAGTTCCTCGAAATATCATCGTTCTGTTATTACTAACAGAAAACAAATTCTCAATTTTAAAAAAAGACAGTAATATGTTTTTAATATTTTAAAATGATTCCTTCATTTGTTTTATAAATCTATAAATAAGTTTTCGTTTTAGCTCATAAATATTAACTTGAAAGTAATTTTCCAATGTGGTCTTGAAAATAATGCACCATGAATCTAATATAATTATTGCAGGAACTGTATTAATTTAATCAGAATATTAACGGTTTTGATTTGAAAATTTTTCTTGAGTGCCTGTAGCAATTGAACTATTGGCTTTACCGACAGAAAAATGTAATCTGATTCTTATTACTTTAAGAATTCAACAGTTATTTCGTAAAATGTATTTATTGTAGCATCTCCTGAAATATAAACAGTCATTAGCCATCACCTTTCCAGAAACAGCAAGGCATATAACTTAACATAATAATTGAAAATTAAAATGGTTGATATCGTCCAGCATACAAAAGTGACTGCGCGGGTTGAAACACGAATCTGTTTATTTAATCTATTTATGAATAAAAAACGTTGTGTTTTGTGAAATAATAATGTTTAATATTTTTTATTTGTTTAAAAAAATTTAAACTGTTCCCTGAATTTAAAATTGACCCCGCACAAAAGAAATTCATTTTCAGCGAACGTTGCATTCAGAGTAGAGTGCTCATTTCACCTGAATGGCTTTGTCGCTTTTCGTTCGTGGTTTTTTCTATTTATTCATCCGTGACCCCGCTGTTTCCATTAAAGTGGAGACGAAAAGGCGAGTTTTGATGAAGTGGCGAACCCGCCTGCGTGTGACAGGACGACTGCATCTGAGTTCCATGCGTCACTCATCTTACGTAAGCCTACAGAGCTTTCAACCAGACGTTCCGAATAAAATATCGAACGATGCCACCATTCAAGGACCCTTTTCAAATGATACCAATTAACACTTGCTGAATAATTATAAAGCCAACAGGAATATCCTTCAGCTCACAAGTATCAACAGTCTTGAAAATGAGCAATGGTTTCTTTCAGCGAATTGTCCCTCCTTACTTTTCCTAAAAATAAATACCCTTTAAACAGACAAAGAGACTCTAGAAACAGTGTTGAGATTTCCCAGCTTGCTTTAATTTGTTATCTGGAAGCTATGTGTATAGAACTCAAGTTTTAAAGTTTCACATCGTAGTAAAAAACTTAATTTTTATTAATAATTAATATTGTTACGTTTCTGAAGGATCGTGAGATAGCGTAACACAGACTGGTAGAGGTTATTGACATTTATTTAACACGAAATGCTCTACAACGGTTCGCACTACCAAAGACTGTCTCCACTTCGAGGTCCAGTACAATTTATACATTCTCGAAACAGGAAATATTAGAAATAAAAGGTAAACAAAGTAAAAAAATGCTTTCGTTTAGTGGAACTCGAACCCGAGTGCAGATTTCTGCAGTCCGTCTCTATGCCCGTCAGCCATGACTACAGGTTTCTCAAGTGTGGCAATATAGTTGCTGTCCGTCTTTACGAGAAAAGTAGCAGGTAGTTATGATCACTTGAAAAAATTGCAATAAGCCTCGTGTTCGTAAAATAACAAGGGGAAATGATAAGAATTTTGTTGTTAATTATGCTGAAAAAACAGCTTTATAGCGCGAAAAGGGAAGATAATCCTTCATAGGTATATGACAGACTCAGTATTTCAGAAACAGCGTTAGTGTTTTTCAGACAAATGCTGGAAGATCCACTTAACACAAAAAAATACATGACATGTTTAATAAATTTCAACTTCTTGTTTCTGGGTTCTGCAGCACAATGAGGGCCCCTTTATCATAGGAAGGGAATTGAAAAGGGGGGGGGGTGTCGAAGGTAGAGCAAGGCTTGACTAGGGCCTTCGGGCTATATTTTAAGGATCCTACCCGGTGTTTCACCTAAAGAGAAGCAAGGAAAAGGCTAGAAAACCTGCATCAGGTTGGATACTACTCTCACACCCCTCCGAATGCCGGGAGTCTAGTTTGCTGTGGGGTCGCAGCATTCCCTTCTCCGTGTCTCCCCCAGTTTTTGGAGGCAGCTGGCTGACTAATTCAATGGAATCAGCGGACAATTCTTGCCGTATGCCCAAGGTCTTCGACCCCAGTACATAGACTTCCTAAAGTAGGTGAAGATGCATATGAGAACATTTAAAAAAATAACAGAGTACAATTTTTTTTGTTTAACAGCATATATGAGGCTGAACCTGAAACTGGCATCATCCCTTTAATACCATAGGAAGGGAATAGAAAAGGGAGGGTGCGGAAGGTAGAGGGAGATAGGCAAGGGTTGATAGGGCCCCCGGGCTGTAGTTTGAGGATCCTACTCGGTGTTTCACCTAAAGAGATGCAAGGAAAAACCTAGAAAACCTGCATCAGGTAGGACGGGCATTGGGTACTACTCTTACGCCCTCATAACTATCCGGTACCTTATTCATCTGTGATTAAAATAGAAGGCAGGTGCAACCTGTATTTTATAGGGTTTCCCAATAAGGTTGGGTCGATTTTAAATGGAAAAAAGATGAATTAACGTAATTCTTTTTTTATTTGAAATGGACTAAATGAGCCTTTTAAATAAAAAATAATTATATTAATATCTCACACAAAGCTCGTTTTATTTCATTTCAACATCGACTCGCCATTATGGGAAAACCCTATACAAGATATTAGGCAGTGTGTTGGTTTAATATTGTCAGATATATTCAATTGATTTACATTTAATTTAAAGAAAAAATTAGCATATTAAGGTATTAATTATAAATGTAAGCGAAAATGTTTAATATTTGTGTTTCCCTTCAGCAAAATAAATATTGTAAACTAAACTTCTGCTATATGAGAAAGTATATTTCCTAGCGAATCAGTTTTCGTTCAAATAATGTATTTAAGCGTAGAACTTTCTACCGTGAGTTGTTTTTCTCTATTTACGAAACATTCTAGAATAAATCTCGTATCTAAAAATGCATAAACCCAGCACTGCTGTTGAAAAAACAAAGCTAGAGGAGATAAAAGCATTTCCCCCTCCTTCCACATGGCGATTCTGAACGAGAGATACTTGGTTGCGATGTCTGTTGTATTAAATTGGGTCGAGAAGACTCCCTCCAAGTGGGCGTAAGGAAAACGAAACAACCATACGGCGCATTGTTCACCGGAAGAACAAAGGCGAAAATGTATCTTCAGAGGGGGGAAAAACTCTGGGAGGGAAAACAATAAAACGAGGAAAGGAATCCTCTTCATAAAGGATCTGGTATGAATGTTCCACTCTAAGTGATAATGCCACTGATGCAAACAGACAAACTTTGTCCACACACACACAAACAATTAAAGTAAAGCGGTTGAATTATGTCTTAGGTCTGAGTGATAATTACCAAGTCCTCGCAGCTTCCCTCTCCGGGGATTCTCGAGCACTTCTCCCTTATTTTCTACAAGCGCCACTAATAAAAGCATGGATCGTCTCTTTATATTACAATACGCCTACTTGCGTTGACAAAATGGTTTATTTCGCGTATTTTCATTCAATTATGAGCTATGGCATCTCTAATTGGGGAAACTGCTCCAGGAGTAACGAAATATTTAAGTTACAAAAGCGTGCAATTAGGATACTTTCTAGCACGAATTCTAGATCGAGTTGCAAACCTTTCTTCAAAAGTTTGCAAATACTTACTTTACCAAGCGTATATATTTATGAAATATTAAAGTTTGTAAAGCGAAACACTAGTTTGTTTCAAACAAATGGCGAGTTTCATGAATACGCGACTAGAAATCGTTCAGCTCTAAGGTCGGACAAGCATCGCCTTGCTCTACACCAGAAAAGTATTCACAATACCGGGATCATTTTATACAACAGCCTTCCACCAGAGGTTAAAAATAGTACCTACAAAAGCTTCGTGAAGCAGAGTAAAACTATTCTTTTAAATGGCGCGTTTTACTCGGTACAGGATTTTCTTAATCGTCCTTCTAGAATTTAAATCAAGGTTCCTGCAAAAAGTGTTGAATGAGCTGCCTTATAAAATAGCACAAAATTTCTATTCAGTTTTTACTGCTCTTTTGTTTGTTTGTTTCATGTATTGCCTGGAGCTCGACGGAAGGACAGTTTCCTAGTCGCAGAGCTCCAAGTAGTTACAACTACATTCCGTCTTCCTCAGTGTGTGCTTGTTTGTGTTTCCCAGTGTGTTTTTATATTGACTTTTGTCTATATACACTTTCTTTTACTAATTTATTTTAAGTTTATTTGTCTTTAATTATGTACTTTATTTTGTTCATTTTTAATTTTTAATGTATGACGTATCCTATTTCCTCAATCGAGGATTAATGGAAACAATAATAAATCTAAATCTGCCCTACGCTACACCTAATTATTAAAATACGCCTACCTGCCCTACGCTACACCTAATTATTGTCCACTTCTTCTCAAAACTAAATTCCGGAGAATTTATATGCGAGAGAAACAAATATCCATACGGAAAATAAGTATCGAAACAATATTCCCCTTTGTGAACTCTAATTGTTCACCTAAAAATTAATTTTTCCCAGTAAATGATTTATTTAAGGACGAATGTAGAGAATTTGAGATATACTGTACCGCATTACAATTACAAAATTTTGTAATTAGGGGAATATCGCAACGTCATTTACAAATATCGTTGCACGTTTATATCTGATATTAAATTTATGTTCTTATTTCTCTCATAGCATATCCCGTCCACTTTTTATACGTTAAAAAACAATAACGGCACTGTTTAAACTGTCAATAAAATCTTGTGTAGTCGCGTAAGAAACGTAAAGGAAGCAAGGTGTAGTAGAGAGAGAGAGAGAGAGAGAGAGAGAGAGAGAGAGAGAGATATGTCAGCGAAGCCGGGCAGCCATTGTTTTGTATTATAAACTGGTATTTTAAATGGAAACACTGGAACCAGTAGGAAATATTCAGTTGTAAACTGAAATGCTTATCTATATCCATATATAAAATTGAAGTCTCTCTCTCAGTGTTTGTGTCTCTTTGTCTCGAATAAGCTCCGAGATGCCTGAACGGATTTCAATGAAAATTTGAGGATTTAGAAACTTTATTTTTGTACATATTTCATTTAAATATGTTGTAAAAGATATTGATTTAATATACACCATAAAGGTTTCGTGGGATACTCTTGTTGGAGTCTCCAAATATTAAATGCGGTTTGCCTATACTCTATGCTCCGAAACGCCTTAACGGCGTTGAAGCAGGAATTTAACTTAAATTTTCGTGTATATTGCATTTAGATATCTTGCAGTGTTCAGAGGATATTCATTAAAATATTTATAAATCCATTGAAATGCTGAACGATAGTCTCCGTGAAAAACAACTAATTCCTATACCATTCACCCCACTTACTACGGTATTATAAGTGTAATTTTTGCAACATAAGAGAGAGAGAGAGTGTGTGGGGGAGGGCGAGAATTCTCACTCCACCTATTGTTGCATCAGGATTCGCGCCGCTATTAGCTTATCGTTGGCAGAGTGCTAATCCCTAAGAAATAATAAACTATTAGGATCGTCGAAACGATGTATACGTAATTATTTTCATTTGTCGCGTCAGGTAAATTTTAATATTTAGTAATTTTTCACTTTTAAAAATAAATGTAATTTAAGTTTCTGTCTGGAAGTTTGTTTCGAATTTGCTACAAAATGAAAACAAATATTAATTTTGAGTACATTATATTTCTTAGTTTTATCCGTTTTAAAAAAATCCGTTAGTTATTTTATTTTATTTCATCAAAAAACACTTGGCCTTAAATATATAAAAGTCTAATTTTAAAAAATCTTTATAGGTTTTTGCTGACTAAACGAGAGTGGGCGGACCGCTTATAGTCACTAGGTCTTCTTCGGCCAAGCTCGTTTCACTTGTAATAAGGTTTTTGGCCTTCATAATTTTATAATTTCGACTTGTCGGACCAACGACATACCCCTTAAAATCTGAATAAAAAAATTAATTATCGTCATATCCAAAAATTTAAGTCTATTTTTTTTGTATTTCAATAGTAAATTTTATTTTACACCACCAACAATGTATCTAATTTGGTATCCTACTTTATGTGCTTTAATGAGGTCGTATTGTCGTGGAAGTTTGTTATAATTATTATTTAATGTTTTAGCTTTTTTCTCGTCTATAAATTTATAATTTATTTGCCTGTTTCATTTTCAAGGTCTATCATGAGATTATTTATAATTGTTTTGTATGTGTTTTCGTCGTTTAAGAGTGAGTCCATTTTTACGTTGCAGTCATCTTTTAAAAAAATATATATAAACATAATTAATTTTTTTTACGTTTCATCTGTTTTTGTGAACGAAATAATTTTATGTAAATTTAAAAACGGTTTTCCAATTTTTGAATTCATTATTAATTTTGTTAAGTTAAATTCTATTATTAGATTATTTATAATTGTTTTGTATGTGTTTTTGTCGATTAAGAGTGAGTCCATTTTTACGTTGTAGTACTCTTCATACATAATTTTTTTTTCGTTTTATCTGTTTTTGTGAACGAAATAATTTTATGTAAATTTAAAAACGGTTTTCCAATTTTTGAATTCATTATTAATTTTGTTAACAAGTTTAGTTCTTTTCCCATTTAAAGTTAGATTTTGGAATATTATTTACATAATTTGAAAATAATTTCCCAATCTTACTTCTATTTAAATTTTTATTATTATCAGGCGAAAAAAATTTCGATCAATAAATCTTTTACTTCGGTAATTAAATTGATAATTTGTTGTTATACGTGTAAAAGTTGAAGCCAATGCCAAAATTACATTGATGATATTTTTGTCATCGTCAAGAGACAGGAAACCGATTTATTTTTTAAACAAGAACAAAAAATTGGATTTTTTTTATGGGTCAGGAGCGTTTGAAATTTTAACTTTGTTTTACGCATATTTGGACGCACTGCTCTTTCGGTGTGAAATTGCACTTCTCAGACCATGACGAGCAGGTTGAATTGTCCAGCAGCGTCCAACATGAATACGTGTTTGAAGCTGCCTGGGGAATATCATGTTGATAATTCCAGAGTGACCGCAATGCCGTTGCTGTGGTCAGCATAATCCAACGGCGTGTGTCTGTGTGAGAGAGATTTATTACCACTGGTATTCTGTCACCGGTACAGCTCCTGGTTGTGGTTGAAGAACAATGTTCCCTCGGCCAAAGTTTGGAGAAACCTTTCCAAACTTACATTCAAACGTACACGTTTCGCGCCAAATCGTGAATTGTAATAAGCCTCGAAGTCACCAAATCTTGCAATCATAAAAGAGATCATCCAAATATGTTTTACATGAAGCCTCAGTCTCTTATAGAAGCCCAGGGAAATATTTGGGAGACTAAAATATCTGAAAATAATGTTTTCCACCATTTTCATGTGTAAAGGTAACCTCATAAAATTTCTTTGAATTATGTAATATTCTCTGCCTCTTATAGAAGCCTAGAAAAATTATTTTTGAAGGACGTACACAAAAATAAGGGAGGCTAAAATGCCATCATTTTCATTTGTAAAGGAAACTATTAAACTATATAAAATTCTCAGTCTCTCATATAAGCCCAGGAGAAATATTTTCAAATGACTGACACAAAACATTGGGAGACTAAAAAATTTGAAAAAAAAAATTGGAATCATTTTCATGTGTAAAAATAACCTTATTAATTTCATTTGACTTATGTAATATTCTCTGTCTCTTATAAAAACCCAAAACAATTAATGACCTACACAAAAATGGGAGGCTAAAATGCCAACGTTTTAATATGTAAAGGTAACTATTAAATTATTTTGAATTATTTCACATTCTCAGTCTTTCATATAATCCCAGGAAAATAATTTTAGAAGGATTTACTCAATAAATAGAGAGACTAAACAATATAATTTTTTTAAAATCATTTTCATGTGTAAAAGCAACCTTATTAATTTTCCTTGGATCTTGTAATATACTTTGTCTTTTATAGAAGGACCTACACAAAACATTTGAAGAGCAAAATATCTGAAAAAGTTGTTTTAAATAAAGAAATTTATTATTTAACCGGTTGAAAGCTTTTGACATTTGTCATAATAATTCTTTAAATTTCAGTGAAACAAACTTGTATAGTATTTACATGAAAATCAAAAATTATTAAGTCATTAATTCTGTAGAATGTAATAATTGTGCTACACACCTTTTCAAAACGGAATATTGGTAATCATTTTCATGTGTAAAGCGAACCTTATTAAATTTATTTGAGGGTTTGAACATTCTCTGTCTCGTATAGAACCTCAGAAAAAATATTTTTGAAAGATCTATACAATAATTATGGAGACTAAATTATCTGAAATTTTTTCTTCATATTTTTCATGCGCAAAGGCACTTATATTATATTGATTGAAATATTTAAGATTCTCTGTTTCTTATAGAAGGTCAGAAAAATTCGGAGAATTGAAACAAATTTTTATCATTTTGATAAGTAAAGACAGCCTTATTAAGTTCTTTAAATTGTGTAGCATTCTATGTTTCTGATGGAACCCGGGAAAATTATTTTAGAAGGACTTACCCGTGGCCTACATATCGATCGACACTTTACCCAGATGAATATTTGATTATGTTTACATTTTATTAACGTTGAAATATATGTCTGTGGAAACAAAAAGCAAAAAGGCGTAATTAGTCAGAAAGAAATTTAATTAAATAATAAAAGTTTAATACATAATGACGATGCGTTCCGCTCTTTGGAGATTTTTGGAGTAATGTAATATACAGTCAAAATAAGAGAGTTTATGTATCTTTAACTTATTTATGGGAATATATAATTTTTTCTACAGAGGGAGTAATGATCAGAACTGAATGTTCAGGTGTATTAATTTTCCTTATTTATGACTAATGAGGCTATGTAATCATTTATTTTCAATGAAGTCAGGTCAATATGACTATGACGTAGTGGCACATTTAGGTGAATGTACTATCGTGACGCAGCGCTGAGCCAATCATTGTCAGCGGATTATTGTGTGCTTATTCGACAGCGTCAACAGATGTACGGGAATATAGATTTTTTATATAAGAAAAATCTTAATTTTGTTTCGTTCCTCCGGCGTTTCGTGTATTTGCTAACGTGGATCCTGATAAAGTGAAACTTAAAATAAAATAAATATAAGTTGCATATTTAACGTTCTACGTCTGAGAAAATGATTAATATTATGTGAGCTTATGGAACTATTCCACCATTATGAAAATGATGACCTAAAAGGACTAACATCTCTGGATGTTACAGCATTTACGTGTTATTTCATGGAAAAAACCGCACTTGTAAAGAAATTTTAAGTTTTCGTAGTGCGCACATGTGTTTGTTACGCGACAGACTAACCTGGTGGCGGCGCTGCGAGCGGCAGCATCAGCAGCACGAGGAGCGGCGTCGTTGGCGTCGGAGACAGCGCGGCGCCCAACATGGCTTCCGGCGGCCGTGTGAGCAGCGCCAGCCTCCTCCTCTCCTCTCTTCTCCTCTCTGGACCCCCAACACCGCGCCGGCGCCCCGGCGTCAACATGGCGACGTCCAAACAATAGACAATGCGTCCTCATCCCTCTCCTCCTCCTCAGTCCAGCATTCCACCTGACCACGACAACTGCAGCGCTCTCACGTAACTGTACCTAAATGTATTCCTGACTGCATAACCATGCTCATTTTGGAATACGCACTCTTACGGCGATGGCTGATGCGTTATTTTGGATCTTTTCGGCTCTAAGTTTCTTAAAGTTCAAAAATAACAGATTAAAAAATTTATTTATTTATTTGTCGACACTGTATATACCTTGCTTAAATCTATATAAATAAACGGCAATCTACACTTTACAGTTTAAATTTTTGAAATGGTACGTGAGTGTTATCCTCTGCTTTGATGGTTCTCCGCTATAATATCTTACTATGGCCCCCCGCGCTGTAGCTTAACGATCCTACTCGACATTCACCTAAAAACGATCTAGGGAAAACTCTACTCTGCATCAGGTAGGTCAAGTATTTGGTACTACTCCCAAATCCTTCTGATGACGGGAGACTGGATTGTTGAGGGGAAGTAACTACCCTTACTACCTGCCACGATCAAAATTTGGGAGAGGGACGGGGTGAGGCGGGTGGTAGTTGGCCTACTGATCCAATGGAGTCAAGGAACACCTCTTACCGTAAGCCCAACGTCGTTGAGTCCGATGCATGAACCCCCCTTAAAATGACTGCGACCGCCTCAGCCGTGGGGGAGATTTAATTTAAAATCTTTTACCTGAGGCCAAGGAAGAAGTAAGCCTGTTCGGACTCCTCTCGATTTCCTACATGCAGTTTGGTCGGTAACAGACTACTTGTGGGTGATCCTGAAGCAGGTGACTACCCATTAATAGCATGGGAAGGGAAGTGAAACTGGGGGATGTGGAAGATAGAACAAGGTTGCCAAGGGTTGACTAGGGCCCCCGGGCTGTAGTGTAAGGATCCTACCCGATGTTTCACCTAAAGGTGATGCAGGGAAAACCCTAAAAACCTGCATCAGGTAGGTTGGGCTATTGGGAAATACTCCTACGTCCTTCTGATGACGGGAGACTGGATTTCTGTGGGAACGCAGCAAACCCGAATCCATGCCTCGAACAAATTTCAGGGGCAGTTGGCCGACTGGTCCAATGGAGAAAACTCTTGCCGTATGACGAAGGTCTTTTACCCCCATGCGTACACCCCTGAAACTTCTCAAGGTCATCTGAGCTTGCAGGGGACATGAAATAAATTCCTTGGATTTGGGCCAAGGGGAGAGGGAAAGGGTAAACCCAGGAAGGAGGATGTCAGCCCTGACGGACTTTCCAGAACTCCGTCTGGTTATTTCCCATTCCCAATTCTTTTCCTTCGTTCACAATGCATGCAATGCACTCAGGGCGTCATTCTAGCACTCTGCGAATTATAAGGATTGCACTTATGCGTTCCTATACGATTCACATGATTGCGGTGAAAATTTTTAGCGGTGATCACCCCATAGAAGTTTTCTGTTGATATTTTGAAAATTTAGGTTCGTTCCTTCCCCACTTTCACGTTACTCATCTGCTCTACATGTTGTATAAGTTGTACGCGCGATTGATTGAGGCACGTTATATCAAGACTAGGGGAGCATTCAATCAATTTATTTTTGCGTGGATATATATATATATATATATATCTTCACACGTTAATCATAAAAGAGTTGGTTCAAGTATCTTCTAATAAATATAATTGACTGTTTCTGTTTGTATTTGCTCCTTTATGGTACCTGTATATCTCTTGACTCGATTAAATTTCCAAGTCGTCACGGCGGTTATGACGTCATAAAATAGGTGGCGTGAAAAGGTAAATTTTGTAATCACGTGTTGACATCGAGATTATTGTCAAATTAAATACAGTATCGGGCTAATATAAATTAATTTCCTGGCACCCAAGTAGTGCATAATAATTGAGACGACAAATAATTTAGTATTTTGGATCTATTAACATAAATGGTATTTCAGCTGACCTCATTTTCTGAAAAAACAATTTTTAAATATCGTAAAATGTATAATTTCAGTATAGTGTTTTTAATCACTTCCAAAGTGCTTTATCCTGTCTACAATATAAAACAATGGTTTCGTTTGTAAAATTAATTAACACTAAAAGACTTCCAAAATTAGTCAAGAAAGGAGCTTTACGACTGAAATGACGAGCTTGGGCGAAACTTCAAACCTAATCCTATCTGTACAGAGTTCCAGGTATTAATAGCAGGAGTAGTAATCCCTCTAATCCTCGAGGTACTGTTATAGATGTTGTAAGGAGGTTTCGACGCTGTTGCTAAATTTACTAAGTTCTCTCAGTCTCTGTTTGTAAGATGAACTGCTGATAATGAAACTAAAAACTTTTCACTGTCAACCAGTTTTACCAAGAATTATTTAGTTATGTTGGTAGTTTTCGACAGTTACAACAGTTTAACTTATAAACAAGGCAACACAATCAGTAAGAGTTTGATAAAATCTTGCGTCGACTGAACAACACGAGCTTCTTTAAACTCTTTCGGATTATGTTGTCCTATTTATAAATAAATTTTTTAATGATTATCGTAGTATAGCTGCCAATATAAATAAAATAATTCTTGGTAAAACTGGTTGACAGTCATTATGTTTTCTTATTTCATCATCAACAGCCAACATTAAACGGTCAAGTAATCTAATGCAGATAAACTGCGCCAACTCCTAGTTTATCAGCTGTATGCTTGTGTCATCCTGCTATATTTGATTAGCGCCATCTATTTCACTTCTTCCCCATGTAATAAGTTCGTCTCATTCTTGAGAAAAACAATTGGTTAGATTTTTCTGTTGTTCCTAGTATATCCTACATAAGGACTTTTGGTAAATATGTTTTGTAGCACGAAATATATATATTAACAATAAATATATTAGTAATCTTCTTATAATCTGCAGAGCATACGATAAGTTTCAGATTAAAGATACTAATGTAAGAAAAAAAGGGTTAAGGGGCCTCGACAAAACACGAATGGCTTTAAAACTACAATCATTATAAATAAAGAAAAAATATATAAAACAATTGGGGCTACTCAGGTTGAATGATATAAATACAGAATTACAGCTCAGGCTCTTTTTTGGGAGGTGTATGCGTTGGGGTTGCAAAACTTGGCAATTGTTCGCTGATCCCATTGGATCAGTCAGCCAGCTCCCTCCTAAAACTTGGGGCGGTGCGGAGAACGGAATGCTGCAACCCCACAACAAACTCAGCTCTCGTCATTCGGAAGGGTGTGAGACAAGTGCTTAACAGCCCGACCTACCTGATACAGGTTTTCTAGGGTTTCCCGGGGGCCTTAGTCAACTCTTGGCTTCCTTCAAATCCCTCCTTTTCTATTCCATTCCTATGCTATTAAAGAGCAGTTCACTGTTTCAAGATCACCCCCATGTAACCTGTTGCCCAAATAAAACGTTTCTGAAAAGTTTTAAATATTTTTATCGAATCATCCGTTAAATCAGAAAAAAAGCAACAAAATTTAATCTCATTGACAAGGTTTTATAACTGTCTCTGATTGTCCTTATCATTCTGAGAATCTTACATATATTTTTTAAATATTATGTGCTAATTATTATTCGGTGGAATTCATTGCTAAATTCAGCAATTTCAGAATTACTGTTATATTTCCGATGATAGTAATAATCATGTTCAAAAATCCATTTCAATTCATTACGTTGTTTTTACTCTTTTGTTATATCAACTTTCTACTAAATTAAAAATGTTATTTAAGAAATTAAATCTCTCGAGACCTATAAATATGTAATTTCCTTACATTACTTTGTTTAAAAAAACATAAAGACGTTCGCAATACTTATTTTATTCCAACATTGTTGTTTAAGTTGTTACTGTTACATTGGACAGACTAGACGTTCATTGTCAGTTGGAAGCATAAAGATAATGTAAACTTTCCCAAATACTAAACATTGTCTAGATCAAAATAACTCCATTAATTTCGAAATTTCTGTTATGTTGGTCAAGGAAATAAATTTTAAGTAATTGTTGAATATTAAAGCTGATGAGTTTTCTGTTAATATAAACATGAATGAGTTAAATAAATTATTTGATGGATTAGTGGATTATCTTTGTTAGTTTCATATTTCGAATTGCGTTACCTTTGCTCCTATTACTTCAGTAAATTATTAATATTGACAAGGACCACGAGTGTTGATCGAAACGTCAACTTAGTTTGATGTTTAAATTATTGTTTCTTTAGTTGTCTGTTATTCGGTCTTATTAAATGTAAGGTACGTTATGCCGGGAGAAATCTTTTGCTTGGTGTTTACAGAAGTTGCCTGGATGGAAAGCATTCCGTGGTTTCGAGACTCCGCTGTAAGCTCTCCTCGTATTGAATAACTAGCTCTATAAATAAGCCACAGCCGATGCAAAAGACCTGCGGGGGTGGAGGGGGAGGGGGAAAGAGAAGAAATTGAGACTACCTTCGAGGAAAGCTGCCTTCCACTTGCAACCAGTCTCAAATATAAATGTGCATTTCCTCACATGACTTCAGGTAAACATTTCCAAATAAGTTGTGGGTCTCCTTTATGCAACAGCCATATGACAGTCTCGTCTCCTATTACATCACATCAGCCTTGTTATAAGCAGTAACCAGCCTCCAGTCAATGCCGCAGCATTGCGTTCCTCGCACGTGCAAGTCTGGCTTCCAGACACGTGCTCTACAGAGACACCACCTTGTACAATCGATAAGACGGTGTTTCCCCTCGGGCTTCGGGGAAACTCACTCTCCTCAAACCTTACGTAATACTCTAATGGTAATTTTCCATAATCAAACATTCAACAAATTTTGTCTTTATATTTTCCATGCAATGGCTGTAACTAATGCCACGTTTGTGGTCTCAGCGAACCTTCAGCTACATCTCCGGTGGCTCCCTTCGCCTTAATATTTTAACCACAGAATATCTATCAGACTTAATATACTCATCATCGGACCGGACTTTCAAATCCAGGAACCGGATGAGTATAGAGACCAAAATATGGACATCATAACATAAAATAGAATATAAATTATAGTAATAGTAAGATTATTCAAGTAATTATCTTAAACAAACTACATAACTCTGCTAATACAAATACAGCCATAAATAATTAGAGTATAAAATTAGTAAAAAAGTTTGAACCTACAACTACTCGACCAACGCGTCATGGAGATCCGGAAACGTGGGTCGTAACCGGAAAACCGGAGTTGTTTCACACACAAAATGTATAAAGGTGGAAAGGATGAGGAGACAAAGAAATTAATAATTCTCTCCTTCAGTCTCTCCACGAAAATAATATAATAATAAATTAGTGTAACAGATGATGATCTTACATGCTAAAACAAATTTAAATATACACATATACTTTATTATTGTATTCATACATATTTATATCTATGTAAAAAAAATGTACCAACAAAAGGAAAATATTGTTAAACAGAACTGTAATTGAATCTAGAAAACAGGTCAAGTAAATTATTATCAATAATATAAAAAAGTATCTATAAATATTAAATTAATTAACGTCTGATATAAAATATTGAAATGAAATGATTTTGAACCGCTTTTTTTCAGACAATTATTTTATTTAGTCAAATAACGTTTCGGTGCATTTTCGTATCTTCTTCAGGAAGATGATGAAAAATGTGCCTAAACGTTGTTTGGTTAAAAAAAAGTCTCAAAAAACGTTCGAAAATTATTTCATTTATCTACAGAGTCTACAGAAGACAGTCAGCAGTTATTAAGTTGAAGATCAAGAAAAAAAAGCAGAAATAAAAAAAGTATTAAGAAAATGATGCAGTCTGTCGCCCATGGTCTTTAACTTATAACAAGACCAGGTGATGGAAAGAGTTAAAGGAGTAATACTGCAAGGAGAAGAAAAATACTTACGGTTGGTCGATGATATTGAAATGTTAGGGAAGTTAGAAGACCTGGAAAGCATAAAAAAATGGCGAGGAATAGTACAATATGAGGATTAATAGAAGTAAAACCAAGGAGATGGAGTGTAGTATGTGAAACAGTGGAATAACAAAGGGGGTTGATTGGGAAGGGATATTTTGAAGGAAGTTAAGGAATTTTGTTTCTTGGGCAGCATAATAACTAGAGTAGGATCATTAGAAAAACGTTCCAATGGAGTGTGACGTTATATGGGCGAGAAACGTGGACATTAGGAGTTTCAGAAAGGTAAAAGAATAGAAGCTTTCGTAATGTGGTGGTTCAGAAGAATGCTGAAAATCAGATGGAGGGACAGAGTAATTAATGTTAGTTCTGAGGAGGACTTTGGCCAAGAGATGGAACAGATTAATAGGCCACGTTTTGAAGGAAGTGTGTGGGGTATAAACAGAGGGGGAAAACAAGGATTAAATACGATAAGTAGATTAGGGAGGATGTGGGACGTGGTAGCTATGTAAAAATGGCAAATCTTGCCAAGGATAGGGTAGAATAGAGGGTTGCATCAGTTGTAGGATTGATTACCATAACAACAATAATAAAAACACATGG
This sequence comes from Eucriotettix oculatus, assembly GCA_034510155.1. Lineage (NCBI taxonomy): Eukaryota > Metazoa > Arthropoda > Insecta > Orthoptera > Tetrigidae > Eucriotettix > Eucriotettix oculatus. Next base: position 22,254,076 of record CM067379.1, read on the forward strand.
TTGTCAAAAATAATAAAACTATTTTATATAATCAAAGAATAAAACATTAATTACAGTTCTCTTAAAAAATAATTTGTATTTAATCACAGCGCACGCATCCCGACGGAAGAATGGCGTCCCACTGGGCGTGACTCAAGTATGGTGTGGAAATAAATATTGAGGAGCGTGAGATGAACAGCGACGGTAACGGAGCCCTTAGGGGGGTGGGGGTGACGTCACGTGGTCTCAGAGACGCAGCGTCGTCGAGGCGAGGTAGACGAGGGCGAAGGCGACGGCCGCGAGGAGCGCAGGCGACGTCCTGGAGACAAGGGACGCGGGGTTGCATCCGTCCTCGAAGCACTGGCACACAACCTCCAGGTGGTCGTCGTCCTCGTTACGGTAGCAATCCTGTTTGCCCATCTGCCAGCCGCATGAACGGTGCACGCGGACCAATTCCTCCTCGCCAAGAACTGCGACAGGAACAAAGCACTTAGCAATTCATCCTCATAGGAATGGTGGGCTGATTTATTAATTAGTAAAATTATTGAGGAGCTCGATCACGTGTGGTAGACAATTAGTATCCTATGAATGCAAAATATATATTTTTTTTGGTTAACAGGCTACTTGAGGGTGATCCTGAAACAGGCAACTCACCTTTAATAGCATAGGAAGGGAATTGAAAAAGGGGGGATGCGGAAGGTATAGCAAGGTAGCCAAGGATTAACTAGGGCCCCCGGGCTATGGTTTAAGGATCCTACCCGGTGTTTCACCTAAAGAGATGCAGGGAAAACCCTAGAAAACCTGCATCAGGTAGGTCGGGCATTGGGTACTATTCTCACGCCCTTCCGAATGACGGGAGACGAGTCTGCTGTGGGGACGCAGCATTCCCTTCTCCGTGTCTCAACCAGTTTCAGGAGGCAGTTGGCCGACTGATCCAATGGGATCAGCGGACGGCTCTTGCCATATGCCCAAGGTCTTTGACCCCAGTACATATACCTCCTAAAATAGGTGAAGGTGTCTCGGCATATGAGAACTTTGATAAAAATTACCCAGAGAGAGTGCGAGGCATTCCCGACATGATCAGGTGAGCCCCGCAGTCACTCTGGGCTGAAGCGCCTGCGAGAAAACTCCCGCAGCGCCCCTTCTGATCAAAATTTAACCAAGAAATAGTATATAGGAGGTTGGAACGTCAAATAGAATGCGAGGTAGGAGAAGATCAGTTTGGTTTTAGGATGAATGTAGGAACAAGAGAAGCGATATTGACTTTGCGGCTAATTTTACAAGATGTGATACGAAAAAACCAGCCTACGTTTAGAAAAAGTGTTTGATAATGTGAACTGGAACATACTATTAAGGAATAAAATGTCAAGAAAGGAGGCTAATCCATAACCTGTACAGAAGAGAGGCAGCAGTAATTAGAATAGAAGATCTGGAAAAGAAAGCCGTGATCAAGAAAGGAGTAAGATAAGGATGGAGTCCGTCGCCCATGCTGTTTGACTTACATATAGAACTGACGATGAAGCAAGATAAAATGGAATATGGAAAAGGAATCATACTGCTGCAAGGACAAGAAATAAAAACCTTACCCTTTGATGACTATATTGTAGTAATAGGAGAGTCAGAAGATGACTTGGAAATCATAATAAATGGCATGAACGTGGTCCTGGAGAAAGAGTACAACATGAGGATTAATAAAGGGAAAACCAAGGTAATGGAGTGTAGTATGGGAAACAGTGGAATAACGGGTACGTTGTGCTAGTTATAAGGAAATGGAAAGGCTTGCGCAAGAGTGACCTCTTGATTAATCCATAAATATTCGTGCAATATTTATGTACTTACGCGTCTGCACCATCTTCCGGCAGAACGGTTCGACGCCGTGGTAGTCGCCGACGCAGGGTTTCAGGAACTTGGCGTTCAAAGTGGAATTTTTATTGGAGTCGATGTCCGGGCAAGAAGGATCCACCGCTGAGTTACACTGGTAGCAGTTGATGGCGTTCGCTGAAAGAAAGGAAAAAATTTCACTCGTCAATCTTGCGAATTGTCCGACAATTCTGCTACTTGGGCAGCATAATAACTGGAATAGGATAGCACAGGCGAAAAGAGGTAATATAAGTGTTAAGACTAATGATTTTTGAGAGGAAAATATTTGGTCCCATTAAATAAGATGATAGTACTTGAAGAATAAGAGACAATAATAACTTAAACGAACTTATGAAGTACAAAAATATAATCATCATATTACAGCACTACGTTTAAATTGGTATGTACAGGTTTGCCGAAAGAAAGAAGGTAGTGTAATGAATAAAATTTACTGTTGGAGTCCATTAAGAACCAGGACTAAAGGTAGACCGAAGACAAGATAGAAAGATGACGTCTAAAAGAATCTAAGAAACACGAAGATAACGAATTGGTCTCAGAAAGTAAACAATAGGAAACAATGGAAGGCTGTTGTTGAGACAATTAGACAATAATGTTCTAGCGCATGAAGAATATAAGTGTGATTATTAGGAAAACGTTGCTAAAAATGATCGTATGGAGCGTGGGTTTCCATGGGTACGAAACGTGGACGATTTGGATTGCGGAAAGGAAAAGAATAGAAGCTATAGGAGAATGATGAAAATCAGATACGTGGATAAAATCACTAACAAGGAAGTTATAACAAAAATAGGGGACGTTGACCAAGAGAAGGGATAGATTAATAGGTCACATTTAAGACATGACGGTTTTTGGCAAATTAATAATAGAGGGAAGTATGTACGATAAGAACAGAAGAGGAAGGACAAGGATGGAATACGCTAAGCATATTGGGGAGGATGTGGGTTAAGCTAGTTATGAGAACATGAAAGGCTTGCGCAAAATAGGTTAGCATGGAGTCTTTGGAGAGAATACCACAACAACAACATGCTTACATTGGAAATGGGAAGCTGTTGTCAATTATTAATTAGCATTGCCCAGTGATTTTTCCCCTCTTGTTGTGATCTTGGCTATAGACGGCGAAGCTTATTTTAATCTTTATGACCTTCAATGTATAGGATGTCTAATATTTAGACAAATCGTGGTTTTCATTCCTTAAATCACGCCCAACAACCCATTCCTCTGTTCGTGGTAGATAATGCGATTGACTGGAGGAGGTCAGCTGTACCTTTGTTTTTTTGAATGACATTGTGACCAATCTTGGAATGTGTCAAGGTCAACCGCGTTTGTTTTCGCCATTTTTAAATCCGTCGCAGTCCAGTCAGGTCTTTCTCCGTCGAACAGTTTCGTCGACGCACGGAATCCTCATAGCAACACTGCTGAAGCCGATCCCGATTCAGGGAGATACCAGATAAATCCGCCCCAAGTCGGTCAAGTCGTCGTTGTTGTCGCAATAAACACCGAGTCCGATGTCCGCCAGCTGATCGAACTCTTCGTCTATCTTAATTCCAGCGCCGTAACCTTTAACAATAAAATTCCTGTGCCGTACTTTATGCCAGGTCGAGAAGAACCAAAAAGAATCCTCGATAATCTTACTGTTAACAAAAGCGAAGTTCGTGTAGTCATTTTCACAAGAAAATTAATGTAAATTTAATTTGGTGAAAAGTGAAAATTAACTGCACATTGATGGATAAAAAATGATACAATCATCCCTTCCAAAATTTGTCTAATTTACGAGAGTCTAACGTTTATTCACATTTTTATCTCCATGAATGCTTCCATGTAAATGATTCGTAAATTATTATTATTATAAAGAGTAGTAGTTCGCCTTATTTTGATTATACTTGTTTTGAACTTTCAGATGATCCGTTAGAACGCTTCCATACTTCTACACTCACTGTAGAAGTTACAATTTTGATATTTTTTGGTTCCTATTTCTTATTCGGGTATGAAACCAACTGGTTTCTAATCAGTCTCTAGTTTTAAAAATTTTTGGAACTTTTTTAAACAAAAGTTTTTTCTACAGATATTGATGAAATATACATCTACAAATCAAAAATATTTTCTATTTACTTTATATATATACCATTTGTCAACATTAAATTGACCGCTTATTATTATTCAATACATTTACAAACCTTTAGTTTTCAAAAGAAAATATTCTACAGGTCCGAGTTATGATTCATCTGCAATTTCCTCGCTCTGTACCAGATCCAACCAGATCCCCGTATCTATCCTACGCAAAATCCTGTATGATAATTGGCTTATCATCCACGGTCCAGACACAAATCGTTTCTGTCTTGTCTCACGTCATAACATTGTCCAAATAAATTATAAAATTAGCAGGTCATCAACTTTAAATATACTCCTTTAATCTAAGACGATGGTCATACAACGAAGATATACGTTGTACTACCCGCGTACGTCCATATTGTAATTATCGATTTTTAAATTCTATAAGTATCCAGTTTTGTTTCAATGTTATAAATTTTTTGCATCGGGTTTTCATTCGAAACATTTTATTACACAGACACAGTTGGTTGTTGTGGTATTCAGTCGGAAGACTGGTCTGATGCAACACTCCATGCTAACTAATCTTGCGCAGACACATCGAACATCCTCCCTAATCTTCTTAGCCTATTTCACCCTTGCCTCCCAATATTTTGTTCTGACCCCGCAACTTCGCTCTAATTTTACAAGACCCTCACGTCCCGAAACGTGGCATATTAATCTATCCCTTCTCTTGCTCAAAGTCCTCCAAATTGTTCTCTCTTCCCCTATTCTGCTTATAACTTCATCGTTAGTGATTCTATCCGCTTATAGGACCACATTATAAAAGGCTTCTATTCTTTTTCTTTATGCAACTCCTACCGTCCGCGTTTCGCATCCATATAACGCCACAATCCATACAAACATTTTTAGCGATGATTTCCTAATATTCATACTGATATAACCGTAAGTAAGTTCCTCCTTTTTGGCGAAAGCCTTCCTTGCCTGTCCTTAACTTCCTTCGCCATCTCCCTTCTCCATCTATTCGACTGTTTCCCTTCCCGCACTCCATTACAATGGTTTTCACTCTATTAATCCTCATATTGAGCTGTTTCCCCAGGACCACGTTCATTCCATTTATTATGGTTTCCAGGTCTTCTTCTGACCCCCGTAATACAACAATATCATCGGTAAACCGCAGGGCTTTTAATTCTTCTCCTTGCCGCATTATCCTTTTTCCGTTTTAAATTTCTTCATCGCCTATTCTATATAAAAATTATATAAATCTTAGGGATATTAGATAAGTTATATAGAATGATGACATTTTCATACCCTATATTCTCATTTAAATCAGCCACATTAAATTTATAATCCTTGAGAAATATTTCTTTTTGAGTACTCTCCGCTGCGTCTGTTCTTCTCCCCTTATAACCTCCGCTAATATTCCGCTCAACAAAATGTTTAATGTCAGTTCCGGTCATCGCTTCCGCGTTACAGTTTCAGATACGGCAGCTGCATGGGATTAAAATAATAATTGGAATCTGTTAAACACTGAAATTATGCATATAGTCTGCTGCTGAAAATCTGTAAGCCCCGAAACGAATTTAATGCGATCGTTGTATTAATGGCGGATGTTAAAATACAGTCCAAGTTCGGCCCTTTTAACACACTCCTATAATTTGCACGACGTTCCAAAATATGGCAGTCCCATTATATATGGCGACATTTTTATAAAGCACGTTATAATATTATAACCCTCGAAAACATAATAGGCAATTAATTTGAAATACGTATCTGCTTTTATATCCAAGAACTGTTGTCAATTATAATAAAATTTAATGGAATCCCCATACTCCCGTTTCAAAGTTATAATTCCTTCTTTTTTTTTCATTTACATCGGCAATAAAATGATAAATCAATAGCTGATTATAAAGATTAATATAATTAACAACCTACGACTCTTCGTGTAATCCGCTATTAATTAGCGACGCTGTGGAACGCCTGCAATCAAACTGTTGATTGGATTTCTATAATTTAACCCTCACTTCTAACAACGGTTTATTACGTCATTATTAACGTTTATTGGCTGGTATAGTACAGTTCATATAATAGGAAAACTTTTTTATGCCATTGTAACAAAACTATCAGTGAAACGTCCTGGTAAGGAGTCGGCCATTATTAATAAAAAACGATGCTACTTAAATACGATGACAATAACGGAAATCCGAAAGGATATAAAGGTGTTCTATGAGAAAAAGTACCAATAACAGTATAATAATATTCAATTAAAATTATTGTATCAAGACCAAATTTTCATAATTTATAAATATTTATATTAACAGCGAAACGTTTCATTCCTACGTTTAGGGACATCTTAAGTTGTATCAAATAAATTAATAATGAAAAAAAGTAACTGTTTGATGAGCGAAATTCTGCACATTATGTCCAATATAAATTCACAAAATCTCACACAGACACACAAAATAAAAATTTCCACATTTGATTCAGTTTTCTAATGTTTTAAAATATCACACTCTTGATACATATAATGCTTAATGTTTTGTATTTAAAAATCTGTTATAATAAATTAAGTCTTGTGATTTAATTTTAAAATATTGTTTTTTTCTCCTTTCGCCAATGGAAGTTGTTATAAGAAGTATATATTTTTTCTATTAAATGGACTGTATATATATTTAAATTCATATCATATTTTGTTAATATCTATTTAACCATGTTATACTACTAAATTAATTTTTTCTGGTAGTCAACTATCGTATTTTACGTGTTCCTTAATTTTTATATGCAACTGAAGAAGTACCTGAACATAGGGATGAAACGTTTTGTACTGGATGAAAATCTTAAATTCGGACATTAATTTTATTCATTAATACCAGCCAGAATAAGTTTACAATTTTATTGAAAATAAATATAATTATATTATAAATAAATTTTACAACGATCTATAAACTAGCCACGAGTCAGAACAAAATAATAATAAAGAAACTGATACAAATATAATGTTGCAACGTTTCGTTCTTCATTTAGGACTTCGTCATGTGGAGATTGGAGTAATGTAAAGGTAACATTCAAGGATAATACATTTAAATGATTAAATTTTAGATTACGTCTGATTTATGTAACAATTAAATACGCTTTTATGATCTATATCAGATTTATTTTTTTATATAATTTAAAAATAAGAACGTTTCGGTACGTATTTCTACCTTATTTCGGGTTTTCATGGTAGTTTTACCCCGGCAGTGCAAGTGTTACGTTTGTGGATGAGCCTCGGGAGAATTTAAAAAATATATTTAAAAGTTTTGTGCCATGTTTCTAAAGATATGGTATCTAATAGTGAAAACGTATGGTGATGGCTAGAATAAGAAACTGAAGATGTTATAACAAACTTTAAATTAGGTTGAAAGGTTTCAATTATGTGTTTATTAATTTCTGTATTATATTTGTATTGACTTGTGGTCAAATTGTCTAGAATAAGTGTAACTCACCTAACGTTGTGAAGGTGAGCGTTACACCAGCCACCAAGAGTAACCTCTGGATGGAATTCCTTTGAAAAGTCATGGTTCGGTACAATAGCCTAGAAGAAAAAAGAAAAAAAAATTGTTTATCTGACAATTAAATATACATTAAATCAGTCATAAAAGACTATTTGTCAGTTTTTATTTTATTGTACTATACTACGTTTCGTCTCTCATTTGAGACTTCTTATAGCTGTTCTTGGAACCTCACTCCTCGACTCCTTCGGCCGAAATGCATGAAAGTACCATTAAATAAAATTGAAGTGACTGTCTGTCTGACTATATCTTGAATAGGCTCCGAAAAGGCTCAACAGATTTCAATGAAAATTTGAGGGTTTAAAAAATTAGATTTAATTTAAATATTCGTGCATATTTAATTTCTATATGTTGCAGAAGATATTAATATAATATAAATAAAAATATTAATTCTATGGGAAGATTTCGTGGAAACCAACTGCGAGTTATAATTCCCATATCATTCTATCCCACTTACTATCTATTGTTTGCAGCAGGCTGATAAAAAAAAATTAACTTACTTTGATCGCCGATGAGATGTATACATAAATTGATAATTTGGTTTAGTTCTCGCGTCAGTTAAATTTTTAAATTTTAGAAATTTCTAATATGAAAATAAAAACGAGATTGGTGTCTAAACTGGTGTAATGCGAGTCACTGTGTTACATTATGACTTTTAATATGCGATTAAAGTAAAAATTTAACCGTTAAGTGCGGGGATATTTTTATTCTGTAGGAATACTAAAAATATATTTATTTGTTCCGGGGGTATTTTTGACTCTCGAGATACTGGGAGTATATTTGAGGTTCATACTGTGACGTTTTCGATGTCGGTTTAGTTTATGTTGACCATGAACTAAATAATTAACCGGAATAATATAAATAAATACCCGGGCAAGGCCGGGCCCACAGGTAGTCCTTATTAAAAAATTAAAACTGACAACTCATTTAACAAAAAATAATTTTTTGGGAAGCTTAAAACAATTAAAAATAATTTTTTTAGGAAGCTTAAAAGAATTAAAAATAATTTTTTTTAGGAAGCTTAAAATTTTTTCACATTTCACATGGTGTGACTGAAATATTGCTGAAGCATGTTGATAATGTCTTGAGATAAATATATATAATAATTTAAATAGAACCAATGTTTCGCCTTGAATAAGTTTGAAATTTTTATCCAGTTACGGAGCTACCACATAATTGACCTCCACGTGCAACTGATCCATGGAAGTTTGTATCGCTAGGGAAATCAGTGACCTGGATTTAGGCCGACTTTTGTTTATAAACAGACTGCGCTCGCTCCCAATGAAGAGTAACAAAACATCGCTCCCGAATGTTCGGAGCCGACACTCCTTTGTTCCAGATAAATTAAATATGTCCTTCAGAAACAAACGTTCACTAGTTGAATATGGCGAATAATAACACGAGTTTCCGGGAAATATTCTCTTTTGTGAGTCGTTTAATTCACCTATAGAAAACGTTAACTTTTAATAGGTTCGAGTGACATGAGCTGGAAGGATAGTTTAGGGAATACATTCTAGGCCGTAATAATAATAAAATTACAATATTATCATTATCAAACGAATAATGAATTTATGCCATAATTAATATTTACTAGATATATCATATATTTGTCGTTACAAGTTGATTGATAGACTTTTACTGCAATGTTTAAAATACATCAAATTGAGAGGTACAGAAAAGTTAAACAACTAAGAGAAGAGTGCAAGAAATTAAAAATAAACAGCCCCATTATCTCAAACGAAATTAAGGATTGTTCATAACTTCTACAGAAGGCAGTCGGTTGTAATTAGAATTGAAGATAAAGAAACGAAAGAAGAAATCAAAGATGGAGGACGTTTATCAAGAGAAGGGATAGGTGAATAGGCCACGTTTGAGAAATGAGTGTCTTGTAAATTTAATCTTGGGTAAGAACAGAAGAGGGAGACAAGGGATGGAATGCGCTAAGCAGATTAGGAAGGATATGGGATGTGATAGTTACGCGGATATGAAAATTCTTGCGCAAAATAGGTTAGTTTGGAGCATTACATCAGACCAGTGACTGAATACCATAACAACGACATAAAAACTGTTTACGTTGCAAGGTTATTTATAATTTTATTTCATACATTAATGTCACATTACGTGGGGAAATATGTATAGTAGAAGCAAAAAAAGGTGTTCTTCACGGGAATCTTAATATAACGCTTGAACGTGAGACTGTCAAATTATTTATATTGCAAAAATATGATTACAGACTCTATTGATCAATTGAAAATGTTTCGAAATACTTTCTAAATTATGCACAATTATGCACTAATTTAGATATTAATCGACTTGTGTCGTACCAATTTCACTTATGAGCTCTAATAAGCATTCTGATGCATATAATTACCGAGTGTGCGGTGTCTTAATTTTTTACTAAATAATGTATGCAGTGGTCTAGAAAGCAAGTGTGTGCACTCATTTGCATGAAACGATCTATCAGTTCCTCTGCATAGAGAGAGAGAGAGTACGTGTGTGTGTGTGTGTAACGATGTCACGAGACGCTATAATAAGAAGAAATGGACGAGGAAAACGTTTCGAAGTGAAACCTGTTATTCGTGTACGCGGAACTGCTTTGCTATATTAATTATGAGATGAAAAGGGGAAGAAGAAAGTATCTGATGCCGTTTATTGAAGCCATTCTAGTATGACTATAAAGAAAGCAATAAACATCTTTGCCCATGTAAGAGGAAGAAAGGATATCATCTTTGGCGAAGAGGTGTGTCGTCTCTGGACGTCTGTGAGTGGATATCAAAGCGAGCTTTTCTGATTGGGAAATGATAATATATATGGAGAGAGACGATTGATAAATATAACACATTCATGGAAATTGATTGTGAAGCAATGAATACTGGGTAAATATCACTTCACCGCGGTTCCTTAATTTTGTCGACTGTATTGTACAATTTAAAGTTGGTTAATCCGTTTGCGAAAAATTATGTAAACTTTATTCATTTGGTAGTGTCTGGTAGTACATGAAACCACTTATTAACCCTGAGAAAAAAAATAGAAATTTTGTAAGATGACTATGTATGACGTCATCAGCGTATTGTTACTCATAAACGACGAGCAGGGCATATTTAATGTTAAGTTAATTTTCAATTTGGAATAGAACTATTACACAATATTACTTTCAACATAGTTCCATAAACTTAAGGTGTACTTTTTATTAATTATTTAAATTAGGAAATCAATTATCTCGCAGTAATTTATTTATTTGTTCAGACGTAAATGTCTCAGGACGTATTGGACGACACGTGTAATTTACAAATTTACCTCGTGAAGTTTACAAAGAAGGACGAAACGTGGGAAATGTACATTAACGAAATTATAATAAGTTTGTTTGTACTTTTTATTTTTCAATTATTTAGGGATAAAATGTCGGGAAGAAGGGCTAATCCTTAACCTCTACAGAATGCAATCAGCAGTAATAAGAAATGAAGATCAAGAAAAGAAAGCAAAAATCAATAAATGAGTAAGACAAGAATGTATCCTGTCGCCCATGAAGACGAAGGAAGTTAGAAAGGAATATGGAAAGGGAATTAAATAGCAAGGAGCAGAAATAAAAACCCTTCGTTTTCTCGATGATATTGTAGTATTAGGGCAATCAGAAGAACACTTGGAAACCATAATAATTGGAATGAACGTGATTCCGGAAGAAAATTACATGAGGATTTATAGAGAAAAAACCTAAGTAATTGAATGTGGTATTGGAAACAGTGGAAAAACAAAGGGTGTTAGATTGAGAAGGGATGTTTTGAAGGAAGTTAAGGAATTTTGGTACTTGGGAAGCATTATAACTATGGATGGTAGAAGCATAGTAGGATAGCACAGGGCAAAGAAGGCTTTCGAAAAAAGAGGAATTTACTTACGGGTAATATAAGTGTGATTATTAGGAAATCGTATTGAGCGTGGCGTTTTATATGGGTGTGAAACGTGGACGATAGGAAAAGGAAAAGAATAGAAGCTTCTGAAATCTGGTGTTATAGGAGGATTTTGAAAATCAGATGGGTCGATAGAATGTAAGCAGAATAGAGGAGAGCGAACAATGTGGCGGACGTCGACTAAGAGAAAGTATAGATTAATAGGCCACATTTTGAGACATAATGATCTTGTAAAACTAGCATTAGAGGGAAATGTATGGGATCAGAACAGAATAGGTAGCAGATTAGGGAGAATGTGTGAGATGGTAGCTAAGCGGAAATGAAAAGGCTTGCGCAAGACATTTCAACATGGGGAGTTGCATCAGACCAGTCTTAGGACGGAATATCATATCAGCATTTTGTTTCATAGCTCAACACCAACGCCGCGCATTTGATTAATAATTCACTTTGTTGCCGCTTCATTTCACTGTTATTGATCGATTGTATTTATAACAGTTTAATAATATGCTGTAATTATTGCCAAACAAAACGATCAGCAACAGCGTTTATTATCAAATAGCAGTGAGTCGTTAGTTTTTTTATTTCTTGCTTCATAATTGGCTACTGTTTGTTGTGTGATGCAAATTAAAAGAGCAAACTGTGAATGGTAATTAATGGTAACAGCTTCGTGGATGACAGTTTTAACACATCGTTTGACAATTCCGTCCATCGCAAAGCACGTTGACGACAATGTTTATTCAGGACCAATGCCGGGGATGTTAACGAGTCTGCTACATTACCATATAAATTGTCCACACCGTTGTTCGTAACCAAATTTACTAACAGCGACTGCTTTGAACCTATTCGCCGATATTGACGAATTTTTCACCGACTGGAAGTAAAGTGAGTTACTGCCAGAATTTTTTTTAGAGGAAACATGTTTCAGGTGGATGTCGGAACATCCAACGTAAAGCATGACTTCTTCGCGCCCAATCTTTTTAATTTTTGTCGCTTAAATATGCTGACGGTCCAAAGATTGGAAACTCGCTTAGAGACGTGGTCGCAAATTACTTCAAATTGTCAACAGATAAGTAAATAACTTAAAAAAATACTGTGACGTGTATAAATTTTCGTTGTATATTTCATTTTATTTATCTAAATTAATTTACAATATTAATCATGGAGAACAGATCCTGAGATATTCGCAAGGCACCTTTGTGTGGTAAACCGAGCAAACAAACATAGTCATGAAGTCTGACAGGCGCGTGAGGAGTCTCAATCCTTTGTCTAGAAGGATTTTGTGACTCGGCGAAAACCTCAGGTCAGCAAAGGTCAGCAAGGTGGTTGACTCAAAACACGGCAAGGAATAGCCCATCCCAAGTTTTAAATTTTTGGAGGGGAAGGGTAGGGACTCAGACCACAGTGGAGGACCTGGGGAAGATAGAAAAAGCGGGGAGAGCAATGAGGTTTTTAGGAGAGGTCAGCTCGAGATGAGAAGGACCTCGAAAAGAGATTCGGGAAATGGATTCGGAGGTGAGAAAAAATAGATGAGCTAGTGAAACGGAAAGTCTGATTGGCTGGCTTCAAGGAGTCAGAGAGGAGACGCGAATCTATTTATGGTTGCTAATAGATGTAAATATTAAAACATTTAGTCTACAGGCAATTAAATTTTTACAGCCACATATAAATTTAAATTGGCTATATTTTGAACCATAAATGTGACAGTTTTTAATAAAAATTTTGGACGAAACGTTGATTAACTGAAATAAACTTGTTTTGTCGTCATTTTAATTACATAAACTTATAGAGCTTGTGTAAATTGGAGCATTTTGTTTCAGTGGAGAAAGTTAGCGTCTCTCGCTTTGTGCGCATTTCAGTGTTTTGCTAATTAAGGCACGTAGCTCCACTTCCAAGCAGCTTCATATAAAATCGAATATTATCAAGACCCTATAACCATGAAGTTTCTTGCCGAGGACTTGCTCTTTGAAGGTATTTTGTGCCAACAGCAAGCAAGTATCGGGTTTCCCTTTGAGTTTCGATAATAAACCGCAGGAATTCTGGACCACGGAAAGCAACGCAGTAACTTGTAATACGATCAGTTGCAAACATTTCCTGGAAAGTAGGACAGCGTACAGTGTTTCATTTTGAAGGTACGCGTCACAAATAGAGGATGGACGAACAAACTAATACAGTAGTATCACGTACATGGAGGAGAAAGATTCCTTGGAATACCTAGCAGTGAAGTTTTCAATTACTGCATACGTTTCTCTCACTAATAACAGTTTTTATGGTCAGATAATATTCTCGACTTTCTGTGTTATTACTTTTCACGAATCTATTTAACTTTATACATAAAAATAAGTTGTTCATATGTTTATAATTCTTCTCCACCTAAACGGTTTGTCCAATATTGATAAAAAGTTTTTTAGAAATAAATAGTGTCACCTAGATGGTTTATAGCGATAGTTGGACCCATACATGGCGCTGTTTTCGACATTCAGAATTTTTTCCCTGCCAAAACATTTTTTTACACGAAGGAGAATAATAGAATCATTTGAAATGTGGTGTTATATGAGAATTCTGAAAATCAGACGGTTGGAAAGAATCACTAACGAAGAAGTTCTAAACAGAATAGAGGAAGATAGAACAATATGGAGGATGTTGACCACGAGTAGGGATAAATTAATGGGCCACGTTTTAAGACATGAGGGTATTGTAAAATTAGCAATAGAGGAAGGTGTGTGTGATAAGAAGAGAAGAGGGAGGAAAAGGATGAAATACACTATGCTGATTAGGGAGGATGTGGAATGTCGTAGTTATGCGGAAACGAAAAGGTTTGCGCAAGATAGGTTGGCAATGAGAGTTACATCAGACCAATCTTAGGACTGAATACCAAAACAACATTATTTTTTATTTCTCACACAAAAATCATATAATCCCAAAATTTACATTCTGACCGTTTTGGATAATCGGTGGCATCATACTTAAGCATGCGCAAGTTCATTGCGTCGTAGCTTGGCGTTGTTTTGACATTTCAACGTTAATATGTGCGATTTCGGTGAAAGAGGGCATGAAGATGTATTTTTTTAAAAAAAGGTTTCTATGGACCTGATGGTTTAATTAGCTGTTGGCAAAGAGATTACTGCTCAATTAAATACTGCAGTGGTCTTATAAAAACGAATTACCGGGAGTCACCGGGTACCCTAAATGCTGAAGAAGACAAGATGTCTAAGTCGGAAAACAGAAAGTATGAGCAAACATCCATACATATGTCCGAGATGAAATTATTTTGAAGCTGCAACCATGGGCGTCCATATTTAAATCATTATTACTTTAAAAATTTATAATGGATTCTGTTATCTTTCATTCCAAGTGTCCGCTGTAAATTTACTACAATTTTGTCCGATTCGATTTTTAATTTCAAATGCACACGTTGAGCAAAATATTTATTTTTCCCCGCCGGAATAACTTAGCTTCTCTTTCGACTAAGACCAACATCTTTTAACAGAGCTCAAATGGTGTGACTGGAAACTTGGCCTTCTACATTACCATTTCTTCACTCTCTTTCTCTCCATATTTCCTCAATTAGTGTCTGACGGTGTTTACTACCACTGGCTCAGGAAATTTCAATAATAACAGGTGGAATTCTTACCAGGAAGGGGGAAGGGGCGGAAACGGACACGTGACAGCAGAGTTTTCCTCCTCAGGAAGGAGGAAGGGAAGCGACTGTGACTGCCTTATTGAAACTTGTCATGTAGTTTCAACTTAGGTCTATTAATATGCCTAAGGCCGAATAAGGCATTGAATTTTTAATATCTTCCCATCAGACTCAAATTCGACTCCTACGAAGATACAGAATTTTAGGCAAATTTACTTAACCAAAGATTATAAGCTTAACATGGCTCATTTTCAAGTTTTTTTTACTTATTTATTATATGTAACGTTGGAACAAGACAAGAAATTTTGAATTTGCGTCTAATTTTAGAAGATAGGATAAGAAAAAAAAGCAGGACTACGTTCATGGCATTTGTAGATTTAGAAAAAAAAACTTTTGATAATGTGATCTGAAACACACTATTAAGGATTTTGAGGAGGAAAGGAATAAAATATCGAAGAAGAAGACATACATAACCTCTACAGAAGGCAGGCAGCAGTTTCTATAATTGAAGGGCAATAAAACAACACAGAAAACAAGAAAGGAGTAAGACAAGGATGAAGTCTGTCACCCATGCTGTTTAACTTATATATAGAACAGGCGATGAAGAAAGTTAAAGTGGAATATGGAAAAGGCATCAAACTGCAAAGAGAAGAATAAAAACCCTGTTCTTTGCCGATGATATTGAAGAGTTAGGGGAATGAGAAGAATACTTGTAAAAGATAATAAATGTCATGAACGTGGTCCAGGAGGAAGAGTACAACACGAGTTTTAAAAGGGGGAAACCCAAAGTAGTGGAGTGAAGTATGACAAACAGTTGAATAACAAAGGGTGTCAGATTAGGAAGGGATATTTTGAAGGAGGTTGAGGAATTCTGCTTCTTGTGACTGCGTAATAAATAGAATAGGATAACAAAGGCAAGGAAGGCTTTCGCAAAAAAGAGTAATTTACTTACGTGCAATATATTTTTTGTATTAGGAAATCATAGCTGGAAAAGTTGGTATGGAATATGGCGTTATATGGGTGCGAATCTTAGACGCAAGGATTTGCAGAAAGAAAAAGAATAGAAGCCTTTGAAATGTGTTACCATAGGAGAATACTGAAAATCAGATGGGTGGATAGAATTACCAAAGAGGAAGTTCTAAGCAGAATAGAACAATATAGAGAAGAGATAGATTAATAGGACAAATTAAAATTAGTATTAGAGGGGAAGTTTGTGGGGTTAGAACAGAAGAGGTTTACGGAGGCTGTGGGATATGGTAGTTATGCCGGAAATAAAAAGGCTTGCGCAAGATAGGTTAACATGGACGAGTCTTCGATCTGGCATCGAATGTTAAATCAGAGCACTTATAAAGAAAACACAGTGTTGTCTTTCTCTTTGGAGACAAGAGAAATAAGAGAGAAAAAAATTATATCATTATTCTATCCATATGTTCTTAATAAATCGTATTGGTATTACAGAATTACAATACATAATAATGTCTACGTATTTTGCAGTTGATCATAAAATCTAAAATAAAGTAGACAGTTTATGCAGATAATTAAACCATGTAATCTTTTCCCCTTATTTAAGTTTTTAATAAAGAATTAAATTAGAGTTTGGTCCTAGACGTTGCGGAAACAACACGACACTCTTTTTGGTATAATAATTAATGAACTGTTGAGTTCACTAAAAGTTGGGGACGAAACGTTTTTAAATTTTCAATGAATTTTATTGAAATCTATTAAGTGTTAAAACTGTGGATAGTCATATAGAAATCTGTTTCAATAGAAAATCATTTAACGTCTCTTTCTCTATTAACGACCAAATTTTATTTTAGACGTTTCCATCTTATTCTGGTTCTCCTTCATGTAGATGAGGTATTTACACGCAGGAAATTAAACAATGACGATAGAAATTAGAAAAAGTCAATTTTTGTGTAAAACAAGTTCTATGTATTTTGAAGAATGTGCGAATATGCATCGAAACGAAGAAAAAAAAACTTCGTTGAATCTGGTCGTCAATTTGTTTCATATAATTTCTTTTTTTTCTGTATCATTACTCTTTGATACTCTGTCATTTATGGATAAATTTTAATAATGATTTTAATATCACATTATCAGTTACATTTATTCTTAGAAAATGTGCGGGGTGTATTCGTAGAATAAACAAATCACAGAGAATTCAGGGGAATAATAACGGAGGGTCGTTGCAAGAGATTTTCATATTATGTTTTATGGTGTTTTATGCAGTAAAGGAACTGCAACTCATCCAGAGTCAGTTTTTGTAAGTATATTGAAAGGAATCGTGCAGCATCTCACGCCATATTTAAGTAAGAGCGAGCGCGACTCACAAGTGAACTTGTAAGATAACCGTCTCCTCTGCTGCAGCAGTAGTTTATTTATTTCGGTCGCGTTATCAGTCGTCTGTTTACTTGTTGTATGTGTGAATCGACGGTTTATGTTTTACAGACAACGAAATAACGACCCTAAAAATAGATAAGAACAGAGAAAAAGCCCCTGGAAAACACGACTTGGGTCTCTCTCGCGCGACTCCAGATATTTTCTTTTCGTCTTATTGTTCACGTTTTTATTTACTGTGCAGAAGAAATCAGAGCACGAGAAACAAGTTCATTCATGTCAGCCTTATCTCACGATAGAGACACTGGGGAGATAAATAGAGAGACAACGCCTGATGAGTTGAGTCTCCCTCGCGCTCTCTTCCCATAACCTCATAAAGTTACTACAATCTCCTACCACTGTTACACGCGTGTTTATATGTGATTATATATTATGTTCAACTAATCTAAAAATAAGGGTTAACTGTTCGATATTTCCCAGAAGAGGCAAAATGCATTCCCATTTGGAATCCTATTGGCCACTCACTGAATATTATTTAAATCTATTAAGTGTGAAAATGTGAATTCTTTTATAATATAAAATCATTTAACGTCTCTTTTTCCGAATTAAATCGAATAAATTAACGAACAAAGTTTTTTCGATGCATCCATCTTCTTCTGGTTCTCCTTTCTCTTTTCATTAAATAGAATTTTATGACTTTAAGTTTACAATAAATAAAAAGGCGGCCATATAAATTGATTACTATTTAATTAACATAAATACGACGTTTCGTCTCCCTTTTGAGACTTCCTCAGGCATAGGCTACTACAAACATAATGTTGCAAGATATTAAATACGGGTTCTATGCTACAATTATTTTTAAAAATAATATACAAAAACGTGGTTCAAAACTTACAAATTTAGGAATTCATCATTATTAAACTTGGAATCAAAACAAACTATGTTTAAATTTCTGATGTTTTTCCGAGAATTTCCATTTAAATCTGTTACATTTAATAATCTTTTTGGCTGAGGGAGTCAAGAAGTAAATGACATGAATTACTAAATTTCTCTAAGTTTTGAACCTTGATTTTTTTCATTTTTACAAACGAAATGTAACAGAGAACCCATATTTAATTTATTGTAATATTATGTTTGTAATATGCCTGAAGAAGTCTAAAAAGGGAGACGAAACGTCGTATTAAATAATTAATTAAATAGTAAGAAATTTATATTCAGACTTGTTGGTCGTCTTTTTATTTATTTTATACTAAAATTATTAGAAGTTAAAGTCTATTAAATTACCATAAACAGATGTTGCTTATAAAGTTGGATGTGAATAACACGAAAAAATATTACAAATATTAGTACCAGGCTTTATAAAAATATTATTATTGTATAAAATTAAAATATTCAGATTATTCCAATATATTCGCAGACCGAATTTAGCTTCTAATTTTTTCGACGATTGTATTCGAGGAACTGATAAATAACTTCTTCCTCATCCGTTTTTGAGTAGAATAATGAAACATCTTTTCTCTAATTGGAGACTAACCTATCGCCTCTCCATATTCTGACCCTCTCCAGATTTATTTTAGTTCACGTGACACGTTTACCTTTGAGTACTATAGAGTTGAAGCTCCTTGAGAAATGTGGGAGTAATTCTTTTCAGAAAAGTCTAAAAATATCTCTGCTGCGATTTGTCGCCGTCGGAATACCTGGAATGTCTCCTTGTGATTCACGAGTTCTCAAAAACACTCAACTCAGCTGCTTCAGCACTGTAAGTTCACAGATTTTCTATGAATAGATACTTTGGGCATTTGATAATTTATTTATCTTTCAAACTATCATAATGCACAGCCTTCAAGTATCTGAAGAAAAGCTTTTTGGAGAAACACCTGGTAATAATTTTTCTTTAATAATTTTATTTTGAAGCCTTCATAATTTATTTATCTTTCAAATTATAATAATTGTTTTAAATAATTTGATGTAACCTTTATCAGGAAAATCAAAAATAAATAATTTTTTAAAACTTTTTTGTCTTAAATAATTAATTTATCAAATTGAAATAATTTTCAACCGGTTTTTTCAGACAGTATTTTTTATTTTTTAATCAAACTACGTTTCATTATTTCATTTCAATATCGAACGTTATTGATTTCATATTTAAAATTTATTTAAATTTCAACAGTTCTAGTTCACAATATTAAAGAATTTATTGATATCTTTTTCGTCATCACTCTACGTAATTTACCAAATTATCCAGCTCTTTTAAATAATTTTCAAACAAATTCAGACTGCACCTAATTTTTTCATATATTTTACACATATTTGATATATTTTTTCATTCAGAAGCGACACGTGTGCCAAATGCTTCAACTAGTTTTAAATCACTATTCGATATAAATATTTATCTATTTTTTAGTATTCCTCAGTTTTCTGTTACTACACGGGAGGATTCATAATCAAATACTCGAGTCACAAAACTCACTGGAGCCTGACGCAGACTTTCTAATCACTTTTAGGCTAATGACGAATAAGTCCATTGAATTACAGCCTGGGCGGCCCTTAGCTTCTTTTCTCTCCCTTCCTTATCCCCCCTTTCCAAGCAGTTTCTAAATTATTAAAGAGAAGCAGCCACCGCATCTCTCGCTCTCTCTTCCCCGTCAAAAGAAATTAATTTTCAAAAATTATATATTTAATGACTGGTTTTAATATTTTTTTTAATATTAGCACTACAAATTTCAATCAGTCTCAGGTATTAATTTAAAAATGTCAATACTAATTTTTATAATAAAAATATAAAATGAAGGAAAGTTAAATTTCGACGAGTTAAGACAATTAATTTTATTTTGCCTGTCCATTTACCGTACCTTTCGACGTTTTATAACACGGCCTTATCCAACTTGTGAAATAAAATTTTTAAAAAAAGGAGTGGCGTTAACAGGTTATCTGGCTGTAGTACTTATCACTCATCATACCAATAAAAAAATATATTATTTTGTAATCAAGGAATTTTCAGCCCATAGTATAGTCATCATCGTGTTAAAATAAACAAAAAAAGATTTTAGTAGTTTGAATATGGCTATTCCTTCACTATGTTCGTGTTAATTTATGGAAACCGCTCATAATTGGATTATCCCTTATGTAAAAAAAAGAGAATTTAAAGTGCAAAATTTCCTTTAGAAAAATTTACATGTTTCTGCTTATGACAACTTAAGATTCTAAACCTAAAGGAGATGTACGTTATGAAACGTGTGCTCCATTTAAATAAATATTTACTGGTAGAATGACTGACTTGACCCTTTCATAATGACGTCATCGACTAGACAGCTGTGAAGGATGAGCCAAAATGAACTGATTGAAAATGAAGAACGAAGGAAGCTTTTTGAAAAAGAGCCAGAATGAAGATAAGCTGCAGGATGAATGAAATATCTATTCATAAAAAATAATTTTTTTAAACTATCCCGCTGGGGAAAATAACTTTGCTACAACGCTTAATTTAAAAAAAAAATTCCTCCTGACACACTGTGACGTTATCCATGTCCGTGAACAGCACCAATAACTTTTATACATAAAATAAATACTATTATTAAAGCAGCAGTAAGTAAATAATGTTTCCAAGTCAAGGTCAGAGATGAATATTCCACTACAGGAAGGAAAGTTAATGTTTTTGGTGTCCAAAACCCACATTTATTGAGATTTTAGAAAAGCAATTACGGGACACGTTGTAACAGATTATGGCGAGTGTAGTAATTAAGAGTAAGAAGAAGAGATGTGGACGATCTGTGGCAGTCGTTGAAAATGTATCTCTGGAGCTGAATTTTAACGAAATGTTTAACGTATTGAGTTTTGTTGAAATATACAAGTTTTATCGCTTATTGAGTGGAATTCATATAAGATGTATATACGAATATTTAAATAATTCTTACGTTTGTTTATACCAATTGGCGACCCTGGGAAAGGAAATCGAGCTATCAGAGGTAAAAAGTTCAAAATAAGACTGATATCCTGGATTGTCTTAACTATTTGTGAGACATTCGTGTGGAACAGAGGAAGGACCCGAAGCTGAATGAGATTATACGACGTTTGAACTCTTCCCGGGATATGAGAGAGGACTTCGAATTAATTAATAATGCACCACACAAGAAAAAATACGACTCATTTGGAAGAAGTCACACTACTGAAAACTGGAAGAAGAATCTAAATGCACGCAACAAACAATAAATATTTGTACTTTTTCAACTTTTTGGTCAGCCCAAAATTTACTTAGTATTCTTATATATTGCAATTATTCAATACCAATCCGTTCTATTGTGAACTGAAATATTGTATCATTATTTACAGAAAGATTGTTTTCAATTTTTTTTTTGTAAAATTCCAACGTGAATATTTAATAATGTAAATAAGTTAAAAAAACGAAAAATATTATGGGATCAAATAAATACTAGGCAACGTTTCCACAATTCGTGTTGCTGATAAAAGGAACGAGATATGTTGAGTGGAATTTATTTTATCACGAGCTTGGGCAAGTAACAGTAACATGTCGTAACGTACGGGCACGATATACTTAATTGAATCGGTTTTTTATGTACAAATTTAAGGAGAATCTAGGTAAGTAACGATCTTTACGGATAGTTCATTACGTAGCCAGGGTAAAGACGTTTCCGACGTGTCTGAAGATTCCGTGGTTGAGGGCAGAGAGACTGATGAACTGTTGACAACCCTCGGTGAAGTGGTTATTTTACAGCTAATGAACGGGGTGGGAAAATTTAATTTTAGCTCAGTCTGTGAAAATGGGAGTGTGGTTGAGAATTAGAGGTTACGGTGGAATGAAGTACAGGATCTGATTATAGAGACGAGTCTGTACTTACGGAGGGACGTTGTTAGCGCGTCGCCTGTCCAGTGACTGAGTGAGCGGCTAGAGTGAGAGCGCTATAGCCTAGTCTATCCTCCCCTCTCCCTCCAGCACCAAGCGATCCAGATTCGTTGGGTTCTCGCCGCTCTCTCAATGGAAACCGTGTCGAGTAACAAACACTTTCCTCTTAAATCCACTCACGCCGAATGCTTCCGCTTCGAAGAGGTTCTTATTTACGGTTCGGTTCGTCCAGATAACCGCCCACGCTACCGCGATGACGTCAGAGCCACAGGCTCGCCAATTCCGGAGTCCGGGAGACCTGGCCGGGACGAATTGTCGAAATTATTATAAAATCACAGTCGAAAAATCGTTTAGATCCCTCCTGGTGTCGCACAGGAGCTGCGGGAGTTTTCTCACAGGCGCTTCACTCCAGAGTGACTGCGGGGCTCACCTGATCATGTCGGGAATGCCTCGCACTCAGTCTGTTTTTTTTTAATCAAAGTTCTGACATGCCGAGACACCTTCATCTATTTTAGTAGGTGATCCCATTGTATCAGTCGGCCAACTCTCCTGTGGAGACATGGAGAAGGGAATGCAGTGACACCCCACAGAAAACTCGTCTCCCGTCATTCGGAGGGATGTTAGAATACAAGTAATTATCTTAAACAAATTACATAACTCTGCTAATACAAATACAGTCATAAATAATTAGAGTATAAAATTAGTAAAAAAAAGTTTGAACCTACAACTACTCGACCAACGCGTCATGGAGATCCGGAAACACGTGGGGGTCGTAACCGGAAAACCGGAGTTGTTTCACAAACAAAATGTATAAAGGTGGAAAGGATGAGGAGACAAAGAAATTAAGAATTCTCTCCTTCAGTCTCTCCACGAAAATAATATAATAATAAAACTAGTGTAACAGATGATGATCTTACATGCTAAAACAAATTTAAATATACGCATATACTTTATTATTGTATTCATACATATTTATATCTATGTAAAAAAAATGTACCAACAAAAGAAAAATATTGTTAAACAGACCTGTTATTGAATCTAGAAAACAGGTCAAGTAACCAATTCCCGATCTACCTGATGCAGATTTTCTAGGGTTTTCCCTGCATCACTTTAGGTGAAACACCGAATAGGATCCTTAAACCACAGCCCGGGGGCCCTAGTTAACCCTTGGCTACTTTTCTCTACCTTCCGCATCCCCTCTTTGCCTGTTTCAAGATCACCCTCATGTAGCCTGTTAATAAAAAAAAATGGGATTAACACAAATGACAAAAAGTAAACAGGGGAACTCGGGGTGGTACGGGATACGCAATTTATCTTTTTCTTAGACGGGAATAGATTCTAAAATTAAATTTTTCGCAGACGACTCCATAATTTACAAAATTATAGACAATAAACATGATGAAATCGCTCCTCAAGTAGATTTAGATAAGATACATCGTTCTTTGGGTATTAAATCCCAGGACTGGTCTGATGCAACATTCCCGCGTAACTAGTACATCCCACAACCTCACTAATGTCCTTAGCGTATTCCATCCTCGGCCACCTTCTTCTGTTTTTACCCCACACACTTCCCTCTAATGCTAATTTTTAAAGACCCTCATGTTTCAAAACGTATCCTATTAATCTATCCCTTCTCTTGGTCAACATCCTTCATATTGTTCACTCTTCCTCTATTCTGTTTATAACTTCCTCGTTAGTGATTCTATCCACCCATGACATTCTCCTATAGCACCACGTTTCAAAGGCTTCCATTCTTTTCCTGTCTGTAACTCCTACAGTCCACGCATTCATATAACGCCACACTTCATAAAAACATTTTTAATAATTATTTCCTAATACTCACACCTATATTAGCCGTAAATAAATTCCTCCTTTTCGCGAAAGCCTTCCTTGCCTGTGATAGCCTACTATTTATGTCTGCTATACTTCTACCATCCCTAGTTATTACGCTCCCAAGTCTCAGAATTCCTTATCTTCCTTCAAAATATCCCTTCCCATTCCAACAGCCTTTGTTATTCCACTGTTTCCCATACTACACTCCATTACCTTGGTTTTCTCTCCATTAATCCTCATTTTGTGCTCTTCTTCCAGATTCACATTCATGCCAATTTTACGGTAGTTGAACCCGGTAGGTGGCGTTGTTGTTAAGATCCAGAATTATTTTTTCTAATTTATCGACTAAATTTTTTAAAATACATATATTTTTTGCTGTTTTCACATAAAAAACACATAATCCCAAGTTTTCAGCCTGACCGTTTGAATAATCTGTTGTATCTGACTTCCAGAATTATTTTTTCTAATTTCCCGACTAAATTAATGTATATATATATATATATATATATTGCTGTTCTCACATAAAAAACACATAATCCCAAGTTTTCATCCTGACCGTTTGAATAATCTGTTGCATCTGACTTACGCATGCGCAAGTTCATTGCGTCGTAGCTTGACATTTTTTTGATACTTCAATTTCGGATTGCCGAGTTCTGATATATTTCATGTAGCGTGAATTATTGGTCGATTAATTCGACACTGAAATGATGAAGTGTATTTGAAACAATATTTTGTGTTAATGTGAAAGCTTCATTGATTGAATTGCGATTTATACGCTTGTTCATTTGACGGTGGCATTCCATCTAACCTCCTAAATAAAACATTTTATCTTCAGGCTTAAAAACCGATTTTGACATATCGTGAATATTATTGAACTTGATGAGCTTTGCTCGTCGATCTTTAAAAACTTAGAAACGTTAAATTATCTTAATTGGGTCTTATATATTAACTATCTTGAGTATAAAACATATTTATTGTTTCAAATGGATATAATCCAGTAAATGTCTAGACTTTTCTTAAATATTTTATGTTGATTACGTTAACCAGGCCTACAAGGAAAGTACTGGACCTTCCTAGAATACTTGTTAAGCCACCTGCTTAGCTGTTGATGTACGTTTGCGTACAGGTGGGAGTGGTTAAGATTCCGGAATACACTGGAGTTCCAGGGCGGTCAAAACTGGGATAGTGTGGTTTGGTAACCAATTCCATTCTCAAACTCACTATCGGCCTAAGACAAGGTTCCCTGACCAACTGGCCGATATTTTTTCGCGTTATCGGCATAACAGATAGCTCTTGCCTTATTTAGAGCCAAACTCTTTGTTCCCCGAAGGTCCTCCAGTGGCGCGCTTCAGATATATAGGGAGACAAAAATACAATAAATAAATTAAGAAAATATTTACTGAGATAAATTTGTGGGCGAAACGTGGTAGTTGTGCCACAATTTGAAAGGAAAAAATTCAATCATAATTAAAAATTTAAAAAGAACTATTTTTTTTCAAAGCAGTAAATCAAAAGAAAATATATACATAAAAAGAGCAAAGAAAAAAATTACCAACTGCTCCGTCGTGAGACTGTAACCCCAGGTTACCGTGTTTCGATATGGACACTCGAAAGATAATTCTGATGCGAAAACTCCGGAAAAAAATACTTACCAGAACAGGATTTCTGCCACGGGGCTGGAAGCAAAGTCGGCTCCTTTCTCCGTCTTCCACAAGCCTTGCTCCGTCAATTCTCACCCAAAAGTTTCAATTTACCTCCTCTTCCAATTATGACCTCACTGTTCTCCGACATAGTACTTTCTAACAGTTCACCCAATTGGTTTAATCTGATCATAGCATCACCATTCAAATCTGTTACCAATTTCTGCATTCCCCTATAATGAATAAATCCAGTCTTCAGTATATTCGAATCTCAGACCTGACAGTATTTTCACCTTATAATATAAATACTTATGTTAATAGTTATAATTATCTGACTACAATGAAATGTTTAATTTTACGTCTGCTTTATTTGCTAAGTGAAATAAAATTCTTGACTAATTTAAAACTGTACGTTTGATCAAATTTAAAAAAGAATAAACGTTTCGAAACCAATTTGTATCTTCTTCGGGATTTTTCTCTGTATCACCCCCATGTTACCACGGTATTACGTTGTAGAGGAGCCTACAAGAATTTTAAAAAATGCTGTAATATTTATTAAATACGTTGACGAGAATAAGAACCTTTTGACTGTCACAGTTGTAACGTCGGTAGTTCCTCAAGGTTCTGTAATCGGACTATTATTGTTTTTAATATTTATTACCAATTTATTTAAAGCGAGGCGTCAGACTTTTCGCTGACGAATGCTTGAAAGATAAGGAACGAGCAAGACGCGATAGTATTACAAGAAGATCTAGACAAAGTCAATAGCTAAGCTCAGGAAAATAAAAAGAAAATTAATGTGGGAGTGTTTGGAGGAAATCCTCTTCGGGAAAATAAACTCAGGACAAATCTAAAAAAAACGTGTGAAATGAAGTGGTTATTTTGAATAATATAAATGCATATTCGAATTTAAATGTTAAATTGCTAAGTTAATATAATTATTGTAGTGTTTCTCTTTTTTCTTTCAGGGCTATAGACATTTTAAAGGACTCTGATTATATTTTAGATAAGGATTATTTATGTTTAAGTAATTTCATTTTGTATCTACCACCAGGCTTGCGCCCAATTGTAGACCATCAATAAATACAATATTGGACTACTTATCACAGACCGCGGAGACTATCCAGCAAGTTCGTCCTCCGGAGGACTTGATCAACTCGGTAAAGGACGACATTCTCTGCCTTCACGTCCTACTTGGCAGATCTGGTCCCGTTTGGGTCCGGTTTTGTTTATTTTTTTCTACCACTTTTTTTTTTGCAGGCACAGTGAAATATGAAGATGTGTATGGGATGACCAGTGGATTCCGTGAGAAATACGCAAGTTACAACTGTTTATGAGCTACAAGTAGAGAGGTGAAAGCCTGTCCTCCCCGGAAGCTTTCACCTAACCTGATGGATATGAGTTTACAAAACTAGTAACATTTAAACGATCTGGAAGAGCTTGGGAGAAATACCGAATGACCAACCTGTCTGATGCACTTTTCCCTGTAGTTTTTCCAGCATCTATATCCCGTGGATCCTAGTCAACCCTTGGCTACCCTGTTCTACCTTCCACGTTCCCCTATTTTTATCCCTTCCTATGCTATTATAGGGCAAAGCCAACAAAGCGGATAATCATCATGTAGCTAAAAAATAATTCTCTCATCTGTGGCATGTTGTGAGGTGTAGCACTGTTCTTGACAACTACGGTAACACGCCAAGAGAACGTGGAACAAAAGTTAATCTTTCGGAGAAAGAAAGGCGAGCAACAAGGACAATACCGGCAAGTTCTGAGACTGGACTCGCAACGAAGCGGAGAAAGTCTCCTCCTGTTTTCCTGAAGGCGTCGATTACCGGGAAATATTCCACTAGAAGCTTATGTAAGCTAACCCCACAATTATTCTTGCCTCAAATTTCTTATGATATTGGAATTTAATCGATGTTTTATTTAATTAATTGTCCTAAAACCGAGATTTTCTTTAATAAAGCATTAAAATTATGCTTCGCACTTCGAGTAGAAAATGTAATCATGAATTATGTAAGAAATTCGTAAATTTAATTAAAATAAAATTTAAAAAATAAAAAAGTTGGGCCAATCAAACTACTAGAAAGTCTGTACTGTGTAATTAATAACCCAACAAAGGGCATCCTCTGAGGAAGATAATTGTAAATGAATATATTAACATTTAGTGGGAGTAAGAGATGATTAGTTGAAATTAAGAATTCGATAAGACGGAAACGCTGATTATGAAAGCGTCATTGGACTTTTCTGTTTTGCAGTCGTTGGCTGTAAGACAACCAAACGTAACCGAAACATTCCGGTAAGTTCCCGTCAACAGCTGATCGAATCATTTGGTATCCACGTGCTTGCTTGCTTTGTGTGGTCACACAGAATCTGGATTTGGGTGCTAATGAACTGACAAAACTCGCCTCTCGACCGGTTTATGTGAGCAGATAAGATAAGCAAAGCCAGTCGCTGTGTTGTGGCAAACATCTCGCGTCCGAGTAATTGGCGTTTGCACAGCTGAGCTGTCAGCCTAGACCTGAAGCCTTACAAAGAGAGGAAGGTCTTGAGCTCCAGAATGGGACTAACAAGGACAAGGCAAAGCGTCTGCTCGCTCACGATGTCAGTAAGTAACAACTCCAGAAGAAGGAACCAAATGTTGCTGCTTGGGAACTGATAAACAATTTCGTGTCTTTCATGTTGTTTAGTAGTTAATAAATTAATGCTTTCCCATATGTTGTGCCGGCTTCCAAATCTGAACCCACAGGTAAACCCTGAGAGGCAATATGAGTGAAATTTACCAAATTTAATCGTAGATAAATTGTAAACTACTTGTAGCACGCCACGTGGTAATTCAAATTAAATTAAAATTTAAAACTTCTATATTTGTTCAAAAAATCAAAATAAAATATATACATAAGAAATGTGCTAATTTAAAAAATATTTTGCCGATTGCTGCAACATGATATTCTAGCCCAAGGTTACCGTGTTCTGGTCTGGATACTAGAAACAAAATTTTGATGAAAATATAATTAACTTAGAGTCGCAAAAAACTCTAGAAAATAAACTTCCGGCGGCTTACCGGAAACGGATTTATGCCATACAGATGGAAGCAAAGTCCGGTTCATTTGAGCACGTGGACATCCATCTGCACCTCCTTAATTAAAAAGTTCCATTAACCACTCCAATGATACGATAGCCCTCTTCCACATAACCCATAGGTTACATTTATTCCACTCTCTCATTTTGGTATAACTTAACGTTAATTTCTGCCCTAGTAGGCTGACACCTCATTCACCTTCTCTCATAAAGTCGTCCTATATTTTCCACTCTTTTAGCTAGTATCCCCAACTACCCCAAATTCTGTGATACAATTCACCGACACTGAAGCTCTAAAACAATAATAATAATAATAGCCGCGTAAAAGAACGGAAATGACTGTCTTTTCTCTCGCTTTTAAATTAAATGTCACTGGACATTACAATGTATTCATGTTAATTATTTATACACAGTTTAAATACTATATTGCTTGTAATATCTTCAGATAAAAGTTCTCCTCAATAAATTTAAAAAATAACTCTTCTCCCCTCTCCCTTTATCATCCAAATCTATCACCAATATTGGCGGTAGGAAGTCTTTTCTCCCTCTGCCTGCCTGCTGATCGGGAAATTGTGGAATATTTTTGGCAGGAAGCTTCTTCCTGGAATTATTTACCTGTGCCTGGCAACGCTTTCACCAGACGTACATTTAACGCAGTAATTTACATTAAATGTAAATTTACAATCAGAAATAAATCTAGAGAAGTGTGTAATAAACTTGAAGACGAGATATATTTATGTTTTCATCTATTAATCTATCCCCTCAAAGTCCTCCATATTGTTCTCTTCTCTCTTATTCTGCTTATAACTTATCGGTTTGTCACACTATCCACCCCACTGATTTTCAGCATTCTCCTATAGCACTTCATTTTTTAAAAGCTTATAATCTTTTCCTTTTTGCGACTCCCGCGGGCCTCGTTTCGCACCCATATAATTGCACACTCCATACCAGCATATTTAATAATGATTTCCCAATATTCATCCTTATATTTAGCCGTAAGTAAATTCCTCTTCCTTGTAAATCTCTGTTAATGAATGTAGCGTATTGTTCACTGAAAGAGTTCGTAGATAGGAAGGACTAAAACAGTTTGCTGGTGTACTATCAAATTCTCCTATTATTTTAGAACTGTACTCTACTAGAATTTAACTGCTGACTTATTTTCTTTTTCATGTTCGACGGGAAAATACGCACGATCTTCTGCTGCCTCTTCCGTCGACTCAAAATTGAAGACTGAATTTTATCTTTCCTCTTTTTGTCCTTCAATCCTTAATTGTAAAATTTTGTATATTTCTTGTAATATTATATTTGACGCATCCTATTTCCTCACCCGAGGATAATAAATCTAAATCCTCTTCCTTGCCTGTGCTATCCTACTGTAGTTATCAATACCATCTGAATTTAAAATTTATTTTTACAAGTTCGCTGTGGTCGATTCGCCCCGCGAGACTGACTTAGGATGAGCCAGCCCTCTACTGGAAGTGGGCGTGTACCAATAAAAGGGCTCCATCGAGTGGATCTCTGGCTGAAAGGCCCTGCACTCTCCTCGAGCACGAGAGGGACGCGACGCGCATCTCTTCACGTTCCTGGCGCCGGAAATGTTCTCGTCACCACCACGATATATGCTTCTGCTCAAACTATTTACACACAGAGGAGGAGAGAGAGAGAGACAGAGTCAATATTCTACCAGAGGAGGTTAGTACAATCCTTGTTTCGACCGTCGTCATCTATTTACAAGTCACGTGCGAAGTAGTTCCACTTTTCCGGAGCAATTAACGAAAGTAAAGACGAGGTCATCTCATTCCTGGATAACTGCGTAACAAACAAAGTATTTCATCTCATTTGCAGAATAACCACAGTATGACCGTGTCACGAGCTCACAAGGTATTATGGAGTGATGACTGACCACAACGCCCTCGTTTTCTCCTCCTCCTTTGTCCCCTCCCGTCCGTCTTCTAGTGCTGCAGCACGCTTCAAGTGCAGTAAGATAAGTAGGCGAATTGCATAAATCACACGTTTGCTTACCCTGCGATTACTGCATTCATTCCCTAAAGAGTTAACTTTTCCTAAAAGCACTAAATAGTGAATATTACAATAATTTGGTAAGATGTTTTTTGTCTCAACTTTGTTTGATTAACACCACAAATATTTAAAAATAGCTGCATGTAAATATGTCTTCTACTGAAATAAAAAACCTTAAGAAAGTGCGAATAGTCACAGAAACGTAGTTATTCTTTAGACAGATTTATTACGTTACAATGGGCTGAGCCCTGGTGATGGTAACATACATTTAATATTCCAATAAAGGAATATAAGTTAAAGAAATAATAATAAAGAATAATAATACTAAAATAAAATAATACTAATATTAACATTCAATATACAAATACTTTAACACTAATTCTAAGCCTGAATAAATTAAGTTAAATAAATTTATCTGCCATAAATTACTGTTATCACTCAACAAACTCATTTACGTTGGAGAAATGGACTGTCAAATAATAGGTAAACGTTTCTATGAATTCTAATTAATTGATTTCTCATATCAAATAAAAGTCTCCTTCAATTTTCTGATTTATGTATTTGAAACGCAATTCCTCTGATAGCAGAAGCTTTCAGCCTTCCGGCCACATGTTAGCTTAAACTTTATTAATTTACAATATCGCATGATTTTCCGCAACACACGACTGATAGTAGTGTTGAAAGGCTAGAAAGGAAAGCAGAAATCAAGAAAGGAGCAAGCCAAGGATGTAGTCGTCAGACCCATGCTGTTTAACTTACATAGAGAACAGGCAATGAAGATACTTGATTATTAAAAATAAATAAAGGTATAAAAACCCTAAGGTTTCCGGATGATATTTTGGCATTAGGTAAGTCAGAAGAAGACTTGGAAACCATAAAAAATTACATGAACGTGATCCTGGAGGAAGAGTACATCTTGAGGATTAGTAAAGGTAATGGAGTGTGGTATGGGAAACAGTATAATGCAAAGGCTGTTAGATTGGGAAGGAATATTTTGGAAGAAGTTAAAGAATATTGCTACTTGGGCAGCATAATAACTAGAGTAAGATAGCACAAGCAAGGAAGAGGAATATAAGTATGAATATTATGAAATCATTATTAAATGTGCTGGTAATGGAGTGTAAAATTATATGAGTGCGAAACGAGGCCGGCGGGAGTTGCAGAAAGGAAAAGATTATAAGCTTTTAAAATGTAGTGCTATGGGAGAATACAGAAAATCAGATGGGTGGATAGTGTAACTCACCAATAAGTTCTAAGCAGAATAAGAGAGAAGAGAACAATATGGAGGACTTTGAGAGGATAGATTAATAGGCCACGATTTGAGTCTATTGTGATTAGCATTAGAAGGAAGTGTGTGGGGTAATAACAGAAGAGGAAGATCAAGGATGGAATACGCTAAGAAGATCATGGAGGATGTTGTAGCTATGTAGAAATGAAAAGGCTTGCGCCGGATACATTAGCAAGTAAGGTTGCATCAGACGAGCCTTAGGACTGAATACCACAACAACAACAGTACTGTTAATTGGCTCGCCATTTATAATTCTTAAATAATTTAATTTTTTTTGGACCACGGTTGTCAATTTAATTGATTTCTCATGCGAAATAAAAATCCTGTTTAATTTTATGTTCTATTCATTTAAATTTATTAATTTATTTGAAATACAAGTCTCAAATAAATGAAACTCTAAGCAAGTACGAATGTTCGAAACGAATTTCACGACACACGGAAATGGTGTAATAAACTTTTTATCTCGTTCCCTGCAAAAAGACCTTTCCCTCCCATTTTTCAATATAAATTTCGCATTATAAATATTAATATTCAAAGAAATAATTCTCAAGGGGGACAATGTGAGATACAGAGTTCCCGCTGTTGCCAAAGTCGCAAGTCAGCAGCAAGTTTCCTTGTGTTCAATATCTCCTGCATTTCCTGTCGTCTACGTAAACTCCAAGCCAAGAAATGGACTCGAGCCAACGTTTTGTGCTGCTCCGAAGCTCAGGGACGGCCAAGTGCAAGTTATTTTAAATTGCGTTTAATGTCGTCGGCTGGTAAGTCGTCATACTCCATTCTGTTATCCCGAAGCGTCCCGGCATAGCAATCTTTGATTTTCATATAACTGCGTCTATTTTCCCTTCACCAAGAAATCTTCAACCGATTTGCATTTCTCTTTGGCTGCTTTGCACTTCTTATCTATCTCATGTTTACCATTTTCTTCTCATGCGCTTTTATATTTTCGTCTTTCATCAATCACTTTTATTATTTCTTGTGTTATCCATGCTTTCTTATTGGTCTAAGCTATTCTTCCTACTTTTCCTTCTTTCTTCCTTCAAGCGTACCCATTTTATAACTATCACGTATATATTATTATTACTATATTAAATGCCTTGTCATTACGTATCAAATTAAAATGCTAGATATGAAAAATAAAATTCCTTTAACAGTTAATCTATTGCCTCTCGATTAAATGGTAATATTTAGGCCCCTCTAAAGGATAGTTTCCACGTTAAGTGACGTCATCACATCAACTATCACGAAATCATCGCTGAGAAGAAATGTGGTAGTCACCACTGTAGGTCACGAAGTATCCTCACGAGAGGAGAGTAAATTGAGAGTATTTGAGTCAATTATTATTTTTAAATGTACCTCTTTTATTTCTTATTGAATTAATTATAAATATGTAATTCACCTTTAATTTTTTTTGGCTAACAGGCTACATGAGGGTGATCCTGAGGGCCCCCGAATTATAGTTTAAGGATCCTACCCGGAGTTTTACCTAAAGAGATGCAGGGAAACCCCTAGAAATCCTGCATCAGGTAGGTCGGGCCTTGGGAACTATTCTCACGCCCTTCCGAATGACGGGAGAAGAGTTTGCTGTGGGGTCGCAGCATTCCCATCTCCGTGTCTCCATCAGTTTTAGAGGCAGTTGGCCGATTGATCCCATGGGATCAGAGGACATCTCTTGCATTATGCCCAAGGCCTTCGATCCCAGAACATTAGAAGACTTGAGGTAATCAATATTGATGCTATGCTATGTTTCTGCATGCTGCTTTAGGGCTCAGAGATCTCACAATATAACTTTCCCTAAAACTAATTGGTATTATAAATTCTTTTTTTTGCAAAAGTGATGTCCATAGATGATTAGCTTGAAGAGGTAAACAGAAGATAAGCCATTATTATTTCTTAACTCATTCTGTGTGCTCTGTCAACTAAAGAACATTTGAGTTAGTTAAATAATTTATTATTAAACAGTCTTTACAATTTATCACGGCAATTCTGTTGCCCTTGTCATCTGTTTAAATCAGTAAATTCTATTTCAACTAATGGATTAGTCCACAAAGAGGTAATGTAGACAGGTAACATGCAGTTGTTTCACTACAATAAAGAAGTAAATGAAACAAACCCAATCTGAATACTGGAGATGTCCACTGAACTCATTATTGTCAATAGAATTCACAATAAATGGACAAACAAAGAAATCTTATGATGTGACGTCTGGTGAAGTGTCAATAAATATCTCACAGAAATAATGTAGAGATGTAGTATTTGGCCCATAGTTGACTCATCAACTAGTGCACTAGTGCTCAAGTTATATAGTATTTTTTTAAAATTAACAATTAGGGTATGAATAATACTAACATGTGTATAATACTAATACTTATTAACTTATATTGTAGTCTAACTAGTCTACCTTCTGCACCCCCCTTTTCAATTACCTTCCTATGCTATTAAAGGGTAAAGGGTAGTTGCCTGTTTCACCCTCATGTAGCCTGTTAACCAAAAAAAAACTTAAAGTCATATCAGATTATAAATACAAATCAGTATGCCTTTCAATATGGATTGACTACTATTATAGATGCTTCTGACTTTACACATGAGGCAATCAAAGTAGTGTTTTTCTGAACATATAAAAGCTTTTGACCATGCTCATCATGGGATAATGACTGAAGGCAATAGGGTATAAGCGGGACTTCAGAACAACTACTGTCAATATATCTATGTCATTGACAAAACTAAACATATCTATTTCTTTGAGCATGATTCTATGCTGTACATATGATTCAAAGAGCGAAGTTCCTGCATTTCTCCAAAATACTTCTATTTTTCTTTCTATCCAAGTATCCAATGTGTGACTTTGCCACTTTGTCCTATATATAATTTATATGTATAATTAATAAGGACATGAAAGAAAGTAGGTGACTTACGTGAAGTTCACAGTTGGCAGGCACCTTGTAATGTTTAAATTTTTGGAGGTACTGCCCTCTTCATCAGAAAGTTAGGAAGACATTTCCAGTGATCGGCTAGCTGACTACTGCTAGTCACTTTGTCCTCCAAAAATTTAAACAACTCCAAACCTTAGAAGGTGCCCGCCATCTGTGAACCTCAGGTAAATATAATTATAGTATATATATACACATAGAGTCAGAAATTGACATAATTAAAACACTTAATAAAGACAGGAAAGAGAGATAGAAATTTGGTATCATACGTGAAATGTAAAGTTGATAGGCACCATGCCAGTTTTGACCATCACTTGGAATGCTGTTACTAATATTCTAATGAAGAGCACGGCTGCCTCGGAAAATTGAACTTTAGTGAGTCTATTGTACAAAATATTTTACACTCAAATGAGGTCTAATATAATAACTTTGATAGCTTTTAGCTCTTTGTTTACCTCCCAGAATGAGGATGTCAATAGTTTTAGACAGTCTATTCAACATTTAAACATAATGTATATGGGTAAAACTCAGAATATTACAGAAGTTACACTAATTATGATGCAATAACATGTTTCTATGATAAGTTTTTCTTTGTGTAAAGAAAATTCCACAATAGCAAATTTGTGTGGATTAACCATTATCTGAAGCCATGAATTCATTTAAATTTATTTGTCATTTTCCATAGTGTTTAGGGGAATCAAGGCCTCAGCAATGTCAAAATGTCTAGTGATACAGGGACAAAGCGAGTGAAACAAATAACTCATTTATACATGTTTTCTTTCTGATTCAAGCATGAAATTACAGTTTTACATGATTACCTATTATTAAAATCATCAGATTATAGTTAAAGCAACTGATAATTCATGAGAGGTATCTACAAAATTCCCACAGAGAGTAGAAGAAAAATAAATGCATTTTGTTTTGAACTTTAAACCATGTAATAATTAAACTCCTTTATTTTTATTATTCATCAAAACTTACCATTTGACATTTATGTTTAGCAATTACTTGGATTCAAGTTATATAATTTCAAGCATGGATATTCATAGTTCATACCAACCATTTATACAGAAATAAAAGAAAATGAATTCTTAGGTTCTGAGTGATAGATATTTAAAAACCAAACATAAATAAAAGATTTTATAGCAACAATTACAGAAGTACATTATGAATGTCCAATTTTAATATAATAGTATTCATATTCATTCAGTATGTTAAGATACATTTATTAAGTTCAGTATTTTTATTAATTAATTTAGTTGTATTAATGAATTAAAATAATAATACTTTTCCTCAACTGAATGAAGAATCATTATTACAATAAATAAAAAGATGCCAAAAAGTCAGAATATAAATTTATCACTATTTATTCAAAAGCGACATTTCATCTCCATTTTGAGACTTCCTCAGGAATAAAATTTAGCAATACTTAATATTTACTCCCTGACTCCCTCAGCCAATTAAAGTCAACAAAAATAATACAGTGATCAAAAGCGGACATCATGTTCAAAATCTGATAATTGAATGAGATTGCACAGGAAGTTAGATTAAATGTATAATTGTAAAAGCTAATGCAGCGAGAACTTCATCCAGCTAATATTTCATTTTAACATTTAAACACAAATCTGTGTCCACCTACTCTGCCACATGCATACGTTTTTTTCACCCTGAAGACAGACAACAGTTCCGTCCATTCTTCGGGATTCCCACCATCAACATCTCTGGTACATGGAGCGGATGTCCACATCCCTACTTCTGGTCTGCAGTTCCAGGGAACACAACAATACACTAAATATGTGATTCCCAAAGTGGTCTACGTCGACTCCCAGGGGTTGACGACAACCTGCAAGAGGCCCTTTAAGTGTAAATGGGGATCATCAATAGTGGATCTTATTTAAGTAGGTCATGATTTTTACTATGGCTTTCCATGAATGTAATGATCCACATACACATATAGTACCTATTTACTCACATAATACTTGAAAAGTAAAGTGTTAAGAAAGTAATTCCAAAGCATAAACTGGTGGCTTTCTGGCTAAAGGCTTAAGTTTGACCAGATTTTTTGCACTATTTGAGACCATTTTAGAGTTTTTAGATGCTAAATGTCCAATTATAAAAGACATTGTCAACTTAACAGATTAGTTTACTAAATTTAATTAGGTTAACTTGTAGTTACAAGGTGACGGTCTAAATTTCATTAAAGCAAGGTCCTTCATTTCACCTTTATTGACAGAATAAAACTATTGAAACAAAACATTAGACTGTATGAATTTCCCCAACTCCCCAATTTGTCATAGACAGGAAGATGACATTTCAACCTACATTCAACATTTAAATGTCCTCTATTCAAATTTAAAGGATGTTTTGACTATTGTAATATCACAGTGAATAATCATGTATTGGAGAGGAACTGATTGGAATAAGCACCTACAGTTAGAAGTTTAAATCTTTCAAAGTGCAAACAGCTGTCAAGAACACATTTGAAGATAACAAATTATCAACAAAAAAATCAATATCACGTACGCATGGGTCTACCCAAAACTGAAAAACATGGGCAGTGGTCTATGAGAAAAAAAGTATGTGGACCTTTTCACTAAATATTGGATATGGGGAAGCCACCGAGAAATTTATGTGGCTTGTCAGACTCAATTGATACCTCGTTTAACAACAGCACAATTCCCCTGAGAATTAGAGTAACCCAAAAATAAGATTTTTTAAATTCACTGATAAATTGGCATAGTTATAAAACTTTCATTGTACCTTAATTAATAAAATGTAAATTACTTTTTGTTCTTTTTAATGTAATGTTTCCCTCTTCCTAGTAAAAAAATTAATATTTTCATTCATTATTAAATACAAAAATTAAAATATCATCATTTAGCTTGAAACTAACATCAGTTATTTAATAATAAAAATGTTATATCTTACAGTAATAACAGTTTATGAATGAAAAGCATATCTGTTTCAAATGTTGAATAATAAATTTGTTCTGTTGTAATAATAGACCAAATGATTCTGTAAAATGAAGAAAGAAAAGGCTTTATTCTTTGAGTGTTTAAATCAATTCTCCAAGGAAGCTTATTCAAATAAATCAAAAGATGAATGATGTAGGTACATTGTTATTATTTACAGACAAAAATACAAAATGTCATCATATTATTTTAAACTTTATAGTATACTATTATAGTAATCATTGTTAGTGATAATTTAAATAACTGTTTTCAGAGGTAGCAGAAAAGAGAGTAATTCAAAGATGTTCATGGGATCCCGATGTGTACAGGTTGAATGCTACCAACGTTCTGGGTTTGGAGGCAGACAAGAAGTTTGTTCCTGCAGAACTGATTTTTGTAATTCATCACAAAGGCATTTTGTGGGATTTGGTTCTCTTATAATTTGTTTATTAACAAGACTTGTACTTTGAGCTGACATTTTTCAACAACTGACACTGGTATCCCTTGACATCACTTCCCAGTAACTCCAACAACATGATTCTATTATCAACATTTAAAAGTATCAACAAAGAAATTTAAAGCCCAAAATACTGAGTATAAATAAATTTAATGCATGTTATATGCCATTTGTTCTGAACTTTAAGACATTTAACAATAAAAATTATACAGAATAATAAAATTTCTTCATTTTTATTACTTATTAAAAATTAATCTTTGACATTCATGCTTAGAAATTAACTTGATTCATGCAATATATAATTAAAAGCAAGATTTCTTTGGTTCTCAGTGACATAAAACTAAATGAGAAAAAAGATGTGAAAAATATAGCATTAACTTATTCATTTCTGTACCAAACTACTCATACTCCCTCGCGAAGAATTTTTTTCTAACGTCTCAATTAAAACCAATCAAGGCAATTGAAATTTTAACAATAATATCTATTGTCCTTCAAATATGACCTTGAAGTTGTTCTAAGAGTAATCCAATCAAATGCTTCTATTCTTATGGTGGTATATATCATTGCAAACACAAGTGAAGTAAGGATTTATTGAGGGGGAAGTGAGAGAATGTAACTACATTTGTCTATTTCTCTGCTCTCATTTCCTGAATGACAAAATGTCTCCCATTGTTAATGGACCATAGTAAAGATGACACCATTGCTTAAAAAATTTCAATTCCACATTAAATCAGTGTAACAGAATGTTTAATGAGAAGAACTGATGGAAAATTGTGTTTCACATTTTCATGTATGAGCTGTTGTTTCCACTCGATTTCTAATTGTGCATATTTACTTACGGGTAAAAATGTGTGTTAATATGAGGAAATCATTGCTAAAAATGATCATATGGAGTGTGGCATTATATGGTTGTGAAACATAGACAGTAGTAGTTGTAGAAAGGAAAAGAATAGAAGCCTTTGAAATATGGTGCTATAGGAGAACACTGAAAATCAGATGGGTAGAGAGAATCACTCCTCCTGTGGTGTAGTGGCTAGCTAGCGTTGCTCTCTCACACCTCAGGGGTCCCAGTTTCAAATACCGGCATGGGCTTGGATATTTGTGTTGTCATGGTCGCGAGGACCGGGATTAAGGCTGCTGGGGAATTGATATACTGACCATGTATCACCCCAAATTTGAAATATGTCATGCCAGATGACAGTCCGCAGCCGCCTCGGTAGGCCAAGACCGTCAAGAAGGCTGTTGAGCCATTGGAAGAAGAGAGAATTGCTAATGAGGAAGTTCTAAACAGAATAGCAGAAGAGCGGACAATATGGAGTATGTTGACTAAAAGAAGGAATAGATTAATAGGCCACATTTTGAAACATGAGGTTCTTGTAAAATTAGCATTGGAGGGAAATGAAGTGTGTGGGGTAAGAAAAGAAGAGGAAGTTCTAAGCTGAATAAGGAAAGAGAGAAAAATATGGAGGACGCTGACCATGGAATAGATTAATAGGCAATATTTTGAGATATGAGGGTCTTGAAAATTAGCATTAGAGGGAAGAGTGAGGGGTAAGAACAAAAGATGTAATACGCTAAGCAGATTAGGGAGGATGGGGTAGTTATGTAGAAATGAAAAGCTAACAAGATAGGTTAGCACGAAAGGTTGCATCAGACCAGTCTTAGGACTGAAGACGGCAACAACACAACCTTGAAGAGGATACAGATAGGTAAGCGAAACGTCCGTTTATGTAATAAAAACTTGTCTGTTAAAGGTTGTTCCATTAATTTCTCTTAACTTAATGTGTATATATAATTTCTAAATTTTCGCTGAATGTACATGATTTGCAGACTGTGCCTGGGCCCACGGGGAGTTCTAGAAGTCCAACGAATATTAACGCTCCTGTGCTAACCAAACACTGTCGGCAACATCCTCACGTCCACGAGTCGTCGAAAAATACACTGAAAGAGTCCAGAACTTGAGTTAAAATTTAGCCACGTCGAAATTTAAATCGTCAAAAGTGTCGATGTTTATCGTTAAATTTTGAGTGGACTTACAGAATCTTGTACAACTACATTTGATAAGTGTAAATCCAAAACAACAAAAATTGTCAATTATAACTGTAAATTTTTTTTATCTTCTTTAAAACTCTAGCATAGCGTTTTGATATATCTTCATTTTCCTTACTGGAATTCATACCATTCTCATTTTTGAAAATGTATATTGATTCTATAATTTTTCTTATTATATTGTTTTGCCTGTGTGCTATTTTTACTTTATGCCGAAAGCTCCTTCAAAATTGAATCAAAATTAATATATAGTTTTGGTTTCTTAAATCCTGTGGCTGATTCAAATCACGGGTAATGTTATATTTTAGTACTTAATAAATATACAAGAATGTTTACCTCGTCGAGTGCAGGGCACACGTTTGTGCTCGTTTCTTGGTCCACATTATTTAACACTCTGGGTCGTGGGATGGACGTCGATGCTTAAAAAAGTTTTTTTTAGAGATTCCAAAATACGAATAACGGTCGCTGCATGTCAGTGACTGTTAAGAGAAGCTGTTTTATAGTGGTATAGAATATTGTTGGTGTCCTCCGCGGTGACGAGTGGAGCTGGACCACCACTGGTATGGAAGAGGAGGAGTTTCCATCGCGCACTTGTGAGGAAGGAGGAGGCAGTGTGGTCAGAGCGGCGGAGGAGAACAGATGGAAGCCTTGCTCGGTTTACTGATCGTCCTCTGCACAATCTACTCGGGTGAGTCGAAAAGATCCTTTCGTCCAACCTCCCTTTCAGAAAAACTCATCAGTCATTTTCTTTCATTTAATCAAGGTTTAAATTTTTAACAGTTAAAACCTAACATTTAACCCTTTCTCGGACAATATGCTGACATGCCCCTATTTATCAACGTAAAATTGACTGCAAATGGAGTCCTCTCCGCGAAAGGGTTAATAATGCTAATATCTATGGAACTGGAATTATTTACCCGGAATCGTACTTTCCTTCGTAAAAGTTCTCCACCTGCTTCATTCGATACCCGGGAATTCATAACACATTACCCCGCTACAGTATTTTATTCCACCTTTTTACACACCCCGTTCATATGACGTCATAACCACCGCCGCGATGACTCGGTATCTTAATCGAGTCAAGAAACAGTCAATTACATTAACAAGTGGATGATACTTGAGTCGTCTCTCTTTTCATTAGCGTTATAGAATGCGTGTAGATACATATGCACACCTTCAAAAAAAAGTAAACTTGCGTGTGTGCGGCCCTGGTATTTATATAACGTACTTCAGTCTTCTGCTCTATGATTAAAAAAATATTTTGCATATTCGTTAAGTAATTAAAAGTAACAGTACTTAAAGGTGATGAAGTAGTCTCGGGTTTCTGTTTTTTCCTGACATAACGTACTGTACCTGGCATCATTTTCGGTTATGATG
This sequence comes from Eucriotettix oculatus, assembly GCA_034510155.1. Taxonomy (NCBI): domain Eukaryota; kingdom Metazoa; phylum Arthropoda; class Insecta; order Orthoptera; family Tetrigidae; genus Eucriotettix; species Eucriotettix oculatus. Next base: position 22,295,889 of record CM067379.1, read on the forward strand.
GAATACGTTGACGCTTTCAAGTATTTAATGTTGGGAGGAAATTATGGTGTGTAAACAAGAGGATTTAAAAAATAAAAGGCCAAAAAACGACGGTTTTTGGAACGGAAAACCGTTTTTTTTGCAAACCACTAATTTTGAAGATATGCGCACTTTAAAATTTTCGTAAATTGCCCAACTGGAGGCCGAGTGTGACGTCATACTGCTGCCAACCTCAACATGTTACCCCCACCGGCGCGTTGCCAACTTCAGCATGTATACACTAAGACGAAGAAACGCGTAAAATAGAGGTAGCTACCGTCAGGACTGTACCCTAAGGAAATTGGCTCCCCACAGTGCGACTCCAAATCCATCAATCAGCCACCAGCCTGGGTTCTTAGGGACAATCCCAACACTTCGCCAGAAGATGACGACAGAGCACGTCGCGTTTTAATCGCAGCTGTTCCCGAGTGGAAATCCGAGACAAATACTCCTTAAAACTGATTACAGACAACTTTCACCAGCTTTCATTTGTATCACAGTCGTTGCCAGGCTCTGAATATTAGACAAATATTATATCTGCTCAATAACTTCTCTATCATTAGATCATAGTATTGATATTTGGGATGAAGTTACATCGGCGGGAACGTTCCGGTTCTAGATTCACAGTATTCGAATAGATCAGGAACGGACCAGCTCGGACTGGCGCCGTCACGTCGAACTATTCTCCTCGACATATCGCTCCGTGACGTTGCTGATCTGTGAGAATGGTACCATTCAAAATACACTGTAGAATATTTAACGTGACGTTGCCTGTTCGTGACGGGAAGTTGACGTTACGTATAACGCGACATTTATTCAGTTTAAATACAACTGAAGGGAATAATGGGTTGAGATGTTATATTTTTTAATGTCTACTCTGGCTGCTCTTTTCATTAAAATGTTCGCAATGAATGCTTTTATTAATTGACGTTATTTCCTAACAGGTGAAGCTCTTTCCTGCTACAGTTGCAACAGCCGCAATTTAAGTGCCTGTGCTGCCGATACACCGCCAGAGACTACGAAGGTTGAATGTGCAACAAGGGAAGAGTACCCTGACGATACCACTTGTCTAAAAATTGTACAACATATAGATTTCAAAATAGATGACAGTAGGTATATTCTTTTTAATAATTCATTTAAGAGCTTCCATCGACAGTTAAATATGAGTAATCATATACTTGATGTATTATTAGATGTGATAACTGGTAGTAATTATATCTTTCCAATATTAAAAAATACATAGTTTGAGTAGATATTAAACGCCAACCTGCTTGATATAACTGTCAGTGTCAGAATCTCAAATCGCAGAGGTTCTTGGTTCGAATCCTGGTATGTTAGTTAGTGTCATGGAAGCTGCGTTTAAGACTGAAGGAGAATCAATACGCTCCAAATTCGGGATGTGTCATGGAAGATCACAGTCTGTAGTCGTCCAAGAATAAGACAGAGAGAAGGTATTCAACACACACAAACCCTAATACTATTAAACGTACACTTATTGAACTTTCTGTCATAATAAAATAATATATTTATCCATTTTAATTTGACTTGTGAATCACAGATAAGAATTTTACAAGGAAAAGTTCAGGCGTCAAGTAAATTTTCTTATTTAAAAAATAAATTGAAATTACAGTAAATTTTTGGCATCATATTATTTGAATATTTTATTTCTATATGGCAATGTTTAATTACGATAAATATTTATAATTCTTCTTTAAGGTTTTTAAAAGCTGACTATGTGACTTCTTCATGAAGTACTAATAAATTATAAATAATTACCCAATATGTCTCACTTAGTGATCCTTCCAAATAAATAATTTAACTAACTGTTTTCAGTGGAAGAAGAAAAGAGAGTCATTCGAGCATGTTCGTTGCATGCCAATTGGTACGAGTTAAGATGCAACCATGATTCTGGGTTTGGAGGCAAACGAGAAGTCTGTTCCTGCAACACTGATTTTTGTAATTCCTCAAAAAGCCATTTTGTGGGGTTTTGTACTTTTATAATTGTTTTATTAGCAAGATTTGTACTTTGAGCTGAATTTTTTTAACATCTCACACTGGTACCTGCCAACAGCGTGATTCTTATTATCAAAATATTAAAAGCATTCAGAAAGCAATTTACTGCCCCAAGTACTGAGTATAAATAAAATTAGTGCATGTGATATGCCATTTGTTTTGATATTTAATACCTGTAAGAATGAAAATTATACACAATAATAATTTTTTATATTTTTTATGGCTCATTAAAAATAAACTTGATTCAAGTGATATATTTTCTAGCATTGATACCAACTTGAGTATTGAAGGATCAGATGTACCATTTATACAGAAATAAATGCATAATTTCTTTGGTTCTCAGTGACATAAAACTAAATAAGAAAGAAAATGGAAAACAATAGGGTTAAATGCATTAATAAAATACAAAATTACATTATTGAAGTCTTTTTAATGTAATAACTTTCATATAAATTATAAATATAAGAAGAATTTGACTAACAATGGCACTCTGAGCAAAATATATATTTTAAAGTGTTTCATGGTATTTAAAGCATATGGTACTGAATGGAGCTAGTGTATCAAAACTTACATAGCAAAGGAATGTCTTTGCTAATATTAGTATTAATATTAATAATAACAATTTATAAATATTTACATTTGTGTAACACATCTTCCCTCCCAGTCTGATATAAGAAGTTCAGCTTTTATTAATTATTTTTATTGAATTAAAATAATAAGTGGGATATGTTTTCCAAAAATGTTGAGTCATTATTATTATAGTGCTATGAGGAAGTGGTCAAATTTTACATTTTTTAATGAAGAATAATGACAGACAATGAATTGTGCATAAGATAAAATGGTTATGCTAAGTAGTACTACAAGGAATGTTTTCATAGATTTAATTTTGATGATGCAAAATTTGCGGTACTGAAGAATTCTCATAGTATACTAATGAACTATATTAGGATCAAAGAATAGTTGCTGTCTCAAGTAGAGTTGCTAACACTGGAACTTAAGACTACAGTTGGATTTCACTCTTATTTGGATCACATCATTCAATTTACAATTAACTTCTTTGTGTGAAGACTTAGAGTAAATTAATTAAATATATGGGATGGTTGAAATTTCCAGTAATAAATTCTAAATTCAAAGTTCCATCTTTCAGCAAAATTTTATTTGGTGTGCAACTATACCATTACAGTGAAGAAAGTTTCTGTAAAATAAGAGTATGAATACATTTAATAATCTTTTCGGCTGAGAGAGTCAAGAAGTAAATGACATGAATTGCTAAATTTTATGCTAGAAAATATCTCAAAAGAGAGAGATGAAATGTTGTATTTAATTTAATAGGAGTAAATAAATATGCTGACTTATTGGCCATTTTTATTTATTGATATCATATAAAGCAGATTCTGTCATTGGGAATGAATGTTGCTAGTCATCTGTTAATCTTCTTTGTTGATTTTTAGGTACTGCAATATTCTCATTCACTGGGCAAACTAAACTCAATGAACACACAGTCTTTATTATGAGATGCCACATCAACGAAATCAAAGAAATAGTTCAATGACAGGTTTGTGGTTGTATTTGTAGCAATTCGTTGGTTACATTAGTAAGACAATTGTGTGTTGGAGCAAGTAACATTTTATAAAAGGAATGAAGAGAGTTTAATAATTTTTCAAAATTATACTTTAGGATCATACAGAAAGAAATGTGTGACATTTCAGATGTTTATTATTGGTAAACAACTGTGATTGAAGGTACATTGGCAAAAAATAATAGTAGGAGATGGCAGCAGTCACAGATAGGCCAAGTAATTATGCAGCATGCTTATAATGGAAACCTGAAAAAAAAAACAGGCAACTGACTAGTAATTTCAAAATAAAATAATTTGCTTTCTTTACTGCAATATTGTGCAATAATTTCATAGAATGGAAAAAAAGTGAAAACTCTTGAGGCTGCATAATATTTAATTACCTGTTGAATTTTGATATTTCCCAATTAAACTTAATAGAAGGTCACATATTTTTTTAGTTCTCTTTGTCAAACACTACAAAAGACATATTGAATGACCCATGGTCACAAAGGTTGTAACCAGACTAAACTGTTTCTTAAAATAAGTAAATATAAAATTGCTAGCCTCCTGTAGACTAGTGGCTAGTATTGCTGTCTCACAACAGGTCCCGGGTTTGAATACTGGCATGTGCTTGGATGTTTGTGCTGTTGTGGTCACAAAGACTGGGATTAAGACTGCCAGAGGATCTATAGGATGACCATGTATTACCTCATACTCTAAATGCATCATGTAAAGTGACAGTCCATGGTTGATCTGGTAAGCAAAGGCTGCAGAGCCAAGGAAAAAAAATCTCAAATTACCTATTGGATCCAATTAAACATCACTACTACTTCCAATGCAATGTTAAACACCTAGTAATAGGCAATACTTTAAATCATGAATTAAGACACTAAGTGAGTTAGTGAAAGTGAAATTTAATTTGGTGCTATGATGATTATTCCAATTTAAAATTGGGAGTGAAATAAATTCAGTAATTTGTTTGTTTCAAAATAAATAGTTAATGCTTTGTTGATTTCAATATAGAGGTAATTGATTTCTTTGTATCAGTTACCCATAACTACTCTTTGCATGATGAATTCCAAGTTGCACTGAAATACATGTTAAATATAATATAATATTAAGCATGCCTCAATGGCTATGCCAGATAAATTAGTTAATTTTTATTAAAATGAATAAAATGTAGTAGTGATTAAGTCTTTTCTTTACAACTTTGTCTACTGCTCATATCAAACATTCACTGTAAATACCACATTGGGAATATAAATTAAAGACAAAAATATGATTGTAATATTTAATAAAATATGGACTATTTTTAATAAAAATTAAGTGAAATCCCACGTCTAAGACAACTTTATTTGTATCTGTAAGTTCAGACTTTTGTGATTCTAGCATTTTACCAACAGTATAATTTCAATGTGCAAGGGCTAATGAAGCCATACATAATAATAATAATAATAAGTTTTATTGCAAAAGACAAAACTGTAAAGCAAACATCAATACAAGTTCAGAAAATTACGGACTAATTAAATAACAATTCAATAAAATATGTATATTCACACTCTTATACTTATACATACATAAATACACATACATATTCAAATCATTAGCCTATTAGTTTGTTGTGTCAAATTGAAAAACTCTTTCACAGTGTATGTTTTTAATTTTCTTGGCATTTTATTATTTGGTAATTGTCTGATGGATATTGACTTTAATACCAAGCCTGTCTGGTTCTTTGATGGCTTTAGTAGTCCTTAAAGCCTTGAATGAGAGGTATGTTTTATTTCTTGTATTATATTAGTGGTGCTCTTCTTGCTCACTTCTAGTGCCCTTCGTTTCAAGTATCCATGCTAAGCATGAGGCACCATTAGTATACGGAGTGTTTGGAAATACTGTCTGTAGGAAGTTCTGGGATCCGGTCCGCAGAGTTGTCTAATTGCTCTCTTTTGTGCGGTGCATATAGCATAGCCTCCACTAGAGTTTCCCCACAGTCTCACACCATATTGTATGAGACTGTGGAAAAGAGAAAAATATGCTATATGCATATATATTCTGATGATATTCCTTTCTATTTTTTTTTGAGTGGACTTCAGTGTGGAGACTCCATTAGGATTAGGATTAATGAGTTATAGACCTCAATATGCGTTATAATACAAATAAAAACTGTTTAAACTGATTAAAAAATTTATTTTCATGTAAAATTTAAATATTTTATTTCGAAAATAAAGCGTACAAAGTGGAACATAGATTTAATTAAGCTGTTGGATCTAGTTTTGGTTGTCAGAAACTTCTCCTAAAACCCCAGTTACGTTAATGGAAATTTCCTCCGGGTCTGTTGGATTTTATTTTGCCTTGGTCCTTATTTAGCACACTCTCCTCTTTGTTTGCCTTTATTCACGTACTCTTACACCTTTAGATACACAACCGTTTAGACGTGGGTGGTTAGCAGGGCCATAGACAAATATCTCGCTAATTGTCTCTTTAATGAGGCTTCGTTGGCCGTAATGAACGAGTGAGGGCCACTGGCCTGAATACATCTTGAATGGGAAGAGATGGTAAATGTATACTGAGATGAAAATCAAGACTGTAACAAACTATGAACCCTCACATTATTAATTGAGATAAAAATGAAATAGTCTTCACGTAATTGACCTGTTGATTATTCAATAAAGTGATGGAAATTTCCTTCTAATTGAAGTTAAAACCAGAATCAAGAGATTTCGCAATAGCAGCTCAGATTAATTGAATTGGAGCAAACCAACAAATTTTGTAACGACTCAAACTGAGCTGCCTTCTAAAACGACACATAATATATTAAGAAACCAACACGCATCTACTATTTATAAACCATCCTCATGTTATCTGTAACACTTGACCCAGAGTAAATCGACCTCGCCGTGAATGAATCTGACAAATATCAGCCTGATTGGTGCATAGATTAGTTTTTTTTAATGTCGATTAGTCAATGAAAATGTTTTTACTTTCTTTGAATGAAGTTACGTGGAGTAGATAAGACGGAAAAATCGACGCCGATGAGATTTTAAAATGCCAAATGAAAATTACGTAACCGTGGCGAGTTATCAAGTCGATAACCCCGGAGGACTCTTACAGAACCAAAGAGTCGGGCTTCGTCCTCGTGTATGTCTACTAAATTTGCGAATCCTCTAAACAACGTTAAGCATCTACAGGGAATATTAAAAAATAAATAACACTGATCGCTGATAGAATTAAAAAACATACAAAACATTAGTGAGTCGCAAGTTAACCTTTTTTTTCCGTACGCGGAATCACACTGACTTCTGTGATCATTTTATCATTCAAATAATTTTCTTTAAATTAAATTTTTATTAATTTGTTCTCACAGCCTTAAGTCAATTTATGGAAAAATTTAAAGCATGAAAAGTAGGCGTAACTGTATTATACTTATTTGCTTCTATTACCTAGAGATACAAGAATAGTAAAAGTCAGGATTTATGATAAGTAGTAAATTAAATTACAAATACTACAGAGCTCCATGAATTTTTTTAAAATTTTAACTTAAATAAAAACACAACATTATTAAATTTAAGTAGAAACATTCAGACATATGCTAAAGTTAACGGTGGTTGGAATTCCGAAATTCATTTACCGAATGGTTACAGTTTTTTTTCAGCAATTTAGTTACAATAAATCTTAATTATATAGTTTTTTTATAATATAATAAAAATACAAAAAATTAATTTATTATCAGATAAGCTATGTTAAGTTTATTAAAAGTTTGCTGAATTGAAGAAACGAGGAGGCTTCAGCCAAACAGAAAAACAGCTAACCTTAGCTGCATATAAAGAAACCCCCATTTAATATCCAAATTGTTAGGTTCACTTTATTTTTATCCTTCATTTTTTGGGTATTAGTTTTATTTGGTTCAGTAATCTCTTTATACAGAGAGTGGAACAACTTAAAAAAATTGTACCAATTATCAGTTATATTGGTACTGCAATATTTTCTTCACATCAGCCGTTTGAAATGAGTAAATTACAATGAAAATAATTGTTTACCTATTTTAAAATTATTGTTATTACTAGATTCGCTTATTGAGTTAATAAAAATACTAATAAAGACTGTTACAAATAATAATAAAATTTCAAATAAAAACTGTTTGGAGTTTCTATCACTTTAAGGCTGAAAAATAGGCGAAAAGGTTACGAGATTTACGATTGGCAAACAGATCGCCCCAAAAATCAGTAGCAATATTGATTTTTTTGGTGGTAGGACGCAAAGAATAGTTTTGTTAGTAAAATCTCAAAATAGCAACGTTTTCGGAGGGGAAAAATTAATATGAAAGTCCTCCAGAATTGTGAAGCAGAAAATATAAAAATTTTGTCATATTTCAAAGTTAATCAATTAATTTTGAGAGTAAATTATCTCAGAAACAGATGCGAAGAAATCTTTGGTAGTGTTAACACTATTTACTTTTCTGTTTCAAAAATCTTATCCTCTATATCGATATAATATTATCAAAGCGCTCCAAAACTTCAAAGAGTTGTCTTCACACAATTATCAAAATACGTAAGGTTTTACCCAGATCATCACAACTGTCGAATAATAGGATAGAAACTCAATATATTTATCCTGAGTGGTTTCCTTGAACTGGGATTATTATGAATGATTACTTTAAAAAATGAGTTTGAAATAATTCGAAAAAAACAGAATGTCATCAATTTTGTATGCATTCAGTTAGGACCATAGATCTCTTTGACAGAGATAATTTTTCCGTGTCGTCGTACTATTATTATTATCTTTGTTTACTTCGCCGTCAGTGTTGTTGGAAGAACAAGCTATAAACCTGAAAACGACACTAATAAAGAAGACATTATTTGACACATAGTTACTCAACTGAAATTCGTTCAAAATTAACTTACAAATCATTACTTAATTTATGTAAGTACCAAAAAGGTTTGCTTTGTTAATACAGCTAACAATCCGTACGGCTTTCCATAAGCACTTTGTTATGCTTTTATCTCATTTCGATTACAACAGGCCGTGCAGATACAACTTGCATTTAAAATTCTATTCAAAATGAATTTTTATGAAATAATTTTTTGGCTGATATTAATGGAAGAACTGGCCATGTATAAGAAATGTAAGTTAATTCCATTTATTGCCATTTTTTTCCTGTCAATGACTTTTAAAATATTTTTTATTCTAATTATAGATTTATGATTATCCAAATGCATTCTGCAACTATAAAAGTTCTAAATTAAGGACGAATAGTGCAGTTAAACATTTTGTCAGTTACTTTTTTAATGTTTTTCTGGTCGTGTTCCATTTATTTAGTGTAAAATAATTAAATTAATCTGACTTACTATTATGAAAATACAAAGAATGACCAAATGTCAGAAATAGAAGAATTTCTTTTGAATTAAATTGTTTCTTCCCCAACTCATAAGTTCATTCTACAAAAAATTATATAAGTACATATACATAGATGTATAAATAAATAAAAAATATTGGTGAAGACAGAATTCAATTTTAAAGCTTCAAGAATACGGTAGTAAATCAATAATAATGAGTCGTAAGTTATGTAGAATTAAAATTTTGCGTGTTTCTACTTTTAAAATAATTTTCGGTGACATCAAATTACTCACAACGGAATAAGTTTTATCCGTTTAAAAATTTATCTGTCCACAAAGATACATGAAAAGTTGCATTCATATTAAATTAATTATGTTTGCTGTCATTTTTATTTATTTTACTTAATGCCAAAAATTAATTTTGGACTACAACATAGCATTATAACTGAATAATAATTTAATAATAGCAATACCGAGAGGCTTTATATATCAGCAGTTCAAAGGAACTAACCAATAAACAAATTTTTCTCTTAACATTAAGTGACTTTCATTTCTATTGAGTTAAACTCACATATTATTTTATATACGTTTATATATGTAGTTTAGGAACGTGCTAAAGAGAGAAATTTAATCTGTTGCATTGGGCTTGGGAAATTCCCAGACCATGTCCCAACGTACCGAAATGACATCCCTTGGGATTAGTGACGGCCTAGGGCCTGGACTTACTGACGCCAATTCCAGTTCCCAATTGGACTTGGGAATTCGTTTCACAAAGTAGTGTGTGTCCACTGTAGCACTTAACACCAGAGAGTAACATTCACGTAATACGTCAATGTAGCCCGTGTCTCACAGTTTAAGGCGCTTGTGGCAGAAGGCTGTAAATGAAACGGCACACAGTTTCGTCTGCCACTTTAAATAAGTCCGGTTTACTATTTGGCCAAGGAAATACTCACGATGCGTTCCTTTACGATAAGAATGAAAATACAGGTCACTAAAATATGCAGGACGCGGAGACGTTTAGAGAATATAACCACGGAAAATTCTGACAAGACAGCCCAAGTTATAGAAATTAACTTCCATAAATATGTTTTCATCTTAATTTGCATCGCTCAGTTGCCAAACCTTGTAACGTTTAAAGGGATTCGGGTTCTACTTTAAATTAAATGAGCAAATAAAATAAATAATATGAAAGTTTATGATTTTATAAATATATTTTAAACAATAAAACAACAAATAAAATGAAATAATGAATTTATTAAAATCAAATTGATTCTGTCTCTCAGGGGATGTTGGGCTTAAATACCTTGGTCTTTATGTTCTAAACACTACTTGATGGTGGAAATTGTTACTGTGGCTTTCAGTAGAAGGCATTGATTGATTTAGTACGTTATCGAAAACGTAGGTAGTTCTGGCCAGAACCTTTGGGATCATTGAAGGCATTGAAGTGGCAGGTTCTGGAATTGGCTGCTTCCGCTGCCCTTTGAAGTCTGCTGAACGCCTCGTCCCTGCGAGACCCCAGATGTTTCCGTCCGATAAACAGCCACTCTCCAACTCCCCGTTCAACGACCGCTCTACCACTCCATCACTTCCCAACTAATCTCTCCTCGATATTTTACTATCCACGAAGCCTTGTAATTTATCCTTCCCGATTCAAATTTTGGCCAATAGGAAACATTCTTACAAATTTAGAGTACGAAATTCGCAGTTCACACGTATGCCCGGAAGTCACTAAAAGCTACGCGCCAGGAAAGTTTCAGACATGACCTAAGATTATTCCATATGGCACATTTACGATTCTTCTGGCCAGCGGCTTATTAATCCTTCAAAGGACCACTCCTTCAGTAGATTTTTTGATTTTGTGAGTAGCGAACGACCCCTCGGACAAATTAAGTTTAAGAAATTTTATTCATTAAAATTAAAAATTAACCCCTTTAATAATTTATGTGTACACTACAAACACTTTAGACTGCTTAATCGTGAAACTAAAATTATGACACTGAGCGTATATTATCGATTCTGTGCATTGAGCTGTTATCAGCGGCACTGTAATTAAGTAATTAAAAGAAAAATAATTATTTTTCATTAAGTGTTTCTCTTATTGAGACCAAATATTTGTTTTATAATTTTAAAAGTGTTAGAAAAACACTTTTTAAAACACAGGCGACTATATTTCACGTTTATAAAACATTGAGTCAAATCCACGGACAATTTTAATCAATGTTTGGCTCATCGGCGTTTCTGTTTAATTATTACTTGTAAAAGTTCCATCAACTACCCGGTCATTAGTGACCACAGTGTTATTTATTTACATATTATTTTACAATTTAATGTTTACAATATATGGTATTGTTATTGTCCAGTTTCTGTTCATTAAAAAAGGATCAAATTATTTATCATGATGTTTTTTTAGAGTTAAAACACAAAATACAATTTTCTCTGTTCGTATTTTTACCAACTCAAGGCTGTGGCTGATTGAAAGGTTTGTCTTCATGTTGTAAACGTTCCGTCAATGAATAATAGCTTACTTGTTAGTTTTCTACGGTAACAAAAAATCAAATATTCATATGTGAGCTTTTACTAAGTAAACAAAATACGACTTTATTTAGCTTAATAAATAAGATAATTAAAAATTTCACGTTATGAAGGGAACAATACTCATTCAATATATATATATATATTAAAAATCAAAGTATGTCAAGCTGAAAAAAAGCAGTAGTCTTTAATAAGATAAATAAAACGACGGTACAGGACACTCATTTTTTAAAAAAAATTAATTCAACGAAGTTTTAGTAAATTTTTGCACATCCATGGTATTGTTTAAACCTGTTAAAAGAACAAATATGTATCGAAATCGTTGAATAAAATATTTTTAAAATTATTAATAGTTATATATATGGTCGTTTCTTTTATCTACTTAATAATATAACAGTATTTTATGTCTCAAAGGGCGTACGGAACAAACAATAAACCACAACTTTATATAAAATAATCATTTAAAGGGAAAAGCAACAGTATTTTTTCCTATCAACATTACAGTATTTAAAATCAATCCTTAAATTACTTATGGACATTTTAATATTTAAATCAAAACTACAAGCAACAGGTTTAAACAAAATAATTAATTAACACTTCGGTTGAAGCTGCTCTTGTAGACTTTGGAATTTTATTAATTTGGAATCTTATTTTTCACCAAAATTTCATATGTTAACATTACCTGAGGAAGTCCTTAATATGGTTACGAAACGTTGTTCCAACTAAATAGAAACTTTGTCTGTCTCCCGTCGTTTAATTTATTCATTTACTTTTTCTAAAAAAATATATAAAGTTATTTTTTAATTAATTATGAACAATATTAATGGTTGTTAATTATAAGATGAATATTTAAATTTCTTTTAAATTCTCTAAAAGCTATTAAAATATATGAATAATGATGTGAACAAGGGTTAGAATTGTCTAAATAAAAGAATGTGAGTTAAAAGGCTAACTTTATAACAAGTTATATAATTAATATTTACGAGGCTCAGAAATATAATCTACATACTTGAGTAAACTGTTAGTTTCCACTGTTTGATTTCTGTGCAAACAGAGTAAAATAAAATCGTTCTAGAGTATTCCTGTGTCCTTGCAGAAGTTCGTCGTAGCGTTAACGTGATCGTAGTAGTAGCCTTAATGGAAGAAGTATGTTTAGAATCTGTTTAGTGAGTATGACGGCGTGTATGGCAGTAGAGTGAACGTGGAATCCCCGACGTTAGATAATAGCCATCTTGGTCGTAACAGGATTCAGTCCAGTCACGAATCTGGACGAGCCCCGAGGAGGAATTGGTTTTTTTTTTATCTTTCTCTCGTGCTTGTATTGCGCCTCGCGGGTTTTTCAAGGCTCAACCAGAAAGCTATTACGTCTGGCCGGATTTTCAGAGCAATTTTCTCGAATAAAGTACTAAATACTCGGCCCAAAAAATATTTAGAACCATCATGTATCTTACATAGCTGTGCTTATTAGTCTTTATATAATATCAAAACTTTATTTTCAATGCATCCATTAAATTTGCGTGAAGTGTGTAACGAAATATGTTCTTTAAATAAAGCAGCATTACCGTGATAGGTAATTAATACTTGATAAACCATTTCATATCAATGCACCAAAGGTTAGGTGCCAAACATTCCCCATTCTGATTTATGTATTCCCTTTTAATTTAAAGGGTTCATGGTACAAGAAACACAAAAATATATAACCAAAATATAGACATAATTATGAAATAAATATCACACTACGTTTCTGCTAGCCTTGTTTCTCCCGTCACGTTACAGCCCCAATCAATCATGATACTTCGCAAAAATCAAATTACTAACTCAAAATGGCCTTTCTTTTTAGTCGCATTACATTTTTTACATCTTATTCATTACTATCTTTTATTATGTTATGTTAAAGTTTTGGATCATTTAACCCATGGACTACATATTTCATTTATAATTGGTATTAGGTATCCTTCCTTATGAATTTTTATTCCAGAAGTTGTCACGTCAATGGTTCCAAAGACTCTAGCCAAATCTGTCTTCAAGTTCCGGTGTCTGTGACGTACTAAACCGACCATAAATCCAACAATGCCGTCTACTGAAAGACACAGAAGCCATTCACTGCATCAATTAGTGTTTGCCCACAATCCTCTGAGTATCATTCCTTTTAAACGAGTAAGGAGATACGTTTTTTATTTCAGTTCATTTGTTGTTTTCTTGTCTTAAATATAATATTAAAATTGCAAACTTTCTAATACTTACTCTTCTTGCTATAATTTACATTAAAATAAAACCAAACCCTTTTAAACGTTACTTTTAATCTAGGATTTGCCTGCATAATACTTTCTCTTCAGTCTCTTCTCTACAAATTTATATTTTAATAACTTGTTTATATTTCTCCACATTCCTCTTTATACCTATCCGAGAGAAATTCCCTTAACTTCTTATAAGTATTCTTCTCTTTCAGAATTGGAAAACTTAACAGCATAATCTGTCCATTCTGGCTTTCTGTTGACGGTTATATAATTTACAATGATTGTCTCTTGATCTTGTAATTTCGCTTTGACAAATAATACGGAAACCGAAGATAATGAAGCATTGCAGAGATTAACACTTCCTGTACGGTCTACCTTCAAATTTGATCGATAAAGTGATGTTATTAGATTTTTATTTTTTTAAGAAAATGAAAATATTAAGAAACCGTGGAGCACGGCACACACTGAATTGAGGCAAACAGAAATTATGTTGCTAAAAGTAAATACAAAATTAAAATAATATTGAAAGACAAACATCTACCGCATCCATGAAGTCTGAATTTATGACGTTAAGAATGTGCTAACTTCTACAAAGCAGTATTCCACGGTTCACAATTATTACACCCCTCACGGTGTTATTTCATGTTTCGCCGTACTATTTCTACCACATCATCTTCCACTTTATCTGATAACAACTGCAGTCTTCTCAAATTATCTGGAAGTTGTTCATCGAAGTCGGAGAATGTCGCTGCGTGGGATAGAGGAGGAAGAGACGGGAGGAAGTGCGTCAGCCTTCGACAAAAGTGTTGCGATGAGACTTGTACACTGGAAGTTTTCGACCTTTAAAACCAGATGAGATTAGGAACCTCCGACATAATTCAACGGCCTTCAATTAAGCTTTATTCCCCGCTTGCATTTGGCCGAGGGAATAAATTACATTTCAAAGTTCAAATTACTTGTTGACAGGGAAATAACTTTTCAAAGAAAAATACTGAAGTTTTTCATTAATTCAGCTTGAGTTGAACGAACGTATAAAGTAACTAATATACATATCCTCTTTATTCTGTAATAATATAAAAATTAAAATAATAAAAAAATTAAAAAACGAAGACGTATCATTCCCACTTTGGAACATCTTCACGAGGAAATAAAAATTTACAAGTCAGAATTTAATTTTGAAGTATAATTAAAATTTTTAAAAATTAAATGTTACCCACATATTGTAGCCGCCATTTAACATTTCAAGAAATAAATTACATTCAGTTCATAAATTTTTTATATTTCCACCTGAAGATGTTCCAAAAATTTTATTGCATGTTCTGATTTATTATTTTATTAAAATATGTCTCTGACAAATTAGAACGCATTATTTATTTTTTATTCATTACAATTAAGCTTCAAAATTCACCAAATTACATTTTTCATGTGGATGGGAAGACGTCAATGTTCTGTTCATTGTTCTCTGACCCTACGATTAAACGGTTTAAATGGTGCGGCTATGCAATCTGATCTCTGAAATCTCAGGTTAAATCATGGACGATATACTCCCCCACTCTCTAGCCGTCGAGGATTGGGAAACCTGATAGCGTACCTGTTTGAACGTCGCGTCGCCTCTTTACCAGCTTCTCTGTAGGACGCCCTCCTCAGCGTCGACAGGTTGATCTCTTTCAACGTCCGGGACCAAACGTCGACTCCTTCCGTCCCCTTCAGGTTCCAAGAGAAGAATGGGAATTAATGAAGCCTCACCGCTGTGTGAAGTAGCTTCAAAAATCGACCTTTTAGGACGATTTTCTTTACACCATGAAATCCCATTGGTTGTTTACGGAAATTACCGGGTCATGTCCCAACATGCCGTAATGACATCCCTGGGTTAATGGTGGCCCAGGGTCTGTACTTACTGACGCCAATTCCAGTTCCCAATCCTTGCTAACTTTATATTAAAGGAGACGGGGACTGAAATTTCGGCCAAAATCTAAAAATAAATCAATTTTCTATTTTTTTCATATTAATATGCATATAAATTCAGTAAACGGACAAAACAAGCTGCCAAACAACATATTCTACCGGACAATTTTAATAAATATGCTCAATTCTAATTTAATAAATTTTTACTGTCTTTCATAAAAACGTATTTTTCTCTGCATCATGATTTCTGGTACCAAAAACCTTCTATGCGTCACAAATATTAAGATATTGTCTTCATTCTTTTTTAACATCATCTAGATGCTAATACCTTCAAATACTAGTATTTGGTTTTTAATTGTTTGAATAGTTTAGGTGAAAAAAAATTTCACAGTTCTGAAAAGTGCCAATTTTTAGGTAACCATATGATGATTTATAAAAAAAAATTTCTCCCCAAAGTTTTATTCAATTTAAAAAATAATACTGACAATTGATAAGAATGGTCAGCCGTACATATAGATGTAAAAAAAGCTCAAATACATTCAAGTACGTATCTTAACAAAATTTTCACTTTTAAAGTTAAAAAAATATTTAATGTTTCCTTGTTTTGCTCATAAAGGTTTTTTTTCCTGTTAAGAGAGTAGTTCTTCCAGTTGTTACGAGTCATAACAAGAGAGAAAGTAGGGTCTTTCGTTTCCAGTGTGATCTAGACGAATCCTGCATCGATCCCGTGCTCCCTTTATCTTCAGTCTTCTCTCGGATTTTTAGATGTGAAGTTGTGGTTTTTATTACTACTTGTGCACGGTATCATTTGTATTCGTTAAAACACGAGGAGAAATCTTTACCTTTAATAATATTATATTGTGCTGATTTTTTTAAAGTCAAAAGAGAGGATTCTTAAAGTGTAAGTCTCTTAAAAAATTATTGTCCTGTTCTATAGAATATTTTGTTTGTGGTATAGAGTTTATTGAAAAATAAAGCGCCTAGAATTTTTCAGAGTTTCTAGTACTTAGTTACATAAAAAGTGGTGTAGTATATTTCGCTTCTAATTTTAAAAGTCAGACATTTTACAATCTAGATTAAAAATACTAGGTATTTCAGAAATAGAGGGCTACATTTCAGATATTATTCACCATATAGACACTAAAAAATTGTTCTGTACAGCAGGTGTCAGAAATTTTTGGTTTCACGCACCTTATGCCTTTTTCATTATATTTATTTATTATTCTTTAGAAACATAAAATATTTTGTTGTAAATAATTCTTTTAATGCATTTATTTTTAATACTATAATTAAATATTTTATTGCACGGAAAATTAATTAAGGTCTGTTTTTTTAATAAATAAATTAACGACCAGATACAGACAAAATTTTATTTAGATGAATCGACGTTTCGTCACCAAATCCGGGACTTCCTCAGATACAGTTAAAATTTAAATTTTTTCACATTATCTGAGGAAGCATGGTAACTTAACGTCGATTCAACTAAATAAAAACTTTTTATGTGTCTGATTTATTTTATTATGCGGTTTATTTCTAGAGCAATTTGTTTTTCAGTGTATCGTTACATTTGTGAAAATTCCTTTGAGGCTTGAAAATATTTCGTTATAAATAAGAGAAGTGACTAAGAAAATTTCTGAAGGATATCGATTGCAATTCATGTAATTGTTTGTAAATATGTAAAACTTTTATTTGGATGCAACAAATTATAGCTCTAGTAACGGGGAAATATTTTTTATCGGAAAATAATTTCCTACCTCGTCTTTAAAGCGAGGTCAAACATAAGCACAACATTTTTATCTAATCATCACTTTAGAATTATAAAATATTTTGCTCTTTGTCGTATCTCTAAATTATTGTGTAACGTGAAAGTTATCAAACATCGCTGATTTATGGCCCAGTAGATAATTGAGTCTCATTTTTGTTGGAACACAATTTCTGTTTGTTGCACTTGCGAGGGTTTCTGTTTCTTAGGGTGACTCGTAAGAATTTCTCCGATCATGGTGGACTGTCGCTGGGTATTCCTTTCCCTTCATCTTCTTAACATTTTCGTGGCTGAATGTTACGATTTCTATGCCAAGTTCCGCCAGATCGATTTCAGCGTCGAATCTCGCCCTACTCCCATTTTCGTTTCTTGATCTTCTTTTCAGATGCATTGGCGTCAGCTCTGGTGACTCGTGTAAAGTCCAGAACTGCCATATTTCAAAATGCCGGCGTTTCGATACACAACCTTGACCCACCTTCCTCTTTCCTTGGAGGAAGATAAGATATTAGTTTGTTGATTTTCCAGACATCTCACGTCACTGTTTGATTTTTTTTTGAAGATAACTAATCTCTCCACTGGATTACGCATCCGATACCGCGTGTTTCTAAAACATGAATAATTTAATTGTAAATTTTTACTCCTAGGACTCTTCATATATACTGAAACTTCGTCAACACGTATTGAAAGGGGCCGAGGAAAACAGAAGTTCGGGTTAAAAATATTCGTGTTGACTGGGAAGTGAATATTTTGTTTTTGGAATAATTTTTTTATACAAAATAACCATTTACAGTAACTTATATAAGACTGTGCGTACTACAGTACATTATTTATTAGAGGAAACACTACACAGCCTACAAATTAAAAAGTTTTACTTGTTTTACCAGGTACTTCCCGGGAATAATATCAGGAAACATGTGAGTATTAATTACTGTACTGTAACTTGTAAAACGTACTCGCATATTATTTTGTAGTGAATTAATCTTGTAAATCACTCTGTCGCAAACGGGTACCAAAATGCCGAGTAGCTTCACGGGCTTCTGTAACACGTCCTGACGGGTAGACGGAACGATATCATCCTCCTCACTTTCTTCTAATAACATTTCTTAGTGGAAAATTTTAAATAAGCAAAAATGGCCAATATTTTTATTATATAAATACATTCTTAGATCAATTAATTTGATAGTGTGTCCTCCGGTAATGCTAGCGTATAACTTCAACCCCATCCATAGTCGAAGGGGAGAATGCTTTGGGGGGTGGACGGGCATCACATAAAAATAACCAGAAAAAATCGAGGTTGAGCTTTAAACCGTTGTAATGTGAGCCAATGAGTTCAATTCTGACCAAAAAAATGCAATTTAAGTTACAGTGATCCCCTAAGAGGGGTTGGAAGGTGTTAAAACAGACTTCCGGATACTATCTTCAACGCATGGAATCATTTCGATCAAATTTTGAACAGGTGTTCTTGGCGAACTGAACTCAACATAAGTAGGTTACCACCTCTTAGTGCGCCAGTGGAGGGGCAGTAATTTTTAAAATTCTACAAACCGCCGTTAGTTCCTTCTAATATATTTTTTTGGGTCAATTTTATAGCGTTTTCACTGAATTTGTTAGCGTTTTAATTTCAACTACATCGTTGGGGATGTAGGAGGCGACATATGATAATAAAAATAGAACAGTAAAGAATGGTATCAAAATCTTGGAGGGGCAGTAATTTTTAAAAATCCACAAACCGCCGTTAGTTTATTCTAATATATTTTTTTGGGGTCAATTTTATAGCGTTTTCACTGAATTTGTTAGCTTTTAATTTCAACTACAACGTTGTGGGTGTAGGAGGCGACATGTAATAATAAAAATAGAACAGTAAAGTTTGGTAACAAAATCTTCGAGTTTGATTCTGATATTAAAATGCGAATTAAATTACAGTTCATTCCCTAACAGGGTGATGGGACGGGTTAAATCACACTTCTGCGTAATACGTTTACAGGACAGAACAATTTTGATAATTTTTTTTTCCATATTCCTCGCGACCCAAAACTAAACACTTCGGAGATTTTATGGCTACCACCCCTAGGCAGAGGGAGTTGATTAGCTGAATTTTTGTATGAAATAAAGGCTCATATGTGACTCGAAAAAAATTCCTGAGATCATTTATAGAGTTTTCCTGACAATATTTGTGTATAATTACAACTCCTTCCAGATTGTGAGAGGTGGGGGCGGAAAAATAACAAGGAAACTATTGAGTTTGGTGTCGATTTAATCATCCCTTAAGTGGGGGAGAAATTTAATTATGACTTAATAGACGTGCATACAGTGAGTCGTCTATGTATTTTTATTCAATATTAATAAAATGTTTGGGATTTTATTAAAATTGAGACTGATTTAAAGCTGTGTTTTTTTACCCGTTGGAGTACCTTTAAAAAATAATAATTTTGGTTGAGAGAAGTCCGCCAGCTGAGTTCGGCCTTTTCCTAATCCTCTGCGCAAGCTCAGTACTTGTTACCTGGGCCTAGAACAGCCCAGACGCACTCCCCAGTTCATGAATTAATAACTTTTTGATATAGCGTAAATCATATAGAGGGTTCTTATTATATAAGATTATTATTTTTGGATAGTTTCTATTATCGTTCGTATGTGTTCATGGAGGTTTTCTAACGTGGTTTTTAATTTTTTCTTGAGGAAGATATTTTCTTTTCGGGTTGCCCGCGTTTCTTGGCATATTAACACTGGGCTGTGGGGTGCGATATCCGTGCTTCAGACAAGTTTTTTAAACAAAAAAAATATTTATAAAATAAAATAGAATAAATCTGTAACACAAACATTGTAAGAAATGAAAATAAGGCCTGTTATAGATACTCAAGAAAACAGGCTATTAGTGTAATTAGTGAATAAAAAAAAGTACTTCCACCATCTTGTAGACAGTTTTTTCCCAATATAAGGATATTGGTAAATGTCGTTGAATATGGTATAGATTGAAATATGGTGAGAAGGGAAGCCGGACCACCAGTGTGCGACTTTGGTGTGCATCCCTTCACGTGCAGGGATGGATATAGTGACAGGGAACAGGTATAGTGACGGGGACAAAGATATGGGGAAAGGAGTGGGGCGGAGTTGTGCGCGCGCAGTTGTGAGGAAGACAGTGTGATCAGAGCAGCTGAGGAGAACAGACACAGAGGAGACGCGGGTCAATAACATAATGGGAGCCTTGCAGATCAAAGTCTTCCTCGGCGCACTGCTCGTTCTATGCACAATCTACTCCGGTGAGTAAATAATCACCACAATAAAGATACCCCTAACACTCAACCTGTCTATCCAGGTGTTTTATAGAACTCCAAAGTCATTTTTTATATTAAAACCAACGCAGAATCTCCATTACTGACATGAGCACTTCTGAAATCATTACAGTATATCAACTATTGAAAATTTCTTGTTCGTTTCCCAAAATATTATTTTCCCTCGTAAATGATTCTATTTTTTTCACCATTGTTACTTAACGTTTATTTGCCATCAGTAAGCTGAAAAATTCCAAGTTTTTTTTCTATAAACAGTAATCACATAGGATTTCGCATTGCTATTCGCCACCTAATGCGATCCTGCCTCGTATTCCTCATTGGCTTAGGTACACCAGCACCACTCTAATTTTCAATCATTTCGATTTAAATTATGGACTCTTCGGCTCATTGCGAACTATTCTTTTCCAGTACAACAATTTTAAACAAAAATTACGTAATTTACGAACCATTTAGATTAAAATATACCGTCAGTTAACACATCAATAATTTCTTAGAGAACATTAAAGTTATTTTGACCTATTATTCGCGACTCAAACTCACCGTCACTTCTTTGACACTTACCAAGTAAGAGTTCCCCATAAAAACTGTGATCGTTTCGACGCGTGTGTATGTGGGTGAATTTCTCAAACAATTTGAAAAAAAAACCTGTTCTCTCTCTTCCCCGCCTCCCCAATTTATCTTGTCGTGCATGCCCTTTTCTTTTGTAGCTAGCAGTAATTTTCAACGGCATTATGTTAATCTATAACAATTCTGTTTTCCAGATAAGCTTTGGCGTAAGTTTGTTCTCTTAGGTGGTTTTACCTATTATTTTCCTTCGTGGACTGGTATATTATTTTTTCGTCAGTCTTTATACTGTAGAGTTTTTTTCTAGAAGCTATGTCTTTCACTTTTAATTACATCAAAATCATTTCAGATACTTATTTGACTGAAGAAAATCAACAAAATTGTAAAAGTTTGTATATAGTTTTTTTTAATCATGTCACCTTGTAGATCGGGTATTACAGCGAAGACCACTGATAATTCTTTACATAACTGCATCTTCGATCAACATAATAATCAACAATATATCATTATTTTTGTAACTATTTATTGGTATTGAATAAATAATGTTTCATAACCCTTACAAGACAATTTTCCTACCGTGAATCGTTGTTTTGTGGCGCTCAGTGTCGTCCCCCTTATCTCTATAAAAACCATAGTTTGGAACGTGCAAAACCTAACCGGTTTGGTCGGGAAAGAAGTTCAGAACGCTCCGGAACGTGAATTAAAATGATGGCATCGGTAACTGTTTTATTCCTACTTTTTTTTTAATTCTTCGTCCAATAATCAATATGTGTACTTTTATTCCAGCAGCTCGGCATGGAAACACATCTCAGGTTTTTGGAGGGCGGTGGAAGATAATATTATTTCTTTTTTGAAAATATTTGAGATCCATGACAACTTTCTTAACGAATGAAGAATTTTTTTAAATTAACCTCCAATAAAACAACAAAACCTCTAAATACCAACTTATCAAAAGATTCCTCGTCACCCATGTCTCTCTCTTCTTCCTGTTTTCCGTGTCACACAAATACTATAAGATTTTAAAGGAACAAATTAGTTTTATTCTCTTAAATTAAAAATATTGACTTCATTAATTGGAAGAATAATTTATCATTTTATTGGTAGAATGATTTGTTTAGAGTATTCAATCACGGATAACGAGTAACTGTTTTCGAAGATGGAAGTCCGCTCTTTCTTTCTGCTAAAAAGTAGTTTTCCCCAGTTTATTCTGTTTGACTGAAATAACCTTTGAAGGGTTGATAGGTTGTAAAGATAAGCTGCCTTTTTACTGCTTCGAGACCCTTGTCCGAACAAACCGCTTTGCCGCAATCGCTTTATCACGACAAGACATCTGATTCAGCCAACAACTACACAGCAATACGGTTTCTATTGCGGTGATATTACTCTTAAAATTTTCAGCAACAGAAAAGAGAAACGGCTCATCCCCTTTTCGCTATCGTGAAACTGTTCTTCACGATCGTGGAAAAATAGTCTTTGAAATCCGATTAGAGGTTTCGGTCGCAAATGACTGGTGTTTGTAGAATATCGTCTTAACTGTGGAAAATTAAATCTAATCATTTACAAAACTATAGAATTTTTCATTTCGTGTATTTAATAGTTTGACCTCATTCTGCAATAAATCGTTTGACGATATAAAATAAAAAGTAAAAATGCTACCTCGTTTTTAGAACGCTTTTCGGGTTATGAAGGTCCGAGGAAGATTCATGGTTGATGTATATATATGTATATATGTATATATATATATATAATTTTATTTTTTTTAAAAAAAAACAAATGTTAGCTATGGCTTTTTTTAAAATTTAATTTATTTTTGACGCGGGTTTATAGCCGTCCAAAAGCGAGCAACAAGAATCCATCACCGGTATTGACACTATGTTGCCATTAAATCCCCCTTAGCTTTCACGTCAACCCTTATTGAAATCTCAAGTATTATTTGAGGAGGAGTGTTGACTGCAACCTTGCAGTAACGGCGGAGGAAACTTTTCGAGTGTGATCGATAAAGACTACCGCGTGTAAACCTCCGAGATTACTTCCCGCAGTCCTCGACGAACTCTGGCAGCCTACGAAAATTATTGACAACTTCACGAGGCCCTTTGGGCTCTTGCAACATTTTATTAGGCTGCATGTCAACCGCCTGTCCTTGTCACGCCGATGTATTGATTCCTCCGCACCAAACCAACGCGAGCAACAGCAGCACTGGTTCTTGTGGCCGCGGCTTTTGTTCCCCGTACACAAATTCTGCTTGAGCCGGAAACTTTGTTTTTCTATATTCCATACCGACGCTAAAATTTCATTGCAAATCTGTGAAGAAGCGAATGCTTCTTTGAACGATTTAAATTAAACAGACATGTCGTACATATATTATTTTACATTTCAATTGAATTTGTATCCATTAGACCCAAACCTTAAAAAAGCTATTAAAAATCCATCCGCTTATATACTGCAAACAGTTATGAATATTATATATAAGGTTAGTCTTCCTATATGTCGCTTTATCGAGTAAAATGCCGATTAAAAATACGATACTACACCTGGTTTAAACTTTTTATTTTTTTCATTCATTGACGCCGTGTTGTCACGTTAAGTTGTAAATTTTCAGATACACCATCAAATTTTGAAATTAATTACAATGAAAATCCGTCTGGCATTTATTATAAGAATCCATATAGATATAATACCCCCGAGTAAAGTTCTTCGTGAAACGCTCGGTTCACATCGGGTACGCCCGGCTTCAGATTCGTTAAAGAAACCACGGTACAGAGAATGCACATGAGTTCACAGTAGGAAGATAGTGTTACTTCTATAAATTAACCTATTTTATGAACTGAAACTTAATATCGTCATCAAAATAAATATCAAGTATAAAGGTTTGCTTCCATTAAACCTAGCAGTGTTAATTCAATAGATTCTTAACCATATTTATGAAATGAAACTTAATATTTCAAACCAAAATACTAACACATGGAAGGATATTGATAATAAGTACGAAAGATTTTCTTAAATTCTTAAATTAACCACGGCAGATTTTAAACTACATTTGCCTAAGATTTTTTAAATCATCATAATTTCATAAGAAATTTGCCAATTGCACAAATGAGAATTTTCGATAAACTTGATGATGTATTTTAAATTTTATGTTTTTTTAATTGTATGCTTTCATTCATAATAAAATTACGAAGTTGTTTAAAACAAAATTTTGAGGTTAGAGGTTTTCTTTAAGTTGTACGTCATTTCACAGAAGAAATATGTTCGAGTAAAATTATTAATCGTTCAATCTTCTGTAAGAAGCTAATAAGGTGTTTCCTATATTCGTATCGGCAATAATGTAAATAAAATTAAAAATATACAAAAAATTGAGAATTGTGGAAGATCATAAAGAATATCTTGCCAATTACAAATACAGTATAACATTTGGCTTCGTTTGAAGCAAATGTTCCTTGCTGGATATTGTATATGTTCTGCACTCGCCCTCTCCTCCCTTAAATATTGAGCAATGGTGACATGCATTTAGGAAGAAATTTATTTAGGAAGAAATTCGGTTTTTTATTTTTAGAACATTTATAATAATTGTCTTTTACCGGCGTGAATTTGTTTCGAAACTTTACACTGCTCGCTCGCTCCCTCAATGCAGAAAGCACACAATTTCTGTCCCGAATGAAGCATGCGCATGTGCAGTATTCCGTTTCACATCCCTGCATTACCACTAATGATGGACAATCGGCCTCATTTCGGTGTCGTGGTCCAGTGAGCACGTACAATACTAACAGAATGTGAAGTTTCCTTCCTAAAACTAACTTTATTTAAAATAGGAACGGAGGAAAACAATTTTGTTGTTTTAAAAATGTCTGTCAACGCGGTGCTGATTAGTTCCGCATTTAAAAATTATAGTATAGTGGAAATTTTTTATTTGGAATTATAAATGTAACATATTACGGTTCAGGTCACTTGCCGCAAAATAGTTGTGTTGTATTTCATATCGATATCCTGGAAGAAATTTTTTGTTCATGACTATGGAAAACAGCTTCTAAAAATTTTAGGTTGCCCGAAAAGGGTTTAATTAACTTCGTATCTCACTATTTTTCCGAAAAGAAATCCTGTAAAATATACAAATAGATAGCGAAACGTTTTTTTTAGTTTATTAAATATACTGTCTGGAATTAGTCAAGAATTAAATTTCAATTTTTACATAAATCATACGTAAAAGTAAACCTTTAACATATCTTCTCTTCACTAGGTTTTGGTAAAACTTAAGCACTCCCAGTATTAAATTTATCAATATTCAGAGAAAAAAATTAAACATTTTGGTCAGTAACAAAGTTATCTTCCATGAGGTGCTAAGTTCAACAAAATATGGTAATGCTATTGTCAAAAATGGAATAGATTCTCTTCAGTATACCACGGAAAATTTTGAGATATTTTCATGTTCTAGAACATTCTGAACCTCATCTCGACCAAACTGGTTTCGTTCTGCACGTTGCAAATATGGATTTTGTTGAAGATTAAATGCGACACTGAGCGTCATAAAATGACTAAACGAGTCGAGGTTACTTTCAAAAGCAAGATAATCGTTCTGGAAAATGTCTAGTAAAGGGTACGAAAAGTTCTTTATTAAACGTGACTAGTTGTTGATTATTTTTTGGGTCGGCGATGCTGTTCTTCATATATTAATGACGCGAAAACAAGCTTTAAGTACTTATTTCCCAGAAATTAAAATTAACGCTCATCTACATGAATGGAAGGCAAAGTTAAGCCTGTTCCGAGGTCTGTTAGAACAAACTGCGAGTTATAAGGTTTGACCTTAGACGTTTCTATACCATCATCGAATTACCATGATTTTCTTTTGTGTTTATCCCAAAAACGGTTTCTTTAGATCTTTTAAAGGTTTAGCATTTTTACTTATCCCCCTCCACTCTCGGGCCATGTTTGTCCCTTATGATTTCCTATATCATACATCCTATTGCTATGAAAATTTGGTGTATTGTAGTCCTCCACCCAGAGACGGTTTCCTAGTCTTTTGAAGATTCAAGTTCTTTCCTTCCCACTGTGAGGCCAAAAAACGTTCTATCCCAGAAACTGCATGTCACACGAATTAATTAAGTTCCTGATTTGCGTGAAATAATACCAAAGTTTAACTAACATTTGATTTTAGTAATTATACTTTTTAATTACTTAATAATAACGCAATATGTTTTATAGAATTGCGACCCGGGCGCTCGATACGGATTTTTCTGTAACTAAGTCACACACCCGATTTTATTTCTCGTAGATATGTATATGTCTGCGGTTAATTGGAGGAGGAAGTGGAAGAGGGCGATGGCATCATTGGAGTGGTTAATGGAACTTTCAATTAACGAGGATATGGATTATTTTATTGTGATGGAGATCGGGGGAATTTGGTTGCCGTTGTGAATTACCGAGTTGGGGAGTTGGATATGATTTAAGGATTCTGTTTTGCTTGGTTTGGAATTTTTTCAGTTCGAGTTGGCAGTAGATCCTTAATCGGAGCGTGAGTCTTTTGGTGAAGATGGAGATTGGTACGTTTCTGTCAAGGAGTGGATAGAGTAATTTAATTTTAGCGTTAATTTTGGATGAGAGGTGACTAAGAAAGGGGTTACCAGGAGAATTTGGAGTCGAGAATGAGTCCGAGAATTTGGGAAACAAAAAGGTAGAATTATGGAGTGAGAGGATGTTTGGGTTTAAAGGTAATAAAACCATTGCAGATTTGAAGTGGTTCATACTGACCATCAAGTTTTTTTACCATGTTTCCAGGTCTCTTAGTGCTATGTAGACGGTTCGAAAACCCAAGGTGAAGGAAGGAATTTGGTGGACATTTATGCCATCAGCAAAAAATATTGATTTTGTGAATGGATGATGGGCGATGTCATGGAAATAAATGTTAAAAAGGAAGGGGGCTAATATTCTACCTTGTGGGACGCCAGAAAAGTTGGGGAAGGATTTGGAGAATTGATTGTTAATTTTGACGTATCGTTAAAAGTACCGTTACTTAAATAAAGTGGTGGTTATATTTAACAGTTATTTCACGTTTGACACTCTTCGTCAGGGTAAATACATTATTTCAAGCTTATCTGACTGAAGAGAACATGTCTGTCAAGTTTGATAAGCGAATTTCATGTTCTTTACTGTCTGTATAAATTACTGGTAAATGGCTCTAGACAAGAAAAGAATTATTCAGCCCGAATTCCGTCATCTAAAAGCACCATTATTCGTACAAGCTGATATAACTCGAAACACGATGTTGCTATTTAAAAATAATAATAATTAAAAAATATTGTCATTACGTCGCTTTTCGTGAAAATTTACAATCCTAAATTCGTTTAGATAGTTTTAATTCAAGTGATATTTTTCATGTAATTTATCTCCCCCCTCCCTAATATTATTCCATAACCCTTGACTACTTTGCTCCACATTTCACGTTCCCCCTTTTTCAGTTCAGTCCCTATGCTATTAAAGGGGAGTTGACTGTTATCTCTCATAGTTTTATGTGATATTTGTGTAAGCCTTGCGTAAGGCACAAAGGTGTATGACACATCACGTTCATTGTATGTAACTCAAACTTGTATACATTTACGAGTTGCGCGAAAGTAAGTAAATAAAAAAGAAAGTATTTCTTAGCCAAGGTCTGGTTTTATGGCGTCTTGTTTTATTTTGGGCGGGGAAGCCAGCATCAGTTCCTTTTTTCTCTCCTGGCCTGTCTGGTCGTTGCTTTCTTTTTAAGCTTCACTCCGCGTCCTCGAGAATCAGTAACCAAAGATGCGTGAAAGCTTATTAAGGCGTCAACCTTGGAGAAAACCTTACTGCTCCATAAATTACCGGTTTAACTACGATTTGCTCAACTGTAGATTGGACGTCATTTGGTGTGAAGTCCAGACTTTGATTTTACTCCTCAAATGTGAAGTTCTCGAGACAGTTGGAAGTTCACACTGGTTTATCGTAGCCCACTCAAGAAACCCACCGATACCTTAAATAAGAACAGAGAAACAGTCAATTATATTTGTAAGGAGAAGCTACTTGAACCATCTCTTCGGCTTTATTACAGTGAGATAATGTGTGTAGATACATCTTCAAAAAAATTGATTGTGTGCGGGCGTGGTCTTTATATAACGTACCTCAATATCTGCCCCGTAACTTGGGATATTTTTCAACTAATAAAAAGTATCATTACTTAAATAACTTGTTAGTTAAATTAAACTATTACGTCACGCTCTTCGGTCTGATTAGCTTGAAATAATGTGTTAACGCTCACGTAGCCTGTCAAACGTGAAATAATGCTTAAATACAACTAACATTATATATAAGCGATGATACATTTTAATTGATTTCGTCGCCGCCACCGCGGTACGCACGCAAGCAGAGAGTAAACATCTCGCTTGGCGGGTTTCGTGAGGGTATAATGTATCCTGTTGTAAGTTCTATATGTCTTAAGATAGGACCTTACAAATTGTGTAGGAAATCATAAGGGACAAATAACGTCTTGGAGCAGAAGTTGATGGGAGGACCTTCTGGATCTGAAAAATCTCGACAGAAACATTCTCTAGACAGACTCCAAATCAATTTAGTTCCATTTCCGTCTTTCTGGACTATTATAAGAGGAAAATTTCATCCGAAAGCTTTCTTTGGACATCTTCTCCCCTATGATCATTAGTATTTGTTCAGTAAGATGATGTCGCTTCAATGTCTTCTCGATCTCACTATGTTGGCTCCATACTAAGCGTAATCAGGAATAGCCTGCTTCAACCTTTGTAACATTTTTTTCTGGTTATAGAATTCAATATATATAAAATTTTAAATCAATCGTCATAGAGAAGGGAATGATGGGAAAATGTTTAGGTACTGCAACGATTTTTATGTAACAGTAAAATTCAAAATAATAATCACAGATGCACGTGTTTCCTGTTACCATTTCAGCCATGGATAAATTTAGCTGCACTCTGGAAGACTGCATTCACGACAGAGTATAAGGGGGAGCAATGGTTAATTTTAGTATCACAGCTAAATGATTAGTCCTGATCTAACGCTTCAGATAAAAAAAAATTGTTCACGCTTGAAAGCTGCTATAGTTATGATAGTTATAAGGTTCCTTATAAATGCCGTAAACTTATTTGAGGTAGAATATAAATTCTTAGTGGTCTCAATTTTTAATTATAAATTGGCCGCTAATTTTAACGCTGAAACCAATCCTTATTATTGTAAATCTTTAGGCAGAACTATGTTTTTTTTTGTATGAAAAGTAAGACATTGCTCAAACAAAAGTTTAAGTATTTCTTTAAAATAAGTATTTTTGTCTTGAGTTTGATTATTTTGTTGTTTAGTACATACACAAAACTATAAAAGGTGAATTAGATTAAAGCAAACATCATATGCGTTTGCGTCTGTGAAAGTATAGTGTTATTAATTCAGAGGATTTCAGGTTGTAGTTTTGATTATATTGTTGTTACTGCGTACTACATGCAAAATAGCCTTGTAGGTTCATGTTTAAACTGCTTGCTAATTATAATTATCGAGATAACTCTAAGACAAACTTCGGGTCAATAAGTAAATTATAATTAAGGTGAACTAACTAAACAGCAACAAGTGACAAATACCGGATGTTGAAATTAAACACAGGAAAACATTTTTTGGAGGTTAACAGGTGAAGGTGATCCAGTAACTGGCAACTTTAATAGCATAGGAAAGGAATTTGAGAAAAACTGTGGTGCTGATAGTTTTTTTAATAAAATAACTTCAGTTGTAAGAAAATAACCCGTTCCAGAATTTTTTGGTAACTTTTGAAATTGCTTTTTATAGAGATAGTAAAATTATATGTGGAGTAGTGGTCAGCGTTGCTGCTTCGCTTCACAGAGGTCCATGGTTCGAAACCTGGCTTGGGCATGGATGTTGTGTGTGAATCTTCACACTGTGAAACCTACAGATAACGAGTTCCCCTATTTCACTTATTCACCTAATGACCACAGTTGTCGATGCGACTTTATAAAATAAAAATAATAAGAAAATTATAAAAGGTAATAAAAAAATCGTTGATTATCATATTGCTACGTATTATCTGTAGAGATGAACGACAAAATTTTGAGGATCTTTGGAAATAGTTGTGTTTGTATAAAAATGAATTATTAATTTTAGAGAGGATATTGAACGTTGTTTTAGAAAATAATAACGAATAAGAATAAAATATGTTAAGAATAAACTTCATATGTACTTTTTTGTAGAGGATTAATTTTTTTTCAGCAATCTGGAGAATTTCTGTGAATTTAAAAGAAAGAAGTCATTTTTGCGGAGAATAAGGAATATTTTTAAGTACTTTTTGTTAATTGGCGCGGTTAGGAGAAAAACGTCGAGAATAAAATTTCTACGCGTTATTTTTAGAAAAAAATTCTTATCATTTTTAAAGAGGATTTAAACTTGGTTTAAGAATCTTTGAAAAATTCTGTATCTGTATAAAAGAGAATTGTTGTCATTTTCAGAGAGTATTTCGAAATTTTTAGAGGAACTTCAGAAATTACTGCGTCAATAGAAAACATTTTAAGAGGAAAAAGTTTTTGAGAATATAATTTCTGCGTAATATTTTTTGAGATGATTAAGAATTTTTTGAATAACGTTGTATAAACTTTGTATGAAAAATTATCTTTTTTGAGAGGAGTAGAAAATTTATCAGGGATTTTGGATTTTTTAGAGAGGATTTATAAAATTTTAAGAGATTACTAACGAATGTATAAAATATTCTTGACTGACGCGTTCCATTTTCTATAGAGGTTTTAGAAGTTTTTGAAAATTGTTCCGTCTTTGGATAAGAAAATTATGACGAATATGAAAAGGTGAAGTTGCTGAGAGTAAAAATTGATACGTGTTGCTTTTAGAGAAGATTTAGATATTTTTTGATGACTCTAAAAAGTTGTTGCGTCATTTCAGCGTGGATTTAGACTTTTTTTAGGAATTGTGGAAATTTGTACGTCTGTAGATGAGGAAATTGTAACGAATATGAAAATAAGACGTTAAGAATAAAATAGAGTTATTTTTAGGGGAATTTTTTGAGGAAATTATTGCGCCTGAAACAAATCAGAAAAATAATATGTTAAGGAAACTTGAAAGGTATTGTTTTGGAGAAAAATAGCAAACAAACGTTGACGCTGATATTGTGGGCTCCTCTGAAGTGAATGGAACGATTTCAATATGCAGAACTGGTTATTGAGAGATAAGCTATCTTAACTATAGCGTTAATAGTTGAGGACTAAATAACAACTTGGCTTCTTCCTGGAATTGCCTTTAATATGTTACATTTATATTAGCTCTGAATTTTTGACTGGTGTATAACGTTTTAGTGGAATATGAAACTGGAAATCGATAATAAATGGACAAAGAAAAATACTTCCACGTTCAGAACATAAAAAGTCTTATCTCTTAGCCGAGTGATCCCAAGCTTTTTCTTTCTGATCATAAAGTAGACATTTTTGTTGATGTTATTCACCCTCTGTATTTCTTTTCAATAAACGAATATGACGTTAGTGACAAATCGTCTTCATCAGTGAAAATGTTTTGGAAATACAACGATTCACGAAACGGTCACCAATTTATGCCCCAGAAGGGTTCGTTTGATCACAGAACAATAATCGCACTAGTTGGTGTTATCGATTTATGTCTCGACATCGGAATGCCGCCACAAAACTATTTGCAGCACCCATTAAAGCACAACAGTGGCCATCGGAAACAATGGAAACGTTTTGCGAAGCCACTGTACAGTGAAATCAATGTAGAAACAAAGTCGTGGGCAACTAGTCACAGTTACGAGGAACGGACTGTGTTAAAACAGTATATTTATTTATTGAACAATTGAAACCAGATGTGTCTAATAAAAAATTATATTTATTTCAGTTCACATGAACATATCAATCTTAATACCCATATGGGTTATTGTGTGGGAGATATTTAGACATAATTAAATTAATTTAATTTGTGATCCTGACGAGTTGATTCCTGTGGACGACGTCTGCGGTCGTTGGCGTCGGTTACAATCCTATGGTCCATGGTGTGGACATGGGGGTTGGCCGTTGTTGGTGAAGGTTGGAAATGGAGTTGACCGACATTGGTGTTGGGTGCGGGTTTTCTCCATACATGAAAAGAGGCCAATATTCCCAAGTAACGGGCGCAGTGTCAAACGGGACGTGTACGTGTTGGCTGATGTATTGGTCCATTGTGTAGATAGGAACCAAGACAACAATGATTGGCGACCAATGTGTGGTCCAGCTGCTGGCCCATAATGAACAGATGTGCTGAATGGAGAAAAACTGATCTGAATACTGGCGTCTCTCTGATACTGTGTCTGCTCTCAATACTAACGTAAATGATAAGTAATCTCAATTCTCTCCCCACTCTCAAGTGACTTGAACCGTCGGTTTCTGCCTTTTTATATTGAATTTTCCTCTTCAAGATGACGAATTCGACAATCGCGCCCTTCCGAAACCCCATTTTTGCTACCTTCAGAAACGCATTATCTCGCCGTCTTCCAATTATTTCTGGTCACGTCCATCTTAGTTCCATATTTCCGGCGATTTCACCACTACCGTTTCCCCCTTTCTTAGAAGAGTCGGATTCTCCTGAAATTGCGGGACAACTTCCTTCTAGCGATGAGTCTTGTCTGCCATTAAAGGACTTTAGATACAGGGAACGTGCTTAATTCAATTAAAAACCTGCCTCACGCGTTTTTGTTTCATGAATCGTTATATCCAATTTAATGCACCGAGGAACAGCAAATTATTATCCTGTTAAATTTTTAGTTAACATTTTATTACAAAGAGGATAACAACAGCATTATTCGGTTTTATAATTAAATTAACTCCAGTATCAAAAAAAAAAGTTTTAAAAACCACGTATCAAAGAACTTCTCGTGTAACTGTTGACTTTTCGAGTGACTCAAGAAATTTTTCCTCACTCTTATCGCTGTCTGTTGTTTACGAACCTGAGTGCATTTACAATGTGAGATAGGTTCTCTCTTTTATTGTAAAAATGTTTTTGAAATAAAGTTTTATGCTGTTTGTTTCCAAGCATATTTAAACACTGTAGATTAACCTTTCGTTTTGTTACAATATTATAGTGCACGTTGTTGAATAATAATTTACACGTGGAGTCCTTAACAAGATTAGAAGCACTCGTAATTATACCGAGAGGAAAAAAATATTTCATAATTCATATTTATTTGGGCATAAAAATAATTTTAAGATATATCATTTGCTAGCAGCAACGCTTTAACGTGTTTTTTAATAGCGATTATAAATGATTTGCAGCCTCAAATAGACTTTGACATAAGGGGAAATTATATATATATATATCTGAAAAAATAAACCTTTTTTAAAAAAATAGTCAGAATATTTCAAATGTAAAGACATTAAGCTCACACGTTGCTATTAAAATCTTCAGAAATTACTCTCCAGAGAATTCAGCTCAAGCCCACATAAATACAAATCAAATCACCAATAAACAGTGTAAACGATGCAATAAAATTAATTATCCACCTAAAGCTCTGCAACAAATTACAACCACCATATCAATAATAAATGTTTTCTATGTAATGAAAAAAATATATAACAGCCGCTAATGATCACAATGCTCTTGAGAAATGAATCAATTTTTTAAAAATTATTGCTCCCGATTTGTATCAATTATTTTTATTTTTAGTGGCACATATTGAATGAGTCATTATTTCAGTAGAGTAACAATCCGGTGTGGTATTTGTCAAGAACCTGCGTATATTTTAGTCACTTTGGAAATATAATAGAGCAGCCAAGTTTCTTTCCACGAAATGTTGGCTTGAAAACTGCAATGTAAAGGATTAAGGCAAAACAGTGTATTTCACCAGAGCAGGGAAATCAGTTGTAACCTGCGTGAATTACTATAAATTAACTCACCATGTTTTCATGCACCGACAGGGAGATGTTACAAATAATATGACACCATCGCAACGAAGTTTTTTCCAAATTCTCCGGTGGGACAAACGTTTTCTTTAAAAAAAACATCTCTACTATTGCAGCGAATCTCGTGGCCTCGGAATCGTGGAAAATATCCGTCGTACCGGCTAAACATTGATTTCCGCTCGTAACCAACGCCGTAAATCCGTTTCCACTGCGTTATCACACAGCTTTGGTCTCTTCGTGAAGTACCAACACTGGATTCAGTCGCCTATTCATTCTGCGCTGGAAAAGAAATTCGTTCTCTTAACTGATGCATCTTTAATTGAGAAGTACCTGACAGATCTATATAAATAAATGGCAAAGTATGTGGGGGTTTGGGGGGGGGGGTGGTAACAAGCTACATGAGGTTGATCATGAAATAGGCAACTCCGTTGAATAGCATACGAAGGGAATATGAAAAGGGAGGATGTCAAAGGTAGAGCAAGACAGCCAAGGGTTGACGAGGACTCCCGGATTGTAGTGTAAGGATTCACCAAAAGGATTAAGCAGCGAAAACCCTCTCAACCCTGCACCAGGTGTGTCTGGCATTAGATACAGCTCCCATGCCCTTCTGATGACTGGAGACTCGATTGTTGTGGGAACAAGAAAATAAACCAACTCTATGTCTAAATCAAATATGAGAGACAGTTGACCAACTGGTCCGATGGTATCAACTGACAACTCTTGCCGTATGCCGGAGGTCTGTGACCCCCATGCATGCACACCTCAAAGTGCTCAAGGTCGTCACAGCTTGCTGGAAACTTAATTTAAAATCCTTTAGCCTGCGGCCAAGGAGGGGAGAGGAAAGCACAGTAGGAGGAAGGCAGTCCTGACAGACTTTCCAGATCTCCTTTGGGGGTCCTTAGTTCCGTGTAATGTATGCGACGAGTTCCAGTCCTTACATACCGAATCTGTTCAAAAACATTCCAGTTATAAGGTTTGCCCTTAGACGTGCCTATACCATTCATCCGACTGCCATGAAATTTTAGTGTATTGGTTTCTGTTAATATTTTGAGCATTTAGGCTCCTTCACCTCCCCCTTCCTCTTTCAGGCCACAAAAAGGTCCCATGTCAATTTCTGCACTCAGACTTTGTTCCTCCCATACGATTGCCAATATCATTCAAAGACCGTATTCTAAAGACATATAGGACTTACAACAAGATACATTATGCCTCTCGAAGCTTCACAAGCGAAGTGATTATCCGCTACGTGCGTACAAACGGTGGCGATGACGACGACGACGACGACGTTCGCGAAAAAACAATTAAAAATTATCACAACTTAAATCAAATGTTGGCTTTATTTAAGCTATATTTCACGTCTGACAGACTACATCAGGGTAAACACATTATTTCAAGCTAATCAGAGAGAA
Source organism: Eucriotettix oculatus (assembly GCA_034510155.1). Lineage (NCBI taxonomy): Eukaryota > Metazoa > Arthropoda > Insecta > Orthoptera > Tetrigidae > Eucriotettix > Eucriotettix oculatus. Next base: position 22,331,427 of record CM067379.1, read on the forward strand.
GATAATATATCTGTCAAGTGTGATATAATATTTAAATTTGACTAACATGTTATTTTTAATTAGTTAATAAATATGCAAAATGTTAACAGGGCAGATTATTGGGGTACGTTATATAAGGACTAGTATCGTACACATCCAATTTTATTTTTTGAATATGTATATATGTATCTAAACACATTAATTTCACGCTAATCAGACGTAAAAAATGGTTCAAGTTTCTTCTCTTTATAAATATAATTGACTCTTTCTGTATGAGTAGATTTCTTGGCTCGACTTAGATACCGAGCCATCGCTGTGGTTAAGACGTCATAAAGTAGGGGGTGTGAAATGCAAAATTTTCAAAAATGTGATGCTCTTGTTGATCACGTGTTGACAAAGAGATTGCTGACGAATGAATGAATGTGAATGAATTCCCGGGCATCGCTGGGCACCCAGATAGTATTAAATAAATTGCAAAAAAACTGGTCAAAAGTTGGAAATTTATTTCAAAAACAATTTCTTATCAAACAAAACGTTTCATCCGTTAGTTTAGGGGTCTCTTGAGTTGTTTATAATTAAAAACAGTGAAAGGGATTAAAATAAACGTTTAACAGAAAACATTTGTACTGCTACCACAACATGAAGGCCTTGGATAAATAATAAAAGGGAGACGCTGACACTGACACTTTGCTACAGGAGCGTACTTACTGAGTGGAGGAGTTGGAAGTGTGTCAGTCACGTTCGGCGACGCGATGACACAACTCGTTTCGTATTCTACTATCGTCCGTAATTTTGTTGGTCGTGCGGAGTTCCAACGAGACGACATCGCCATTGTGTACGAAGAGCAGAGCGGTGGAGCTCGTATAGAAAGTAATAAGTGTATGTCGGCGATGTGCTGCTTCACTCTTGCCTCGCAATGCTCCGTATACACTTCAATCTCTGGATGAACAATAACTTCCTCAATAATCTTCAAAATCCCCCATATCATTAGCGTTTTACCAATTTTTATAGTTTTATTCTGTATGGTATATATTTTCTTACCTGTATTTTGGACTGACAAAAGACTATGCTTGACTTGATCCCAGTGAACCGATCGATATGTTGACCCGCCTTTGCTAAACATCTACTACGTTACACATCCTAAAATATCTCTCTTAAAGTGGTATAAAATGACCAGTAATTCACGTCCAACTGTTAAACGCTTTTGTTGCTCATTTCTACTCAACAACAGATACAAATAAAACAAATAATTAATTATAAATTAATAGCTTACCTGACGATTAAATAATGAAATTAATTGGAACACACCAAAAAGATCATTAAAAATTAATATTTCTGGGTACAGAAAGAATCTGCAAAGTACTTCACGGAATTATTCCGGTTAGTCAAAACATATACTATTGAATAACCATCTCATAGATTTGAAAATATTTACGGCTAATAGAAGTATGAATATTAGTAAAATGTTTGCATGGAGTGTGGCGTTATATGAGTGCGAAACGTGGACGATAGGAGTTGTAGAAAGGAAAATAATAGAAGTTTTTTAAATAAGGTGCTATAGGAGAATGAGGTGGGTGGATAAAGTAACTAACTAGGAAGTTCTAAATTAGAGAAGAGAGAACAATATAGAGGACTTTGACCAAGAGAAGAGATAGATTAATAGGCCAAGTTTTGAGACATGACGGTTTTGTAAAATTAGCATTAGAGGAAGAGTGTTGTATAAGAACAGAAGAAGGAGGCAGAGCAGATTAGGGAGGATGAGGTATGTGGTACTTTTGTAGAAATGAAAAGTCTTGCTCAGAGTATCTTAGCATGGAGAGTTGCATCAGACGAGTCTAAGCAAAATATTTGTGTATAATTTTTTCCCTCAAAAAAATTGTAGCAAACAGCTCGTCCGACGTATTTACAGGTTTGCAATCGTTTATCTCTGACTCATAAATTACTCATCTAATTTTTAATAAAGCTCATCTATTTTTCCACAAAAAATCTATCTGTCTATATTTTTGCGGAACCTCCCTTTATCACTCTCAGAGTCAATAATATTAATAATAAATAAATATCCAGTCACCAAAACAAAATATTAAGCAATGGTAAACGGTTTTAGTTAAACGGTTCATTGACGGGCCCTACGTTGGGCGCCAAATGTAGCACACCGCCTGTCCGTCATCTTTACAGTTCCGTCGTTAACCAGCTTTAACTCGTAAATGTGTGTGAAACAACCTCCGATCCACACTTCTTTTAGGACGCCAGGTAATTGTTAAAAATTAAGTAAGTTTTATTGACAAAGAACGTGAAACATTTACAAACTTCTCGGGTGTAGTTTTAAAGTTTAAAATATTTTAACAAGTCTTTATGCTGCTTACCGTTATATTTATGTTGTCTTTGATCTATTACGACTCAGTCTGATCGTCTCCGTATCTTAGCTGAAACTTCAAAGTATTAAATCCTACTTACTTTGAATCCTGTAATCTAGTTAGGTACATCATTTCTTTTTTTAGAACTTCTTCAAGAGTAAAAAGATTTGACATATAAAAATTATTACAGGTGGAATCAGATATTTTCAATTAAATATTTTGTGTCTCTTGTCGTTTCTATATTGGCATAACTGTTGTTGTCATTCGTCCGAAACAAATTATTATAGGAGCACTGGGTGGATAGAACTCATCTTGCTAGGAATGAGCTTCATTTGTAAATATTTAATGTAATTTTTTCTAGATTTTCGTGTATTGGTTTCATTGTGATTTTTTTGTATTAGACAAAACCTCTTAATTGAAGCGCGTATTTCAGTACCGAAAGTTGTTAAATAACTATATTAAATTTTACTGACTCTATTCCTTCGAGTTTGCTTGGTTTTCCAACGTTTCGATTCGTCGTTAAACGCGTGGCTTTTTGTCGGTTTCCCTGCAGGCTGATAATTTCTTATCTCGTATCCGTTTTCTAGGCTTAAGAAACGAGTTGTAAACGATAAGGCGCTCTGAATTCGTAGGATTCGTTAATAAAAGGCTGTTCAACTCATAGGTTTGCTTTGACAGGCTTTCTAGAGCCAAAAACATGGTTTTAGTCATCGAATTTAAGAATTGGGAGGGAGATAATAAACTTCTCACATTCCTTTTACTGAAGAAGGCAAAAGTCGTTAGATGGCAGAGGAATTTGACAAATGGTTATGACTTCGTGACGTAATTGAAGTAATCCTATTGTTTTTAGGTAAAGTCTTAGCCAATTTTTTCTCCAAGTCGCTATATCATTTCTTGAGCGTTTTGCCGTTGTCAACAATTGTCCTTCGTCTTCTTCTATTCTGAGTAAAAGCCATTAACCTTTTAATTTTCATTAGTCTTCAATCTGCTTGTACATATATAAACGAAATATTCTGTATTAAAAACTATAATAGGTCTTTGTAAATTTTTGTTTAGTTACCTGATGAAGTCCGCAAATATGGACGAAACGTCGTAGATGTATTAAATAAATATAAAATTGTTCGCTGACAAATCGGCTGTATTGTTCATTTATTATTATTTAATGCCAGATTATTTATATACTGAATATCTTGTAGTAATATTAAAGAATGGCGTGTTTATTTATATAAACGAGATTTGAACTTATTTAACGAACGATTTAACATTGAAGGTCGCCCATTCCTTTGTCCAGAATTAATTTTAATTTTTCCAAGACCGCTTGGGTTAGTACAAAAGTGTCTGGTCGGAGTCCAAATAGAACAGTCACGCACGCGCCTGTCACTGAGTCTCCATTCTTTGCCAACCTCATGTTGCGGAGGTTCCTTGGCAACTCGACTCTTATGCACCCTGCGTTGGTTATGTCACTCTGTAAAGTCTCACAGTATCCCTGCGTATGAGGAATAATCTTCAATGAAGTAGCTGAGTTGTTTGCCACAATATTTTTGTTTATAAATACCGTCGTTTGTTGATAAATTGGCAGTATTGTTTATTTATTACTAGCTGGGTGCCCCAGATATTAATGCTTAAACATAAATGACATTCTACTTATGTTAAGATACTTTTTGTTTCTCGCGAACGTCGTCGCCGCCGCCGCCGCACGCATACATGTACGCTACGTAAGGGCTTAATGTTTCCCGTAGTAAGTTCTATTCGTCGTTAGGGTAGAACGAATACAAACAGTTCCGCTGGAAAGTAATTGACCCCGAATGGTATTTATTAAACGGAAATACCGGTGTACTTTAAAATGTCCACTCCCTACACCCCCGCCCCTAGGGGTGGTAGCCGTGTCTTACCACAACACAGCTGATTTCACATGTGTACAAAATTTGGTTAAAATTGCTCCACGCGTTTAGATTTGTATGCGGAACACACACACACGAAACTTGAGCATTTTTACTTAAAAACAATGAATTTCATATATAACAATATAGTAGCTGATCCATCTACTTGGTCCGTTTACCGAAAAATAACTTGTAAATTTAATGTACAGTTTATTTATTTATTTTTATTTCACATAAAAACTTTTATCTTACGATTATTATTTTTGTTCAATACAAGATTAAAATAATGTATTTTCAAGATTATAATAATGTATATAATTCACATGTAAAAATTGAGGTAGGTTAGTCCATTTATTTGCTTATTTTAGCAGACGGGCTAGGTTGTTTTATTTAATTGCCCCGTGTGTATCTGGGAGGCATACGACGCGAGTGAGTGTGGTTTTACAAGCGGTGTATTGAACAATTGGGCCATATATGAGGATGTGGTCTGCAAGGTGTGTTAGGATGTGGCTGAATGTTGAGGGGGAAGGATGAGGTCGATTGGTAGTTTTCTTTTTAGCCGACGGAAGCGCACAGAAGAGGGAGGATTATCGTGGAGTTGTTGGATCGTAAGGTTGAGGGCGCTTTTCGTTAGGGAGGTTATGGATTTGGTGATTACAGAGTATACTTTGGGAAGTTTGATGTTATGGTGGATAACGGAATTTCTAAGGTACGCAGGATTATGTTTTGTTTGAATTTTGGAATTTTGTGTTCTGTTTCCCATATGGACGAGGCGTGGCTTGTATTATGGAGAGGTGCTGATGGTAAAAGGGGGCTTTTCTGTTTGGGGTTCTGAATTTAAGGTTGATTTTGTAGAGGAGAAGATTAATATGAGGTTTCCACGAGAGTTTTGAATTCGAACATGATTCCTTGATAGTTTTTTTTCTGATTTTGTAGGGATTGTTTAGATAGAGGTGCATTTTGGGAGGAGGGTTGTTTGTTAGTTTGAATGGGACGGTTATTGATTCGGTGGGGTTGATGCTGATACGCAATAGTTTGGAACATTGCTGTAGGTTGTTGAGCGCTGATTCGAGTGGTTGGAAATTGGAGATTGGGAGAGGATATTTCATAGTCTGCTAGTGGTGGGTACGATTTTATTTTAGTAACAATATTTTGTAAGTACTTAAAACATATACAAAAATGTTTAGCCCTCGAGTGCGGCGGACACGCTGCGCTATATTAATACGACGCGTTGTGTCAAATTTATTTTGTTTTAGATTACTTAATCAAGTGATGCGCCGAACAGGGCTCTGAAATCTCGTTAAGCAACCCACCCAAGTAATTGTTGTTATTTTACACAGTTCCCGTGCAAATGTCGGTCGACAAAAGCAGTCGGTCGTCTCGACACAAAAGGCAAACCACGTCAACAGTAACTGGCAGTTTACCATCACAAAGACTGCAAGCATTCGAACAAACGAAATTATGTTGATGGGTATTTTATTTTTTGTTTTGTTTTGTCTCCCAGTGTTGACGGCCGCTGTTGAATTCGCATTCACGACGCGCGTTTCCCCTTGTACTTGACCGTCGCTGATCGGGTTTGTGACAAAGCACCGAGTGAGCGTAGGCGGGGTCGTTGGAGTGAAACTTATTAATAACTCCGCTTCTATGAACGTCACTGTCGGCGTACTCGTGTTATTTCCGTACTCTGATAGAAATACAAGGTCGAGCCTGTCAACGGACGCGTTGCTCCAAAACATATTTTATTACAATGGACGTGATTGATATTACCTAAATACGACTTGAAATGCCTTCAATATGTTTTAATTCCCCTAGCTCTGAAATCGAACCGAGTTTTACAACTATTTCTAAACGTCTTCACTGTGCACGTCCTTTCTCTCCCTTCGTTTCACGCCGTTTTACAATCTTTTGTTTTGTTCAGTTCTTCTCTCATTGTCGTCACACTCTTCTTACTATCACATAAAGAATCCTTGCAAGTGTCTCCTTACACCATTATCTTGTTGAGTGCTCCGATTGTCCTCAGTCTCATCCTCCGTCTTAGCCTTTAGTGAATAGGTAAGAAAGCAATCTTGGCCATTGTAATTCGACTTCATCTCAGGATTTTCCAGAATACTTGTGGCAGACACAGGAAAACACTCTTCCTACTTCTTATGTCTGTTTTCATAAAACCATTGTACATTAAATAATTGAAATATGTTGTTGTTGTAATTAGTCCTTGGACTGGTCTGCAGCCTTGTCATTCCTTCATAACTACCTAATCTCACATCCTCCCTAATCTGCTTAGCGTATTCCATCCTCTGATTCACTCTTCTTGTTCTTACCGCGCACATTTTCCTCAAAAGCTAATTTTACAAAACCCTTATGTCTCAAAACGTTGACAAGTGAATGGATAGATTAATAGGCTACGTTTTAAGACGTGATGGTCTTGTAAAATTAGCATTAGAGAGAAGTGTGTGGGGTAAGAACAGAAGAGGGAGGCCAAGGATGGAATGCGCTAAGCAGATTGTGGAGGATGTGGGGTTTGCTAGTCATGAAGAAATGAAAAGGCTGGCGCAAGATATGTTAGCATGGAGGGTTGCATCAGACCACAACAACATTAATAGACAAAATTGTATATCACGTGCTATCCTACTCTAGTTATTATGCTGCCCATGTAACACACAGAATTTATTTTACTTCCTTCAAAATATCCGTTTCCAATCTAACACCCTTTGTTATTCCACTGTTTGCCATACTACACTCCATCACCTTGGTTTTCCCACTATTAATCCATTGAACTCTTTCTCCAGGTCACGTTCATGCCATTTATTACGGTTTCCAAGTCTTCTTCTGACTCCCCTGACGTGATCAGTGTGCAGAAAGTTTGATGGAAATCATTCCACGCTTTAAAATTTGTATCGGGATCATACACACACAAGAAGATAGATTTTGACATTGATATTCCATTTTCTCGATCCAGGTAAAGAACCAAGTTATTACGGGTCAATTTTCTGGCAAGAGACCAATAATTAGTAGGAAGAAAGATAGATGTGGAGGGTTTTATTGTAAGGGGAATGTTAAGAAAATTAAAACTGCTGAAAGTGTGCTACAGGATGAAACTCAACGAGTTATTGAGACTTTCTAGACACAAAGAAACGATCAGATTTAAAAATGTCCCAGTTATCATTTCCGTGTACGAACACGAGTCTCGTGAAGTCTCACTTCCGTTTCGAGTACTGTTGTTGAGATAAGAGCGGTGTAATGTTTTTTTCCTTTTCCCCCTCCCCTCCCCTTCTCTTCTCGCGATTCACTGTTGCGGTAGTGTTCGCGAAATAACTTCCGCCGCATCTCGTGCTCCAATTACGAAGTTAAGTGAATGCTTGAGTGAGGCCACTTCAGCGAGTGAGGCTATCACGACCTGGAAACGACCTCGTCACTGAGTCCTCCCCCTTACCTGCAGGGAAGGTACCACATCATCATTAACATGAGTCATATCTCGTCCAAGAGCAATCACACCATAACATGAACACAACTAGGAAAATACATCACCCAGGGGAAACAGCAACATAATGAATTAAACCTGACAAATTTGTGAAATAATAAAATAAAACTCAACGCAGGACTTCGTCATGTGTTTAATGGCTTTTCAGCATTATATATATATACGATTTTGTCTATTAATGTTGTTGTGGTGTGCAGTCATAACACTGGTCTGATACAACCCTCCATGCTAATCTGTTTTGCGCCAGCCTTTTCATTTCCTCATAACTAACACACCCCACATCCTCCACAATCTGCTTAGCACATTCCATCCTTGGCCTCCCTCTTCTGTTCTTACCCCACACACTTCTTTATAATGCTTATTTTACAAGACCTTCATGTTTTAAACCGTAGCCTATTAATCTATCCATTCAATTGTCAACGTTTTGAGACATAAGGGTCTTGTAAAATTAGGAAGTGTGCGTGGTAAGAACAGAAGAAAGAGGCCAAGGATGGAATACGCTAAGCCAGATTATGGAGAATGTGGGATGTGGTGGTTATATGGAAATGAAAAGGCTTGGGTAAGGTAGATTATAATGGAGGGTTTCGTCAGACCACTCTTAGGACATAACATCATCAGGTTGCGTAATCGAAATATTACAAAATCTCACATCTAAATAAATATTAAATGAGTTATAACATCCTCTTTGTCAGTTTTTATTTTATTTAACTAATGGACTATACTACGTTTCGTCTCTCATTTCAGACTTCTGCAGGTATAAAAGTTTAGCTTTTGATGGACCTCACTCAATGACCGGCCGAAGCAGTCACGGAATGAGGTCGACAGCTAAATTTTATGCCTGAAGATGTGTAATTTTTTTAAATAAAATAGAAACTAACCAAGAGACTGTTATAACTCATTAAATAAGGAGTCATGGATAACGAAATCTCCTTACCTCAGGGCTAAACCATTGTTTCACTTGCAAACAAATAAATTACTATGACTACCAATGAATAAAGTTTATATCAAATTATTTAACTATATTGAAGAAAAATTTTTAAATTTTCATACCACAGCAAAGACATTGATCAATCAAATAGAATTTACCAAATGATGATAATTCAGTCCTAAGTTTTCTATGATTTCCCATCAAATTATGTCCTTCAATACCTTCAATTTGTAAATTATCACCTTCCTTACACTTAACTAGTTACAATATGAGCAGCCTGATCTCCAGAGGTGACCAGTTTCCTTCCCAAGACGGTCCTTCTCTTCTTCATTTTTCATTTGTAAAGTATGTGTCGCCTCATTTAATGTACAGGGATCACTTTTGTGATCTGACGCTCATCAAAATTCATAATCAACCGAACCATTTTGCTGATCTGAATTTATTTTTTTCACTTCAGGGAGACTGTTCCCATGATTTCTTTCTATTAGCTTCTGAAGTTGCCGTCGTTGGTTTTTTTAAAGAACGTTTTCGATGGCTGTGCATATTTCAATCGGGCTGCTCTTTAAAGAAAAACATTTTTTACAGCTCGCGAAAAGGAGCTCTCAAAGAAGTTTTGTCTGCCAACAAGGAGATTAAGTTGAAAGTAAAAGAAATTTGAGCTTTATAAGAAAAAAAAGACGCTTTGGTTGTTTTGAAGAGAAATCCTTCGTAAATAGTTAAGTACATCGTTCTTCCTTGTTTCAAGCATTGTCGAGAACCTGCCCAAAGCCGGAAGATGCACGTGTTTCGCAGTCTATCACAGAAAGTGCATCCAGTGAATAATTTATCCAGAGTCCGACCACCACATGGGACGTCTCTACTTCTCGCACGTCCCGAGGGACGCTGAGGAGCGTTTTTGTGCGGCACTAAAATGTGAAAGGGAGCATGGAGTAGGTCATGGAAGACCGTATTGTGACAAATAACAGTAAAAGTATAGGCGACAAACTCGTAAATAAAAAAGAGTTATCAAAGTTCAGAAGAATTTATTGCTGCCTTTCCTCTCCGTAAATTATTCACCAACCCTTCCCGTCCGTCCACCTTCTATTAAAGCAATTCCGTTTCCCACAATTTCTCTCAAACTTAAACTACTCCCATAGCGGAAGCAGATCCACGTAACAGTTTAAATAATTTAAAAAAATAAAAGACTGACATAATTCAGAAAAATATAACAACAAATAAAAGTCTCAGATGAATTATAATAATTTACCTCAATTTTCTATTAAATTGGATTATTTTTCCAATATAACGCTAAGATACGCCGTAGAAATAAAAACATAACGTTAAATGGGCCATCAGTAAACAACGAATGTCGAAAAAATTCATCCCTCCAAGAATTAATGTCGAAAGCTCCAGGCCTTACGTCACGTCATGCGCGGCTTACGACTCAAATAGAATATACAGAATTAAACTGATTAGCAAGTAAACCAAGCTTTCTGCTTTATTCATACGACGTTTCGTGCTCAACTTTGGGTACAGACAACCGTAAATCAACATTCCTTCTGAAGTTAAATTTCTTAATAAATGCAAATACAATTTAATAAACATAAGAGATCCAAAACGAGAAATTTTCCCTTCATGAACTTTGTTTAATCGACGTTTCGTCACCATATTTGTGACTTTCTCAGGTAATGTTAAATTTAAAGGAAAAAGATGCGAAATGTGTAAAACTTCAAACTTAAAGAAAACGCGCGTTAATTGATTCCCTATTATTATATTATATAAGTAAACTAACTAATATACTTGTAAGTAATACTATTTACTTTTAACTAAATTCATAAATAAACTAGAAACTTTAATAGCTTATTATTAACTAAATATTAGTAGATTAAATTTTTGTTCAATTTTATTGTAGCAATGTCTTGAAGAAAAACTATCTGACGAAGTCACAAATGTGAAGACGAAACGTTGCGTTAATTAAATAAAAACTTGGCTTGACTGCGAATTTGTCGTTAGTTTATTTCTGTATAATTATTTTTAAAAGCAATTATTATAAAACATTATATATATGTATATATGGAAGAGACTTTTAAATGTAATACCTAAAACTGTTGGAAGGTTTATCATTAAACGTCATTTTATTGTATTTTTCGTTTGGATTTGGAAGAATCGACGGGTCATATTAAAAAAGATATAAACTGCTGGGAAATTATAGACGTTAATTCGATTACGGAAAAATAATTTGTTTATTTAAACTTTTATTAAGTTAATAAAAGATTCTCAGTTGACAACCCGTACAATACCGTGTGACGTTTCGATGGCTTTCACTGTCATCGTCCTAAAAGCTCGTCTACGTTATTGTTATTAAACTAACAGAACCTTATTATTGAAACATTTATAAAATACTATCTGTTAATAGCCACAAGCTCTTATTGTCATTTTCGTACAAACCGATTAAAGTGAAGGAAATAGAAATTGTTATCCTCTGCAAGGTTATTTAACCAAATTTTCCTTTTACACTTTTGCTCTCGTGCGAAGGAGAAGAGTGTACTAAGTGTGTTTCGCGTGAAAAGGAAGCTAATGATCCCAGAGTGACGCTTAGAAGTAATTAACGAGCTGCAGTTCGCGTGACCGGTGGATTGGCAAAATGACGGTCATCTACGCTCGCGTGTTAACTTCTCTGACTGAAATAAAATGTAAAAGGAAACGTTACGAAACGTAAAAAATAAAAGTGGAACTGCGTGGAAGTTGTAAATTGAGAGGAAATCAGGGACTGGAGGAGGGAAAAACGTTCAAGAATCAAGTAAATATTTGTAAGTATTTAGATTTATTCGCACTTGAGTATTGGAATAAATAACGATTATTATTAGTAAATGGTATTAAAAAGGGGAAAATTGTTGAAATACGCCCATAAATTAATTATTTACTGAAACAACATGCATTTTTTGAATAGTAATCAATATTATAGATCTATTTAATTCATCGTAATCTTCGTAAAAAAAGTAATTTCAGGGCTCACAAGTCGATAGATCGACGCTGCAACTTCTGTCGACAGAGCGTAAGGATTTCCCTCGGACATTAAACATTAAACATCATTCCGACTTGCGGCATATTCTGTAATTTTTGTCGTTTATTTAAAATTTATTAATGTTTTACGTCTTTTTTATATTAAGATAAATTAGGCCTAAATGTTGATTGAGATAAATGCTTGTATTTATTGAGCTTTCCTTCTTCATCCTCCTCCAGGATCTTCTCGGTCCGTTCAATTAATAGCAAAAATAATGGATCCGTTGCTAGTGATTAATTTTTTCTTGCCCTCCCTCCTCTATTTTTACCCCACACACTTCCTTCTAATTCTAATTTTTACTAGACCCTCATGTCTCAAAACGTGGTCTATTAATCTATCCCTTCTCTTGGTCGAACGTCCTTCATATTGTTCGCTCTTCCCCTATGCTGTTAAGAACTTCCTGGTTAGTGATTCTATCCACCCAACTGATTTTCAGCATTCTCCTATAGCACCACATTTCAAAGGCTTCTATTCTTTTCCTTTCCGCAACTCCTATCGTCCATTTTAAGCACCCCTGTAACGCCACGCTCCATACCAAAATTTTTAGCAACTATTTCCTAAATATTCACACCTATATTAGCCGTAAGTAAATTCCTCCTTTTGGCAAAATCCTTCCTTGCCTGTGCTATCCTACTCTTTATGTCTACCATCCCTAGTTATTACGCTTCCCAAGGAGCAGAATTCCTTAACTTCCGTCAAAATATCCCTTCCCAATCCAACAGCCTTTGTCATTCCAGTGTTTCCCATACTACACTTGGACTTAAAGATGTAAAAAGGCCACTTGAAACGGGGCAACGCACATTGATGAATGGAAGGACAAGAACAAGGACGTTGCAGCCGTGGGCGTGAACCCCACCTACCAGAGGTTAAGAGGCCAAGAATTAGGCAAGGACGGAATACATTCTGACATCACTCCATATTATTCGAAAGCAATTTCACCAGAGAAACGCAAAGCAAGGTTTTACATCAATGTTTCCTGCGAAAACTCCGCGATTTGACACAAATGAACATTTAAAGACTGTTTTTAGCATTGACACGAATGTGGAGCAGATGAAGATAGTGATAAGATTTGGTGATGGCATAAAATGTGTGGAAGGGAGGTTATAGCTCGATTAGGTAAAACAACATGAGGTTAGAGTTTTGATGTTTTTCCTGTTCCAGAGATAGAAAACCAGTATTTCTAACACTAGAAGCTCTTCACGTACTGACTGGTGGGGGATCAAATTATAATTATGGCATCGGTGTTCGACACTCATACGACGGTTATTTGATAAGTCCGGTAAAAATGTAAGAAAAATGATTTTTTTAGAAAATTTAATTCTCAACACAGTGTCCTTTCTTGGCTATGCACTTGGCCCAGCTAGTTTCCAATTTTTTCAACCCATCACAAAAATAGATTTTCTAAAACTCTTGCAAAATTCACGGCCTCGATCACTTCCTCATTTGATGAAAAGTTCTTCCCACCTTGCCAAATTTTCAAGTTCAGGAACGAGAAGAAGTCTGGTGAATAGTGTGGATGGGAAAGAATTCGAATCCCAACTTGAACACTTGCGCCATTGAGGCTGCTGCTGTGCATTGGTCGTTTCTCAATCAGCACCCCTGTTTCAAATAGAGCCCAGTTATGGTTGTGCCCTTTTAAACTAAATCTATGAATATTTTACCTTGAGACAGTGGCCATCAGCTTTCCAGCTGACAAATCGGTCTTCGCCTTTTTCGATGGACTTTCACCAGCTTTTGTCCATTGTTCTATGGTCACTGCAGTATAGTGATGGATCCAAGTTTCATGGACAGTTACGAATCCGCGCAAGAAGTCGCCTAAGCATTGAAACGATTTTCCAAATCCGTTTTTTGCTCCACACATGGATGATGAAATACACTCGTTCAGTTGAGAAGCGACCTCACGCCTTTTAGTTTGCGATCTCCTCTTACGATATTGCTAACATTTTCGGTGTTTTCCTGAGCGGCCGGAGCGAGTTTCAGCTTCTGTGTTTCTGCGATCTCGTGTAACTAATTAATCCAGAAGTAAATGGTCTCGAATGCTGGAGCAGAATCAACGTGACTACAGAAGTCTGCCAAGAGTAAACTACGACTGTCATACTTCTAAACCTTAGAAATATCTTTGAGAGGATAATTTTTACCAAAGAATGGCGCGAAAGTGATAAATATCCCGCTCTTTCATAAAAATTTACCAGACTTGTCGAACGACCCTCGTACAGTTGTTTAATTCAGAGTCTGTCTCTGCTTCAGCATCTAATTGTTTATGCAATTCGTATTTTGAGTTGGGACCCGGGAATGATTTGGTTTTGTAATGAGCGTATAATGGCGTATTGAGGATAAATAGAGAATTTATTTCGAGTTATTGATTTCAACCCTTTCCTGTAAAACACGTTGTCAGTTTGTTGTTCAATTCATAGTAGTGAAAAATTCCGAAAGGAAGTAAATGTGATAGATAAGAATCAAGCAATTTTGTTGGCCTACGACTATCCAGTGGAGTTAAGCTGAACACAGAAATGGTGTTCCAGGTTCCATGTGCGTTTACTACGGGAATAGGATTGTGGCGACAATATTTTCAATGTTGTAGCATAAACGCGTGAATACACTTCGAACCAACCGTTTGTGGCTAAAGAGTATATTGGGGCAATTTTTTCTGAACCCGTCCTCCTGCTAACTGGGCTAAATTCTAGATTATCTCAATCACGCGAAATTCATGGCTGGAAAGGGGAGTAGCTTTAGTCGTGAGATGATAGTGGAGGTTCTGTAGATGAGATTGGGGACGAGAGGAAAGCGATGCAGACGCGGCGAGTTAGATGCAACGTATTGATCCAGGCGCCTCAGCATCCCCTGACCCACTTTTGTGACACCACACGCGATTCACACAGCACACATTTAATTACTGCCTCATCTCTACCCTCAATTATCGTCGTTTGGGTTCTTATTAAAATCCTTCTACCCCTCAACTTTTATTTATATTCTTCACTTTTACGTCATTGCTACAATAATTTATAATCACATGTTGTTCTTATTATTATTTTCAAAATTTACAAAAATAAATATACCAGAGTATGTATTTTACTATCACTATAGTTCTTTGCTGTACTAGTATTAATACATATATATTCAGGGTAGGATTTAGACTTGATGAGGCCCTAAGCTATTTGAAAGTCCTCATATTCTACTACATGAAAAATACTATTTCCTATTACCTAAAGGTTAAACTGGAATACAACTTAGTGATTCATTAATAGTGAATTGTGAATCAACAACAACTTAAATAACTCAAACTCTGGTTCCCATCAAGATGTGAACCCTAACCATTCGTTTTGTACACCAAACTATTAATATTTTTAACTAAATAACAGTATTCACTGCTACAGTACACAAAATAGTGATAAAACTGACTAGTCAAGTTGGTGACTCTATGTACTAAACTGACCCAAACAAGCTTAAAATATTTTTGAAGTTATGTTAAACAAAATTCTACGCACTCACATATTTTATTCAGTGCAAGAAAATCTGGATACCATTTTTTCATTACCTCAATAAGGAAATCTATTAATAAGAATTCTTGAAAATTGCCAAATAAATTATTTATTTTATTTTTATTACATTTTTATTTATAATTATTAATTACAGTTGAATATGGCCAGCAATAGGCCCAAAGCTCCTGTAACCTTGACAGACAATTATAATTAAAGTTTTAATTAATAGTGGACTGTTTTTTGGGTTTCAGTTACATTCCAACATCTACCAGTCTTTCCAATATTTCTATAATTGACAAATAAATTATTTTGCTGTAATTTACTCATTTAAAGTTTCTAATGTACATGTACATGTTCTAATATCCAGATAGCTATTAACTTGTACGATTGTTTAGTTGTTCTACTCTCTGTATAAAAATATTTTAGAACCAAATAAAACTAGTACTACTACTACTCAAGTTCAGGTTCAATAATTAAGCAATGCATTTTTCACAATTAAGTGTTACAGTGATCCACATGTGTGTGTGTATTATACTCTATTATTACAGTCACTGATTATACTCCATTATCTTCCTAATGTTGTAATGTAATTCATCATAATCATCTGAGTCTTCATTTGTGTACTACTGTTTAAGCCCAGTCTCAGTTTGTCTAAAGTGTGGCTAGGGTTACCGTCCTGTGTTTGGTTTCTGAGGCTTCTGCTTAGTGGAGCTATAATCCAATTGGTACCTCCCAGAATTTGTGGGCCATATTCACACATATATTTTTGTCTCCTGTATCTAGTCTGTACTAAATAGTACTGTTAATAGAATTGTATCAAATTATCTCCTCTCAGTGACCTGTGAGTTTTCTTTTCTATACTTGAGTATTGGCATTTCTTTTATATCAGAATAGTTTCTCATTTTTACCAACTCAATGAATTGCACAATCTTACCCTCTGAATACTTACCTAGGAAGCTATATATTATATCCATGTTAAGGCGTTGCATTTATTTGCAAGATTTTCACATATGTGCATGTATACAAATTCTATTTACATTATGCTCATTCCAGCTTTTGACATTTGTTTAGTTTTAAAAATCATCACTTGTCCAATAAGCATAAGTACACAACTGCAACATATCCTATTATTCTCCTTCTTTGTTAATGTAAATTATGTACTGCCCTACAAGTAAATAAATATTATGGTGCATTACTTATTTGGCCCTTCACTTGCAAGGAAAGAAACAATGTATTTGTTACTTTGTGCATCTTGAAGTCTTCCTATACAGTCATCTTCATTTATACAATCTTTGTAGTGTTAATTCAGTCTAAATACAGTTGAATAATGTATTTTATATTTATAAATATCTGCATTCAATGCAGTTTTAGTTAAAATTTGCATAGTGGCTGTATGCACACAATGAATGCTTGTATTAATTCAAGTTATTCCCTTACAGGTGAAGCACTTTCCTGCTATGAGTGCAACAGTCACAATACAAGTACCTGTGCTGCCGATAAACCACCAGACAGTTCAAAGGTTGACTGTTCAACAAAGACAGAGGGCCCTAAGTATACCCTTTGCCGAAAAATTGTTCAATACATAGACTTTGAAGTAAATGACAGTAAGTATACATTTTTTTATTATTCAGTTTCTAACCAATTATGGTATGAAAATTAAGATATTTTATGTATTATTTGATGATTGTAGCTGGAAGTAATTATTGTTTTCTTTTTTTATTAATATTTTTAGCAGACATAAAACATAAACAAAATCCAAAGAAAAATATTTTTATGAATATATAATGACCTATTCACTTCATATATGATATTTTTCTATTTTAATATCATTTGTTACTCTTGTAAGACTTACAGATACTAAGTAACTAACTTATTTAAGGTATAAATTTTAGAAATAGATTTTTTTAAAGTTCAGCAGAACATTTATTTTGGAAAGCTTAAAATTTAAATGTCTGCATTTAAAGTGTACAAATTACAAAAAGAAGTCCTCAATATACAGACAATAAATTAGTTCTTGTGGCTTTCACATTTTTTATCACCTACTAAAGCTGCAAGGCTAGCAAAAACGTTTAGTGGTATTTATTTTTTCACTATTTATTGCTTGTATTTGGACTTCTTCTTTTTTGTGAGCATACTTAATTGATTGATGAGAGTACATACAACACAAAATTAAATCAAATAGTCAATGTATGCTAATATTCATGGATGATGCTGTCCACTAGTAAGATTAATAAGAATTGAATAACTTTCATTCATTATGGTATTATGTAACTACAACAAGTATATATAAATTTTTCCTTAAAGTTTTAAAAAGTTAAATAGAGTGTCTTCATGAAATAAGCTATGATCATTATAAATAATGACACAATATTTTGTAAGTAGTAATCCCTGCAAAGTAACAATTTAAATGACTGCTTTCAGACAAACCTGAAAAAAGAGTCATTCGAACATGTGGATGGGTCGACACCAACTACAAGACGTCCTGCTACCATCGTTCTGGCTTTGGAGGCAGACAAGAAGTCTGTTCCTGCATAACTGATTTTTGTAATTCCTCACAGAGGCATTTTGTGGGATTTGGTAGTCTTATAATGTTTTTATTAGCAAGACTTGTACTTTGAGCTGACATTTTTTTTTAACATCTCACACAGACACCACCTGACAGCAATTTTCAGTATCTTCATCGACAGATACATTATTGTTATTATCATCATATTAAAAGCATCAACAAAGCAAAGAGGATTATTTTATGTATAGGCAATTTAAAGCTCAAAGTATATATATATGTGGTGCATATTTCCATATGTGTCATGTATAATTTTTCCTTGGAAATTGATGATTTTAAATATTTATTTTACCAGAGCACAAAATTAAGAAAATCTCCAGTTCTAACATTTACTTAACATAATGATATGAAGTAATAAGCTATTTTGATGGTTGTCAACACGCCTATTCACATTAATCATTACATAATGTAGCTAAAATTTTCTAGTGGAATCTGATTATTTATGAGAAAAACAATTCCAAAATTTTGTCACTGTGAGAAAAGTCTCATCATTGAGAACATTATATTTTATTTAACACTCTGAACTCAAACTATTATATAACCATAAGAACTATTTTAAAATAACATTTGCTGTCATATTTCATCTGTTTCTAATAATTGTTGTGATAAATAATAACTGTATGGTGGTAAGAGTTTTTTTTAAATGTATTCCTGTTTTGTCATTTAGTACAATATTTTACTGAGGAAATGAACACTGCCATTTAAGAAACTTAATCATCAACATAAAAATTAATGTTTCTACACACTATTTAAATTATTAAGTGTACAAATCTGTTCTAAGTGCCTATAACTTTTCTGAAGTTTAATGCAAGAAATACTTTGATTTCTGTATTTGTAATTAATTAAAATGCTTATCATGCTTAAAATACTTTCTAACACTGTTGAATTATTATTCAAGGAGTACAAAAATTTGTTTTTCTACATATGTGGCCATGCTTTTATCAATGATTGTTTTTTTTAAAACTGATACTTTCATAAATTTCTAACTTGTACATACAATGCACAAGAGATGCAAGATAATTAATGCAAACTTAAAAATGATTAATAAAATGAAATGTCTGTTTTTAAATTTGTGCTTATGAAATATTTGATGATGTGGCTACATTTTTAGCAAAGTAATGTTTGCAAAAGAGAGAAGGTTTTAGTACTAATTTAAATTATTTATTAAATCAACTCCACAAGTAGAGGATCTGTTTTCATAATCACTTGGTTATTTAATTCAATTTGTTATGGTACATATTTTACTGATAATAATTTGACATCTTTCATATCCATTTTAAATGTGTGAACAAATATATTAATTCTTAAAGACAAGCAAAGTTTGAATATTTTCTTAATTTTTTTTTTGGTTTTAATTAAATTAAGAAGCACTATGTACTAAGTGGAGGTCTTGGGTTCAATTATCTGTTCAGTAAAGACTTCTCTATTCTAATCTGATAATTCAGTTTCACGGCCTTTAGCAATGAGCTTTGACTGAAATAATTTCTTCTGTTGTTTAATTAACAATTACTACTTGTTAGCTCATGTTACTAAATACAATTTTTTTAAAGTAAAAAAGGGCATGTTTTTAAGTTCTAAGTTTATTTATAACCTGAACAATAAATGAATAAAAAATAGTCATAAATTTTAATCATTACTTTGAATTGGAAGAGAACTGTAATTTTATATTTAAAAAATTGTTAAAAAATTGACCACCTAAATTACAAGTTTTTTTTGTTATGTTAAAGTGTCAGCCTTGTTAGCAGATTGAGGACAAAACTATTGTATAGCTCACTGCATTGCTTGCCATTTTGAATCTGTATCAGACTGTCAAATTAGGCTGTGAAGGAAAATTTTGAGTTCTGAGTAAAATATAATAATTTTAAACAGTATATCCTACAAAACAAATTATCTTCACAACAAATTGTTAGAACTGGAGAATAAATTGAAACAAAACATTTAGTTCTTCATTAAAAATTATAGATACTTTGGTTTCATTACCACTATTTTGGTTTACTACTCATGAAAACAGAAATGTTATTTACTGTAATAAGTCTAAACATACATGATTTAACATAACTTCTTCTGTTTGTAGGATGGCATTGCTGAAATTTTATATTGTTATATGTATAAATCATTCTGTAAGAGGTAATGTGATAAATGGAATGGCAGCCCTTGGCATTTCAGCCAATGTTACAGCTATTGAATTATTCATTTTAAGTTGATTTGTATTAGAATTATCATCTGTAAACTCAAGAACAATTCCCTGAACACTATCCTACAGAGTGGAAAATCCTTGGATTACTTCTGATACTACAAAAGTATAGGACAAATGGCAAAAGTCAAATTTCATATTCATCAAATTATTCATTTGTTGGTATGAAATAAGTGCTATCTTAAATGTATCAAATTTCCTTTCCAACACCACATTATGAAACTCAATACTCGTCTTCAAAAATAAATTTTAGTGAAACTGTGCACATACTCACCCTCAAACACAAGGATTGTATTTCATTGAAGTAACTAAAATTTCACCTTTATTTTTAAGTTTTAATTGTACCATTTATACATTTTCAATTCAAGTCATAATCATAATGTATACTTTAAATTGTTAACGAGACAATTAGTTCTATTTATTTGTTGTAAAAATATTGCATTAGGGTTGTGAAACATAAATAATTAAACTTTATTTTAAAGTGTTGTTCAAGATGTTAACAGTTATTCATTACTACTAGATAATGTATAGATGAAAATTAAATTTAGCCTTGTCAAAAAATGTATTTGTAATGACACTTATTTGGGTAATAGTAATTCGTCATTTAGTTTCATGTTAGTAATTTCAAATGAAAGTACGTAGAATATTGTAACATTATTTTACTAGGCAGGTGATAATCACAGCTCTGGATATATTACTGTTCCACATTAGTATTACTAATAATACTTTTAAATTGTTATATTTTGTTAAAAAAGTTATATAAACTATTAAATTCAAACCGAATAAAAGTTCTTTGAAATTAACATGGTTTACTTTTTGTTTACAATATGAGATTCTTAATTCTTGGGACAAATCTTTTTTTACAGGGAATATAACAAATAACACAAGTAGTAATAGGATAAGTAACCAATCAGACCTATAAGCCATTTTTCAATACTAGTTTCACTGTTTAATTTGCTTTACAAGTATACTTACTTTTTCATTTCACTAAAACACATATTCTTCCTTAGAAAACTTTATTATTACAAGGAAATGTGTCAAACACATTGGCAGGTAAGTTATCCCAACCACAACCAATTTAGAAACAATTATTTTATTGCCATTTTTAGCAATTATTATTATCTGAGGGGCAGAGAATTATCCCTAATTTTAAGGTGGTACTGAGAAGAAAGAGGGAGCAATGGAAGAATAGGGATGGGCTCGAGTGCAGTGGAGGTTTATGTTGGTAATCCTGATAGTTGCAAACAAGCCCAACAGAATATGTTATTGGTGTTGTGTGAACCCTGGAGAAATTCATGAGAGACCTCTCCACAATGATAAGGTCACAATTTGGTGCACAATCAGCACTGAGGGCCTTTTTTTTGGGAGGGACAGCAGTGGACTACTTTTTTGAATCATAACTTCAACAAATGCATATGAGGTTCGATTGGTTTCAGCAGGATGGAGCAACAATACACACTGATCGACATTCAATTAATGTTTCGAGGAAAATCTTTACTGGTCGTTGATCTCACGGTACGGTGACATTCCATGGCCTGCACACTTCTCAACTTAAGTCCTTGTGACTTCCTTCTTTGGGGTTATCTCAAAACTGAAACCACAGACACTGCCAAAGGCCAGTGGAAGCCTTGGAGGATGCTGTACGCCTTGAAATAGGCCGTATTCTGCAACAGATGCTGCAATGTAAAACTTAAGAAAGTGGCTGCTGCTGTATATTGATAATGAGGGATGTCACTTGCAGGATTTGATGTTCAGAACTGAATAAAATTAAATTTCCAACTGTACTTTATTAAGCTAATAAATAAATGTATTCTAGTATCTATATTTTATTAACTTTTATAGTTAGCGGTAAATTCCTGCCCCAGCATGTATAATAGTAGTCAGCTTCCAAATTTAATTTTATATTGTTTCAAGTATTAATAGTTCAAAATGTCCCAATTGTTCAATTTCCTCGTGTCCATGACCTACCGTTCCTGCTCCGATCTGCAATCCATTAAGTACTTCAGCTTTCACTGCTTGCTGAACAATATAAAACAGTTCAAGGTGCACATACATACATATTGTACAATAAAATACAGAAGAGGGCTGTGTATTTATAATTTTAAACAAACAAATTCCAAGAGAGACCATGTAACACAGGCGCTACACGATTACTACAATAATAGCTTTATATGAAGGAATATAATTTCCTACTATGAAAATAACCAATTTGAATTTTTAATCAGAACAGATTTTCCTTATAAATTTCTATATTAGATCAAGGCAAGGTATAAAAAAAGTCTAAAAATTGAAGTTAAATTATCTAAGCTGATTTTATTTCAACTATTTTTAATTCCAGAAACCAGTTGAAACTTGTAAACGTGGAACATGTGATCACTGTAATAAAGGGGTTATTCTAATATTTTCTAATAAAACTTTTGAAATTTAGGAATAATTGCATTTAATTTCAGTAGTCTGAACCTTATTAAGGCATGTCAACAAGCCATAATGACTCCAAGTAGTTTGTGTTACATTTATCTTTACTCATCAGCAAAGTATTAAATAATCCAAGCAATCAATAATAGTGAGCAATGATTTGTTAATATTCTGACATACAGGAATTGGTTGGTGTCAACAATGGCCAGGTATTGACTCGGTGCTCAAATAAAAATACATAACAGCAGTTTTGTAAAATTATTTTATTGTCTTCATAAATAAGTAGGAACAATACAAGCTCAATAAAATGAATGAGTATTGGGATTGAAATTTCCTTCTTACTGTCATGTTCAGAATTAAGACTCTTCAACTTAAATATTATTTGAACACCACAGGTGTTTTTACAAATACAATAAAAAACAGAATAAATATATTCTCAGAAACGTGAAGACATGTAAATATTTGATACCACATTACTCAATCTTTTATCAAACAAAAGAACCATGACTAGAAACGATTTCTTGTTAAGTGTGCTGAAAATATGTATAGATCATAGTTGCTTTAATCAAGCTACAGAATATTGCACCCATTTTCAAATCACTTTGAAATTTAAGTCAACAATTTTATATTCATATTAAATAACATATTTCCTTTAGAGGATCATTAAAAATATATTACATTAAAATATTATGTGCATAAAAATAAAACACAATTTCCTCTCACTGACAAAGATCATATAAACACAAAAACCGAGTTTATCTTCTCACTAATTTCTTCAATTCACCTAAGAAAATGTTTATTCTCTAACAAGCAACATTCTTTTTGCACATTTCATACCAACCAATCTTGCATACTGTGCAACTTCTTCAGAATTCCTGGAATGTCTGTTCATTGCCATGTAGACAAAATAAGGCATTGCTTGGCGATTGGAAAGCACTAAGACCTGGAACAATACAAGGAATGTAACTAAAAGCCACTCTAACCGTAATTAGCCTCCAATGCCAATTTTTCAAGATCGTCATGTCTCAAAACATGGTGTATTTATTAAAGTATCCCTTCTCTTGATCAAAGTCCATTGTTCCCTCTTCCTCTATTTTGCTTAGAACTTCCTAGTTAGTGATTCTAACCACTCATCTGATTTTCAGAATTCTACAATAGATCAAAATATCAAAGGCTTCTATTCTTTTCCTTTCCGCAACTCCTATCGTTCACGTTTCGCACCCATATAATACCACACTCCATTATGAACACTTTTAGTAATGATTTCCTAATATTCATACTTCTGACTCCCCTAATACTAAAATGCCATTGGCAAAGTGTAGGGTATTTGTTCTCCTTTTTCCTCCTATATTAAAATTGTCATGTAACAATAGATCACAAATCAAATTTATGTTTTAAAGAAATTTGTTTGCCATCATTTCTCTATGAAGATTACATACATACAGAACTTCTGGAGCCTGTTTTGTTGAATGTACAAAAAATAAAAACACTATATATCAGCCCTTAACTTGGGTAAAATCTCTTCTATGGTGTTGAAATTTTTCATTAATTTAATTGCAAAGATTTTTAATTAGTTCCAAAAATTATTTTAATATGATAAAAAAATAATTCTGAATAAATCTGAATGGCATAGCCTTGCTCCCATCCAGCTATAATTAATTAAGGTCTCAACTTTTGTCAACTGTCCCATTGAAGATTAAAATTGTTCCGACTTGATTAGCATTTTCACAAGACAATATACTGTGCATTGAGGAAATAATTTATTTATCCATAACTTGTAATAATCATATTGAGACAATAAACTGTTTCTAATTTTTGGATGACAATAAGCAAACAATTTTCACAATTATGGATTATTCAAAAGTGAATAACCTTGGCCTTCATTTAAAAAATCAATTTAAACAATGAATTTAACCCAGTTTATCAACCAAGAATCTTATAAAATCAACAAATCAGGAAAATATTTGTTATTTGATTAATTCATTTTGCATTGGAGAGCAGTGTTAGCTGCCGAATAATTATTTGAAGTTTTCACTATATCAGTTTTATCATTTATACCCTGCAAGTTTCATTGCAAAGCAAAAGGAATCAAAACTTCATCAAAATTCTTACCTCAGGTACAGTGACTTCACTATCTTTGTCCTTCACGGTGGGGTCCTCCTCAAATCGAGAATATCGCTTCTTGTCCAGCTTTCTCTGGCATGGCTCTATTGGATGCCAGGTATAAGTTTCAGGACATAATAGAAGTGATGGTGAATAACTTGCTTTATACCTCATTTTTGGGCATGTGTGAATGTAGAAACCCATATAATAATATTTTAGCTCTGGGTCAAATTGACTTAGAGATCGTACTAATGCTATTTCCCTGGAAGACAAAACATACAATAAAATAAAACGTTTATTATTTTACACAACATAAGCATAGCACATGTTGTAAATACCAAAGATAAAATAATCAGCAATATGAGCTCTTTGACAAAATAATGTTTGTGAATTAAAAGTTTTTATTTATCTTTCTGAAATACTTGCGACTCTAATCATAATATTATTAATAATAAATAACCTGCAGATCTGAGTAAATCTGAGCTATGGCAATATATGGTGTCCTGAGGAAACGACAAATTCAATAATTCTCTCCAAGTTTAGGCTTAACTGCAGAAAATAATACTCATCATACAGCTTTCCTCCTTAATGTAAACATATATTATTATAACTTGGAAGTGCTTACCGTAAAGAAGCATAAGTACCCATAGATAAATGACTGTAATCAGGATCATAATAAAAGTAAACTGAAGACACACAGTGAGGTAAAATATCTAGAACAGCAACAGCTATCAGTCTTCCATCTAGCCAATACTGCTGGTGAAATGAGCCATAGCCTTGAGGTGGACCACCATGAGGCTTCCAAGGCTGAAAGAAAAATTTCACATTACCAGTAATCATTACATATATAAAGCAATTAAATATATTTAAAATTATTAACAAATTTACTGATGAATTTTATATAAACTCTAGTGTATTTATTTTTAAATAAAGCCCAAGTAATATAAGCAGCAGACATGCAGAGTGTAATAAATAATAGCATCATAGCACCATCCCTCACAAATAGCTTGTAATAACATTCTTTAACCCCGATGATGGTGTAGGAAAATTGCATTTGCCTAACAGTAAAAATATATTCCCTCATTAATTTACAGCAGAACAAACCAAATCCCCAAAATAGGGTACAATAACCAAAGTTAGTAAAACATAACAGTTTCTTTCATTTTCATGCATTTTTCAGTATGATCGAACATTTAACCACAGTTAAAAGAATTGAATGACTATGAAAATAAATTAATCAATTAATTCAGTTTAGTTAATTGATGAATTCTTGTTGGAGTTTCCTCTATGTCTAGCTTGCTTTAGCTACAATATTTAAATCATATTCTGTTAATAAATAAATAAAAATTTCAACATTAAGTGCTGCTGAGTAGTGTATCACTTGCAGAAATTAGGAAGGCTCTTGGTCACAGATAAAGTTTGGACACTTTTGCCTTATTAAGGTAAGGGCAGGAATTCAGGCTTTGTCATTTATAGTGTTTTTTTGCAAACATTAAACAAGATATCTATTACATATTTGGACGAGTTGTAAATGGTCCAACATTTTCTTTAACAAAATGATACTTTGTGGAATTCTGGCGAAATAGGATGCTGGAAAATAATTCCAGATTTTAGGAAAGAAATAAATACATTATTCCATATTAGCAAAGATTTTAATTACATGTATATATTAATAATTCCTATGTACAACCCACACCAGATCAAGTATGCTTATTCTATATAGAAAATGAAACCCACCAATACCAACAGCTGGATGGAAATATGGAGATTACCACACAAACCATCATGGCAAGTTACACACTTGATCTGGGTGGAAATGTGTGGAACTCAATCATATATGAATATATTCTGAGTCATATTTCCGTCCACAAAGTTCTAATTTAATAGTTGTTAGAACAGGTTAGAAACACAAATTAATGACTATGTAACAGACAAAGCCTCCCTTTTGAACGCAAAGTAAAGGATGGAAGTTTTGATGAGACCATACACTACCTCCAATGGTGAGTGAACTAGGAACTCATAGAAAGCCTGACTGTTACATTCCTCTATAGATTCTTTGTGAATTGCAATTTGGTATTTGGCATAGAGTTTCTCACTCTCTGACACAGATTTCTTAAACTCTTCCGAATTTGGCAACACAAGCTTTAGCTAAAAACATATAAGAAAACTATAGGTCAGAGGAATGCAACAAGCAGTTAATTTCATTTCTGGGAGTGTATATTTTAAATGCTGCAACTGCAGTCGCTGCTACTGAAATTAAAATAAAAGTAAAACAACTCACGTTCAAGTCCTCTTAGCCCCATCAAATTTTAACCAATGAAAAAAAAAATTACCGGAAATTTGTTTTAGAAGTTATTTGTATACAGATACAAATAACATTTAGTTGTAGTTTGCATTACAAAAAGATTTTATTAATAATTACACAGAGTTTTATGGCCCTATTCATGCTTAAAAGAAAAGACTTGAAGATGAGTTTTCAAGAGTACACGATAAAAACGGTGGCGTTACCTCCAGCGGGGATGTTACGAGAAAACGCTTGTACTGTGGTGAAGAACATTTCTCTGCAGGTTCTTTATGAATGGCCATCTGATATTTACAATAAACTTCATGAGCTTGATCAGCTGACTGTTCAAATTCTCGGCTTGGTGGACAGGAACGTACCAAACGGATCTACTTGAGACATCATATTAATCTAAGATTTCAATTAGTAACAAAAACTTAAATAATCAATATAGTTATGGCACTGAACCCTTGGTTAAAAAGTGAAATAAAGTATTAACATATCAAGCATGTAAATAAATATTTGAAAGAATAAATACTCGTTCTGACTAATTTATTATTCAAATAAAAGTCTTAAGATATAAATTTTTGAAGATTCACTTAAGATTACATTAAGCTGTATAGTTAATATATATTAATAAGAGTAACAAAACAGACAAGTTAAATAAAAGTATGCAAATGCTTTCTGATCATCTCTTCTAGATTTTATAACAATTGAAAATGTATTACTGTTTCAATTATAAACACTTTGATTGTTGAATCTACATTTTACTTTAAGATATGATGAATGTTCATATTATGTTCTAAATACTAGTTTGTTGGCGGTATGTAGGAAGCTGTGCTTCAACATACCTCTATCTTATGAGCACTGTCTTTCGGTAGTGGTTCATTGAGATGTTCTTCCAAAGACTTGCCTTGAACAGGTTTCTTTTTGGACAGCATTTTTTCCACATCTTCCTTGCTGTATCCTTTATCAAGCAATTTTTGCTGCTTCCTTTCAAGCCTTATTAACTTTGCTTTCTTAGGAGCAGTTCCTTCCTTGTCTGTGAAGTTCAAAGAAGCGAACTAATGATTACACTTATAATCATATAAAGGAAGTCTAATGATTAAAAATCAATTGTTAATTCATGATAGATTCTTGGCCATGTCAATTCAAACATACTTTGACAATCCAGCATTATGAGTTATGATTTTACATGTATATATCAAAACTGATGTATAACAATGGATGTAACTTGCATTATTTATCTAAAAGAAGCAGTTTGTAGCTAAACATTACTTTTAGATTTGGTGTGATGTTTTTGTTACTAATATCAGGTCATAGATAGTATAATGAAATCTAAATTGGCAAGGTACAACTTAAAAATATTTAAGAATAAGTTTCTTTAACTTAATTTATAGCATAAATTTTGTAATAAGCAACTTCAATTTACCTGTAATTTTGTTACCATCTATATTTGAGATTTCATTATTAACTGAAACAAGTGCATTGCTCCGAAGGCTCCCTTGATAGCTTTCAGTTTCTTGTTGGTTGACCACTTCATCTGAATTTGTCCCTGTAAAAGTAGTAAAACAAGAATGAAATACCAAAATGTAATATTTATTGACCTATATTGATGTTAGACAAACAGATATACTTTAATTATACTAGTATTAACAATAACTAAAAACAAACCAATCCTTGAGGATAAAGATGGGTCAATAGACACGACTCTTGCTTTCTCCTCTGTTTGTTTTGCCTTTTTTGACAGCTCCTGCAGGTGAGGAGTATTTATATCTTCATAACATTCTAGAAAAGTTCAACAGAAATGTAATAATTATTAGGCAGAGAAATGTCATAGTTAATTGCTATTGATTCTTTTTCTTTAAAAAAAAAATTCTCTGTCATATGATATTTAACATAGTCTAACCTTGATTAGGTTCATGTAAAGACTCTGAGCTGCCAGCAGAGTTTCCATCTTCTTTAAGTTTTGTAGTGCCATGGACTAAGTAGCGATGAAACCGCTTAATAACTTTCTTCTGTGACTTAGAAATCTTAAAATTTAGAGCCTCGCACCTGAATCAGAAATTATAAATCTACTCAGTGCATTATTCCCAAGAAATCTTATACTTGTCAATTTTTATGACAATTTTTTTTAACAATTATATACCTAATGTTCTTGTTGTAAGTGATGTGTTACACTGAGGGAATAGTTATGAGACTAATTGTCTACAAGGATCTTTTCAGTTTCTTAACTTCAGTGGATTACTCAAGACCTATTGAAAAGCAGCAAAGTATATCATAACTGAAGCACATGTACAACACTACCTAAAAACAAGTAAACAGAATCTGTTTACAATAGTACCTGGAATATTCTACTGAATAACTCAAATTTTGCCAACTTTAAAGTACATTTAAATTAATTAAAATGAACCGTACAAATAGCAAAATAAATACATGCGTGATTATAAAAAGTAACAAACCTAAGTTGGAGTCGGTAACTAATCAGAGATGGGATGAAACATTTCTATGTTGGTTGCCAAAGCTAATAGCTGAATCAAGTAACTGCCCAGTATGAAATCAGCCTAAAAATTTCAAGTTTTGTTGACACTAACAATCCACAAAAATTAGAACAATCTACGGTATTGAGACAAAACAGAGTTTAAGAACTTTTACAAAAAATTTCAATTACTATATTTTCAGAATAATAAGAATGATGAAGAGATTGTAAAGAGATTACCAAAATGGTGCCTAAATCAATAATGAGCACTTTAAAGAAATAATACAAGCCTTCAAAATTAACTATGCTTATTTTCACTTAAAAATGGGACGAGTATCAATGAAAGGATGACTTTGAAAGCTCAAAACCACAAATAAAGTCACTTTGCCAACAATTTTTTTAAACTTGCTTTCTAATTAACAGCCATAGTTTACTAGGCTTATTACACTATATATACTTTTAATAGACAAGCCATATTGTCAGTGGAGTAATGTAGGATGTTGCACCTACTCGCCTATATCTAAGGATTTTCCTTCATTTAAGCCACACTTCAATTACGTTACAAGTCACTTGACATATAATTTTAATTTATTGTAACTATACTTTTAAAAATAAAGATCGAGAAATTGATAACGTATTAGGGGGAAGACTTGTGAAGTACAGCTGGCAAGTAGGTGTGTGATCCAAATTCCACCCACAGTTTCTGCTAAGGAAAGCTGAATATCAAAGGAAATTTATAACTTGATATGCTACAATAGCATAAAATAATTCAGCCATGACCAAGTTCTCAGAGATGTAAGCAGCTTAATTCATGGATTACAGCAACAATATTGAACACAGTAGGGCAAATTACTTATGAAATTAGATATTAAAATCTTACTTGATTGTGTACATGGGACAGCAAGTGACATGCATAGTGGGTTTGTAACAATAACGTCCACTCCTCCTCCACCCACGATCAATCAAATCTTGGTAGTCCTTCACAGTCATCTTGTGAGCCCACATCCCTGAAAAATACATATTGAGTTGTGTGTTGTAACCATGTGTAGCTAAAATAGAATCTTAATAAATTAAGAACACAATTATTTTTAAATGTTTTACAGGTTCAGGTGTCTGAAACTTTAGAGAGTGAAAGAAAGGGCAATACAAGATGACTGTAATGTAGTTAAAGTCCATTTAGAATCAAAATCTGACAAAAGCTTTTAACGACTTGTTCTTCCTGGTTGACATCCGGGCTTCCTGAGCCCTATGGAAGTACATATGTAGGCGTTTATGTCTCCAAAAATTTTGCTTTCATTCTTGCAATTTGTAAAGCAATCAGCAAATTAACGGTGGGCAGAAAACATACATAAATTTTAATTTATAATAAAAAAAATACAATGATAAATACCATGACTATACGTCGTATCTGTACATTTACAATAACCACACGGATAACCTTCATGTTCAGAATAATATTCGACGATACTGTAATTGTTTTCTGACATTTCAGTTCTTTTCAGGCTGTCTTAACGAAGCGTTCGTCGACCAAAATACAGCTGATTCCCAATTATTACCCAACTGATGGCAAACCCACTGTGTTATCTTTTTACCCGTGAAGTCCAACTTAAATATAACGGACCATCACGTGACTCTGAAATGACGTAGACGGATGCAGGGAAAAATCAGTTAAGAAATAAGTATGAGAAATTTTAAATGAGGGATAAATAAACTCTCGCGAATTTAATTTTCAAGATCTTTCCGTTCATTCCTCGAATTTAAAATGAGAAACATATGATTTTCATACAAATGGTTATCAACCAACTATTAAAATCCAGACATTTTGGGCACCCTTACGGAGATAAATTTCCTATCAACTGGCCAACAATGCTGTTCAATTACTAACGCACTACTTTCCACTCTAAAGTAAATTCCTCAACAAAATGCCATCCTTCTACATCTTTCTGCAACTCCTACCGTCCTCGTTTCGCACCCATATAACGCCATACGAACATTTTAACAATGATTTCCTAATATTCACACTTATATTACCCGTAAGTAAATTCCTCTTTTTTGCGAATCTCTACATTGCCTGTACTATCCTACTCTTTATGTCTGCTATACTTCTACCATCCCTAGTTATTACTCTTCCCAATTAGCAGAATTCCTTAACTTCCTTCAAAATATCCCTTCCCAATTCAACGCCCTTTACTATTCCGCTGTTTCCCATACTACACTCCATTACCATGGTTTTCCCTCTATTAATCCTCATATTGAACTCTTTCTCCAGGACCACGTACATGCCGACTATTATGGCTTACAAGTCTTCTTCTGGAGGACCACAACAACAACTCATTTTATTCTGCCCTCTTCAAAATCCTTACTAGTGTTCAGGTCCACACTACCAAAGGATTTTTTCAAATCTACAAATATTTTATCATGTCTTCTAAAATTAGAGCAAAGTTAATATTGCTTCTCTTGTCCTTCCTCTTCTTCTATTTCTGACATCTAGATTTCCACCGTGATACAGCTATTCCAGATATTCCTTCCAACTTTCTGCCTTTTCTTCTTTATCTATAATAGGCTTTAATCCGCTGTCCTGATGTTCTTGCTAATATTTTTCCTCTCTCCAAATGTTTATTTGATTATCCTATATGCTGCGTCTATTTTCTCTTTCACCATGAAATCTTCAGCCGCTTTGTATTTCTCTTGCAGTCAAGTCTCTTGGGCTGCTTTGTACTTTCTATCTGTATCATTCTTCAAGCGTCTCTACTGCTCTTTATCATTTTCTTCTGCGTTTTTATATTTACGCCTTACATCCGTCAGTTTTATTATTTATTGTTTTATCCGTATTTTCCTATTTGTCTGAGCTATTTTTCCTATTTTTTGTCGTCTGCGCTTGTCATTTCTTCCTCAAGAGTGCCTATTCTCTTCAGTATTGTTTCTCTCTCCTTTCTCTACGTTTGACATCTTCTTTGAAACTCTGAAACACCTGTTATTTCAGTTTTTTTTAAAAAAAAATCCCATCTTTTTGCTTTAATTCGTTTCTTGGGTTTTTTATTTTTCAGCCTGCATTTCTTAATCAGCAGATTATGGTCGGAATTTACATCTGATCCTGGGTAGGTTTTGCAGTCCAACACCATTACACAGTCCAATTGATACCTGTCTGTGTCCCCCGGTTTCTTCCATGTGTAGAGCCTTCTTTCATGATTCTTGAACCAGGTATTTGTTACTGGTAATTTGTGCTCAATGCAAAGTTTCTACTAGCATATCTCCCTTTTGATCCCTTTCACCTAGTCCATAGTTCCTTACTTCATAATTTTCTCTTCCCCTTTCCTATTACTGCGTTATAATCACGCATTACTATCAAATTCTCGTTTCCCATGACATACTTAATTGTTTCTTTAATTTCTTCGAAGACTTATGCAGTGCTTATACTGTATCCTCGACTGTGCTGTGCAGTTTTAATGAACTTTTGAACACTTTCTATGTTCAAACATCCTTAATTGTTAATTACTTCGAAATATAGTAAATTTAAAAACATCTTCAACGAAATGTGTACTTTTATGAAACACTTTCCAGCGAAATTCAAGTGTAAAAGTCAGAGCGTTTCGATGTGAAACTGTAACGTTGGCGAACCTGTTATTTGACAGATTGCGATTTTGCGGCGTCAAATAACAACAATAATGACAGTTTATTTAGTGACATCGGTAACTTCTATTTTCAGCATAAAGATGTGAGTGAGAAACAAGATGCAGCGAAGCTACGAACGTTAAACATATTCTTATATTCGAAATTGAATTGCATTCCGAGGGCAGCACGATCTGTACTCCTGAATTTCATATACAATAAATGTCAAATTTTCAAAATCAAATCAAATAACAAGTAATTATGGAGGTTTTGCTGCAACAAATTATTAAGGATGCGTCAGGGAACAAACTGTCCTCTCTTCGTAAATCAGCACAAGATGCACACGGTAATTATGTATATAATTTATACATAAACTTATAATTTATATTGTCATACTTTTCCTCTCACTTCTTGCATAATTGTTTATATAAACATTTAATTTTATATTTTGCATCTTAGGTAGATGATCATATGTGTAACAGATGGATGCATGAATATAAGTAATAAATGGCATTAATAATATTTTATAGATCAAGTTTTGAACTGTTAAATTTGCAAATCATACTGCCTTTCATTGAAGTATAATTTACTTGGGAACAACATATGTTGCATTGAAACGTGGAATTTGTCAATTACACCATTCATATTTTACTTTGTTGGTTGCCTTGTATGATATATAATGGCAACCCATTCCTTTACAAAAGTTTAATATAATGCTCAATTTATATGTTTATTCACTTTTATATTTGTCCTTAGTTTGTTTAAGTATGTAATTATTTTAAACCAACTGTAACAAAGTCACATTTTACTTCAAAGTATTTTTTTTATTTTTGACATGAAATTAAGTAGCAGATTTAGAACATTGGTAAGGTTTTCCCGTTCCATGTCACAGAATATATGTCATGTGTATACACAATTATAATTTTTTTTTGGAAATAGATTTTAAGTTTTACATAAACCTACATATGCAGCATTATTCTGCCACCAATGCATTTACTTCATTTCAGATTTCCTAGAAAATCAACAGGGCTTACTAAGAGATCCAGCTCATGAATTGCGAGCAAAGTGCCTCATCACATTTCAGTTAGCTCTGGAAACGAAACGTAGCAAATTTGTTGCTTATGGGTTGAATGGGCTTCATGTAAGTATTGCTACACATTGCTCTTGAAATTTTCACATTGTAAATCACTGTAATTTTTCTCTTAAATTAATTGAGAAATTAAATTAATTAAAAGAAAAATGGACAGTAATAATTTCCTTTTATATTTATACATGAAAGTAAGATTGTCATTGTATTCGATTTTACTGATATCGGTGCTTGGTTTGAAAACAAATTTTGTTTCCAGAAACTACTACGAGATGATAGATTTCAATCAAATTTTGAGCCGGAAGATGATTCTCTTTGGCTGCCTTCCCAACTTTTGCATGCCATGAGTTCTATTTTGACCCAGTCAGATGATACACAAGTTGACATGTTGAAGGTATGCAATTGTAAAATAATTAAGAAATTGTTGATAAAATTCTAATAGTATTGTGAAAAATGTGAACTTTCCAAGTGAAACTGTACTTACGTAATAGAAATTGTAGTTGTATATTGTAGTTATATATATAATGACATTGTCTGGCTGATTAAAACAATGGATAAGGACAGGAAAGAGAGATGAAAAATTGGCGGCTTGCTTGCCTGAAGTTTACAGATGGCAGGCACCATGTTGAATGTAGATTTTAATTTTTGTTAACCGCTGGCCATCATTCGAAATGTTTTTCTAATCTTCTGATGAATATATATAATTATTCAGCACAAGTTGAATTGAAAATAATGCAAATCAAATGTCGCAATAGTTACAAGAGCATACTTTCTTAAGTGAGAATACTGCTTCTTATTAATAATGAATTTCTGTCGGGAAACATGAATATCTATGCTAATGTTTCCTATGCTAATGTTACCCTCTTTATTATGAAAAATTCAAATTGATTAATAATTTCAAACAAGAATGTAAATTTTTTCCTTGAAATTGTTTAACGAATAGTTCTTGGACTTCTAATAATGTTTTATTATGTAATATAATTGAACTGGAAATTAAAAGTATCTTAAAGATAAAAATATGCCATAATTTTAGAATATAGATAATGGATACAATTTTTGTGTATCATTCAGTTAAGAATAAAATAATTGAGATTAATCAAATTTGTGGTATTTTATTTCCTCTTATAATTTATTACAGGTCTTGCTGAATGTAGCATGCAGCAGTTATTCACCAATGAATGGCCGAATTATCATACAGATTTTAACATTGTGTAGTGAAGCACATGAAACTGGCAATCAGGCAGTTCGAACAGCAGCTCAAGCTGCAACTAGCCAAACACTTCGATCCTTTTGTAACTTTTTAGGTATTTTCACCAATTGTTGACTATTGCTATATATTATAAATTTTCTACAATGAAATGATGCCAAATGGCATGTCAACACAATTAAATGTTTCTTTTAGCTTAAACAGGAACCTTTATTTCAATTATTTAGAGATAATAGTAAAATTATTTCAAGATGCATTTAAGAAAAATAACCAGTTTTGAAAATTAATAAAATAAAATAAGTACTAATAGTGTTAAGTAATTAAGTGAAATTAATTTTTTAGAGGAGGAATCTCAAGAATTAGATCGCAGTTTAAAGAGAGGTGGTGATGGGGATCTGGGCTCAGGAGTTTCATGCTTCAATGAAGTGATACCTATATTGCAATTTATATGCAGCAAGATGGATGAAGCACAAGCGTAAGTTATTACTTATAATAAAGTTTAAGTATATGTGGCAAATTTTTCATTTTTTTTCTTGTTACGTTTCTTGATATTTTTTTACTACTTTAATTTTACTAATTATAATTCAATCAGGAAAGTGATAAAATGATAGTGTATAAGCTGTAATATATAATTATGAAGAAATAATATTTCCTATACTAAGGAAATGGGTGTCAGATACCTGCTCTCAAAATATGTTGAGTTTCTTGCTTGTATTTTCTTTAATTCTTTCTCTAAAATTTTATGTGGCAACTCTTGTACATGAACTGAATCTACAGAATCAAATGAATCCATGTTGAACAATTGACTTGGCATGGGAAATGATTACTTTGTTATTAAGTTAATATTGTTATAGATATTATTGCACCACTTGAATTCTTATTTTTATTTTAATTCTTCAGTTTTGGGATTACATATATGGTCATTAATTAGTTTATTTAATTTGTAATGTTTACAGAGTTGGAAGGTGTGGTAACAGTGTAGTTTTTCTGCTGGAGTGTCTCCATACATTAGTTTCCAGTCTTCCACAACAAATACATAATAACAAACACTTTACCACATTTCTGTGGCAAAAATTTTGCCCAGCATTGATAGCCTTCCTTGGATCTCCCCGTGTTGACAAAAATATTATATCAAGGGATAAAGGAGCTTTGTTGGAAGGTGAAATTGGACGTGGCTCAGGATGTTTGGCCACAGCTCCTAGTTTCAATAGCTCAGAAGCAAAAACAGTGTATACGTAAGTATTAGATCTTTATTTTTTAAAACAATGAATTAAAATTCCATCATTTCAAAAAACTAATATTAAAAATTTTAACTTTTAAACATTTACTTTCTTTAATAATTTGAATAGATGTATTACATATTTGTGGTATGTAATAAAAACGTGATGAAAAAGTTCATTTTTGTTGATTCTAAACTTGCGCCTCAGTATAATAATTTTTCTCCATTCTATATAACAGAATTGGTACTCAGTTAGTTCGCCTTGTTGGCTGTGTTGGATCCCTTAGACCCGTTCTTGAATCTGTGTTTCACCGAATGCTTTTATATCCTTCTCCTCAGCACCGTCTGGAAGCACTGAAGTCATTAAGAGAGGTAAACAATACATAAATATGTCTTTTGAGCGTGATATTTTGGATATCATTTACCTAACATGAGGGGATTAAGTTTTAACTTATTTATTGTTACTTTAAAATTTAATTATTTCTTACTACCATTAATATAATTAAAGTGATAACATTCACAATAAATACTGGTATTTTGATTAACAGTATTTTGTTTGAAATAAAAAATGATTATTTATTTAAGTAAAATATTTTTACCACCCAACAGAGTGGTCGTTGTATGTAAATTTGGTTAATTTATATGCATTGATTAATAATGTATGGCAAGATCTTTAGATGTGAATTTTATTTCGCAGTTGCTGCGTAGCCCAAGCCGCATAGTTGATTTTGCGGGACCAATTTTGGTTGAGGATGAGAAAGGTTGTCAACAAAGTGACATGGCACTCATGAGACTGTAAGAATAAGTTCTCTTAGATGAAAATTGCTTAATTCTATGCTATTTGATCTGTTAAAAGTTAGCTTTTATAATCTTTAATTAACATTTTCAGTCATCTAACTTTTAAAGCAGAATGGTTAAAGAATATTCATAAATACTAATATTATATTGAAGCTTAATACAAATGTATACTGTTCATATGTCTAATATTTGTAATCATCATTAATATTTCACAATTTCTCTTATCCAATGGTTTTAAAATTGTCCTTTAATTTAACTAGATACATTCTGTTTCGTGTTGCTGAATTAAATATTAAATGTCTGTATGAAAGAGGATCAAAACGGATTTTCTGTGAAATCTTTTCAGAGTTATGGACTCTATAGAGGAGTGTAGCAAGTGTAATGATTTAGCAGTTTGCAATGCCAGTATTTCTTGCATTGTTGCTTTGCTGGGATCACTTGAAGAACTTTGTACAGGAAAAGGTATCACACACACCTACATGGACCGAATAAATTCCCTTTATGCTAACTTGGAACAGTGTGATTACAAAGGTAAGAATATTTTACTTATATTATTGTACGTGTAAGGCATTTACTCATTATATATATTTAAAAGCTTTTATTTATTTGAAAAATTATTGCTTTAGATTCAGATATTAATTATTGAAATAACTGCATATATCTTTTAGAGTTTTACTTATGGATTCAGATTGGCTTCTGTAACTGTATATATACAATATATTTTGTCAATCATTTAATTTAATAGGACCTTTGACATACCAGTCAGTGTTACGATTGCCAAAGCTGTACCGTGATTGTATTGAAAGAGAAAGACAACTATTAGCAAAAAGAGGAAGGGAGGCTGGGTCAGATGAATCAGGAAGAAAAACAAAGGAGAGTGGTGACGACAGTGACAGCAGTGGAATTGAGCAGGGTGATGACATCATGCCACGTCCGCCATCTCAAAACGGCAGCATCACTTCAGGTGACACAGAGGGACCTGAAGAGGATTTTAACCATGATCAGGTTTTTAAACAATACTTTAAATGAATTGCATACTAAATTTTGAAACTAGTTGTAAATGGTTTATGGAGCATAGAAGCCACATTCCTTGTGTGTAAAATTTGAGATCTTATGCCTACAAGTATTGCATAATTTGACCTTTTTTAAGATTGATGAAATGGTTCTTGAGGCGGAACGAGAAAGGGACCAACAAGTAGCTGCACGATTAGAAAAGTTGCCCCGTACATTACGCCAACCAGATGTAATGGCTCATCAGGTAAACCTTTTCATTTTATGCAATTTTTAAAAAGAATTTACTTTGATGTTAACAGTATATATTTTAATCTTTGTAAATCATTGGTCTGTATTAAACAATTCATCAAGTTTGCATCATTCTATATTTAATTGGAGAGTTGGAATTATTATTTTTAAGTAGTTATTATGTTAAGAGATATACCATATTTACGCGTGCATGCTGTGCACCTTTTTTACCAGGAAAAATTTTGATATAGAATCTAAAAAAACTATTATGCGTGTATATTTGAGCAGCCGCAATTAATTATTATTAGAACTGTATGATTGATGCTTTGTTACTTGAGAAAGGTTGTACAACTTTTTCTATATACAAAAGAAAAATAATTTTTTACCATTCAAATGTTTATGGCGTAGTAGAATTAAATAATTTATGTCTGTTTCATATTTACATGCATACATACATTTTGGTTCAATAATTTTTGTTTTATTTTGTTAAGGTAAGAGAAGAATATGTTGATGTGGAGAGGCATAATGCTCGGCATTTCGCTCAGACTTTGCAAACATTTGTCCCTGTTCTCCTGACTCTTCGCAGTTCCATTGAAGTAGATGAAGCTTTGCAAGAATTTTCTTCCAAATATTGTCAAGGTTAAGCTGAAATTCTTATCACTTTTTCATGTTATGTGTTGATATTCAAGTAAATCATATTAATTTCTCTTTCTAGCAAATAATTTTATCCAGCTGATCAGTCTGAGTTTCTATTTTGAATGGTTTCATTTGTTAAAGACCAGTAAATTACATAAGTTCCATTTCTTTTCTTTTATAGGACTTTTCACTGGGCAGCAACTAAGTCATAAGGAAAATAATTACAATAGCTTGAATCTTGTCACAATCATCAATGCAGATGGCATTTATTTGGCTACATACTCTGCTCTGCTATTGAACTTGAAACTTATTAAGCAGGGATATTACCTAGAAGATGTAAAACCAATTCCTATGACAGAAGTGAGTATTTATTATTGTATGAAGTTCTTAAATCGTAATTGTGTGGTGTATAGTTGTAAATAATGCAGATGCAAAAACAATGTTGCTTATTGTTGGGATTAAATTATATACATTTTAGTCACCTGGATTATTCTCACTCTATTTACCTTAAAGTTGTAATATTTCAGGCAGAATTTGTAGAAGGTGTTCATGGAAGTGGTGTTTTAGTATATTTATCTGACACTTGGTTATCTGAATTGTATCAACACATCCTTGCTTCTAATTTACTTGAAAAATGTGGTTACCAACCTAACTCTGGTACTAACTATGCTCTTATTAACCTACTAACAGGTAACTTACACTAATATATATATTCAATTTAATTGCATGATATTTTGTGTTGTGAAGTTCCAAAATGATGTTTACTTTAAATTATACAATGCATTTAGTGAAATATTCAACTGTAAGATTCTAAGCAATTACTCAGATCATGACAGCAACTCTGTCATGATTTTTTTAATAATAATTCAGAAGTATCTTACACAGTAATCTCTTGTATAATCTTGTAAAACTTTTAATTCTTCCTTATAAGTGAAAATTACTGTAATTATCTTTCAGTAACTTTTAGACATAAATATGTATTTCCTGAAATCTAAAGACACTAGTTGTGTTTTTGTATAAGTAGGCATTATTTTAAATTTTAGATTTAGATGGACTTGGCAGTTCCCAACAAGGTGGTCAAATGTTGTCTGACTGTCAGAGGCTTGAAAAAGCTACTGCACATTCAGAAATCAGTCCAGAAATTGATGCAGGTAATTTTAAATATATATATATATACATACATATATATTGTAACTGTGCTTTTTACTTGATGTTGAAATATTAAATTTGAATGTTTCTTTCTTTTAGGGGTCAAATTGTCTAGGAGAATATTGAGTTGTGTTTGGGATTCCATGCTTGCTGTATTATCTGCAATGTTGGGTGATTATAATGCTCCACTTGGTGTAACATCTAGCATAGCATTGCTATTGGGCTCAGAAGGGGCTCGAGAAGATCATAAACGAGCCCGTGATGGTGTTGTTACAAGTCTTGAAGGACTTCACAAAGCAGCTAGATTAAGCAATATCCTAGGTGAGGATACATAATGTACAAAGCTAATCTTTTTTCTCTCTTAATTTTTCAAAAAGTTCTTTAAATATTAGTTTTATTTGAAATAATAATTTGTAATATTTAGTTAGTGACTGTCAATGCTGTCAAGT
Organism: Eucriotettix oculatus; assembly: GCA_034510155.1. Taxonomy (NCBI): domain Eukaryota; kingdom Metazoa; phylum Arthropoda; class Insecta; order Orthoptera; family Tetrigidae; genus Eucriotettix; species Eucriotettix oculatus. The sequence goes on from CM067379.1 coordinate 22,371,999, forward strand.
ATTAGATGAATACCTTAACTTTATTTTAGAAACAAGGGTAAGTAGACATAGTTAAAATAAATTGCATGGATAGACTTAATGTGAGAGTGCAGAATGATTTCTTCTTTCTGCCAGGGAAAGAAGGTAACAACTGCAAAAGTATTTTTATGAACTCTGTATTCAAAGAAAATTACAACTTTTTTATTTAACTGATTCATATTTTATATACTTCATTACCTGAAAGTGAATGCCAAACTTACAGGCTTACAGTCTCGATGTGGAAGTATATTTGCTCTACTTGCTGAAGCTTCATGTCCTGCTACAACTGTAGCCAGTTGTGGTGAATCAGAAAATGTTGCAAATATAGGCATGAGACAGAGACTACGTAGACCTCGTGATGTCCTAAGGTTGCTACAACTTCGACCGGAGAAGCTTCACACATCTCATGCCCTGAGTATGGATGTTCTTCTAGGTCGTGGCTTAGAGCTGGGGAGCCACAGCTCTGATTGTTGGCCTCATGTATTTAGGTAATATTTTAAAATATGTCACACTTAAATTTGTCTAGACAGCTTTAGTTTTTTCATAAATAGGAAAAAAGTTTCCAATATGATGTTTACAAACTGTGTGATCTATGAAATGTTTTAGTATATTTGTCAGACTTAATTTAGAATTTGCCAACTAATTCACAATACAAAAGAAAATTAAAACAGCAGTCTTCTGATTAATTGAACATTTAATTAATAATTCAGTTTGTGAATGCCATTCAATTTTCAAGTAAAATCTTTGTGTCATATTGTGATGTAAACTAATACAAAAATGGAAAACTTGTGTGTAAACGAACATAATGTAATTAATTGGTTGTAGGTGTTGTGTGTATGTGTGCAAACTTGAACATAGCTTCTTCAGTCAAGCAGAAAATAGAAATTTGGCTCCAAAAGTAACCATGAAGCAGTCCATTACACCGACCGAAAAGCTGTACTCTGAACATCCAAATTTCGGCATCCCTATTGATGATGAAGACACATGGTTAGTAATATTTATTTTGAAATCTGGGATTGTGGTGTCACATGAAAGTACAAAAATTTTGTCAGGTAGTGTATGCTGTCATTAGTAATTAAATAACTGTGATAGACGTTTGTAGTAACTATGTGGAGTTATGGAAAAGTATTTGGAATACATAGATAAATTCTGCGTGGTCATTGCTGCCAGCAGTTCATAGAAAGTACAATGAATGATAAATATGGCTCTGAGACTGAATGTGATTAAAAGAAAGTTTATTGTAAGTGAAAAGAAAAGAATGTTCCAAAGCAAGTAAATAATCTGTTTGAGCAAAGCAGTATTTAAACAGTTTCTTTAAAATAATAAAATTGATTAATAATCACACATTAAAAGGGGACCAAAATAAGTGGAAAATATATCAGAAATATGTGAACATTTTAAAAAGATAAATTATATATTTTTGTGTGTTTTAATCATTTTAAAGCTTTGTTTCAAAGCTTGAATAATTTGTACACTTTGACATACTGTTTTTTCTTTTTTCTAGTGTTGATGTTTACAGTTTCCTGGCAGCACCTGTTACTTCTGTAAACACTACAAACACAATAATTGAACTCATACAAGAAAGCAATGCTGAAATCACTTCCCACGGTGTACTTAACTATCAGTATGCTGCTAGAGTTAGTTGTGTTCTTTCACAGCAAGTTGACAAGTAAGTGGTCATTTTCACTACCATCATAATTACAGCATTAATAAATTATTGGTTCTGTTGGGAAATAAAATCTGGTACAACGTGTATTCATGACCGTTTTAATCATGTAATTGTCAAATCTCTTAAATATCTGAATGAATAAATTTCTGACTTCATAAATATGTTCATCAGTCTAGTTGGTCAGAAATAAAATAAAATTTAATGAGAAAAACTTTGTATGTAGCAATAATGACAATATGACTTGTCAAACCTCTTCAGGTTCCAATGAAAGGAATGTCTTACTATTGTCATTTGTGTGTACTAAATTTTTCTCATTATATTCAATTTCATTTTTGACTAATTAGACTATTGAATTTATATATTATCCTGTATTTAATAAGTTATATTGCAAATTTTCTTAAAGAAATGTATTTTGGTAATGACACTGTGAATTACATTACAACCTCAAATCCATTTAATGTATTTTTGGTAAATTACTGATATCAAAGTAAATTCTTGGTTTACTATTCTGATCTGTTTTGTAAATATGTACATTTTAAACACAAAGCTTTCTTTTAGTGGATCTTAAATGTGATAATACAACTATAAAATCTGATACTCCAAAGTTCCTGTTTAGAAGAAAACTTCATTGTATTTCCTTTATTATTATTATTATTGATAATATATACCTGTATACTAGTATTTTGTGAAGTATAACTTTAATTAGTTTTATTTAGAAAGTTAGTTGGTTTAAATTGATAAAAGTCCAGATCTACTTGTCTCTACTATTAAAAAGTTTATATACTCATTGTGAAGTAAAAAATTAATTTTTATATTTCTACAAATGGTTACAGATTATTTGATGATGCAGCTATGAAATTGAATTTGAAGGCTCTGAGCAGCTTCCTGTCAGCATTGTGTACTGCTTCACAGCGCCAACTTTTTGCACAGCATTCACATATATCCAAGGAGCCTCAAGTTTCAGTTAAACTGTGGTGGCGCAAGAGTCAACCTTGCTCTCCTCTGGCTGGACAGAATCTTCTGCTATTGCATCGTATTGGTGATGTTATGCTAAAGTGCATTCGCAGTGGAAGGCCCCTTATTCACATCATGCAGGTGTGGTCTATCGTTGGGCCGCATCTTATGGAGGTCAGTTTGCTTGTTATCTTAAAAACATAATTTTGTGATGATGATTTATCACCTGATTTAAGTTTTAGTACTTTTTAAAGATAGATTATTAACATATTTTAATTGAAAGAAAAGCATAGAAACGCAGAATATGCCATCAACATATATGTAGGCACACAAGATAAAATGTTAGAAAAGAATATTATGCAAGTTTGGTTTGTTTAGTCTTTTATTTGATTTGTATGTTGTTACTTCTATGATTATACCCGCTGACTTATTTTTTGCAGCAGTATTGTAATATGTCCTGTCTTTCTTTGTTGTAGGCTGCATGTCACAAAGAAAGGAGCATTTCCAAAAAAGCTGTTGCCTGCATACATGATGCTGTAAATGCCTTACTTAATGAGCAAGTCGAACTGCCACATTTTCATTTTAACGAAGCTTTATTCAAACCTTTTGAAAATTTATTGTGCTTAGAACTGTGTGATGCAGATGTTCAAGATCAGGTATTTACAGTTAATTTTTTCCAACTTTGATCATCATTCTATTTTTATATTTTATAATAATGAGATTTGTTTTTGTAGATTGTCAACTGCATTTGTGAATTTGTTGAAGCAAACAGGACTGAAATCCGCTCAGGTTGGCGACCTCTATTTGGTTCTCTTCGAGTTGTTAAATTGAGTACTGGTCAGGCAACTGCAGAAAGTGCTCGTAGCCATCTTCGTGCCTTGCTCGATGTTTTTGAAGTGTTCTTGCACACTGATAATCCGCTAGTGTTTTCAAATGCTGCAGTTGACTGTATCCAGTGTTTGTTGAAACATGTTCGTGGTCCAAGTAAGTGTACAGTTGGGGAAAAAGTTAAATCCCAAAGTTTATTACACACAACAAAAGTTTATCATCATATATGTTGACTAACATTAATTATTTAAACTATTTTAATGTTTTCATGAAGTCAAATGTTATAAATTTGCATATTTATAGTTAAAATTAGTAATTTATTAGAATTTTCACTTTTGATTCTTAAAATTTTCAACATTTTTCCAGGCGAATGGGAAGAAATGTCTGCTGAAGATTACAGAGAAACTGAAATGCATCCATCCTTGGAACTGTGTCAAGAAGCATTAAAGTTTATACAAAAATGTGCAGCAATATTGTCTTCAATGTACAACATGCCAGCTTGTCCAATATTTCACTCTGCTCAGAGGTTTGTTAAATTTTGTGAGAGTATTGTGCATATTAATTATTTAATTGTTTTAATGTCTAATTAAACTACTTTCAAATTTCAATCATAATGTTTAAACTCATTGGACAAAATCTTGAATTGTATTTCTTTGTTTTTGTTTAATGTTTTTCCAGATATCGGACTTGGCTCAATTTTTGAAATTAAATGTCGAGACATTTTGAATTCTATACATCTTTGCCTTTTAATTAATTTTATTTTTGTCTCATTGTCTGTGTGTGATTTGATATTACTAGTAATGTTAGTACATTGCATATATGCGTTAATGGTACAATGAATTAAATGTAAGAATTATGTTTATCTGTTATATCAGTTCAAGGTTTATTTTACAGGATTCAGGTTAGTAATAGCCCACAAGTTGTAGATTCAATCATTCCGAACATTGAGGTGACCCAATTTGATCCTGATGCTGGAAGTGTCGGGGGAGGAATTTTCACTTCTTATCGATTGCTGAGCACTGGGGAAGAAGTGGCAAATTTGGATGCTATGGATCGGCCAAGTGGAGTTCTGAGAGTGTGGTTTGTGCTTCTTGAAGGATTGGCAAGTGCGACTATTATGTGTCCTAGGCGCTACCAGCCTCATGCTCTTGACACATTATTCCAATTACTAAGGGACCTACTTTATATCCCAGGTTGGTATACTTATTTTCCAAGGAAAGAAATCAAAAGGAAATCAATTAAACAATTGGCATGCTTTTGAAAAATTTAACAAATACTATTCTTGTCTGGTTATGTAACTTCCTTAATTTAACAAATAGGAATGCAAATTGGATAATATTACTTCTTATTTATTAATTCAGGCCCAGATTTTGGATTGTACTGTATAAACCATCTACTGTTACCCATGGTTCAGAACTGGCTTCGAAAGACTGGAAGAATCTACCGAGGTTGGGATAATTTTGCACCTAACTTCAAACAGTGTTGTGGTTTAGCAACTGATTTAGTAGTAGAATACCTCACTCATCTTCAAGGTAAGATAAAGATTGCATTATTTGGTGTCTTTTTTTTTGTATTCAGAATTGTCAATTTGTTTTTACCTTACTTATTGTTTTCTACCGATTGTAAGTTACACTGAATTTTAATTGTATGCAATCATTTTTTATACTGTAATTTTTAATGTGAAGCCGTTGATGAACCTTGAAGAATTTGCTAAACATCTCTATAAAATTGCCTCATTACAGCTCTTTATACTGGAAATACATACAGATATGTTACCTGGATGACAAAAAATGACGTGGCATTACTTTCTCCTCAGAAGCTACACATTTGCTGTTCTTGGTGTTAGTAATGCCAAAAATTTTCACACACACATTTCTTTTTGGCCTATTAATCTATCCCTTCTCTAGATCAACATCCTCCATATTGTTTGCTCTTCCGCTATTCTGTTTAGAACTTCTTCATTAGTGATTCTATCTAAAAATGAACGAAAATTATTAATTGAACTGCCCTTTTATTATAGGCAAGCTTAAATTATATGTGTAATTACTTCTGTAACATATCAGTTTTTGATTAATCTAGCTTTTAACTATTTTATAATGCATTTCTTGATATCATGGTTTAAAAATTCAAATTTGATTGGTTTTATTATGAACTCATAATTGTTTTATTTACAGATATAACCTTCCTTTCTTAAGATAACAACCTTCACAAAATTCTCTGTTCAATTTTATGTTTCAGGGAAAAATGATGTCGAGCTTCCCGCAGCAACATTAATGTTGAAACAACTTCTTCTGGTAATGGTGGAATGTGTTGTTCAACCCACAGAGAGTATTGCACGTCTTGGCTGTGCTTGTATAAGGTTTGATACACTCTCTCAATAAATTTAACTAACAAGCCTCATTAATTCCCTTTAAAATGTTATTTGTTTTCAAAATTAATTTGAGCTTATATTTTATTGGAATTGTGTTTCATTTACAGGCATGTGATATTGAGTGCTGGACCTGTGCTTGTTCCCAACCAATGGCAGGTAGCCTGTGTTGCTCTTCATAGAGCATGTTCTGTTTCATTGCATTCTTTGCAACAGCTGATGGTAGCTTTCAGATGTGGATCACATAGCTTTTACGGTGATGTGGGCCAAGTAAAAGTAGCTGCCCGAAGAGACTGCACTGTTCGTGAGAGTGAGAGACTGAAGCAACTAGCACAACAGGTTAGTTGTGATGAGTATAAATGTAGCTTAAAATGAGAAAGTGGAAAAATTAACAAACTAATTTAGATGTGAAAGCTTTTGCAAGAAGTGTAAAATAATTGTTTTAAGATTTCATGTGAATTGAAGGTACTGTGAAAGAATTCAGTGTTACCACTTTCAGAATAATGTAGCATCTAGTAAAATTGTTAAAATATCACCAACTAAAACCAAATTACTTGCAGCACACATTTTAAATGCAACATTGTAATGTATTTTTATAGAATTACACAAATTACAAGTTGATTACTGAGCTTAAAATTTCTAACTTGACTGAATCCAGTGATTGCAACTTCCTATCAGAATATTTGAGGTCTCTAAGCCTATAGACTTATGCCTGGCACTGTTATTGTGAACCGACTAGCATTCAAGATTAATCGAGAAAGAATGCCTAAATCAAGTAATATCAGAGTAGCTTTACCTCCGTAAGAATTTGCTATGAAATATTTATAGAGCTGCAGTACTGCAGTTGACAGAAATTTATCAATTTATTGACATTTCATAAAAATGTTTTTCTTTAAAAAAAAATTATAGCTTAGACTTTCTTGTGGTTTGGCAGGTTTTTTTGCTTGAGGGACAAAGGGATTTGTCCCAGTCATCCAACTGTATGTCTTCCACAAACTCACCACCAACTGAAAATCAACCTCAAGGATTAGACGGAGAAGAAAGGAGTTACATTTTCTTATTGTATCCACCAGATCTGGGACATACCTTAAACCCAGACCTGTACATTGTCAGGGTTCCATTTCGCAATTTAGTTGTTGGTTTGCTGGCACATCAAATGCTTTTGCAGACTGTAGGTAGCATATTGTTGCAGGGAACAAGTCACGTTATTCCTAGGTATGAACTAACTTTGCAATAAAAATAATTTAGTGATGAATGCTTTTGGTTTTACTATGTGATGCCTTTGGTATTTACATTCTTAGTTGTGCAAGAAAATAAAATGTGATCCCTCAGTTTCTCTGAGTTCCATTCTCTTCATACATTTATTTAGAGTGCTCAAAATTAATATCGCTCTGCAACATATTTAGGAACAGTAAGGAAAAAATCTGTTTTTCTATCTGTAGATATTATATAATGGTTCTTACAGAGCATTATAACAGAGAATCTTCATCCGTTAACAGTAAAATATTCTGCAGCCAGACATCAACATTACACTTTCTTCCCATTTTGACTGGCATTGTTAATTGTTATTATATTTCTTTACTTCTCTAACCGTTTTTACTATTAATTTCTAACATTATTGAGTGTTTATTGAAATTTATTTTCCCAGACTTAATTTTAATGAGAAATGTTATTTAAGCAGCATGTTTCCTATGTCTTACATAAAACTGAGTATAATTTTTTAATTTATTTTAAATGTATAGAAAAGTAATTTTTCAAATTTCACCATTCTGTATAATTATGATTAATGTGCGAAAACATTGTAAAATGTGGCTTTAACAAGTTATGGTCTAAGTCTTACAACTGGTCATTCCAGATACTGTGATCACATCTGTTTTAATTACATTAAAGAATTTAACCATACTAGTTGTACATCTGTTTGATATATATCATTGTTAAGTGTACTATTAATTATGCTATCCATTTCAATCTGTATGAATCTAATTGTACTTTTATTTATTAATTTATGTTTCATTTTACATTTCAGCTTAGCAAATGTCCTTTTGCACACTCCAGCTACAACCCCATGTGATGGCGGTGTAGCTTTTCCAAGTAACACAGAGAAACGTAAACTCTCAGGGCTCATGGGTTTTATGCTTCCTTCTCATATACAGATTCTTTTGTCCTGCCTTGATGTATCTTATGATAGGGCAATTGAGTTTGATTCAAGACCTGGATTAAAATTTTTAGTTCAGAAGGTAGCCAACCTTGAACGTGCAGCAAATCTGTACAGGCAAGCAGGTGCTGCGTGGACTCTAAAAGTTGTCACATTATTTGATTTGTGCCTCCACGAGGTCGGAAGAAGTGGTGTCACTTTGGAAAAAGTCAAACTGATTCTTGAAGATGACGGTGAGAATGAATCTGATAAATATGTTGATGGTATAATGCAGAAACCAGGTACTCCCGCAACTTATGATTACGGTGACATGACTGTCTTCCTGAAGAGACTTCGTCAAAGTTTTGATAAGCTTTGTGAAACATATGTTGATGTGGTTTTGGATAAAGATGGCCAACACACTGCTGTGGACAATATTTCTGACCAGCCAATTTTCTTCCTCATAGCACAACCTGATGACTTCCCAGAAATAAAGCGAAAAGAGTCACTAAACAGATCAACTGGTATTAGTGTGGATGATAAGGAATCATCTCTTCCTTTAACAGATGTTGACGAGAAAGTGTCTGTAAGCAGTTGTGAAAAAAGCAATGTAGACAAGAAAGATTTGAATGTAGGTTGTGAAAATGTTCTTACTTCTAACAATAGTGCAGAGAACTGTCAGAAAAAGGCAGATGAAGATGTGGAATCATCCATTTATTCTGGAGATGAGGATGTATTTGAACCACCTGAAAGTAATGTATCAGTTAACCGACCATTTGCACTTGCTGATTTTGCACGCCGGTATTCATCATCCAGTGATAGCGAGGTTGAAGTTAAACTGGATACAAATGTTTTATGTGAGGGATCTACAGCAAAAGATGAGGGATTCAATGATGCTGTGTATAATGTTGCATCAGAAAAAGACATAGAGGGACTTATGGGAGAGTATAAGAAACACAAGCAGATCAGGGCAATGCCGCCATCTCATGGGGAGAAGAGACGAAATCCTTTTACAGTTAGAGGATCCATCAGCTGCTACGATCCACCTCTTCCGAGTGAGCCTGTCCCACTTGAAATAGAACAACAACGTCGCAGCAGCTTGTTCAGAGTAAATATAACATTTGTTAAGTCACTAAAAACTAATTATATATTTGTAGTGAAACACTCATGCAATGTTGACTTCAGTATATTTGCAGACATAAGACACATATGGAATCTTATGTTTTCATTTGTTATTTAGAATTAATTAATAATGTAACAGCATTCAAAACTAAATAGTATTATCTTTATGGTGGACTTCATTCCTTATCAATTTTTTACAAATTTTACAGGCACTATATCAGCATACTTGTACTTTGATTTATATATGAGTGATTGATAAGGCATTCATATAGTCATTACTTAATTTTCACTCCTTTCAAACCAATTGTGTTTGATCCAAATGTAACAATTTTTAACAATAATATAATACTATTTTCATGATAATGGTCAAGTTTGGATTTTTGTAACCATAACTAATTTAAGTTTATAAACAGTTACATTTACTTTTTTCAAAGTTGTGAAATTGGTTTTTACTAATGAAATGTTTTTGTACTTCCATTATTACTTTATTCTATTATCATGATTTTCATTAACATTGTTAGCTTTCCTCACAATGAGTTTGAACTTTCATGTACAGTCTTGTAATACCTGTGAAACAAATAATAATACTTAAAAGGGCATTATTGTTCCAAGATGCATGCCAATAGTATATTAAAGAGCTGACTAGGAATATATTTGTGTGTGGAAATTGATGACCTAATTAACATTTAACACTGTTGTCATATTTTTCCTGTCCCCCCCAGCCCTCACCTCCCTTTCTTACTCTCCAGTTAAGGCTAAGGAACTGAAATTAATTCTTTAATGAATGAAGCAACGTTGATGTCAGGTATCCATCACTTATCAAATGAAGCTGTTGCTGTTGCCAACCCAGCAGGAGTCTGAACAAAACGACCTCCTGCTGAGGCAGCACCATCTATTAGGCTCCTTTTGTAAAAGTACTCTCATATACAAATACCTTTACAGCAGATTTGAGCAATTTTAATGCAGTAGCTATAGAATTATTAACTGTTTAATGCCTATAAATCAATATTTTACCCATTTTATAAGAAATTATACTTCTCATCTGTTATATTTTCTTTTTCAAATATATATATATTTTAGTGGTAATAAGTTATTAGTGGGATTATTTTTTCTGTAAACCTTTCATTACTCCTCCAGCAGTGACTTATCTGACATTATTTCAGTATAGCAGTATACGTTGCTGCATTCATTTAGTTTCATAACCCTCAGTGCATGTAGTCATATAATGTTTAATGATTTTCAGGATAGTGAGGCGCATCGTAAAGTTTGGGCCGAGATGCTGGGATCTGTATTTGATTTGTTGGCACAACTGGATGACTCTCATTTCCGTACACTTCTCCCTGTATTATTCCATGGAGTTCGTCGACTTACTGCTCACGCTACTGACGCTAGTTTAAAACAAGCGGTAGCTGAGTTGTTTCACCGCATTGCCATGCTGTATGGGTTTAGCCCTGAATAAAAGAGGAGTAGTTGTTACAGTCTAGCAAGTAATATAAAATTAAAAATTATATGAAATGTATTTTTTTTATATTTACATGTGTTTAAGTATAAATTATTTATGGGTACTATTGTGATTTAGAGGATCATGTAATCTTCATTTATTTTTAATTAGTATAAAATTGAAAGTCAAACTATTATAAGATTAATATGATGATTTCTTTGTTATTATATTTATCAAACCTAATTCTTTCTAATCACCAATGCATTTTTAAATTTCATGAATCTTGCTTCAGATATTTCCTAATGATCAGTTCTTTTTTCACATTTATTTCATCTAAAGGTCTAGACAATTGTCAATATTACTAAATGAATTATAATATACATTTCTGACTCTTTATAAAACTATAAACTGTATTACTTTAATATTTCACAGTAGTCTTCTATACTTACTCATTTGTTTACTTAACATAGGAAATATGCCTTTTCTTCCATAGTTCTATACTGTGTAGAATTTTTAATTTAAGTGATGCATGCCTCCTTTACTACTACTTGACCACAGAGCAGTTTGCCTAAGGATAGTTGACTATATCTGTCCTTTTCATCTCCTTACATGTCTTTTCCTCAGAATTAGACATAGTTCACAATATATTTTATTCTAGACAAGTGCATCCACATATCAAACACCTAAAAACTTACCAAGTGTATGTACCAGGATTTCTTTTAAATAATATTGACATATATGCCTTTGCTAATATTATTTAATTAATTGATCTAAGATGGTCATGGTGGTTATAAGCTAAAACTACTTTTGTCAAATAAATCCTCATCATGACCATCTTTGAAAGATTATACAAATGCATGCACTGTTGATGTATTTTCTACTTTTTGTTTAGAATTGACTTTAATTAAATTAGATTTACCTACAAATGTTAATACTAACAAATTTTACTGTTTGAAATATATTTAATAGTTTTAATTTATTTTAAACAGATTTTTTTCATTACATGTGAAATAAATCTTGTTTTTTTTTTAGTTAATATTTATTTTTAGTAATGTGGTAAGTTGTAGTTTAATCTAATTACTTTGATATTTACTTTTAAGTGGCAATAGCATATTTGTTGAACCGGAGTTAAACATATTTGTGAACTGTAAAATAATGTTTCAAGTACTTTCCTCACTACTTAATCCAGTTTCTGAATATATAATTTTCTGGTGCATATTTATAGTTGTACCTCACCTTTGGAATGTTCACACAAAGTTATTTCCCACTATTAATGAAGCATGTGATCAGATATTTATAAAATCTAAAATATCAATTATTTTCCTACTCTCCTTATTAACCATTTAAGATCCTTAATGGATTAACAGAAAATACATAAGTATTAATTTGAATTGTACAATATCTTGCAATGTCAGGTCGTAGAAAGCATATAATTAATATCATTCTCTTCTTAGGGAATTTGTAACCAAGTATTTTTAAGTTTTGAGACAAGTATGTTTTGTATTTTTAACAGTATTATATTTTTCTGAATTAATTTCACTTTAATACCTTTCTTGAGTAACTATGTTTGCGTAGTACAATTTTGAAGTTCTTACGGTTAAGTGATTGCAGTGTAATATTTTCAATAGAGCTGATCAGATATTTTGAAGGAAACCAGGTACAATATTAGAAATCATTGTATTTGTGTCATGCACTGTCATTGCAATGGTTCAATTTAGGGGATGACTCGAAACAGGAAAATAGCACTGTAATTTTTAACTTATTGGTTATGTGCTAGTTTTGGAAAGAAATAATACTGTATGTTTTGTAGTGTTATTTCATTAAATGTCAGTTGGTAAGTTTCTTCTCAATATATTTTACATAAGATTTTTATATTCAAATTTGTAAAGTTTTTTAATATGGCTATTGTTAAAGATTCATTATTGTGAATATATGTTTCAAAGTATGTATTTAAAAAATGTAAATGATAATTTTTTCAGCATTGATTTTTTTTATTACAGTTAAAATGAAGTTGCTTTTTTTTTGGTTAAGTTTGAAATATTCAAATTCATGTTATATTTGTTGTTACTTTCTTTACAAAGTATTGAAAAGTTATATACTGTATGTTTCTAGTGTCAGAGAAGTACATATGTGCCAATAGGCTTATTAAAGTTATGAATTTTAGCTTTGCAATGAAACTCTTATAAAGGTAGCTGCAGTTAGTCAAAAACAGTTTTTTATCCAAATGGGTACCATTGTAAAATTTCTTCAGCTAGACTGTTGCCAATGATTAGTGTCTATGTTTAAAATAGTTTGTATATAACATTCATAGAAAAGAAATGGGGTAGCAATATATTTTTAGTTTATTTGATTGTTTTGTTGCATTTTATTTCCAGACAATTTAATTGTTTTTATTCAGTAAATAAAATATTTGGGGTTGACCTCTCACCATATGGTAAAGCTTTCTTTAGTGGAGGGTACGTCAGTTACTAATACGGCAATACCATTTACATGCCTCTTTTTAAGTTTGTGGAAAGCTACTCAACCTATTGTTATATTGTTTAATGAGTATTTCAGAATGTATTAATCAAAGTGTACCTAGAAGAAATATTTATATAAATATGAAGTGAGAGATCTCTGTGATTAATTCTTGTAAAAATTATTTCTTTATAATTTAAGAGATAAAAATATTTTCCTCATATATGGTATATATACTTAAACTAAACACTTTGCGGTGGAAACTACTTTGATAGAATGTTGTTGGATCCTGCAAAGGTCATTATTTTCAATCCATATATTTTTACAAATAACATATCTAGTAATTTAGTGGATAAATTTATGGTACTATCAAATGTTATATGCTGAATTGCTTTCTAGTGTTTACTTTTGTGTGTTGTATTAATGTTTGTGAATGAATTGCACAGTATTTATTTGAATTTAAAAAATATATATATTATGTATTGCATCAAACAGTTGTTTTTTTTCTTCTTAACAAGAAGTGAAATAATCGAACGAGGCTTTCCCAGTGTATGTAGTTGACGATGTTTTCTGGGGCTTCCAACCAGGTGAAAACGGTAATTACACGATGTTTCGACTGCAGTAAATACTATCATCTTCTTCACCATTATCACTGTTGAAATGCTGTGTAATTCCTGTTTTCACCCTGTTGGAAGACTCGGAGAACCTTCTTAAGAAGTGAAATGGAAATACTGGATAGGGGATCCATAGATCAATTAGATTTGCACATCACATGACTTTAGGGTAACCTTTTTACATTTGTTCTATATGGATGGATTCACTCATTTTCGCAATACAGGGTTTGCACAATCACTTTTGCTTTATTTTCCAAGATTTTCAGTTAGACTCCCTGTATGAGGACACACATACTAGTGTGAGGAAGGAGCTAGAAAAATTATAAGAAATAGGCTACAGCTTCTGGCCGTTCCACACTTTCTATGGATTTTAAGTTGGGAATCTGCATAGTGCTCTAATTTTTTAGATCTTCCTTGTTCGGAATGTGATCTAGATAAGCCAAAACTAATTCAATCTCTGATTTAAGTTAAACACTCTTAAAGAAAAATATTTCAATTTTTCTTTATTTGCAACAAATATAATTGTAGTATAATACTTGTGATAATATTTTACACACAATGGCCATCATAAATGAAGTCACCCTGTGGAACAAGCAGGAACTGTCAAGTGAAGAGTGACTGGTTGGAATTAAATGTGAGTGACACGGAATGTTACAAAGTATTTAGTTGTGGGGCTTGCTGAGCTTTTAAATAAGTAAGATGAAAACCCAGTGAAGAAAAAAACCTTCCTAAAGGCAGAGAGAGAAGGAGAGGTACGAGGTGGCTGGACAATGTAGAAAAGTGGCTAAAGAATATTGGTGCCAATAGATGGAGGATAATAGAATCGAATAGGACAGAATGGAGGAAACTTAATGAGACAGTCTTGGCTGGTAAGAGGCTGTTGCGCTTAAGAGGGAGAACTAAGTAAGCTAAATAATCTCAGTAGGTAGAAAAATATTGTGATAGTACATGTCTATTATTTTTTTCCATTTTTCTTGTAATTCTGCAGAAAAGACTTTGTTACAGTTGTACATCACAGCCGCGTTTCTACGTCGTTGTTTCTCGAGTCTGTGCAAGAGATTGACGTGGATTCCCCTGGCTTCCCTCCCTCCCGCCCCCGCCCCCCTTGTTCCACCTCTCGACAGAACCATTGCCCCGCTTCCTCTCGTAACTCTACCCTCACCTGTGGTTTTATTTATCACCTGTTGAGCTTCTTGATGAGCATTTTATTATCTGGCGTACAGTCTCTTTTTCCTCCGAGCTGCGTCAGCTTTCGGCATCAGACGAGTCGACAAATTTCGCGTTTGATCAAGATGATTTATCACCTAACATCTAAGATTAATCAAAATACATTTCGACTTGATAATACTTTATGCGTTATTATTTAATATCATCCGGTCAATCCGCTTAATATTAGACTAACTTTTTATTTTACTTATTACGTCGGTATTTCGTTTCAATTTCTTAAATTTTCATACGATACTGAATGAAAGTCAAGAAAGGAGCAAGACAAGGATACAGTCTGTTGCCCGTGCTGTTTAACATATATATATATATATATATATATATATAACAGGGGATGAAGAAAGTTAAAAAGGAATCATACTGCAAGGAGAAGAAATAAAAGCACTGCCGATGATATATGGAGGAGTCAGAAGCAAATTTGTAAACAATAATAAACGAAATGAACGTGATTCTGGAGAAAGAGTACAACATGCGGATTAATAGAGGGATAACCAAGGTGAAGGGGTGTAGTATGAGAAACAGTGGAATGACAAAGGGTGTTATATTGGGAAGGGATATTTTGAAGAAAGTTAAGGAATTCTGCTACTTGAGAAGCGTAGTAACTAGAGTAGGATAGCACAGGCAAGGAAGATGAATTTACTTACGGGTAATATAGGTGTGAATATTAGGAAATCATTATTAAGAATGTTCGTATTGATTGTGGCGTTATGAATGCTAAACGAGGACGTTAGGAAAAGAATAGAAGCTTTTGAAATGTGCTATAGAAGATGAGATGGGTGGATAGAGGAAGTTCTAAGCAGAATAAGAGAAGAGAGAACAATATGGAGGACTTTGATCAAGAGAAGGGATAAATTAATGGACCTCGTTTTGAGACATGAGGGTCTTGTAAAATTAGTATCAGATGGAAGTATGCGGGGTAAAAACAGAAGAGGGAGACCAAGGATGGAATACGCTTAGAACTTCCTCGTTAGTGATTCTATCCACCCATCTCATTCCCTTATAGCGCCATATTCTTTTCCTTTCTGCAACTCCTACAGTCCACGTTTCGCAGTCGTATAACGGCACACTCTATAATACGAACATTTTTATTAATGATTTCCTAATATTCATACTTCTATTATCCGTAAGTAAATTTCTCTTTTTCGCTAAACCCTTTCTTGCCTGTACTACTCTAGTTGTTACGCTGCCCAAGTAGCAGAATTCCTGAACTTCCTTCCAAATATCTCTTCCCAATGTAACACCATTACTTTGCTACTGTTACACATTTATTCTCCTGTCCCTTCAACGAAGTTAACGGTTTTCTGGCATAGAAGTGAATTGATCATCTTGATGTGGGTTTTCATTGAGCTACCCTAAATTCATTCAGGCAAACTCTAGGATGACGCCAGGAACACTTTCACACGAAGATGAAGATAAGATTTTAGAATCAGCTGACTTGCCACGTGGCTCTCCAAATCCAGAATAAAAGAAACAAGTCAAGCTGTTTATTTATTTTTGGGTGACAGGCAACATGAGGGTGATCCATAAACGGTTAACTCCCATTTAACAGCATAGGAAGGAAATTGAAAAGGGGGAGACAAGGGCCCTTGGACTATAGTTTAAGGATCCTACCCGGTATCCATCTGACAGAGATGCAGGCTATTGGGTACTTGTCTCGCGTCTCTCCGATTGTCTTTCACAAATTATACAAAAAGCTTGAAAAGTCGTCATACTGAATTGAATTGTTTATTTTAGAAACTAATTCCGCAAGTGTCAGGTCTTTCTTCATGTTAAGGACTCTATGGGCGCCGCGGTTCATGGAATAAACTGCATTTAGTTGGTATATTTGTCTAGTAAGTAGTCTTTGGACTCTTCCAACCACGTTTCTTAACCTTTTACCGTGATAGAAAAAAAATCGTTTTAGTATTCAACTTGGCGTCCTCCTTTCCCTCCTTCACAATTTCTTCTATTGTAAATTTAGATTTATTGATTTCATTAGTTCCCCGCAAAGGAAGCAGGACAATACTCTTTTTTTTCTTATGGTTAACAGTTTACATGAGGGTGATCCTGAAACAGGCAACTCCCCTTTAATAGTTTAGGAAGGGAATTGGAAAGGGGTGATGCGGAAAGTAGAGCAAGGTAGTCAAGGGTTGACTAGGGTTAGTTTAAGGATTCAGCTAAAGAGGTGCAGGAAAAATATTAGAAAACCTGCATCAGGTAGGTCGGGCATTGGGTACTATTCTCACGCCTTTCCAAATGCCGGGAGATGAATTTGCTGTGGGGTCGCAGCATTCCCTTCTCCGTGTCACCATGAAGCAGTTGGCCGACAGATCCAATGTGATACTGTATACCGAAGGTCTTCGACCCCAGTACATACACCTCCCAAAAGATATGAAGGTACCTCGGCATGTGACAACTTTGAAAAAACCAGAGAGAGTATGAGACATTCCCAACATAGTCAGGTGACACCCGCAGTCAATCTGGGGACAAATACCTGCGAGAGAAAACTCCCACATGCATCCCTGCCATCCCTAGGACACTACTCAAGACCATATTACATATACAGATAATAAAATGCAACACAACTATGATAAGTGTGAAAGAAATAAAACGTAAACAAATTCGAACAATACAAAAAATACTATCCAAAGAGTCTACGAAAACATTAAATCCGCTAATGAGGAAACACACATCTATAATTATAAAAAATTAAAATAGGTGAAGGAAATAATTTTTAAAAGATAAGAAAATTTCGTTCCATAAATCGTAAAATGTTTAAAAGCAATCACACCAATTTCTTCAATGAATTTTTTAAATTTTAAATGACTGATTTATAATTTATATGATAATGATGAATAACCCTAGTTTTCAATCAGTCTCACCATTCAATCGACCAAAACTATACATTAATTCTGATTTCTTATTTTTCGGGAGATTCGGGCGTATGCGCTATTCTTCTACAAATTTAAAAAGACAAAATAATTGAAAATTTTTTAAATTATATCTATTTTTTTTAGAATATTTAAACAAATTTGGTTTTAACATAATTTCAATCTTAAAACCACTGTAAATATAATTTTGTTATGTTTCAATTAATTTGTGTTTTTAAATTGGTATGACTACGGCATATGCCGGAAGCTCCTGCAAAATTTGAATCAAAATTAATATATAGTTTTGGTTCATTAAATGGTGTGACATTTGAGGAACGAAAAAATGGGTTTTAAGGACAAATTTCAGCGGGATCTATTTAACACATTATTATGGACTTCTTATAAACAGATGTACTTGAGGCAGACATGTAAATGTACGTTGTTTATTAACTCACCAATAACTCTCAAACGAAAATTATATTTTATTCGGTTTGATTACAATTACATATATATATATATATATATATATATATAACATTAAATTAGCATTTTATTTGTAGGTGACTACGGCATATGGCAAACGTTCCTATATATATATATGCCATATGCCGTAGTCACCTACAAATAAAATGCCAATTTAATTGAAACAAAACAAAAATTATTTTAAAATTATATACTATAATTATATTACATAATATAAACAAGTAGATTTGATTATTATTCATTTTATAATCTTAATCTATTGTACATACCTTCATATTGACAAATATAATTTTCTATATACATATATTTTTTAAACATATAAACTTATAATTTTACACGCGGAGTGGACATTTAAATTTTTTTAAGTTAATAAAATATAATTTTGGTTTTTATTAAAATTGAAACTGATTTAAAATCAAGGGATTGCTTCATTTATGTAACTTACACCTAAACTGCAATATCAATGTCATTTAATACCAAAAAGTCTTTGAAGTTAAATTCTATAATCAACAAAAATTAATGTAGTAGCTGTAAAATCAATTTTTTGAATTTAAAAATTATTAATTTCGGCCCTTTGACGTTGAAGCAGCAACATGAAAATTTTTGTTAAATTTTAATGAAAGAACTGTGGACATCCTGAAAGTTGAGGAGGGGGGGGACGTTTTTAAATAAATTATCCTATTTCTGATGACGTTGTGCATTATTTTTTTTCTATTAAGTTTCAGAAGCGTAAAAGTACCGGCAAAAAGTACAGTCTTAATTTCGGGCTTACGTTTTAAAAAAATATGAAAATAAAGGAACCCTAGACATTTTGGTTAATCTATTATTAAAAGTAATAAATAAATTAGACAAAAGTAAGAAAAGAACATAAAATAAATAAAGAAATTGGGAGCGTATATACATATTTCGTGTCAAATTAGTCACAAGCATGAAAAAGAAGGAGTCAAAGGATGAAAATAAAATACATAAATATTTTTGTATATTTATTAATTTTTATAACTAACGATAAGATTGCTATGTTATTTGAAACTGAAAAGAATGTTGAATGCAAATTGAATTGATGAATTACTGTAAAACATAGCAGTTCCTCCTTAATAGTTAAATATTTAATTTTTTAAAGTCATTTTCTGAATTAAACTTTTTATATTTTTTTTCTGTTTTAAAGATATTGATTTACAATATTTTAAATTTTTTAACTGCACAGGGTATAAAAACTGATTTCAAAACATCATTAAATGTCTACCTAATCATAAGCCCCAAACAATTCATGCTTGGACTGTAACTGATACACGACATTTAAATATCTCAAAATTATACATAAAATAAGTTTAGGGATTTTTAAAGAAAGTATAGTTGTAAAACGTTACACGGCTAAGTAAAAAAAAATTTTAATCTTTATATTAAGCATTTCGGGTGGAGTCGTTTTACCTCTTTTGATAAAGGATTTTGCAAGGATTTGGTGACGAGTGAGTGAGTGAGTGAGGTCCCTTGTGGCGACGAACAGACTGTAGGTGAGCGATGTTCTCAGCCAGTTGTGAAAGCGTTTAAGCTGACTGTGATTTATTTATTACGAGTCACCCGACACATAACCCGGTTATTTATTTTCTTATTACTGTTATCATATTTTTCTTCCGAGATTTACTGGACGTTCCGATAATTGATATTTGCAAAATGTTTTTTTTCCCCTCTTCTCTGCGTCTTTCCTCTTTATCTGTCTCCCCTTCTCCCTCTCTCTATCTTCAGCCTAGTTTCGGATTTAATGTGACAACGCCCGTCCACTCTGTCTTATGCGGAACGTTTTTCTTCCCTGCCTTTGTGATGTTTCACGGTTTTTTTCTTGCTTTTGTTTCGGGATGGGGGGTGGGATGTTCCTTTTGTGTTGTCTGTGGCAGAGTGATACTTTTAATAACACGGTCTTCCACGGTGGTCTGGACGTCGCGTCGGCAGATCCCTTGTATTTGGGAAGATTTACCTGCTTTCAATTTACTGTATTTCGTTCCTCGCAAAGCTTCTTGACAAGTACGCAACATTTTAAATCTTGGTAAAAAATTTAAGGGTTCAATTTTTTTACGTACGTGAGTGTCAAATACTAATATGCGGTAGTAAAGATAACTCTTATCACTTTACAGTTTTTACATAACTGGGTTGATTACCATCTATTTTTTCGCTAAAATCAATTGAGGAATTGGATCAAGCTTGTAGTCGAAAAATTGAAACTGACATTTCTTGAAATAATGAATTTGCAAACGTAATTTTTTAAATGAATTTATTTCATCCTGACAATGAGATTTTAATAATTCTGAAAAACAGTAAGTGAATGGTATTGAGAATGGTACGACGTGTCGGGCTTTAATTGGAACTTCTTCAGATGCTAAAATCAATTATTTTAAATAAATTTTTAACGTCTTCAACGCACAAGCATACAAGTCGGGGCAGAACGACCCACTTATTGTTTAACAATTCTTGTAAAATTATTGAAAAAGAAAATTCCCCTCATAAAAGTATAAAATATTAGTCTATTCTATTATTTACTTAATCTAATATCAATATAACTTAAAAAAACGAATTTAGATTTTTGATGAAGTTTTTTACTTACAAATTTCCCGTTCTGCTCCATCACCCTGGCCAGTACGGGACAGGAGTTTTTAAAATTACAAATAATACATTAAAATTAAATTTAAGAATATTCTAATCATCTTTTGTGTTTTCTTTATTATATTTGCTTTTCCGTATGGTCGATCGCTTAATCAATTTTTTTCCTTTCGCAAAGAGATTTTTTTGCTATTGCGCAGTCTTTTCTAGCATTTCCCGCTTTTTTCCGTTCCTTTTCTTTCTTAATCTATTTTTTTGGGTACAGGATCATGTAACTCATTCTTATAAGGCGACTCTCCCCCTGTTTTTTTTCTTGAGAATCACACAACATTATTACTTTAAGGTTTTTCACAGAGACAGATTTAAACTTCATACGTAACTTATATGCATCTAAAGACACCTAGTCTACGAATATATACCATTAAAGAGGTAAAAGCTAGCAGTTTTGTGAATTACCTTCTGTCAAAATGCTGCAAGAAATGATAAATTCACAAATGTAAGACGCCAAAACAAGAGTTCATTCACAAGGTGCAGTCAGAACTTGGTCAAGATGGCTGCCAGGACTACTTCCTTGACCAGCTACAATGTTCCACCCCTATTTACTAGACTCCAGCTCTAACCAGTAAAAGAAAATAGGGATCCCCTAGTAGTTGAAAAGATAATTTATTTATTTTATCCTCGAAGCGCTAATTGAACACGGGCCAATTCATTAGCGTTAGCTAAACGGTATTTAATCCATCTATTACCTGCCTCAGTTATATTATGTATTGAGAGGGGATATTAAATAGAATATTACAATTTGATCAAATTATTCAGCAATACCGAAGTAGTTTGGTAAATATACGTGTATAAATATAAATATAAATAAACCGAGTGGTTACAAGATGTGAAAATAGAATGGTCAAACTTCACGGGAATGAAAACTTGATTTGAGTTTTCAGAATAAGCAGACATCAAGTACTAAAAATAGTTTTACTAACTGAAAATATACAAAAACAGTGCAGTAAAGTTAATAAAAGTTTTCTGAAATAATGATTATAGATGCATAATATGAATATTATATTCATAATGGTCTATGGGTATGGCAGACAACCAACTACTTCATTTTCGGCCCCGGACGTTGGAGTAGCTACATGAAATTGTTGTTATATTTTAATTAAAGAACCGAGGAAGTCCGGAAAGTTGGGGGATGAAATTAAATTATTACATTTCTGACTTTTGGTTGTGTTTTATTATTAGTAACAAGTCAGATTAATTTAATTACTTTATTTATAACCAAGTGTTGACTTGAAAATGGCGTCCTAAGGTGGAGGGAAAAACACATTGATGGGATGCTTTCTGTAGGTCAACTACTTTTTTCTCAAGGAACATCAACACTGCTCCACTTTTCTTAATATTCTAGTCTATACGAGCAATTTTCATTCTCTTGGAGGAAGGGGAGGATACTTTACCCTATACATCTTTTTTCCCATACGTATATTTGGACTGTCCGAGTCTTTGTTTTGAAAGCGATCGAGGGCAGAATTTCGTTACAAGGAGTCCCGTGTACCGCAGGAATTTATCATGTTACAGGAACGAGGGAAGAAATAGGAAGCCTCAAAAGGACGGGAAACTCTGTCTAGTTACAAGGCAGGGTTCTCCTCTACTCCATTACGGTTTAGGGTACTCAAAATTCATAACGCGGGTTTCCCTTCTCATCTTTACAAAAGAAAAAAAATTAACATTGTAACTTGTGTGTTGCTTTCTTTTCGAAAAATATTTACACCGTGTCAGAATCGCGATTATAACAACCATTATAATGTTTTTTTGTGTTCCCTTGAGCCTCAGTTTCAAATATTCTCCAATGTGGACGCCGATTTTTCTGTATTTTAAACAAAAACAAGTACGAAATGTGGCAAAACGACAAGAATTAATTTAACACGAACAACTCGAGTTGCGGAAACTTGAAGAGGTTTAATTACTAACGAAAGGAAGTGACAAAGTAAAAAAAAAGTGACATTTAAACTACACTCCACTTTTTGAATTTTCAATAACATCTGCTCTTTATCACTGTTCTTCATAAAATCAAGCTGAATGGAGGAGACAACTCAACTAACTCACTCCCACAGCCCGATTTAGAAATGAAACTCTTCTAACAATTATTTAAACTAACAATTTTCTTCATTACCGGAACAAGTAACTGCTTACTACCTTTATTTACTATCCACCGAGGTCTCTAATCTGGTGCAGAGAACTGTAGATAGAAAACGCAGAAAAGATTGCACAGTCTATTCACAACATTTTAATAAACGCAATAAACGTTATTTTGTGTTGAATAAATACGAATGTATATTTGGACAAGCAGAACTTAAAAATAAATTACCGACCAGGTACAGGCATATGTTTTATTTAGAAGTTATTATCGACGTTTCGTGACCTTATTTGAGACTTCCTTAGACAATCTTAAACTTTATTTGAAGAACGAGATGGGAAATGTATAAAAATCTAAACTTGACAGTCTACAAGTCATTTCGGTTGAAGCTGAAGGCAATCGTATTTCGGTTATTATACTTCTGGCTTCTCTTTTTCATCAAAGTTTAACATTACCTGAGGAAGTTCAAAATATGGCGACGACACGTCGTTCAACTAATTAGAAACTCTGTCTGTATTTGGTCGTCAACTTTATTTCATTTAATAATTATATAGAGCATCTTTAATACTTTTCAGTCAAATAGTTATCTAAATACTCCGGTATTTTAAGAACCTTCTTTAGTGCTTCGTGTGAAATTTCCAGTTGTAGGTCGTTTCTTATTTGAGAAGGGTGAATTAATTTGATATTCTGTAAGACATTAAAAATTCTGTTCTGCTCATCATATCAAACAAACAAATTCTATTATTTATAATATAACTGATATATTTATAATTTCCAAACTTCTAAAAATCCTAATTGCCTACAGGGAAGTTATAGTGCATTTCAAAATTTATATAAAACTGTTGATTGCTACATAATTAACTTATAAAATAGCTATCGAGAATCGTAATGGCAATATTTTATCGAATTATAAAAAGTGAAAAAAGTTATGTTGCTGGAAATGCTATACGGAAGGGAAAAGGACTTTTATGTAATCCTCGCTAATATTTAAAGTTTTTAAAGTACTTAAAAATTCATTCCAATTCTCAAAATAATTCCTTCTTTCAAACCAGGTAATGACGAGACCCTCAAAACGTCTTAATTAAAATTGTAAGCTCTAGGATACGTGAAAATGAATCTAGAAGGACTAAGAGCATATTTATTATTCGTTCAATATATAAAAATAAGTAAAAGATGAGGTGCCATTGCAACTTTGAAATTAAGACAGAAAAATCTAAATTTTTAGTCTGCCGCTGACATGAAAATACGAGCCCTATTTGAAGGACGAAACATCGTTATTAATTGCTTATTCTGCTTAGAAGTTCCTGGTAAATATCAGAATAAGAGAAGAGAGATCAATATGGAGGACGTTGGCTAGGAGAAGGGATAGATCAATAGGCCACGTTTTGAGACATGAGGGTAAAATTAGCATTAGAGGAAAGTGAATAGAAGAGGACAGGGATGGAAGGAATATGCTAAGCAGATTAGTGAGGATATGGTAGTTATGTAGAAACGAAAAAAGGCCTCTTGCATAGAGAGTTGAATCAGACTAGTCTGAATACTACTACTAATATTTTTTCTGGCATTTTGGTCGACTAATTTATTTATGGAGAATGTTGAAATTGTTTGAGAGTCTCTTGTTTTCTCTGCAGCAAGAGGCAGGAAATAGGAACATGTGGTGAAGAATAATAAATTACTTTTTGATATCAAATTAATATTTGAAATATTTCTGACGCAGAAATGGAAAGTCCGAATAGACATTTTGGCACACGGGGACTGAAATTTGAAATTCCTGTAAATGAATTGCTACTGAGCTCAAATTTTAACCGTGTATTAACAACACACATGTGTAGCAATGTACAAAATTTAGTTTTTGTTGAGATATTATGAAAACTATTTTTAAAATTTGATAGTCCTTGCCTCACGAAATTGAAAGTATTTTAGATTTTTTCGATTAACATATAGAGCTGACTATTTTTATCAATTGTCGGTATTATTTTTTAAATTGATTGTGTGGAGCAAATAATTTTTTACTGAGAGCTTCATACGTTTATTTAAAATTTGGCACTTTTCAGCACTTTGAAAATTTTTTTTCACCTAAACTACTTAGACAATTAGAAAATTCTTTTATTTAAATGTATTAGCATGTAGATTATGTACAAAAAGAATGAAGAAAATATCTTAATATTTGTGACGCTTAGAAGGTTTTTGGTACCAGAAATCATAAAGCTGAGAAAAACATATTTTTATGAAAAAAGAGTAAAAATTTATTAATTTATAATCTATAGTATTAATTAAATTGTCCTGTAGCATATGCTGCACCTTCCTTCTTTCCTTTGGCAGGTTCTTTTTTCAGTTTACTGAATTTATAGGCATAATAATATATGAAAAAATTAGAATTTTTTTTCTTCAAATTTTGGCCAAAATTTCAGTCCCCGTGTCCCTTTTTGCAAGAAATTGAGGCGCTTGAGGAATAATGTAAAGAATAGGATCGGGGGGATAAATTTCTTTTAATAAAAATATTCTAGGATGGAGTGGATATTTAGTGGACACCGGATAAGGAAACAGTGTTATAAGAAGTTCAATAAACTGTAACTATTATTGTAAATGAAAAAGGTTGGTCAATAATGAGGAATTTTGTACATCCACAAAACGGTCATATGACCTAACTATATTTAAGGAAATATGTATCAGTTACGATGCTTATGAATACAAAGTAATAATAAAATCGAAATGTTATTGAAAACAATTTAGATGCTGGTTAGGATGATCTTACGATCTTTTCCAAGGTGGTTTGACGTCGCTTAAGGAAGAAGAGCCAGGAGAATACTCTGCATAATTTTCTTCGCTCGCGCCTATTAGTTTCAGTAGTTAGCGGAGGAGTTTTTGCTGCAATCTGCTGACGGCAACAAACCTAGTAAGGTTTCCCTCTCATTGTTAGCATATACGTCAATTCTTGGGCTCATCAGTTCCCTGAAACTTCAGAGAACACTGGACAAGAAGGCTGCCACGACATCGTCATGCAACTAGGATCACAACCATTTCCCAATAGCTTTTATATCTTTACGTAATATTTCTGCCGTCCACTAAACCTTATAATTATCCCCAATATAAACATCGTAAAGTTTGAGACGAAAACCACAAGGTGTGACAAATCTTTTTAAAGTTAAAAAAGTGCAAACAGTGTACAAAAGTAATTTTGTAGAAACAGATGAATATGGCTCAAGAGGCCGAAACCTTATTGTCACTGCCAATGATGAAATTATGTAAACATTTTATACCGGTACTTTAATAAAATAGTAAATCTAGAAGTCTTGATGTCAATATCAAACATTGGAGGACTGCAGAAACTTGTTTTTCAAAATTAATAGAATAGGCCGCTCTTAAAACAGTCAACGAAAACCAACTGCTCTTTTGCTTCGAGAACAAAGTGTCTTCCTTTATTTTCGTGAATCCAGAGTAATAAAATGGACGCTTCGTTATTCGTACGCTTTCCTTATTTTGCGATGATTATTCTGTACTTCTGTACGCTTTCTCCTAACATCCAACTAGCCGTTGCCGTGACTGCAGCTGATACGATATTTTTTATTTCGTTAAGTCTCGGCTATAACAAAGTTAATTTTTTATACTGGCTCATTATTAATATAAAAATAAAAACAATGACGTCAAGATATGAAGAAAAATCATCTCAAAATAAATGCTTCAGAATTTTTATAACTTCTCGGCGATATCAGTAAACAGAAACATTTTTGTGTATAATCTGTCTTCTAATAACAAGTAAAATAACAATTGACGTGATAAATAGAGCGTTAGTTTTCAAAATTAAATTAAAACAAGGAGCTTTTCTTAAAAGTGTATAGTGATGCTGGTTTTTTTCCTCTTTAAGACCAAAATTAATATTATTTTCTTGAAACCAGAGTAATTAAATGAATTATAGCTTATCGATATGTTTTTCGTCTCTATTTATCTATTTGTTATCTGAAAATGTGTAATTTATTGCTTTGCTGCACGGAAAAGGATTTTTGAAAAGCTGTAAGGGTTGATATTTGGTCTCCCCACTCAAAAAGTTTACAACTATCAATCCTTTTCTTCCAATGTCAAAATCATATTAACAAATGGTCAGTGAATGATAGTATAATTCTCTCACAAGGAACTGCTTATACAAAATTATAACTCGATTATTTAATTAGATCCCCTTGGGTTTTAAATCAGTCTCAATAATTTCACAACTGCACTAATATTATCATTTATGAATTTCATTAAAAAATAATTTTAAGAATCTTTCGACCAATATATACCATAATCATCTGTATGAAGAAAAAAATTAATAAACATATTCCGTAACAAAATTCTGTATCATATTTTCCCCATTTGTTGAATTCCTACGCAGTAAAATGTTTTATTAAACTTGCCTCTAATTTTCGTTTATATGCCTCCAATTTGTCTCTTAAATGCAGTTTGGATTCTATCTCAGCGCATTCGAAGTCAGTCGTAGGCAAATTTATATTCCTTGAAGTAATGAAATATTCTTTAGAAATATGTAATTCAGTGACAACTTTCAATTGATGAATCTTATGCAATTTTTCCGTAATGTGTTCCCGTATTAAATAAATAAAAAATATAGCCAATTGGTTGGCGAAGAATTTTAATTAATATTTAGTTAATATAATTAATACCTTTCATCTACTTTTTTGGACACCATCAGGTAATTTTTTAATGATAACTCATGTCATAGGTAAATTTTTAATTGGATAAAACTATTAGACATGTAATGGTCAGGTAAATTTTTAATGGGTAAAACTATTAATACTTTTAAATAAATAAAATTTTTAAATGCGTAAAACTATTAGAAATGTAATAGCGAGGTAAATTTTTAATAGGATAAAACTATTAAAATTTTTAAATTAATAAAACAATTAGACATGTAATAAACCAGGTAAATTTTCATTTGGATAAATCTATTACATATGTAAAAGTCAGGTAAATTTCTAAATGTATAAACAATAATTTTTTTAAAATGAATAAAACTATTAGACATGTAATAGTCAGGTAAATTTTTATATGGATGAAACACACAGGTGGACGAAACGTAGTAATTTTATTAACTAAATATTGGTTAATTTTTTTTCTGACAAATGAACTACATTCTATTTAATATACTTAATTGTTTGATAATTGATTTCTTGCATTACTATATTGTATCGACTATTACGTTTTCTTGCATTGTATCTTTATTTACCAAAAATTGAAAAACAAAAACGTGTATATGAAATGACATAACTTTCGTTGTAAAAGATATTCGCTTATACTACTACAGAATGTACTTTACTATTATTACGATTATTATTTTTAAAAATGTGTACAGATACCCTCAAGTTTCTGGGAAAGACACGTAACGGTTTGTTGTTAATTTACTCATGAGTCGTTGATATAAATGGTTAAAGCTGTTGGTCATTAGGTTTGTCTTATTGTATGAGCCTAAGAAAACGTAGCAAATAAGGTATTTTACAATTGTTTCAGAAGAATACCCTATTTCTTTGCTCAGTTACAAAGATCCTTCTTTCGAGTCTTTGAAAGTGTAGGAAAAGAGACGTGTAGGGAAAGATGTCTCTGAAGCGCGTCACTATCTATTAAGTAGGCGAATGTGGATGGTTTTAATTTAAATTTGATTGAGTTCTGCACAACGAGGAACAACGCATACACGTATGAATTGTATTAAGTCAAAATAATATGGCTGCTATGTGAATGAACAAGGCTCGTTGCCAGGGCAACCACAGATATTACTACCCGCCCGCCTTATCGTTGAATCAGAGAGTACACCTCTCTGAAGCCATATCTCATTCAAGTTTGAGTTTATTTATAATAATTTATAACTGTTCCGTGAGTCACGTTTCCGCAACAACGAAGTTGGCTAAGAGAGAGAGAGAGACAGGCGCTCGCTATTGGAGATTAATTATTCCCCGGCTTTCATAGACGCAGCTGGTATTTCAGTTGCAAATATTCCTTTATTTTCCGGGGTAGGGGAGGCGACTGTTGTCTCGCGATAGGCGACTATGTAAATTACAGTTTGGGACGTAGACGTGCATGAACACAGCCTCCGAAGACACGCTGAAATGGACCATTAAAACCATGTCAGGCTGTCTTGGGCAGGCACTTTGCGGTTTTCTACACTCCTGCTGCCATCTCTGACTGGTCATTGTTCCACCTTCCAATGGTCCTTAATACTCCTTAATTGTCCCCCCGTCGATCGATGAAGAAAACGATCGAAATTCTCCGAAAAAAATACATATTTTTCACCTGTACTCCTTCCCTCTAACTACTTTTGATATGTGAAAAAGTCTTCTCCTCTCTTCCTCTCTCCGTCTCTTAGAGTCGTGGAAAAAACAAAGTGTACACGTTTTAATTTGGCCTCTTGAGGTCAACTGAGTTTATTTACACATATCGTAAAATAAGACGAAGGCAACAGAAGCCGTGTTACCAGAACAGGTGCGCTGCTCTTATGCAACTCATGGTTCCAAGATCCTCGGATAGGTTTCACTCTTAAAAACGGCTGTGGACAATCTAATTCTTTCAAAAAGCAATTAAATTACCACGCAGAGTTTGAGAAATTAAACAAATCAAGTAGAGTAAAAAAATAGTCACTATTTCATGAAGAGAATCTTATCTGTGTATGAGGTATTTGAAAAATTACTTTTTTTATTATAAAGGCCCATGTATATCCCTTAAAATAAAAAATAATAATTTCGTTAATACCTCACACACAGCTTGAACCGCCCTTATTGAAAATCCCTATATTTCTCGTTGCAAACTTATGTTTCTACTCAGACAAACAGAGAAAATAATTTCAACATAAAATTGTTTCCAAATTTAAACACTTGACAAATACAGGAGAAACAACTTTCCTTTTGTAGTAATTATCAACAAGATGCTACTACTGTACTGTCAGTCAATGATTGGGGAAACTGCTCCAGGAGTAATGAAATATTTAAGTTGAAAAAGCGTGCAATTAGAATACTTTCTAGCACGAATTCTAGATCGAGTTGCAAACCTTTCTTCAAAAGTTTGCAAATACTTACTTTACCAAGCGTATATATTTATGAAATATTAAAGTTTGTAAAGCGAAGCACTAATTTGTTTCAAACAAATGGCGAGTTTCATGAATACGCGACTATAAATCGTTCAGCTCTAAGGTCGGACAAGCATCGCCTTGCTCTACACCAGAAAAGTATTCACAATACCGGGATAATTTTATACAACAGCCTTCCGCCAAGGTTAAAAATAGTAACTACAAAAGCTTCGTGAAGCAGAGTAAAACTATTCTTTTAAAAGGCGCGTTTTACTCGGTACAGGATTTTCTTAATCATCCTTCTAGTATTTAAATCAAGGTTCCTGCAAAAAGTGTTGAATGAGCTGCCTTGTAAAATAGCACATCACATATCTTAAAATTTCTATTCAGTTTTTTCTGCTCTTTTGTTTGTTTGTTTCATGTATTGCCTGGAGCTACGACAGAGGGAAGGACAGTTTCCTGGTCCAAGTAGTTAAAACTCCATTGCGTGTTCCTCAGTGTGTGCTTGTTTGTGTTTCCCAGTGTGTGTCCGTGTTGTGTTTATATTGACTTTTGTCTATATACACTTTCTTTTACTAATTTATTTTAAGTTTATTTGTCTTTAATTATTTACTTTATTTTGTTCATTTTTAATTTTTAATGTATGACGTATCCTATTTCCTCAATCGAGGATTAATGGAAACAACAATAAATCTAAATCTAAATCGGAATTGAAGTTTATTCATTTTGCAATATAATTTGTATATATGTTTAATTTTATATTATTTATACAATTGCAACAAATCGCGGCACACATATTTATAGAAACATGGAGAAAAACAATGCGTGGGGAGGTGACGAGAAACGTCTGTCATATAAGTGTAAGGAATGTTAGTTAAGAAATTCTTTAAGTTGTGCTGACGTAATTCCGTGACGTCACTGTGCAGAATTTTAAAGCTCGGGTTATAGATCTCTAAAAGAATTACGCCATATTTAATGGCGTCCAATACAGAGACTATTTTTTTTACGTTCCGATAAGCCTTACTCGAGTGCACAGGTAATCAAAGAGATTAGGGTAGAATTAATTTCTAATATAATTAAGTAACGAGGCAACGCCGGGTACACGGTTATTTGTAAATAATTATAATGGTCCAAGTTAAGTACCAAAAAATAAAATAAACGTGAAATTTCCACCAAGTCAGAATGCTTTAATAAATAAACCACAAAGAAGATTTCGGACCCGGACGTTGCAGGAAGCATGATTTTTTTTAATATTTTGATTGAAGAAAGGATGATGTTCCTGAGGTTGGGGGACGAAAATTATTCATATTAAATTATTCAATTTCTGAATTTTGGCCATTGTTTGCGTTTTTTATAATATTTAGCCCGACAATTTAATTACATAATTTAAACACATTATATATTACTTTTCGTCCACAAATTTTGAGCACCAAGTTAGCTAGAGACAAAAACTTCCAGAAAATTATTATTTCTCAGCCTTTCGCTTATAGCAGAAGAACGTTGAATATAGTGTGGTGTTTGCTAATATAAAATATCCTCACCTGCTGACTGACGTTTGTCTATTTTATAATATTAAGAAAATTTAATTATTAAAAGCAAATATCAACGTAGCGGTAGTAACACGAAATATTAACAAGTTTATAAATGATGAAGTTCTTCGGCGTCAAAACGTTTTAATTCAAATTTAATTCTTATATTTGTCTTTTTTGGCCATTCTTCGTATTTTATTGATAATATTAAGTCATATTAATTTATTTTATTTATAATAAATGTCCACTACAAGGCAGAAACTTAGAAACACTACCTTAATGAGGTCAATATAATAATAGTTGAAAAAGATGAGTTTTGTGATAAAAATATCTTCAACCGTGTTGAATTTTTGTAATAATTTGATTGAACCGGGCTTTTCAATGAGGATGGGTCGATGATGAAATGGAATAAAAGAAGCTGATTGTGAGATTTTTATTTTATTTTCAGTAAATACATGCCTTGTTTTATTCCATTAAAACATCGACCCACCCATATTTAAAAACCCTATATAAAGTGCCAAGATTTTCATGTTAATTTTCTACTTATAACTGGCAGACAACGCATGCATTTTTAAATTTTAAGTCCTTCCTATCATTTTAAATATTTTTTTGGGACGCAATAATTGAATACCTTCTAGACGAATAACTCTTATGAGGGACTAAATTGAAAAATTACTGGTAGATTTATGTAGAAAACTGTACGTTTCTCTTTGGAGTCAAGTGTAGCATCTTTGGAGATGCTTGAAAATAAATATGTTGGGAATGTGTCGTGTTTCAATACAGCAACGTAAACTTGTGAAGCTCTTAAAGAAGTGAATTGGGATATAGAGAGGTATTAGTAAGGAGAAATTATTAATTTTTAATAATCGTGATATTATTTTCTCCTTCTAAGAACCTCATTCCCCGACTCGTGTTTAAATATTCTGTTTTTGGCCCTGGTCTATCTCAGGAAGTGTGAAGGTGATATTGAAGTCGTCCCCTTTGTGACGTGTTTAATACCTCCAACGACTGTTATAATTAAGGATGACTTAACTGGCTCACCTTCCAGATATGTATTTTAAATATATATAAGCGCTAGAAAATTAATTAAATCCTGGGTAAAATGCAACCATGATTATCGTTGCGCATGCACGAAATGGATCTCACAATTATTCCGTAGTTTTACAAAATGATCAAAATCAAGTGTAATTATATTGATTATATCTTTAAAGAGAAATTAAATTTACTGTAGGTTAACTGCAAAAATTTATTAAGCCTTTAATATCATAATATTACATCAAAGATTGCAGACCTCTTCACGCCAAAGAGATTTCCCTCACACACTTTTTGCTCGTCAACGATTAAAAATATCTCTTCTACTTATTTTACCATAAATACAATAAATATTTCCACCGAAGTGGCCGCTGCAAGGATAACAAACATTCCACGTCGAGTTCTATGGTGTTAAAATTATATAATTATTTTTGTCGTGCAATGGTACTAGTAACAAATTACTTGTTTCGGGTATTTAGACGTGTAAGATTACGATTTTTTTAAAATTCAAAATTGTTGTATATTTTTCTATTGCCTGAAGGCGAAATGCCAACTAATAATTAATACGAGGCTAGTTCAATAAGTAGTACTTCCTATTTTAGTTATGTGAAAGTTTTGAATTTGAAGCGGTTCCTTCTCTAATTCACTGCAGTAACAACTTTTTAAGTGAAAAGGTGGCGGAACTGCACCCTCCACATATTAGGCAGCGTTCTGTGGTTGAATTCTTAAATGCGCAAGTTGACTCGCCCATTCACATTGATATAAGACTGAAAAGTGTGAACGATGGCGCATCAGCGGACGTCAGCACTGTTCGGTGATGGCTTCATCGCTGTAACGAAGCTGAAGAGCTGATGAAAAGCGGAGCGGCAGGCAGGTTACTGCAGTGACTCCACGTAACATTCAGCGAGTCGATGAGCTCATTCGAGAGGACCGCCGGGAAACAAATAATTAAAGGAAGTTGGTCTGATAAGGAGGCATTGGAAACGTCCTCACGACGTTGATCTAAGTAACAAGACCTCACTTTATACCGCGGTGCAATACATGCCGTTGATAAAAGGTGGGCAAAATCCGTGGAAAAGGACGAAGGTTGTACTGAAAAGTGAAATTTTAGCCTTTCACGTTGTGGGTTTATGCTGTGTAAATTGCAATTAATTGTCTCTACAAATGAAAGAGAAAAAATAGGAGGTATTTATTGAACCACCTTCGTCTATAAGTTTCTTGTATGTATCGTTCGAGGACGTAAAAGAAAACAAACAACTTACATTCAGATATATTTATTGTTTTTCAAAAAAGAAAAAGAGAAAACAAACGGTAATTCAACAGGAATGCCATATTACGATACACATCCTTTGTGAGAGTTTGGTGGTTCACGAATAAGTTTAAAATTGATTGTCTTTGCTTGTTGTATTAATGCTTGGTTTAAAACTTGCAAGCTCAACTTTACTTTTCTATTTAAAATAATTAAGTGCTAAGCCGTGAGATAATATTAACACAGTTACTCTTGAAGTTCCCTCGTTACAGAATAAATAATACTGAATTGAATAAATTACTCTTGCCACTCTCGCTAAGTTAAAGCTAATTTTTCCAACTATAAACAAAGAGAATATTACCCGTAAAGTATAGGTTTCTTTTAAAAAGATGTACTTTGAAAGCTATTAATAAATAAATGAAAAGCTATAAAATGCTGTAAAAGTACATTTTCTAGATTCTACGTCACAAAAATTCGTGAATCACCCAACAGTCACAATCAACATGGATGTAAGAAGAGGCAGAGAGAAAACAAATATGTATAATACACAAATATCATTAAATACTACAACTTAAAAAACAAACAAATTGTCACACTTTTTTAAAAAGTTTTAAGAATATTATACATTTGTAGATGTTTTTGGATTACGAGTTTATTTTCTTTACAGATTGCATTGCTTTTCAGGGGGAAAATGAGGAAAATTCGTGTACTTTGTACAGAAGAAAATAAATTCCAAGGCTCGGTGGAAAGACATTTTTGTTTTTTAATAGCTTTAAATATCATGACTGATTTTGAAATTAATTTATAAACATACAAATCCGTCGCTTCTCTGTACACTTAGCTTAGTAACAACCGACTGCTGAATTTGTAGCTTCTATATATACTTGCTTCAACATAATACTCATAACTTAAAAGTCAAAGCTTTCCCTTTTAATTTTTGGTTCAGTTTTTCTCTCATATCTTTACATCTATACACAACACATTTACATAATAATTATAATAAAAATACACAACTTTTTTTCCGGTTCATCCTTTTCTTGTTCAGAGAAAGTAAAAGGAAACAAATACTAGCGTCGAGATCATACTTGTTTTTTTAAATTACTAAATCACAATTTTTTGTTTGTGGAAGAAATTCTGTTCAGGCGGTGTGACGTGGAAGATCACACTTCACTGCACCTGGCAATGTTTCTCAGAAAGGAGGGAAGGAAAACGGCGAAGAAGTAGAAATAGCAAACCGATGCATTCGTTGTCAATCAATTAGTAAGTTCAGCTGCCTCTTGCACATCTCGATGGCTGCATCCACTTGACTTGTTTCCCTTCGACACTCGATGGCTCAACGGGACCTTCATATAATAAAAACTTCTCGGCGGAAGTTATATATCATGTCTATGAAAGAAAAGGAAGGACATCTTTAATTGTAGGGGAACAGGAAATTTATAATCAATTACACGTTACGTGTTAGTGAAGAGAGAGAAATAGCAGTGCGCAGTGGTACGCATGAAGTGGTGAGTAGACACGGAGCTTTGTAAAGGAAATTTGGTAGTGTAAAAGATATTCTGAAAATATTACAGCTGCAAGGATACATATTGTGCTCACTTCAGGATGAACTCGTCGGTAAAAGTTAAGGGGTGATAAGAACGGGGCTCTTGGTAAAAATACCTTGTAATGAATATTTTGAAAAATTCCAGTAGCTCTTCAGCAATGGATGTTCCTCACTGATGACAATTTCCCTCTTCCACCTTTCTACAACTGCGCAGCCATGCTGTTTCCCACGATCTTTGGATCGTTGAACGACCTCCTAAACGTAGGAAAGTTATTGCTGATGTTTCAAAAAGATTTAGAATATAATTCTGGGGAAATTGTGGTGCACACATTTCGCCGTCCAGGAAAATTCCGAGAACGTTTAAGTCAGCTCGTATGCAAGTCTTTGATGACTGTGAAAATGCTTAAGCAGATGGAATATATTCAAGTCATTTGGCTTGACTATGGGCCAATACATTGGGCGCCAATCATTCCACAAAATGCATCGGCCAATCTGTACACGTCCCGTTTGCCAATGCGCACGTTGTTCGAAAACCGATATAAGGAGAAACGTTTTAAATTTTCTCCATCATCAATCTCTATATTTTCCTCATACATGTCAGGTAATTATGTCGAACAGGTGTCAGATTTCAGATAGCAAAGAATCAGTACCTGATGAGAGATCGACTTTTACTCGAGATGTGCAAGAGAATCTGAAAGTATGAACGCATCAGCTGGTGATTTATGACTCCTTCCGTTTCCCCGACAGGCTTTCCCTGGACATATCCAGAGGTCCTCGCGGTCAACTCCAAGCGTGTTGTTTTCGGGTCGCGGCTGGAGCGGAACTCTTCAGTACGGCCTCCAGACGCTCTGGTCCGAGTGTCTGTCGGCGTACCTGTTGATGACGTCGGGGGAGGTAGTGGTCTCGTCGGCCCCCTGCTGCGTCGTCACGAGTCCGTCGACGCCCCCAGGCCCGCCCCCGCCCTCGTGAGGCTGCTGCTGGTGGTGGTAGTCCTTGTCCGTGTGCAGGTGCACGTGGATCTGGTTCTGGTTGATGGTGGGGTACAGGTGCGGGTACAGCACCATCGTGTGGGTGGGAGGCGGCGGGGGCGGCGGAGGTGGCGCGACGGGCGCGCCTGTCGTTCCCAGGAAGCCGCCGCCTCCTCCCGCGTTGGGGGCGGACTGCGGACCGGGGCTACCGTAGTAGTTGTAGTTGTTGTTGTGGTGCGGATGGTGAGGGTGCGTGTGCGGGAAGTTGGAGGTGGCGACGCCCTGGTGGCCGCCCCACGACGACGCGTTGTGGTGGTACGTCGTCCCGCCGCAGTTCAGACCTGGGGCTGCAACGCAAACAAGCACAAACACGTCACATTAAACATAAAATAGCACACTCCTTCCCTCCGTTCTTTTTCATCAGACGAGAACTATTTATTCAATAAGGAGATATAGTTTATCGTAATGACTGTCAAGCATCGAGGTAAATATTGCCATGAGAAGGTTTCCTTATTTATTCTTACGTAAACCTATTGAAGTACAGTATAGTCCAGCGAGACAAATTATACTCGTCAATGTCGAATGTTGGGTATTGCGGCTAAGCAAGGTCGTCCTCATGCGAGAGGTTCTTTGTACAAAGGGAAGAAACGTTTACTGTTAATAAAAGTTGTATTGAATTTTGACTTTAGGTCGTTATAAAATAATTAATATAAATAAAAGGCAAAATACTCTGTGCGTTCAAGACTTTTTCTACCGGGCGTCGTTCACACACACTGTGGCTTATAAGGTTTGCCTTTGGGCATTCTAATTTCATTCATCTTAATGGTTACCCTGGAGTTTTGGTGTATAGTGGTGATAACCACAGAGACGTTTTCGGTTCATCATTTAAAGATTTAGGTTCCTTCCTTTCTTCCTCCCTTTCCAGCCAAGAAATGTTCCATCTCAATCATCTGCTCTGCGACTCCATGTTTTTCCGTTATGCGTTCCTATACCATTCAACCGATTGCTATAACATATTGATGTATAGCAGTGCCTTCTTAACCTCCTCCCCTATCATTTTCAGGAGAACCATTTCTTACCTTATAGACAAACTTGCAAGATTCGTAAGTCGCAGTGTAAATGATAAAGACTAGTGCATCACGCACCCATTTCGTATCATCTATATGCATTGTTTCACGCTGATCAGACCGAAGATATGGTTCAAGAATCTATCCCCTGACTGTTTCTATGTATTTTTCTGTATGTATGTGATCTAGTGGCTAGCGTCGCTGCCTCACAGTCCAGAGGTCATAGGTTCGAATCCTAGCTTGGGCTTGGACGTTTTTGGTCTTGGTCACGGAGACTGGGATTAAGACTGCTGCAGAAATTCGAAATGTGTCATGTTAGCCTCAATGAACTGTAGAGCCAAGGAAGAAGAAGAAAATGTGTTTATCTGTGACTCCTATAAATTAGGGGAGTGATAAGGTAAATTAAAATATGTGATGCTCTTAATGTTGGTATAACCACGTGTTGGCAAAGAGAATACTGTAGTGGGCTAATGTGCAACACAGGACACCCAGATAGTCTTATATGTACGTTGAAATGATGTAAAATTCTATTTGAAAACATTTCTTTTAGACAGATAATTTTTAAATAAAAGTCGCTCTTAATTTTTTGGGGTATCAAAATCATGATAATTTCGAAACTGCATTTAAAAAGAAGTCCAAAGGGTGTAAGATCGCTGCTTTCTTTTACCGTTCAATACTCAGGTCGTAAGCCAATATATGATGCTGATTCTCACCAGAGGTGTTGTAGGGCGAGTGAGAGGCGGCGGGCTGCGCCCCCAGGAGACCGCCCCCGCACGTCAGGGAGTCCAACTCACTGGCCGAGTTCGGGCTCTTGGAGAACATGACGCTGTAGTCGCCGCCGCCACTTCCCGTGTGTTCCGGCAGAACTGCAACGGAAAAAAGGAACCGTCGAGATAAAAAACACTAAACAGGTGTCAGAGCAGCAAGAAAACAAGTCACGCATGTAAGGAATAAATTAGCACCTCGTAAAGTAGAACCGGAATCCTCGTTTATTTATTAAACGGGATTATCTACAGACTATCAGTTAAACCGATTAAGCCTAAAATAAAATATATTCTCCAATTATGCAGTGTCATCACGAGCTTTGCTTCCAGCCTAATTACCTCTGCAATCCTCAGCCTGGTGGGTTCCTTTTCATTTCATTTTTTTTAAATCAATTTTCTTTGGAAGCTACAAGTTCCAATTTTTAAACCTTCCACTTTTTCATATCTTTATTATTTTTAATAATATTCACTTCTTAGCAAGCATTTTTAAATGGCGCCATTATCTGTCAAGTTCCTCTAAGACTTGATAAAAGGTTACTGGTACACTCCACACACTTATTCTCTCTTCACCATGATCAGATTTTTCAGCTCTTGCAATCAGAGGAAGCTGACTTTCACCAAGAAACAGGATTTTATGGAATAAGTTTGTCACGGTGAAGGAATTTTTCCATATTCGTTAGTTTTTCCAATACTTGAAAAAGGAAAAATATTCATGGCATAGTTTATATGTGGTAAATTAATGACATACACTTTCAGAAACTTCCTGAATAACATATTAATTATATATCTATATTTTATTTAAAAAATGTAAAATATTTCAAAATTGCACAACTAGTGTCAATTTATTATTTTATTAAAATTAATATTGAAAACTAGGTGCGTAACAATAATATGTTTAAATAAGCCAATATAACGTTAAATTATTTTAATAATATTTAAATTAAATTAACTTATTATTTCAGAAGTTTACGTTTTACGGTGTATGATAAAACTGTTCTCCTCAATCACTCAACCTAACATTTATATTTTTTCCTCTTGGCCTCCTTTACCACCTGCCTCCCTTAATATTTTTTTTCCATAGCCTTCCTTTACCAATTCTTTATTCCCATTGTTTTCATGTTCTGTTCCATATCGTTTAGTCATCTTTTCCTAGGTCTTCCTCTTCTCCTCCCGAGTCTCTGGCATTTTCTGTTGTTACCCTTCCTTGTTTGATTTTTAACTACAACATTCATTTATCCAAAAACATTTTCATTCCGATATAAATACGCATAAATTCTTATTTTTTGTATATAGAGATTTCCATATTTAATATACTAGTTTTCCTGCTCATCCTCCAACTGTTAGGCGCAATACCTTACGTACTAACATAGACACTTTCATATTTTCATGCAATAGAAATTATCTTAATCTATACAAGGAAAGTCATTTAATATTGCTTCATGAAAATCTACCGTTATGATGAATATAATTTTTTTCAGCCTATATATTTAATTTTTTTTCTAATAATAGATGATAGTTTAAGCTAGTCTCGCTGTAGAGAAAACCCTTTCAACAGTTTTTTGTAAAGGGAAAAATAATTCTATGGAAGTATTTTGTCTCTATATTATGTTTTACTGTATGAAGATGCGTGGAATTCTGTTCTGTGTGTGCTTGTTTGTGTTTCCCAGTGTGTGTCCGTGTTGTGTTTATATTGACTTTTGTCTATATACACTTTCTTTTACTAATTTATTTTAAGTTTATTTGTCTTTAATTATGTACTTTATTTTGTTCATTTTTAATTTTTAATGTATGACGTATCCTATTTCCTCAATCGAGGATTAATGGAAACAACAATAAATCTATATCAATGTAATAACGAATCATTCTTTTATTAGAGTTTTGTGGACAGGTCACGGGGAATAATTGAAATATTAAATAATACGAAATCTTTGCGTGTGTTGTACCTGTGGGGAGGTGCGTCATAGCCGTGGGGTCGGTGGCCGCCCCCAGGTCGGAGCCCGGGTACGAGAAGGTGGGTTGCAGAGGCGTGTAGCTGGGGTACGTGGTCGTGGCACAGTAGCCGCCCCACTGCGCCGCCTCCGAACAGCTCGCCCCCACGCTGCCGCCCCCGCCGCTGCTAGAATCTGCAACGAAAACAAAAACCATCGTGAACCAACAGGGTAAGCACAGGCGAGGAAGGAATTGAAGATGTCGTCGTGCGTTTCCACTGCTTGGAAACCCCGGAATACTTCCAACTTCCAGGAATTGTTTAGAAATTTTTCCTGACTCTCGAGAATTGATCCAGTATTTTCCGGATGCTCAACAGTTTTTCCTTGGCGAAACCTCTGTGACAATCTTATGTTAAAAAAATTCTGCTGAAACCAGAGGACAGACAAATATGACGGTTGTCACCTCTTTAAGACAAAAAACTTTCCAGCTGTGACAAGTTAATAAATAGAGGTTTACAGAATGTTTCTTTCCGGACGGGAAAACGCTTTTGTCATTGTTCTGACTCACCAAACGAGTTTACAGTTTCTCAACAGCTCCATTCGCAGTCCT
The DNA here is from genome assembly GCA_034510155.1 of Eucriotettix oculatus. Taxonomy (NCBI): domain Eukaryota; kingdom Metazoa; phylum Arthropoda; class Insecta; order Orthoptera; family Tetrigidae; genus Eucriotettix; species Eucriotettix oculatus. The sequence goes on from CM067379.1 coordinate 22,412,618, forward strand.
TGGGGGTCTGGTAAATAATAATATCTCGCAAATATCAAAAGGAAAGTTTCCATTCTCTCCAAAACAAGGTACAGATAGAAAAGAGACAAGAATTTTTAAATATAATTTGCCGCAGAATGCTCAAATGAAAATATAATTGATGTTACAGTTAGATTGATCTATTTGATGAGTAAATATCCATAATCAGTAAATTAAATTTAATAAGAAAAATCACGACGTTTCACTCCCATAATTGGAATAGTCGATTAATATAAATATAATCAATAGACATTTAATAAGATAAGAGAAGTCACGAAGCTCCGTTCCCGTAATGGTGCACACCTTCAGGTCGACTAATAAAAATAAAATCAAGAGACATAAACTGTTAAAATTTAGAATGTGCTCAACGCACCAACATTGCAGCCGCATTCGCGAGAATGGGTTGTCGGAGAGTAACCGAATAAAAAGTGGACGATGATCTAGAGAACTGTGGGGAAGTGAATCGGTATTTTATGAATCTGGCAAAATGATACACAATTCTACTCGAAGGGAAAATGTGCGGAAATATATGCTGATAATGCCGTTTGGAAATGCCCGAAAGTAATTATAAATTGAAATGAGGCAAAATTAAGAAAGCCCAAAATAATTTTTTGAATTTAAAGACTGGGATCAATGCAGTATTTTGTCACGTCTTGAGGGGCTAGACTTGGTCAAGAGGGGTGTCCGCGGGCGGAGACCTCCTTCGAGTGTTTGCTGAATGTAAAATGTTCGACGACGTAGCTGACCAAGACAATGGTTACAAGATTATTTCTAGAAGCGGCTGAACGAGACTAATAAAAAAGTGATATCTGGAAGGAGGAGAAGAAAAAATTTAATTACATTAAAAACTACATATAAGTGAATAAAATAAGTTTTAGATTACAGAAAGTTGGTCACGTATTTGCTACTCAAACTCTTTTGCCAATATTTCCCCACAGAACATTTCCTTGGGAAAATATTTCATGCCAATTAAAAATTAAATTTATATATCACATGTTAAGTAAAATACTATATATTTAAGGCTAATAAAGTAACCCTAAGTTTGTATATAATCATTAAAGTATTGACTATCGTTTTTCTGTCCCGGAAAATATAACGAGTGAAATATTTTTCTAAATGTTTCATCACATCTAGATTCTTGTTAAAGTAAGAAAAATTAAATACATCTTTGTTTATTATTATTATAATGATGTCGCAAGGCATGATATCATAATTAAATTTCTTTCGAGGAAAGAGTTCATTTTCCTGGCACGCAGGAAATACGTCCCGAGATTCTCGGAATTATTATTGACAGGAGTCTTATATCAAGCCGCATTAATCTTATGGTCTCCCGGTAAGTGTTAATAGTAACGACGACAGAGGGCAAAATGGCCGTACCCAATTTCCGGAGTCAATTTTCTTGTGAGACGACGATAAACATTAAGAACGAGCGCGCAGTTGGTAACACGTAATACCTTCCTGAAGAAAAGATTCATTTAAGCTCCATCCCATGTGAAGCTGTGAAGAAAGAAACTGAAATTTGTTTAAGCTTGAATATAAAATTTTGGTATCCCCGAAAACCTATTTTACACTAACTATGCACAACTACCTTAATTACTTACATTATAAACGCCACTGTATTTCATTAATACATTACTAACGGGGCCAAAATGGCCCAAAAAGTGGATAATACAGCTTTTAAAGTAGAGTGTTGAAACGTACTGCTAATTCATAAGAATACCAGTACCAGAAACACAATCAACTGGAAGAGCGGGAGCTGAAGTAACACGCATACACCATCTTGAATATCCAAAACTTTTGTGAAACACAACTGAATACTGAATTTGTCGGTACAAAAGCAAAGGCTTGAGAGAGAAATTGAAGGCGGCTGCAAACAGGTAATAAAACCTAGACAGTTTGGCGTCGGTCCGGGATTTCTAAAAACGGTGACACAATGTGAAACTGTCTTCCCAAATTCTAGAGATAAATACCACCGAGGGAAATTAAATAATGGGGGTGGAGAAAAGTTATTAAAAACGGACGCAGATTTATTTTGGAGGCAATTGGATATTGGCTTTATGATTGTGATGATAGCTGGAGTGTGATTGGTAGATACTGTGTGCGTGTGTGTGTGGTAACTAAGGGCAGGATTCAGAGACTATTTCAGTCTGTCGAGTGCTCACGAATTGGATGATCCAGGGCGGAATGCTGTTGAGCGTAACAGCGGAGAAAAAATTAAATGAGCAAGATTTTCATTTTCAACACGGAAGTTTGAAGAACTCTGTTGGGTCCGGCACGAGATCATACAATTCCTCCGCTTATCTTGCCTGTTGTTTACATTATTCCTTTTTATGTATCTCCAACATTGCGAATAGTGTAAACAACAGACATGACAAGTGGAGAGATTGAATCAGTAATCCACAGTAATCTACAGATGATTATGAACCTATAGTTCAAAACCTTCTCCATTCATTTGATGAAGAAGAAATTATGTTTGTTTTGATAAATAGTGGACTGTTTTCTTCGGTATATATATATCCATTTTCAAAAAAAAATTGACTGTATAAAATATTATTTTTATCCCTTGAACTGAAATTGAACAGACTTTTCCTCAGACATGTCTGAAAGTTGTCGACTGTCATCGCAGCCCTCCTTCAATTTTTGTTATTGGTTACTGTAAATTAATTCGGTTTTGTTATTTTAATTTTCCCCTAATCCCGCCTCCGCGTCGCGCCGCCTGGTTGATGGGTTCTCGAAAATTTTGACGCGAATCGTCTTTCCTGCTCCGTTAGCCGATTCCGTGCACGCGTGAGCACAGGCACGGGTTTTCCTACATTCATATGCGTCATGCAGTTGTGACATAGAGAGAGAGAGAAAGAACGGCCTGACCTTTTTCTCTTCGCGTGCCAACCTGCGAGCGGCACAGGTAGTCGCCAATTGTAGCAATTCGTGTGGTTTTACGCCAGGCAATTACAGTGCCAAGGATAGCACGTGCTTCCTTCCTATCTGATCATCAGAGGCCTGCTGGCCGTTTTCACGGGCGCTACTCTCGAAGGACACAAATACACCGCACATCACCACACAATTCGCCTACGACTAACACTTGGATACGCAGTTCATTAACAACAATAAAATGTTAGAACTACAGATAAATTTTACGTTACTTTCACTAACAACAGGCATGGTTACTGCAATAATCACTATTTATTCATACAAGCAACGTTTCATCTCCATTTTGAGACTTCCTCAGGTTTACTACAAACAATATTACGATAAATTAAATAGATAAAAACTTACAAATTTTAGCAATATTTACTCCTTGACTTCCTCAGCCGAAAAGATTATTGAATTTACATGTGAAGTATTTTTTTATATATAAATTAAAAATTGTAACACGGAAGTCATATTTAATTTATTGTAATATTGTTTGTAGTAACCCTTAGGAAGTCTCAAAATGGAGATGAAACGTCGCTTTTATGATTAAATAGTGATATATTTAATGTTGACTTTATGGCCATTTTTTTATTTCTTAATAATCTTATTAATTTTCTGTGAAACGGAAAGGAGTAAGAAGAGAGGAGAGACGACTATCCGTGATGATTGTCGAATCTGTAGGCGTGATGTTTTGTTGGCCTTCTTGATGATTGGAAGTTAATGTAAAAAAGTAATTTATTGTTCAGCATCTGCAATATTCACTAAGACTTTCAAGAACCTGAGGAGTGTTTCCATGCCCAGTTGCCGGGATATAAACATATATATGTACAAATTATTGGAGGAGGATGTAATTAATAAAACTCTGTAAATAAATATCTTCATCTACATCATAATACTTTACGCTAAACGAAACGGCAGTTTCCTATTTCAAGGCAATATTTGTGAGGAATCGAAGTCTCTCATTACATACGAAAATAGGGCTGAATTTCACAACAGCCACTTTTCATTTCAGAAGAAGATAAAAAAAGAATTTAAAGCAAAGAGTAGTTGTAATACTGATTAATATTTACAATATTTTTCTTATGAAAATGTTTTGTAACCGACTTACTTCCTAAATTGAAGTTTCTCACGCTTGTAATAATTTATGAAATAGTTGGTTTAATTACAGTAATGTTATGCTGATTGAATCTATTTCTCAGTTCAGAAGCTCTTTTCGTCCCCAATCACGTTTTTGGCTCGATTATTACGATGCAGTGAAAGATTTTGTAATTAAAAAATGTTTATAATTTTATCCCGCAGAAATCATTTTAAATTAAAATTTATACTGTGGTGACTTCTAAATTTTTGTTAGCAGGATCTGTGAGTCGTTTTGTTGGTTTCCTTGATGATTGTCAGATAATTAAAAAATAATTAATATTTTAGGTTTAAAGAGTTGTGTTTTCTTGCACCGACTCACATGAACCTGAGATGTGTTTTCATGTGTAGCTGCCGGATAAAACAGTCAAGTTATCTTATATCCCATGGTTGTGCAAATATGTCGTAATCGGGTTAATGTCTGCCTTATGAAACAGTGTAGACTTTCTTCCAATCAGCTAATTCATTTGATTCCAGCTGCTTTCCACGTACCAGCCAGATGTCAGCTAAATTACATGAATCCAAGTGACTAGAGAGAGGAACAAATCCCGCCATTGCTCCTGGGATTGTCACATGAGAGCTTCATGTCCCATCATCCAATCAGGAAGTTGGCGATTCATTTACAAGAATCTTCGTACCGTGACAATGCCACGTTTTTACTTATTTTTACGATTCAACCGGGAAATAAGTTTTCTTACGTAAATTCAAGAACGTTCGCAGACAGTTCCGAGGATTGCAGAAATATTTCACGCGACTTTTACCCATAGAAAAATAACAAATAAGGAAAACTTGATTTGCCAGTAATCGTTGGCGATTAAACTTCCTTTTACTTGTTTGTCACTTCGTGATTTTAATTACTGCCTTCGAAGGGTGTTTTGTGGTCAATAATTGTCACAGTGAAACGAAATCCAGAGCAATCCTTTGTGTCGAGGTCTGGCGACATACCGCAATTGATAGCGAACTGCAATGGGAATTTGTAGTTTATGCAAACCATTAAAGGTACGGTGAACGAGAGACACAATAAAGACGAGTTTTTCCACATTGACCTTGTTCCATCCGTGGGGTTTTCCAAGGTTTGGGTATTGCACAAGTCCAACTCCAGAAAACGTTTCGGCAGAAGAAAGGAAAGGAAACACAATTTCGAGTCGTAATTCATGAATAGTTAATAAATAACCCGTGGGCAAAATAATATTACTACTACATTCTTCACATATATCACAATATTTAGTGTCTAATCATTTATTTTTTAATAAGGAGGTATAAAAATTTCGACGATTACGGTCAACGTTGAATTTACAAACTTTTCCAGTAAGAAAGATATAAATAGTCCTCTGGAAGCAAGGATCGTTAACCAAAGAGAGTCTAATAATCTATACCAATAAATAAAATTGAAATGTCTGTCTGTCTGTCCGTATGTTTGTCTCGAATAGACTCCGAAATGGCTCAACGGATTTCAATGAAAATTTGAGGGTTTTTAAAAATTCAAATTAACTGAAATATTAGTGCACATTTTATTTCGATAATGATATTAATATAATATAAATAAATAATTTGAAAATTTGAGGGATTGAAACAGGAATTTTAACTTAAATGTTTCATTTAGATATCTTGAAGAGTTTTGAAGATATTTATATTATTATTTATAAGTATTTATAAATCCATTGAATTGCCGCGAGAATTTCTCATTATTATTTGCTCCGTAGCGTATGATAGCGACACCTGTTCTAAACCTACTGCGAGTTATACATAAGGTTTGCCCTGAAGCGATCTTAAATAGATGATACCGTACTTTAAATGTATTCAATGAATTCAACTTTATCAAAAATCTGTACCTGTTATTTCGTTTTTAGGGTGAAATGAAAAAGACGTCGAACGAAGTGGCGGGGGTTGGCTGGTAATAAATAATACAGTTTAATTGTGAACTTTGTCAGACCCCAGAGATTTACATAATGATAAGCCGCAATATTTTTAAGTACCGTGTCTACTGCATGGCCCAATTAGTCTCTTGTAGTCATTTATATGCAAACCTTACTATTTGCAATAATTTTATTGTTGAAATGAATTCATTATTTTATTCTTTTCGTTAACTTTTTAAAAATTGAATTATTTTGTTTCCCTACACTGAACGTTATATAAACACAATGTTTGTATTCTATTTCAGCTGGATATTTGCTATTTCTAATGTTAGTCGCTAAGGAATTAGCCGCTATGCATATAACTGAAATATTAAATTTGTTTAATAACCGCTAAAGGTTAGTATATAAGGATTCAAAATAGGGTAAAACTATGATTTTTTTTGGGAATGAATTTTTCGAAGTAACGTGCAGTTACTCTTTTATTTGTAAGTCCTCAAGACATGAGTGGTGTAAAATGGTGGGAAAGGGTGAATGGTAATCTAATTTTATCTCACAACATAGTTTCCTGACTTAATTTTACAATAAATAAAAAAACGTTAGCGTACAAGTTTATCACTATTTATTAAAAAACGACGTTTCTTCCCCTTTTTGAGACTTCCTTAGGTGTACAACAAATATAATAACCCATATTTAATTTCTTGTAACATTATGTTTTTAGTACACCTGAGGAAGTCTCAAAAAGGAAACTAAACGTCGTTTTTGAATAAATAGTGATAAATTTATACGATGACTAGTTATTTACTTTTATCCCGCTGTAAAACGCCCTCATGTAAATGAAATGGATCGAGTTCACAGGTAGGTGAAGAGAAAACTAGAAAATTGTTGGGCGTCTTCAGCAGCTGCGCTGCACCGACGCACACTCGTTTCATTCCCGCACTGTGAATTTATACCGAAACCGCAGCACTAAATATAGCAAGTACACTATCCCCGGAAACAGGCAGCGGCTATTGAATCTTCTGGTGTCTACGTATATCCTGCGTCCTGCTTACCTTTCATTTAGCTGACGTTTATGTGACCATGAAATCCTGCACGGAGAAGTCAGACGCCGTAACGAGACGACAGAATAATGAGACTTTCGGTCTTGGTCATGTTTATGCTCATGCCAAGTCTCTCCAACTCATTGCACGTTTACACAACTCGTCCTTCCCACTACGGGGATCCCAGTGAATCCGCCCCAACACAGCATAACGGCGCGGCCCTGAATTCCTCCTCCACTGGGAGTCTGCATTCCCGCACGACGCCAATGAAAAAGACGCCCCCAGGAGCTCAAACACGGTGATGAAAATTGACGTTCGGTAGCGTCGTAAACACCTCACTTACCGTACTGCACAGCATCATTCACGCTGCGCTTTGTTCTAAGAAGACTAAATTACGAAACAGTATAGGCGACAAAATCGTGGGTCACGAACAAAAAAAAGTTGATAACCACTAGTAATTTATTTTTTATTGATAATAATTTACTTGACCTGTTTTCTAGATTCAATAACAGGTCTGTTTAACAATATTTTTATTTTGTTGGTACATTTTTTTACATAGATATAAATATGTATGAATACAATAATAAAGTATATGTGTATATTTAAATTTGTTTTAGCATGTAAGATCATCATCTGTTACACTAATTTTATTATTATATTATTTTCGTGGAGAGACTGAAGGAGAGAATTTTTAAATTCTTTGTCTTCTCATCCTTTCCACCTTTATACATTTTGTTTGTGAAACAACTCCGGTTTTCCGGATCTCCATTACGCGTTGGTCGAGTAGTTGTAGGTTCAAACTTTTTTACCAATTTTATACTCTAATTATTTTTGACTGTATTTGTATTAGCAGAGTTATGTAATTTGTTTAAGATAATTACTTGAATGATCTTACTATTACTATAATTTATATTCTATTTTATGTTATGATGTCCATATTTTGGTCTTTATACTCACTTTATACTCATATTACCACTAGTAATATTGTAATCTAAGGTTAATGATGTTTTGGTGACGTGGGAAAATGGCAACTGATTTTTAAAACGTCTCTTATATTAAGTTCATCTGGCTGTTGGTAAATAAATATTTCAGGACTATTAAAAATGTAACTACTCCTTGTATTCCCAAATAATTTATTTCACTTGGAACCTTTCCATACATTCGCTTGTCTAATTATTATTGAAACTAATGCAAAAAATGGCAATTCTGTTATTTATTTATAGTATTTAATTGAAAAATATACTTTAATGAAGTATTCTTCGTCCTTTGGACTACAACCATCGGGGGTCTTGACCTACCGGGTCGACTGCGGACTGTCATCTTACAAGACACATTCCGAATTTGGAACGACACGTGGTCGAACTATCCATTTCCAGCAGATTCCGTTAACAAAATATTATTGTATTCTAAATTTATTTTGATTTTAAATTTCATTTTGTTTACTTATCTGATGAAGTCCTCAAATGTGGTCGAAACGTCGTAATTATATTACTGAATAGTAATTAAATTTTTATTATACTCAATCTCAGATGACTGATTTTTACATTATCAAAACAATCCATTGCGTACTAAAGAATCTTTTAAAAAATCACGTTCAATTCCCTATTTCGTTCAGCTAATAAAATAAGATCATGCCGATAATATATAAAAATTGGAAGGCTCCCAGCTTTCAAGTAAATATATTTAAGAATACTAGAGATTAATAAAATTAATTTCTGACCCCCATTTCAGACAAATTTATATATTTCAGTTAGAGAAAACGACGTTCGGGCACATGGTTTTTATTTCTGTAGAGGAAATATTTACAGACAGTTAAATTTAAAGATTGATTCATTGAGTGTATTAAATAAAGGCCAAGGAATGTAGACAAATCAAACATCAGAAAAATTAATTAGAAACATTTATGACTGGATATTATAATAATGTGGTCAGTTGTTTGAATTTTGTCTCCTTTCTTTCATTTACAGAATAAATCTCTGAATTTAACTGTCTGTAAATATGCCCTGCAGAAAGAAAATCGTGAAGAAGGTGGCAATATGTACCTAAACGTCGTTATTCTCTAATTTAAATAAGTAAACTTGGCTGAAAAATGTTTGAAAAAAATTACATTTCTTGTTTCGTAAGAGATGTAAATAACCTTCAACACTGGAGACTATTGTAATTTATTTTACTACAATTACTTCATATAAGAAACAAAAAAGTGCATCGAAATATTATATGGATTTTAATCCGATAAAAATAACATAAAAGCATATCACGAAGTGGAGAAAATAAATAACAATTTATAATATTTTGAGTCATATTAATTCATTGTGTTGTTGTGGTAATCGGTTCTTTGACTCGTCTGATGGAACACTCCATGATAGCCTTTTCCTTTCTAATCTGCTCAGCGTATTGCATCCTTAGCCTCCCTCTTCTGTTATTACCCCACACACTTCCCTCAAATGATAATTTTGCAAGGCACTCATGACCTATTAATCTATCCCATAAGAAATTAAGAATTCTCTCCTTCAGTCTCTCCACGAAAATAATATAATAATAAAACTAGTGTAACAGATGATGATCTTACATGCTAAAACAAATTTAAATATACGCATATACTTTATTATTGTATTCATACATATTTATATCTATGTAAAAAAAATGTACCAACAAAAGAAAAATATTGTTAAACAGACCTGTTATTGAGTCTAGAAAACAGGTCAAGTAAATTATTATCAATAAAAAAAATCTATCCCATCTCTTAGTCAAATCCTCCATATTGTTCTCTCTTCCCCTTTTCTTCTTAAAACTTCTTGGTCAGTTACCCTATCCACCCATCTGTTATTAATAATGCCACTCCCCCACGTCTGTTAGTTGACTACTTTATTTTAAAAAATGCAATAAATTTTGTAGGAATTAAGAAATCACCTACAATTTCTTATCACCCTTTCAATTCGCTGTGAAAATGTTTTTCAATCGATGTCTTATATTTTTTTTGTTCTAAATTCTGAAATAATTTAGTGTTTTAGCGTGTTCGCTCTACACAGAGACTTCACCTTACGTGGAATTTTAAGTATCTAAAGAACAGTTAGAAGAGAACTTGGTGTGTGTCTGATTGCTAGGATATCGCGCGCGCGCGCATGTGATTGATTGATTGTCTGCCACCGGAAGGGAGTCTGCAGCAGCAAAGTGTTTTCCGTTGACGGCTATGTCGGCGGCGGTTAAGGTGTGGGAGAAGGAAATCCGATCCTGCATTCTGTCAAGCGATCCGGAAGCCCCACGCCAGTCCTTTTGGGTGGCCCTGGGCCTCACCTGATACGCCAAACACCTGCGACGTCTTCAATCACTGCTGTCCTCTGCCCCACTTCGGGATGGAAACTGACACAAGTCAGCCGTGTGAAGAAGGTGCTTGTCCAATCATCCTACACTAATTTTGATAAGCCCAGATACGCAGCGTGTCTGGACCTGTCTGGTCTGACGAACTTCATAACAGTGACATCCACTCTTCGTCACGCGTCAACGGGAAAGGTTAATTCTTTTTATAAAAGTGCTCATTGTACTTTAGAAGACTAGAAAGAGAAAAAAAATAGGCAACACTTAAAAGGAATAATTTGGGGCTAGTTATGACGAAAAACCGAACCTGAGAAATAGTTGAGTCATAGCCGAATAGGTTTGAAAATAATCAACATGCAGCCGACGAGTCAATGAGCTTAATAGAATTGCTGATAAGTTGTGCACTGACTTAGACGAGTCTTCGCGTGGAACATCTGGTTCGGAAGTCGAAGAATAAAAGTCCGAGATTATACTTAATTCGGTTATTCAACTTTTGGACTTATGCCAAGATTCAAAAGGTGTTTCGGACCTTATCATGTTGATAGGCGTCTCTAACAAGCGATCAGTGTTCTCAAAAAAACGAAAAAAGAACCTCGAAACTTAAATTAGCAAATATATGCGAAAGAGCAAGGAATTTACATACTAATAGAGACATTCGGTGGGTCAAATAAATATTCATGAATTTTGGTAATTTATTCGCAGTGACAAGATACAGTGCTCTTTTTTTTAAGAAAAAAATTGTCGGTAGGACTGTGTGACTGGAACTTTGATTAGCACTTCAGGAGCGTTCAGAAATTTGTCTTTCAGATCATCTTCCTCACCACAACCAAGAATATTTTACATGTGGACTTCGTAACATCGTGAAGTAGGATAAATACCTCAAGAAGGTACAAATACGTACTAAAACGTTGATCTTTTGAAACTGTGTCTGAATTAGGTCATAAAATTTTATTTAACGATAAAGTAAACTATTTAAGCAACGAGACTGATGATAAGTCGTAAGAGGTCTGCTCCAGAGGCGACTAATGTGGCTTCTCACGCCTTGTCCGAGTATATTGCGGCAAGTTGTTGAAGTGAGTCAAAACAAACCTCAGGCTTTCACCGTGACCTTGCGGCTTCCTAGAGTTCTACCGCAAGACAAACAGTCGGCCACTCCCCAAGGAGACTCGCCTTGAAATCCTCCCGACGCTGATAATATTGCTCCCTTTTCCTGGACACTCATCATCACCGCCGTGATAAGAGTCATTCAAAGGCACCAGGAGCAATCCTGGTCAAACGTGTTTCTTATTGTAATTTGCCTTTTTTTTCTTCTAAGGTCAACAACCATCAAGCGTCTAAATTACTACTTAAGGAAGTGGTACGGCGCTGTAACTCGTGCCAAGGAGGGACAAAATCGTCATGCGGTTAGCTGCCGTGGTTCAATTTCCATTCCGTACAACAATCAAGGTAAATGAACCTGCAATCACAATAACATGCGCGAATAGTCTGGGTACAATTCACTCTTACAGCTAGAAGCTGCCCTTTTTTTTCTTCATTATTATTTTATCCGCCCATTCAATTTCAGCATTCTTCCACATCCCACCACGTTTCACTTACTCTGAGGGGAAAAAATTCAATAAAAGTGTCAAATGAATATGGTTTTGAGTAGATAATCCCGCGTGACATAAAACTGATACAGGGTATATTTGTAAACTGACAGATGTGACGGACTCTTGTAACAACATTATTACATTTCTGTGAAACGGAAAGGAGGAAGAAGAGACACGGGTGCCCGGTACCCTTGTATTTAGTGGATTTGTTGATGATTGATAGCGAATGTAAAAGAACAAATAATTTATTATTGAAAATATTATTTTCGGTATGAAATATATTTTATTTTTTTAAAAACGAAACAATATAATTTTTCACCAACTCACAAGAATCTAAGATGTGTTTCCATGCTGAGCTGCGGGGATATTACATTTAATTATAGGCACGGACGCGGACGTAAAGAATTAATAAAACTATAAATTTAGAAGAAAGCTAATCAAAACCGACTCGGATTAGGTCAGCGGTAGAGTGCCTGTCCGGGAAACGAAGGTCCGGGGTTCGAGTCCCTGGTCCGGTTGATATTCCTGTCATTCTTCTTAATTATCTTTAAGCTTCAATTGAAGCATTCCATTTCCCTTCACTTAAAACTATAAAATGCATCACTATTAAAATTTGGTTCCGTAATGCCACAAGAAGCGTGGAAAAAAGTCTCTTGTGAAAGTATTAGAAATTTTGCATTTGTTTATTTAGAAGAACCGGACAAAATATATTTAGTAAAACAATTAACGTCTATGTTTTTCAATAGTTCAATGATATACATTAACGACAATGTTTTCATTTTGTTGAATCGACGTTTCGTCACCATACTTGGGACTTCCTCAGTTCAGTGCCAATTTTTAAAATTTTGATGATAAAGAGATTCCAAGTATCCATATCATATAATTGAAGAGGCCCGAAAATTTGAAATTGTTCTATTTTCTGACTTCTGGCCTTTATTGTATTTTATTTACCATATTTATTCTTGTTATTTTATGTTTTTATAATCTTTGACTACCCATATAGTTATATCGATAAGCTTTAATATCTTTATTGCCACCCTAAATAGGGTCCATATCAGGACAGAAACATTTTAATAAGTTAAATAAATTAATTATAAATGTCCTTTTTGATCTTATTTATAACTATATTTAATTTGATATTTACGGCTTTGGCACCTTATTTGTTTCTGTTTTTATTTTTAGTGGTCAATTGACTAGTTTCTTCTTTATTTACTTTACTGTTATCCTTTCCGCTATGCTTGTCAAAAATGGCGACATCACTTGCATTATAATTTGATTCCTGACACTCCAGAGTAGAAAAATAGAAAGCATTGAAGGTGACGAGGATGATGGAAGACGTCCTTCGCGTGGCAGCCTAACCACGAGTGGGTGTGAGGTCGAGCCTTAACAAGGCCAGGACCACCACCATCGACGGGGCCAGACCGCAATTAGAAGCTCATCAGCTCTGTAATCTACGGCGGCCCGCTCGCTCAGGTACAGAGTCTCGCCAATTTTTACACCCTCCCCTCTCCTCCCCTCCTCATCTCTTCCGCTTTGCCCCCCGGGCGGGAATACCAAGATGTTTGTTCAGTAACTGAGAAATTTCAACTTTTCGTTTTCTCAGTCGCACAACTTTTACCTCCATATTCCATTTCGTGTTGTAAATTGTATACTCTTCCCCACAGTTTAGGCAATCATGATCTCAGAATCTAACTCGACGTTCATATTCTTTGTCAAAAATATACATTTGGACTCGTCTCTCATAACGCTGTGACTGTAAAGTGCACTTCATCTATAATGATATGGCATGATGTGTGGAGCTTGAATACACTCTTCCTCTTCCACCAGCTTCCGATGAGGTCCCGGGAATCCAGAAATGAGATTTTATGTACCGCTCTTCTCTGCAGCACCGTTTCACGGACGGGAGATTAAAACAGAGAGGTCAAAATAAAATACAAATTTTGAGTTATGAAACTACTTTTATCGTTATTTTCAACTGGAAACCGATTTGACCTTGAAACCCTTCCTTATTTGGGTTTCTACTCCGATACTATGAAAGCCAGAACGACTCCCTCTTGAAAACAAAAACAGTTTGCCACGTAAGCAAATTATATTCCTGCCAAAAATATAAAATACGACATTAATTATAGTAAATAAAAAATTACAGCCAATTTGTGAGCAATAGATTTAATTAATATTTACTTAATATATTTACGAAGTTTTTCGGTCGTAGTCCATGATGCAAAAATCATCCACCGTAATAGTTTTATCCAGTCAAAAATTTACCCAAGCCCACACATATAGACGAAACGTCGTTATTAATTAAAATTTTGGTGACAAATTGTTACTAAATATTAAGTAAAATTTTTGTTGACAACTTGACTGCATTCTATTGTTTATTATATGTCATGTGTATTTTTTCTTGTCGTAGTATTGAGTCCTTAGACTGGTCTGATGCAACGCTCCAGGCTACATTATTCTGCGCAACGCTTTTCATTTCTTCGTAACTGCTACATCTCACATCCTCCCTAATCTGCTTAGCGTATTCCATCCTAACCTCCCTCTTCCGTTCTTACCTCACACACTTCCCCATAATGCTAATTGTACAAGAACCTCATGTCTCAAAACGTCTATCCCTTCTCTTGGACAAGGGCCTCCATATTGCTTAGAACTTCCAGTTTAGTCACTAAAGAGGCAGCACACTGTAAAAAATATACTTTGCAGAAACACCAGACGAACTAAAAGAATGGTTCCCTTTTAAAGAGTTATAAACATGTAAGAGGCAGAACAGGTAATGTTTCTTGAATGGTAATTGGCCTGAACCAAGATCCCTCGACCCTCCTGAATCACTCCGGTGGTGGTGTTGACGTGGACTCATTGATGTGAGTGAGCCTGAATACCTTTCTCCTCCGCCGACTTCCGATGAGGTTCCGGGAAACCTGAAACCTGTTATCCACTCGTCAGCCCGGAGTGATTGAGGCGTGGGTGTCCAGAAACCACCTCAACTGGTTCCTCAGCCCCGGAGGCAGTTTTCTTGCCGGACTATACGTAATTCTGATTTAGCAATCTTGCGATCGTCCAACCAAGATTCTGTATCGATCAGCTTTAATTACTGTTACTTGCTGAAACAATCAGCTTGACTTTGACTGCGTCATGAATTTGCATTTCTCGTTCTACGGACAAGTAAACGTGTTTGGAAACTTTCTTCATCAACCATCAGGTTCTTGTAACATGCCATCAGTTTCCAAGGTAAAATTACGACGAAGGGGAAAGCCAATAATAAGTTCCAGGATACATGAGGGTGATCCTGAAACAGGAAAATCCCCTTAAATGGCATAGGAAGGGAATCGAACCACTTCACGTTCGACTATAAATTAATTCCCGAAAATCACTCAGATGCGACAGAACAGACACCTGACTTTCTTATGGTGGATAAATTACCGTATTTTAATTTTTATATTTTTGTGTTTTGCATCTATTCAACTTTTGGAAAGAATATTCTGTTTAAAATAAGAATCCTCTGGGCGTAAAGACGTGAGAGAGGTGTGATCTTGAATCATCCAATAACAGTCCTCTAAATAAAGGGGCTCGTCAAGCAACGTTGCTGTGATTGGATGACTTAAGGTCACCCTTCTCGCGCCTTAACACCCAGAGGACTTCTTTGTTTCAACAGACTATAGTCTCAATATTGTGAAAAAGTCTTGATCTCTCAGTGAAAAAGATATTATAGTTCCATTTCACGTAATCGCTTCCTCCAGGTTTATTCCTCAGTCACTTTTCTAATTTTATTTTCGGCACTAAACTTCACGCGCTCTTCTGTTAAATTATTGCATCGTAATATTTGTGAATAACTGAGACAATTTCAAATATGGTGACGAAACGTCGGTTCAACTAAATAAAAACTTTGTCTGTTTTTTGATCGTAAATGCATTAAATTTAATTATTATGACAAACACACGTTGATTGATTTACTGTATAAAAATTAATTAAATGACTATATACAGACGGTTTAAAAGTTTTATTCAACTACAAATATGTTTCGTACACAAATTTGGAAGTTTATCGGGTTGAATGAAAGCATTCCATGTAGCAAACATTCATTTCTGGAGCCCTAGTTTCAAAAAAACAAGCCTGTTTTTCAATAGCATTGCTCCTACATTCAAAAATTTAAAATCTGAAGTAGTTCATGACTATTTCTCCTAGATGAAGCCCGAATTTTGTAGACGAAACGTGTTTGTAGTTGAATAGCTCTATAAATTGCGTATAGAATAGTAATTTAATTTATATAGTTTAAAAAATAGACGTAAAGCAATATATTATAATTAATAAACACATAAATAATTACAATAAATAAAAGCATTAATGTTCCAGAGACTTTGTAATATATTTTCAGAATGACTTCTTACGGCCTTTGACGGACAATCATTTACATGAAGAAGTGCCGATGATTAGTATCGCTGATCAAAGTCTTATTAATCTAAAACAATGATTTTATCATTAAGCAACACGTTTTGACTTTTCTTTAACCCTCCATTCTTTTCTTTAATTTATGAAAAATGTGTGCTCATTGTTTAAATTACAAATAGCATTTATTCAAAGATTATCTTATGGCTTCTCTCAAATATTTTTACGAAATTTTATTATTTAAGGATTGTAAATTTTCATTTAATATTAAGGCCAAAAAATTGTTAAATTAATTTTATTAAATTATCATTTAATAAACTATTTTGAACATATTTATGGCCATATGTGGTCCTTCATATTTTGTCTGAAATATATAAAACTACTCATATTTGGCCTAAAAGTCATTTAATTGCATTTATAAAATTATAATGTTTGACTGTAATTTTTTACCTTAATAATAAAATAAATTATGCAGTCATAAATAATTATTTTTTATCCTCGGAATTTAAACTAGTTTTACAATCCGGAGTCTTGGTACTTGTGCCAACTTTTATAACCAAAGTAATTATTGTGCGCAATGAAGGCGCTCGATATGTTCAAGCTTCCGCTAGTGAATTCTATGATTGGTGATTTATTTTTCCAGTTCGCGAGTCGTTACCTTACAGTTTTTTCTCCCCAACTATTTTCCAACCTGTTTTGTTTTCGGTCTTCTCCTTGGTTTATATCGCTTAGCGTGTCACCGCCAGGCGCCTGATTTCACAACTTGCACATTGCCACTCCCAATCCTCCTCCGCCTCCCCTTCCTTCTCAAACTTCATTACAACTTCCCCCCCTCCCCAGGACCTTGTGTAACTCATGCCTAATACAAATATAGCGATTTTAAGCTTTACGTCTTCTAGTCGGCGGCGGCGGCGACCAGCCTAGTTGAGCCGCTAATTAAAAGAGAGTGGTTGATCCTTGCTAATGAGGGCTGTTGGTAACGAGGTGCCAGGTACCACAAAAACTGGCCACACACCTGGAGGGCTGTTTACTCTGGGCCGACCACCAGCCTTGATCGTTACACGTGTAAAGGCGATCTAGATTTAGGGGGTTGAAGGGGGAGAGGGCGGCGAGTCAACACATGGGGCTGCGACCGCACAAACTTTGACTTCACGACTGTGGGGGCCCGCTTATAGCTTGGCCTCTGAGCGATTATAAACTTCATAAACTATTGCCCTCCCGCCGAAAACTCCAAATAGAAAGGAAACATATTAGAGATTAGGTCAATTCATAATTACACTTATTAATGAAAACAGACTGTGTGATTAGATTGGAAGTGCATTTGAAGTTGTGAAGAAAAATACCAACAAAAAACAAAGAATCATAAATCAGAGTGTTGAGAAAACATCCCTGTAATATAACCACACAACTTTTTGATCATTATCAAATATTAATTTAAAAAATTAAAATATTACTTTTTCATAAAATTTAATGTTTTGAAACGGAAGAAGTATTGACCGATAATAATTATCTACAAACACAAAGTTGCTTATATTTGAAGTTTAATTATAAATACAGTTATTTTGTAAATTCTTATTTTCGGTGTAGAAGGGGTTGCCCAGCAAATATTTTTTGAGCTCACTTTCGAATGCAGTAAGATTGGATGATCTTTGTTCTAAGCATTTTTTCTGTTCTGACACTATTATATTTTCAAACGTTGTCAACTGATTATTTAATTCCTAGTATGTTTTCTCAACAATGTCTACAATTTATAGTGCCAATTTAGTTTACAGTTTTATTACTTATTGACGGCCACGTCCAATAAACGATACGTGTGCTCGGCAATGAAAAAACATCTCGGGGTCTTCTGAGTTGGAACTAATTTTTTAAAATACAATTTCAATTATTGTCTCACCAACAATACAGTCATTAGCGACTTATATTATTTTAAATTTATGTATTCAGTTGTATAATGCAAATTTAGATGTCAATATACAATTCAGGAACTTTATTAAATTTCTTGGGTAATCGTCACCAGCAAAATCTCGTTGATGTAATTTTATTTTAGAATTTACTCCCTCTCTGCGTCAAATTTAGGACAGTGATTTATCAGGTGTTCAGGTAATCTGGATTTTGCACTGGTCACACATCTGTAAAGATGTCATTTTTCGTATGCCCCGTTCTTATTGTCGATTATTACGTTGGAGTCGTTTGAAACAAATTCGTATTTAATTTTCTTATAATATTAAAGGCCCTTAACAACACTTTCACATAAATAAGTTCTTTTATGTTAACTTCCAATCATAAAAGAAACCACTAAACACAAAGATCCTACATTATCTACTTTAATGCAGAATTCTCAATTTTATCTTAATGTTTTCACAAAGCGAATTGTGTTGTATATGAATCTCCTTCCCTTTATTTCTGTGCAGGCCCACGTGCCCAATAATTTCACGGCGACAAAATCCGTTCAATTCCCGTCGGCGGAAGACCCCGCGTTTTCCCCGGAACGGAAAAATAAATGAACGGTTGTAGTGCCGGTAGATTTTCGTTTTCCCCGGCCTGGGCGATAATAAGTGTGTTTTATGGGTGCGTTAAAGCTCCGCGGACCGGAAACGAATCAAGGCAGGATCCTCCTCCTTTCCTAGTATACGGGCTGCTTAAGTACCTGCTCTTCCCTGCCGTAATTGAGGTCCTTTAAAAACAGGTATGGAACGACGCCGCGATCGGGAGGAGCGAAAGTCCATTCCGTGTATACGAAACACACCAGAGAATTACACTACGTTCTAGATGACGTAAAAATAAGTGAACCAAGCCATGGCAAAGAGGGAGACAGGTGACGAAAAAAAGAAAATAAATAATCTTATACGTCAATGCTACGAAATAATTTCGATCGGACACTCCGCAAGTTCCTACGGAACTAGGACGAGGAAAACTAAGTTAATTTTTTTTAATATTTCTCCGACAAGTAATCTTATCTTCAGATCATTTAATTAGTTATTTTATTCACCTCGGCAACTGTCGAGCGTGCAGGAATGTGGACGACACGTTTTACGGTATTGTCTAAGTGAGCTGAATACGAATTTTTTGAGGCAGTGTTCCTTCCGTCGCACCCCCTCAGAAGCACGATAATTAGTGCCAGAGTCAGCAGCGTTCACTAATAACCTGTCTCGGCATTGACGAGCGTGGTAATGGCTTCATGACAAAGACGCCGGAGCAATTGCCTCTTGTCATAAGTCCCTCGACTCCTGGGAACGGAGTACACACGCACACATGCATATATGCTCAATAAAATTTACTTCTCCACACGACAAGGTTAAAAGTTCGCAAAGTAACGTCTTCACAAGCCAATCGACGCTCCTCGTGTGTGTGTGACAATATTACCCTTAATCAAACATAAAGACATAATTAATTTTAATATTATGAAACATGCGTTAAGTTTTGATAATTTTTCGAACGAAACCTTCACTATGAATCATTTTTCTTATTAATGAACAGAAATAAAAAAAACATTTCGGAAGAAAATATTAAACTATATATAGCTTCAAAATTAGTTTTGGGCTTTAAATTCTGTAATTTGTTGAAAATAAAAAAAATTGTTTCCTGTACTCAAAAATAACTGACCAGAAATAAACGAGGGGTAGGTTCATTAAACGTTTTCCTTTCTTTAAAGGAGAGACTTTCATTTTATTCTTTTAAATAATTTTTTTGCTAACAGGCTACATAAGTTTACTGACAGTTTAGAAAATTTGTGACAGTGATTTACATATACAGAAGAGACGGTGTTGATCTTTGGGAAATAATGAGTGACTTTGAGAGTAGCAGTATCTTTGTTATAGAGATATCTTTGAGAAGGCGAGCCACTGTTTTGACTCGATGCAATTGTGTTACTAATAAAAATTTATAATTTTTTCTTAAATATATTCATATAAAAATATCTGATGTTCGTGCATTCCCACTGACGACCACGAGAAACCAACGCTGAGCAAATGAGAGAAGTAAATTTTCATATTGGAATTGTACGTGCTCCATTTATTTAGCAGTAAACAACGAACCATTATTTTAAAACTACCGTTACAAGATTTATTTCACAATCTAACATTGTTATAAATTCTCTGTAAAACGGTCATTTTTATTTATCTTTATTTGGTCATAAATTAGGATATAAATCTTTAGTAATGCTGAACTTTGTTTCCTGTGCCAAAAAGTATTTTTCTACCCATACATTTAATTATCTCATAAAAACTGTCTTTTCTTTCCATTATTTTTCAGTCGGAAATCGTATTTTATCTCATGATACTTGGAAAGAATTTGATTGACTCCCTTAGTTACCTATTTAGAAAACGGGGCACGTCAGACGCATCAGTTCAATAATTCAGAATTTATAAAAAACTGACAAAACAAATTGTAAAGAAATATACATAGAAAATTACAATTACGTATTGGAAAATATCACACACACAATTAAAATACAATTATTGATGGCAAAATAATGAAGTTATAATAGAAATAGAATAAAAAGAGAGTGTTTCCGTGATAATGGAACTGTGTGCCTCTCCAGTGGTCTTCTCAATTTCAATGTAGAACTCTAAGCAGTTTATGTGAGCCACTGTGATCGTTTTTTTCTGTTCTGAAAGTGTTTGTTTTTTCTCACTCCTTGCATTGTAAATATTTTTGTAGTCGCCAAGAACGTTCACTGTTGACGCGACTTTAATTTCAATAATAATAACAAAAATGTATGTGTAGGGAAATATTTTTGGGTCCAATGAAACTATGGCTAATGGCTAAAAATTTATATCCAAATATATACCAATATAAATTTCAATTAAATGGCCATTTTACAGACAATTTAGAAACTACGTTTCTTTTGCTGAATAATTTTTTTAAAACTGTCAGCAAACAAACAAACACAAATACACACTCAAAAAAATACACGCGATCATATAAATACATAGATACACAGGTGAAATTTTAAAGAAAAAAATGAAATTATATACTAATAAATAACTTGTAGAGAGACAATAGATTATAGAAACTGAAAATACGCGAGTGTGAACTTTACAGGAATTCTTGTGCGGAAATGAAAAAAATATAGACAAGAACGAAAAAGTATAAAAAATGCCTAGAATTTTTGTACGAATGAATGCATAACTTATCACTACAAAACTGTACTATATATACGTCTATATAAAACCACGGTATATTTAAGTAATCAATTTTAATTAAGTTAGATCTGTCTGTAACAGACTGAGGAGGCGATAATCGTAAGAAAAATTATCATTACTTAGAAATACTATCAAGAAATGTCTTCTAAAGCTACTGATTTTTTATTTTTATAATTTTGTCCTTTAACGCACGTTTATTGTAACGGTTTTTATACTAGGGTTATTAGACTTAAAAGAGGAAGGGGAAGGGACACACGACGGGAGGAAACGAGAACCGGAAATAGAACAGATGTTAATAACTACTGGACGTTGTTACTACGGTTGATCGCCGCATTACGTTCGACTCTGAAAACATTATTTTAAAAAAAAGGCTGTGAATTGCATCGGGGAAAGTTAAGTGTCTGAAAAGGGCACATAACAGACAGTTTGTTTGGCAGCCAACTTCAACTTCCAGTTGGAAACGTGATCCTGGCTGAATAAGGACGGGAATTCAGTCAGCTCGATCACCTTCTGGCCAGATTGTCTTACGGCAGCTAACAAGAACAGAAACGCCAACCAATGACTCACACCACATTTATTATTATTATTATTATTAACTTTGTCTACGGATGAAATCGGCTGGTAAATGTATTTAGCTATTCTGGGAAAAACCAAAATTAGGAAGCGATTTTGGAAACCGGTTCAATATAATATAACCCTCAGGGATTATATGAAAGAATATATGAAGAAAAAGAGCTACGACCTTATTTAACAGGCAAACCATAAAAACAATTTTGTTGTTTCAATGCGAGCTTAGTATAACATGTAAAGAGAAACTGACAATATTTTAGCCAGGAGAACACCAACGATACAATCATATATCAGATAGTCTCTTTAGTAGAGATAAGGTCACTCATATGCTTCAAAAGAGAATTCGACGGGGATTGAAAAAAAGAAACAAGAGTGTGATGAGTGGTTTACCGATTTTTTCTTTCGATTGTGATTCGCACAAATATTTTCTTTCTCGAATGAAGACAGTTGGACCATATTAAACAGCTTTCTCTTTTACTGCATTAATTTATTCTATTTTTAAGTATGTCGTCCGTAATAAACTCTAATGTGTAACAGTTTTTCATATCTGTTAATTTCTTCAATCACATTCCTCTTTCTTCCGCATTTCCCTATACAATTAACAAATAAAGGGGAGTTATCAATTTCTGGATCACCATCGTTTAGCCTGTTACTCCTCACCTCCCCCCCAAAAAAAATCAGCGTAGTTTTACATCTTATGTTTTCCACTCGTGAAAGTTTTTTAATTTCTTCCAGTTGTCAATTTATTGAATTCCATCATTTTCTCCCCATACGATCAATTGCTATATTCTCTTACAACGGCTTTCTTTCTGTCCTAAGCAGATGTTTATTTGAGATAAAAAATGTGAATCTGCCATTCTAATTTTCCCCATGTCTGATTTTACTTTCATACTTGAAGTGCTGACTTTCCGTTACTAATAATTCTACTGCCCCCGAAGTATGATTCCATTTCTTCTATGATCGTTAGGTTATGACTCGTAATTCAGGATCATGATAAACAAGAAGAAAAAGCTCTTCCAATAATACACCGGGAAAGCCTCAGAATTTTTGATAAACATAAAAAAGAAGTAAAAGTTGTTAAACAACAAGGATACAGTGAGATTATTTACATAAATAATTCTTTAAATAAAATACAATTGTAAATTGTAATTCTTCATAGTTCTTTCAACTGGTGAAAAATGTTTAATTAGTAGAGTTTTCAGTGCAGTATTAAATTTCATGTCATTTATATGGCTGATGCACTTACAATGTTTTTTCAATAGGCTTACCTAAGATATTGTCAGTTAAAGTGATGACAATTCCATGTGTCCTCAGAAACAACATGGAAATTATTTTCGTCAAGTTTTATGTTTTATTTATGTTTTTAATTCGTGATTATGAGTGACTAAGCCGTCGAAAGCGTTTACAGTGGTCCAACTTTTTTCGTTTCATAATTCTCAAGCTTATTCTGGAGTTTCAGCTGTCGTAACTTTTCCGAATGCTATTAGGTTATAATACAGAAATAGATTCCTAATATCAGTGACCCCGAAATATAAATACTCTTGCATTTCAGGTAGGATTTTTCGAAAGCCTTGTTACATATAGCAAAAAATATTAAAGAAGTCTCGGCAGGGCATGTTAGTTAGTTGTATGAAAGATCTTGTCAAAAAAGGAAAAACGGAAAACCAGTCGATAGCGATCGCCGGAATAAAAAAATGCCGCCGAACATCCTGCGAAAGGCCCAGGGAGCCAGCCCCAAATGTAAATGAATGAGACGAGTATCGAGCGCTTAATTGCGGAGAATGAGTTGTATGTGGAGAGATGAAGGAGGTCAAACCGACCAGAACCAGATACGCTATCTGTTTCTGTGAAAGGAAGTCAGCTCCGGTATGTGTAATAAATTTCAGAAAAATCTCCGACATATCAGCAGGGAAGATTTATTGTGATTTCTTCCTCTGCCTGTAGGTTTCCGTAGAGACGTGAATAACCCCGGACTGCGGATGCTTTCCGATGAATCTCATTTTTCAGGTGATATGATTGGCATTTGTGTGATCGGAAAAATTATGTACCCCGTGATTATTATTTATAATTCCTAATAATCAGTCTTTCAGCTCTAAATTTCGAATAAACATGTTCTCTGGCGTCGTAAAATGAAAATTTCTATTTTTTCTGTAACTCGTCAATATAGTTTTTATTGGGATCAAATTTTGCCTTTCCCTTCTTGACTACCTTTGAGACGCTAAATCGTTAACTTTTGAATATTTTATTGATTATATTCGTTGTAAAGGGTGGCATATATATTTGTGCGAGAATTATGTTGTTGTGTGCTCAGTAGCGGGGACTTAATTATTAATTTTTTAAATGAAGTAATTTTTTTTAAAATATTGATCTATATAAGAAATAAAGTTTGATCTACAACGCTGAAAATCCCTTTCTTAAAAATCAGTCACAAAATTAAATACAAACCAAAATTATGTATTAATTTTTTTAAAATTCTGTTAAAAATTTGTAGAAATGCTTTCGCCAAATGCTATAGTCACCTAAATTAATTAATTAATTAAAGCGGGTCAAAAATATTATATTTAAATTGTACTTCATGAAAAGTAATTTTGATCGTAATTTGGTTTAAATAATTAATCAACTGCTTTTTAATATAGAAAAAATATTTTTTACTGAGTTAATATACAACGAATTTCATGCCTTAGGTAAAATTCCATTAATATTTCATTTAAATAGCACACGAGAAGAGAGCAATTGAAATTGCTCTCTCAGCGTCGCCCTCGTGTTTTATTGTGCAGCAGAGACTTTCTTAACTGAACAGAATCATGCACTTTTTTCTTCTCATGTGCCTCCCAGCACAGGCATTTTTTTTTCATTTGTCTGAAGGTGATCAGCATGCCTCCTTTTCCTCCTTCCTTCCTCGGCCCAGGGTGCTTGTCTATTCCTACTAACCCAAGACTGTTTACTTAATCAAAATTATCTTCTCTTTCTGACCGCTTCACTCCCTCGAATGCTGGCACGCGACCTCGTGGAATTATTCGGATCACCCCACCACGTGACCATTGTTTTTCTCATCACTCGTGAAAAATTGCACCCTGAGAAGGGTGACAGGTGACGTAATTTTTTTCTAATCTCAGGAAACTGATCGACGCCCTTTTTAATCTCAGGACAATGGAACGTTTTTCGCCACCACGGCGCCTGGTTTTATTGCTTTGCATTTCAATTATCTCACCATATAATTACGAGTTTCAAATTAAGTTAAGATAATTATTAGAGACTAACGAGTAGGATTAAGAAGACTAGAAATAAGATTAATGTAAAAAGAAGGTAGTTCATTCAATAAATGTTTTGTTGCCTCGCATCACAGAGGTCCCGGGTTCGAATCCTGGCATGGGCATGGATGTTGTGTGTGTGTGTTCACACTGTAAAATCTACAAATCATGAGTTCCCCTACTGTAGTCGTTAATAACCATAATAGTTGATGCGACTTTAAATAAAGAGAGAAAAAAGTTTTATTATGACTGAAGTTATGTTGAATAAACAATTCTTGGGTTTCCACCCGGGTAAAATGGAGTTTAAGCCACGACGATTCGATGGCGTACTCTGCCATCGTTCTCAAGTGAAAGTGAAGTTATGTTTATTTCATCCCACTAAATATTTTTCTATAAATCTGTCAAAATTAAGGGCTCTGAAATGTTAACTGTCATTTTGAATTCTAAATTTAACTTTGGCTTATTTTGGATGTATATTAAAGATAGCCTCAAAACCTATGCAGGTTTTTATGTACAAAATTCTCGTCCAAGCATTTAAATTGAGGACTACGGACGTCCGCTATTTTTTTTTTTTGTGAGGCGATATCTTGAAATTTCTGCGGTGGAAAGGCGATAATGCCGACTGGGTCCGGGAGCCGAGTGGAGAAGGCCGTGAGCCTGAGGTATTCATGCACGTAACGCGGGTCAGACGTCTCGTATTTTGGCAAGTTTTTGTACCTGCCAGAGTATCGGCGGTGTCGGGTGACTGACAAGTTGTCAACTGACCGTGCACCTTGCGGTTTTAGCAGTCGTACCTCACGCCCGGCGCTGCACGATACTCATTACCTGCCCAAGTGGAAGGGGTCAACATTCCCAGGACTTACAAGCGGGGGCAAAATAAAAACAGTCCTGAAGATGGCGAAACTGGTAATCGAAACGCTGCCCCTCTCGCTTTTCTAATTATAAACACGAAAGGAAACCAAAAATATAAAGTCATAGCTTTATCGTCCCCCCACATCCATACCACAGACAATTTCCGTACAGTTAATTTGCTGTGTTCACTTCTGACATTAATATTAAAACAAGGCTTGGCAACTTGTAGTTGGTATAGAACCCAACTTTGGCAAATGAAAAAAGTAGTTTTCATTTAATATTGTGCTATAGATTTTACATTTTTGGCTGTGTGCAAACATGTTAATATCAAATTATTTTTTAAATAATTTCAGTGATCTTACTAGTCAGCCCATTTACATAGGTGACAAATCGTTGATAATGTTCAGAAATAACCGAATTAGTATCATCACAATAATTATACAGACTGATGATAATTACTAATATGTAAATGATGTAACGAATGAATTCGGCCTCTTAAGTTTATTATCCGTTAATTATATACATCGTCTATCATATGATAGAATAATATTCATCTGATGGGTGAATCATATAAAAAATATTTTACAATGTATTCAATAACTTAAATATAGAATATAATATTGAGAACAATAGCTTTGGACATAATCAAAAACATCAAGCGGCAAGCAACCATATCAAACCTTGATATGAGTTCAAGTTAATTGGTACTATTTTCGGTTGCAATTTTTTTATCATTAAGAAATACATTTCTGAATTCTTTAGGGTTATTTTCCACAACGTTTTTTTATAATAATTAAAAGATGGAAACTATTTTGTAGAATTTGAAAAAATTCTAATTTTAAATTTCCATTGATTACTGCCTCGACCACGCTTTTAGGATTCTTTATTTTAAAGGCTGCTTCGCCTCTTCTACGCGTCAGCTTAATGACTGATATTTTAAGTTTTTCTAAATAGGTTATGTGCCGAGGCACAATTTCTTACTTTTCCACAATGTTATTCCTTCAATAATATTTAATTTGATCTCTCATTGAATATTAGAGAACAACATCAACTATTGCTCTTCCGAATCGTGGCTATTCTCGTTCATATTTATACACCATTCTCGTGGTAATTGGGAAAGTCCTTCCACTACTAAACATTTTCGGCAGTTCCTGAGTCGAGATTCGTTCAATGATCACGTAATTTTGTAGACGAGTTTACGTGTTTTGGGGCACATAAATTACCGAGGTTTAAAACCTTCTCATCAAAAGGATGTTTGTTCTTCAGGAAGCAACGCCAGCTCCTGATACCACGGCTATTATTGCGACACTGTGAGGACCTCTTTGTTTTTCTTTTAAACGGAGACGCTGATCCTACGAGACCAAAACTATGCCATTGCCCGACGTTGTTAGCTTACTTATTTATATATTTTCTAGCATTAGGAAATGATTTTAATGTGCAAAGTACAATTAATTTTATTTACAGATATACCAGCGCAGTATATAAAAGTTATTAAGTATTTTACAATTTTTTGTAATATTAATTAATATCAAAATTAGACTGTAAACAATAATTTTAGTCTTCAACTCTAGGAGAAAGAAAAAATGTGTTCATGGGTGAGTATAGCTTTGAAAAATAAAAAAACTTCGCATGGGAGAAACATAGCCGACGTTCTTAAAATACAGTCCTTGCGACTCGTTTATAAACCATCGATGACGAAGTCTCACTGGCAAATTGCAATGCTACAAAAGAGATACTTAGGAATGGATGGAATAGAAATACTTTCAGCCTCTTCCTTCCTTTTAATATTGTCGTCTCAATTACGTGGCTCTCATTTACAATTATAGTACGTCGTAAAGAGTTCAATTTCGCAAAAGAAATTAGACTTCAATGTTCATCCAATAAGTCAATTGTTTTAAAATTCAGTTCATATAAAAATACGGGCCAATTTGTCAGCAAAATTTTTAAATTAGTATTTAGTTAATATAATTAGGACGTTTTTTAAATTATTGTTTCGGCCCTGGCTGTCACTGGACTCAGTCCACGACGCAAAATTATCCACAAGTGTAATATCCATTTCATATCTTACCTGATGACGACCAGAAATATGGACGAAACGTCGTAATTATATTAACTGGAATTTTTGCTGCATTTTTTATTTATTAAATGTTAATCAGTACGTGTTAGCAAATCCTTATCCTTCTCATTTAACCCCATATTTCGTGAAAAAAATTATTGAAACCACTGACGTTATGACTGTTTAAAGTTATTGAAAGATAAATCGGAGAAATTTCTGAAATGGTTCAACCATTTTTGTGGAGAGAATAGCTTTATATATTTTGCAACATTATGATGATACAGAATGAAAGGTAATGATTACTAGAGTGATGTCGAAAACCTTTCGTTTTATATAATAGAGTGTAATTACTAATTATTATGAAAACACGTGCACGTAATTTGCATTAATTGGGAGATGAAACAAAATTTATAGTTGTAGGAGAATCTATTGTTTGATAATATATACATTGATTACGTAATAACAGGAAGACACTAATATGTAGGTAGCTTCTCGTGCACAAGCAAATGCAGACCAGTTTCGTTAGAGAAAATAAAACGTGTTTGTGCCTAATAAATATCGGAGCCAAACTAAAATGCGATTAACGCGTATTTTACGAGCTGAATAAAAATAAAAATACCACTCGACTACCCGCGGTTTAGCTGTTAGACGGGTGAAAGAATGATGATGACGAACGGTATCCGTTTACGTTGGTAACATTGTCTGTTATGGATTTATAAAGTGGAAGAAGCTACCTGGATACACTTGGGAGGAAGTTGTTCGTTTCCTTTAAACGATTGCAGTGACAGTTTGCTTACTAACACGTGAATAAACTGCGTCGTTACTTTTAATTCTCAGTTATAAGATTCTACTCAATCATTCAATGTAGAAACTTCAGACTTCCAAAGCAGAATCTATATTTGTCTCGGACGTTTTATGAGTTGCCGGGTTGTTAATCTTTTTATTGATTGCTGTATATGAATTAATACTTCTTTTCTTTATAAGACTATCGTTTCCGTCCATATGGATACTTTCCCGAGGTGAATGTGGTTGAAATTATACGCAGAAAGAAGCACTAACAACTTCATCGACCCTGAGAAATGGCCGAATTCTTCCATATTTAAGGATGTTTGCGTCTCTCCACTCGAACCACGACAGGGTTTCTTTCCGGGTTTCAAGGAACATGTCGACAAAATTTGTTCGTAAAAATTGTTCCACGACATTAGATTTATATACACATATACATATTTGAATAATAAATATTCATTATATTTTATTAGATGTATTAAATCGTTACTTTTTGTCGTTCCTTTTTTGTTGGGCCAATATATTCATACGAACCTTAATTGAAATCTACTTTTTAAAATAATACCAAGTATTTTAAAATTTAAAATAGCCGCGTTGTAAAAGTTTCTGGTAAATGAGCTTTACTTGGGCTGGATTAACACAAGCAAAAATGAAGAAGCTAATTTCTAAATTCTCTTTTCTCCTTTTATTATTTTTTTTTAAAAAAAAGAAAATGTAAGTGCCACGCGAGCGCTCGTGTCGCAATTTTTCGAGGGACAGAGTTACATTGAAAAGCCGGGAGGAATAAAAAAATAAACCTGCATGGAAAAACAACACCAGGTCTGTGACGCAATGTCTACGCCTTCGCAAGAAACCAAATGCGACGGACGCCCAGTGACGCGGAAATTTTAAAGCAGGTGAAACTCACCATAACAATAGATTCGTCAGGTTCTACGAGAAAAAGGTTTCGCCCCAGATATTAGAGTAGCGAAGGACAACGCTACGATCAGTAGTTCGAATGCTAGAGAAGCGGAAAATAGCTACAAGGTTTTTAAGGCATGGCTCCAGATAAGAGGGGGAACACTACATGAAGTATAATAATTTAGAATTTTTTTGGGGCTCGATTAAGGCCACAATTACTGATAATATATTTTTAAATGTCACAGATTCGACCTGATTAAGTGTTTATCTCGTGTTTGTACGTGGAAACTGTAACACTCAGTAATTCTAGTAGGTAAAACGTTCTTCGTGTCTATTAGTCTGTCCAATTATCTCGTGTTATAGAATTCACTGAAAATATTTAAATCTTCTCTAATTATGTTGTTGTTGTTCTGGTATTCAGTCCTAAGACTTGTCTGATGCTAACCTATCCTGCGCAAACCTTTTAATTTCTCATAACTAGCACACCCATCATCCTCCCTAATCTGCTTAACGAATTCTATCCTTGGCCTCCCTCTTCTGTTCTTACCCACACACACTTCCCTCTAACGCTAATTTTACAAGACCCTCGTGTCTTAAAACGTGGCCTATTAATCTATTCCTTCTCTTGGTCTACTCCCGCCATATTGTTCGCTTTTCCCCTATTCTGCTTAGAACTTCCTCGTTTGTAATTCTATCCACAAATCTGATTTGCAGCATTCGCCTATAGCACCACATTTCAAAGGCTTCTATTTTTTTCCTTTTCCCGACTCCTATCGTCCACTTTTCGCACCCATATAACGCCACGCTCCATACAAACATTTTTAGCAACGATTTCCTAATATTCACTATTTATGTTATATATAAATATATATTAATTTTAGAATCCTGGATGAAACGTTCTGGTTTGTGTTTGTAGTTTATATTGTATTTTTTTCTCACCCATTGTCTATTTTATTTATTTAATCACTCTTCCGTATTCTTTCACGTAAGCTAGTTGAAACTATTTCCTACCACATTTAACAAATAATTAAACCAATCACACAATTTTTCTCCCTGGTTCTTTATTATTGTTCACCGTGCTGCCTAACCCAAAACAAAAGAAAATAGGACTTGAGAAGCAGGTTATCTACTCCGTCTTCCGTCAGAGGGATAGACTAGGAAGCCTCCAACACTTTGAAACCTAATTGTGAATGTGGAAGAGCTTTCCTACTTCCACAACGGTCGCCGACCTGATTTTGTGGTCTGAGTTCACCGTTACGGAGAGGGTTTATTACGTACGCATCTTCCGAGTGATGGTTCTCTCTGTTTTGCGACGCAGAACCAACCGCGTTCGTATGTGACTCTCCACTTCCAGCTTCAGATAAACTTCTTGCGCTGTCGCGGAACTCGTAACACGGGAAGAAGGTAGACGGTTTGATTCTCAGTGAATGCGGAAGCAGGAATATAAAATAATGTCACACGTGAAAACGCCCTTAAGGCTGTGTTATAATTTATTAAGGTTATTAATTTATAAAGTGTTAATACGCCGGCCACAGTGGCAATTACGGAAAATTGGGATGGAAATTCTGCGTGAGGTTCCGACTTAGTCAAATTTTATGTTCTGTGATTAGAGGGTCATTGTCCTATGCGAACCGGCAATAATGACGGCAGCGGTTTTATTTTTTTACATATATTGTCATCACTACATTATGACGGCAGCGAAGTTCAGGAAACACACGCAGTATTTAGGGCAGAAAGGTTGAAAATGCAATTCGGATCGGACGCGTCTCTGAGGTGCAGCCGTTCGGGTCGCTGTCACGAGATTTGCCAAGGACATGAACCTGCGGCCAACTGATGTAACGGAATTTATTTTTATTACTTTCATAAAGTAGAATAGATTTAAATTAGTATGAATGAATTCAGAGTCGTTTCTGTAACTCGTTTCTTTCGCCAGGTACTTCAATATGTATACAAGAGCCGCTCAAATCAGGTGACGAACATAAAAGCTATAACTTAATTTTTGTCTGATAATTGACTATCTTTCTGTCTAATTAATGAATAACTAACGATTCCAATAATCTACTTGCACCGAAATGATTTCGCTTGTAACAATAGATTAGCTTCGAATATCCATGCTCAAATAAATATTTTCTCCAGAATTACCAGTAGTTTTAAATTATTGAATGTTATTTATGTGACTGAGATATAATACACGGCATCTGCTTAAAAATAATACGATGCACTCAATTCTGAAGTGCTTGATTTTTACACGCGTACACTACATATAAAGTTACCTCAGGTTGTAAAAAATGTATAGCTAAACGACTCCTTATTATAGCAATTTTTTACAAGCATAAAATTAAGCAGTCAATTAATTAACGTCTGTTTTTATAGATAATAAATTAAGGAGCAGTTTTTACTGACACAGTTTTTCCTTATTTTAAACAACGTTCGGTCTCCATATTTGGGACTTCTGCAAGCGTTTAAGTTTTATGAAAGAAAAAAAAATGCCAAATGTTTAAAAATCCAACCTTGACTGCCTACAAGGGCAGCTTTAACAATGTGTCGTCAGATAAACGTAACTATTAAAGTAATTATTTCTCACACACTCAAAGAGAATTCATAACTCAATAAATGGATAAGAAGATGCTTCAATTAGACTACAGTTACGTGCTAGGAATAATCTTGGTAGACTACTGACGTACACGAGACAATAAACCTCTAACAAAGAGCTATAAGTTAACTTTCTAACCGTCAATTGCCCCACTCTGTTTGCTCCCTTCACGAGCAGAACTAACTTTTGCTGTTATATCTGACAGCGAGGTCGGTCGCTAATTAAGTTGAACCAGAGAAGACGTGATGGATCGCGATGATAATCACTCTATTGTCCCAAAAGACCGACGAACGGAGGAAAGATATGGCTCTCGAGACCTTCCAGCCGACCCCGCGCGATGTGTTACATTCTTCTCCGTCATATTAATGGTGCAAATAAGAAAGAATGGATCGGCGGAGAGAATGCGCCCGATTAATCCAACGACTCGAAAGGGAGAATTTGAGAGATCGAACGCAGATGGTGCGAGGACTGCACACACCAATCTCTCTCTCTTCCTCACTACATCTTTCTGTTTCACCTTTTGGCTTCATCAAATTACACAAAGATCATACCCAAATGTTTTCCAGTACCAATACTTTTTTTAGAAAAATAAATGTTTCAATTGCGGTTTCTGTTACATCGGACCAACGATACAAGAATTACGTAACATAAATCTAATTTTAAGCTGTAGTCCCGTACCCACAACCCTATCACTAAACATTGCGTAAAATTTTGATTTTTAAAAACGCCACTGTTTTAGACAGGGAACCTGAAATGTTGCTTATTAAAAATCAACCAATATATTAAGAATGGTACTGAAAATAATACCAAGTTAAATGATGATTATTTAATTCATTGGTCACTTTTCGTATTTGAATATGGTTTTACATCGTTGCTTTAATTTACAGTTCATGTGTATGCGTGAAAACGTCTATTTGAAATATTTAAATATTTTTTTTGCACCTCAAGAGGTTCGAGAGAAAGGAACGGCTCATTATTTAAAATAATTTCTAAACTATTTTTATTTAATTGGATTCTGTCTGAATTGGTTGTGTTATTTATTGAATTGAAGGCACCATTCACCTTTTACAATATTTATCAATGGAGTTTGACATTGACGACGTGTATTATTTTTCCATCCGAGGAGTAGAGCACCGTGGGCGATTATGAGAGAGAGAGAGACTTGAGCTCCCCGAGCGAGCCTGAATGATTCCCCCCTTCAAACACACCGCATTTGTGAGAAGTACTAGTATCGTTGTATAGTTAACGGGGCCTGCTTTGCGGTTTGTGGTTCCTTCCGCTCTGGGGAGATGATGTAGTAACAGTACCAATAGTGATGGAAGCTCGCCGTTTCCAGATCGTTATTTTGTGAATTCCTAATATAATACCGTCCTCCGTTCCTCGTCAACTGGGCCACGTCTTTGCGAAACTAATTTCAGCAATTAACATATACACGGCAATGCAATGTCCCGGTCCTTTCTTACAGGATACCATAATAGTTGGTTAGGATCGGTTAATTTTTCAGACTCTTTCCCGCAAATATTATTTATTTACGATATCGTACACTAAGTGGAAGTCACTCAGCCGTTCCCGTAGCTGAGAAACCGAAACGATTGCGTCAACAATTGGAAATACGATAATAATTAATAGCGCTCTCATAGACGAGAACCTTCAAGAATGAACTGTGGGTTGTAAGGATTGCCACTACAATGCTGTATGGATGAATTATTAATTTTTATGAAATTATTACTTACTTATTTACTTTAAACGACGTTTCATCACGTTTGAGACTTCTTCAGGATTTTAACTTAATATTATAAAGACGGTACAAAAGTCACATAAGTCAGAATAATTCATAAATTTATGGATGCCGGCCCCTACGTTCGTACATGTTTTTTCTTCTACTTAAATTTTTTGTTTCTTTAAAACACCAGACGAAGACCCAAACTAAGGGACGAAACGTCGTGTATTGAATAGATATCGATAAATTTATTAATTATTCTGACTTATAAATCTTATCTACCATTTACTATTTTAAAAAAGTCAGATAAAGCAACTAATGTTATAAAGAAATATTTTAATCAATTATATGTAATCTTCAAACCATTTATATTATTTTTTTCTTTATTTTATTTTTCATAATCTTTTTCATGTATTTGTATCTTCGTACAGTTATATATTTATTGTTAACCAGATGAGGGCTCATATTCGGCTGAATTATGTCATCATATTAAATTCATGCCTATTAAATTATAAATAAAATAATTAAACTACTCTGCCTGAATATTATAAGTAAAATACAATGATTGGCATGAAGTCGAAAACAGAACAATTTTCTATAAAAATGTAAATACCGTATTACCAAATTGAGAATTTAATGTTTTAGATATTTCACATAATATTGAATAAATAAATCTGAATAATATGAACAATATTAACTTGATTTCTTGGACTGGATTTATTAATCGGAAATATGATTTAACGTTGATCAAAAATGTATATGGTTTCAAAATTAACCAAAATTCAAAATATCTAAAATATAAGTTCTCAATTTGGAAATACACGATTTAAATTTTTATGACAAATTATTCTTTTTCTGACTTTGGCCATTCATTGTATTTTATCTATTAATTTATAACTTTTAACATTTGTTGTGTCCTTATTAATAATTAAGTTTATCTGACTTCAGTGAAATAAATTTTTAACTCAACCAAAAAGTCAAAACTAAAATTATAATGCTAAACTTAGAACTGATTAAAATTGGTTCGCCATATCGTTCCTACTTTATCTGTTCACGTGCATATAAATATTAACGTAAATCATCGACTTGGAAATTATCTATTACTTTCTTTTTTAATTCATGTTACAAATTATTTGTAGGAAGTAGGAACGCAGAATTTTTTAATATGTACTAATTTTTTACATTTAAATATTATTTTTAATTATTCATTTACATACTTATTAATAATTGTTACTTCTGAGAAGAAATTCTGACCTCAGATGGCTTCCAAATTTCCTTAACAGGCGTTTATTTCGTATTTCTTTTCCGGGGGAGGAAGCCTAGATCCTCCACGCTTTGATAGATGCCGAAGGGGGTGGGGGATAGATACTACGCACCCTCGTAACCCTCGGTACTAGTCCGACAAACTAATAAAAATTTTCTGCTCGGTAGTCAAGACAAAATATTTGAAGACCTCTGACATACTGATTGAAACTATGAGACGTGTCAATGTAATGAATTTAGGGTTTCCTGATCTTGTTTAGTTTAAATTATTTAGTGGAATAGTGAATACAAATTTAATTGATTTTAAATAGTTCGGTGGGAAGATATTGGCAAAAAGGGGTTGATTGGCAAATATGTGACGAAGTTTCTGTAATCTAAAGTTTATTTTATTCACGTATCTGCAGTCCTGGATGTAGCTCAACTTCTTCTTTTCGTTCGCCTTACAGAGATCACTTTTACAAACACAGACACACACACACAATAAAACACTTTTCTTTTCTTTTATTGACTTAATCAATTCACTTTCTCTTTTTTATAAATCTCGTTTCGCCGTACTTATTGCTTGTAAGTGGCGACTTCAGAAAATTTTCTTAGTCACTCAGCTAGAGGGTGGAAAATTTTCCATTCACGGACACTCGGTTAAATGACTCTTGCCATAAATTTTGTCAAGGTTCTGCGCCCCCGGACACCCCTATTTACCCAGTCTGGCCGCGCATGACGCGGAAAAATACTACACTCAGCGCCCAGGCTTTAAATCCCAAATATTATTAATTTTGCCTCATTAGAACGTACGGGACACGTTAACCATGAAATAAGGTTGAATTTGCTTAATTTAAATAATGTGATTAATATTCTTAATAAATTTTGGCCTTTTAATGAGTGACTAAACGGTTTTTATTCTGATTTCATAATTACGTCATTCTCTGAACTATCGCAGAGTCTCTCTTCCCGTATCACACCTGAGCTGGTTTTACGCCATGTTTAGGCAAGAGCGTTGAGTGGCGAGCTGTATCAGCCTCGTTCATTCTAATCATGGACATGTTTCCCCTTCTAATGTGGCCGAGATGAGCCGCGTTGTTAGCAGTGCGCACTCACGTCGCCACCCTATACTTAGCGAGATCGGTCTTCTTAATGGAGGCTCTCCAAGGCCGGTATATCACACCGGGAGAGACCCCCCCCCCTCCTCTCTCGCGTTGCTCCGGACCCCCTTCAAAATTACACCTGCCATCACGGGCCGACCAATGGACGCGTTGGAAATATCGCACGTGATAAAACACAGAGCCCGCGCACCTAAAAAGAACAGCACGACGACGACGGCGGCGGCGGCGGCGGTGGAGGCGGCTACCTGTTGCGCTACTTCTTACAGACAATTCCCGAGGTAACAGGTGGGTAAACGAATCGTGCTGCCCGACTATGTGCCGGAAATTAGACGCGGCCAGACAATGTTCCACCTGCACACACATTCAAGTAAGCAGCAGGTGGAGGCGAATTTGCAAAGGATCGCCTGAGAGAAGGAGGGGATAATCATATAATTTTTTGTATTTACTTGATAATCCCGGTGGAAGATGGCATAATTAAATTTGCCTATATACTTATTCCCCATAATCTAAACAAAACATTCTTTTTTGAAATGTTTATACCTCAGAAAGAAAGAGAAAACACTAAAAGAAATATATTAAGTTAACTCTTTGAGTTAAACATTTAAATGGGTCTCTGCATTAATATTAATAGTGTTATATGACCAAAACAGTCTTAAAATTAATTTTTTTGTCTTCAGTAGGAAGCTTTCGTCATTATCATTTTCACCCTTAAAAACAAGATTATGCACAGAAAACGTCATGAAAATAAAGGAATTGTATACTTTAATACTTAAAAATTGTGTATATATAAAAACGGTCAACGTCAACGACATCTTGTCAACAATTAAATGCCAACATTGTACAATTGTGTCAAAGTCGATAAAATCAAATTACATCCATCTCTGATTTGATTGATATACAACCAATTACGTTCAATATATATATTTAAGAACTAATAAAAATTTATACAATAAAAAATTAATAATGTAAAAATTAAATTTGAGTCATTAAACAATTTAATTTTAATTTATTTAAGATATAGGCATAATTCTCTCCAATATCGGCACCTTAGTTCCTACATTTAATGTTGTTGTCTCTATTTAGATTAATACAGATGGCCTCAGCAATTCTTAATTTTATTTAGGATGGTAATGTCTTAAAATTTAAAATTAATGGTTTTGTAATTCGCAGAAAACACAGTGTTTACTTTGGATTTCTGTTTTAAGCATAATTTAATAAATCCTTGTTCTCAAATCCATCGTTGTGTATCCGATATATGCTCCAATTTTTATATTCAAAACCTTTATCTTCAATGAGTTTAATTTTGTTAGTAAATTATGTATTTGATTGATTGTTTTCATTGTAAAACTGTAGACTGATGTATTTTCCAAGTTTCAGTACAGTTGTGTAGTTAATCGGGTTTGTATCTGTATTGTTTCACTGTAATGTATTAGAAGTAGGGTCACTATTGCTGACTGTTTTAAAATATTAGTTTGTGATGGTGGTTTAAGTATTCTTGGATTGTTCGTTTCTGGCCTAATTATATTATTCTCAATTTTAAGTATGTCTTTGACAGTCATAATACTATTATTACTGCTATTAATTTGAAGACTGTTTTGGTTAACTCAACACTTTTAAACTCTACCAATATTATTATTAATGGATAATATTCAATTATATATAAAATACAAAGAGTGGTGAAATGTTATAAATAGAATAATTTAATTTGAATAAAAACGTTTCGTCCCCAAAATGAGGAGACTCTTCAATTCATCCTACAAAAAATTATATAATTACGTATACATAGTTTAATATATAATTTATAAATAAACGGGGCTTGTTGTAGTTACGTACAAATAAAATCTTATAAAATTCAATGTTGATGCCTTGACAAGGGAAAAAAGTGCCAAAGAAAGTAACCGATATTTTTTATCTACAAGAATTGTATTTCAAAGTTTCAAGAATGCACAAGGAGGATTGCATGAGATCTTATAGATTGAAAAATTACTAGGTGGGATAGAAATCAAGAACGGTTCTTTGGATTTCCACCCACGTAATTTCCGTAAAAGGGGCGTTTCGACGGCAAGTAATGCCATATTCTTTTCCAGGGTGAAAGAAATCTGAATTAAGAAGGAATTGGTAACTGTTGAAACGTCCTTTTGTAAGGAAATTGCGGGGCTAGAAACACGACAATCCTTTCCACTGAGAAAGGCTACGATCTGGAAATAAATTATTTTGGTATGTTAATAGAATTCCGTAAAAGCAATGTTTCAAATAATAAAAGCCAAATTTTAAAATCCTTTTTTTAATTACATATTGTTTGTTGCAAAAATGTCTGTTCCTCATGTCTCTTACCATTCTTCATTGTGATATTTAGAAAGATTTCATGCGACTCTCACCAAACAATTGTGGGAAAATGGACATGGTTGTGTATGTTATGTTTGAGGACTTCAGAACGTAAAGCTTGTACCTACAGCATGAACCAATAAACAATAGAGGAGATAAAGCTATCACTAAACCGTTGAATGTAATCACAATATGAGAAGAGTGAATGATTATGAAAAGGGAGAGAAATGTGTAGTGGAAGGAATATAAGAAAGGCGTAAGTAGCTGATGAAGGGGAGTAGAGTTAAGAAAGCTAGGGACATGAAGACACCTCAAACGAGGAAAATCGTGCTAGAGGGAGCAGGTAGAGCAGCAGTGTAATCTGTTAGGCTGCCAGTATCAGGTTTTGTTATTACGACGCTCTCGAATCACGAAGGCAATCGTCAAGCAGTAGCAAGTAGCAAGGAGGCTGTAATCTACGTGCAGCAGCGTGAAAGGGAAAAGTTAATTGAAATGATGATGGAGGCGCCTCTTCGCCCACGCCCACGGACAGAACCATTACCACAACACAATTTAACCTCTCCTAGGGTCATTAGTAATCTGCGTTTGCGTCCAATCACATCAACGGAACACTTGTACCGTCGTTAAGCAATAATAATCAGTAGAGACACTTGTCCCAAGTTAGCTTCTTTCGGCAAACGTTCCCTCAATGTGAACGGATGGGGAATCAGAGGTGAGCTTCGGAAAATCGGGGGAAAAGCTGAAGTTGATGAAACGCGCTATACAGTAATAATGAGTAGGAAAATACAGATTAACAAGGAAAAATAATTATAAAAGAAAATGTTAAAAGAATAACAAGATGGAACGATATGACAGATTGGAAGAAGATGGCGTGGTACAAATTTACTAAGTACTTGCGTGACGGGTTGAGTGGATGATATGACAGGAAATATTTCTTGCTGATATAAAACAATAGGCTTAGATAAATACATAAAAGGGTATAAAATTAATTAACGACTTTGAGGTGAAATATAGATTCCATCAAAAGAAAGCTCAGGAAGACTAAAATCGTAATAGCAGGATATTAGGAAAAAAGTAAGTAGAACATGGTTGTTGATTTAAAAAATAGGATAAAAGTACGATAGTTAAAACGATAAGAAGGAGAGAAAATTAGAAAATGTGTCTATCGAAAGTAGATGTGAGGAAGAAACAGGTAAAACACGAAATCATAGAGGATATGTTAACAGATGCTTCAGCCCAGAGTGGCTGCGGGGCTCACCTGATCATGTCGGGAATGCCTCGCACTCTC
The DNA here is from genome assembly GCA_034510155.1 of Eucriotettix oculatus. NCBI lineage: Eukaryota > Metazoa > Arthropoda > Insecta > Orthoptera > Tetrigidae > Eucriotettix > Eucriotettix oculatus. The sequence goes on from CM067379.1 coordinate 22,452,711, forward strand.
TCTGGGTACTTTTTATAAAAGTTCTCATATGCCGAGACACCACCTATTTTAGGAGGTATATGTACCGGGGTCAAAGACCTTGGGCATATGGCAAGAGCTGTCCGCTAATCCCATTGGATCAGTCGGCCAACTGCCTCCTGAAACTGGTAGAGACACGGAGAAGGGAATGCTGCGTCCCCACAGCAGACTCGTCTCCCGTCATTCGGAAGGGCGTGAGAATAGTACCCAATGCCCGACCTACCTGATGCATGTTTTCTAGGGTTTTCCCTGCATCTCTTTAGGTGAAACACTGGGTAGGATCCTTAAACCATAGCCCGGGGGCCCTAGTTAACCCTTGGCTACCTTGCTCTACCTTCCGCATCCCCCCTTTTCAATTCCCTTCCTATGCTATTAAATGGGAGTTGCCTGTTTCAGGATCACCGTCATGTAGCCTGTTATCCAAAAAAAAATTGACAGATATGTGTCAGCAGAGTGAAAGAAGAAAGACAAACGAAAAAATGACAAGTATCTGTATAATAAAAAGAAAAGACGAGGAGAGGAGATAGAGGGGTATAGATTCAGAAAATACAAGGAATTTCGACATATTTAATGGCGACTATTTATTTACATTATGCTAGTAACGCGCAATCTGCAACTTGATGTGAAGAATTTGGAGAAAGAAACAGGTCAGGAGAGTGGAAGGAGAAAGATAAAAATAAAAATGTCAAATAATGTCTATATAATAAAAAAGGTGTATGCATGTTTGTGTATTGTCTATAGAAATTTAAACGCTTGGATAAGTTCAAGCTAACCTTGGTACGCATATTCTTAAAAACCCGGAGAGAAACAATGAGCAGGATGAGAAACCCCTTGAACAAGCCTTAAATGACTTATATTTTAAAAAATGGAATGTTTGGCAAGAAACGTATTTACTTGTAGGTGTATGACGTAAACAAGGAGAAAGAGTGGCAGAAAATACAGGGATTTCCGACATATTTAATGGTACCCAATATGGCGACAATTTCTTTACATTTTGCTAGGTTTTATTCCTCAGAATTTTTTCGAATTAATCTTTTTCCGGATTAAAAGTAAATTTTGGGTAGGATTAGATGACGAAGGATGACTGTCAGTTATTTGAGAAGATGGCGTTTCTTCCAGTGACATGTCCCACAGAGAAAGAGGTTCCTCGACGTCTCTGCTCCACTTAACCAGTTTCCCCGCGGATCAGAGTCGTTTTATTCTGCTCGGTGACTGTTTGCGTTCGCAGAGTGAATTGATTAATACTCACTGATGATGTTTAATGATGGAATTACTGGTACAAGGAGATTGAACACAGATTACACGGGCGCTGAACCTGCCCCATTAATGTCTTCTCCTTCTTACTTTCTTTCCGTTGTAATCACGGATCTCGGCTTTATAGCCACTGTTTTAACATTGCGCTTGTGTGCCCATGTCAAACAGCGTTACATTTACGTAGTTACGAGGGTAGTTACCGGGGGGGACATCGAGGCTCTTTAATGAAATACAAGACAAACATAAAAAGCAATACGAGCAAGTGGTAAATGTCTTCGATTTACCTAATGAATTAGGCAGACACGGCGGACCTTAAATTGCTGTAATTACGGTAGCCGAACTAATTCACAACTTCAAATGGGTATAAATAACATTTTAAATAAATACGGGAGTGAGAAAAGAAAACCAGATCATCCATATTTATTAACCTGTTTCAGTCAGCAACGTAATTACATTAAATACGCGAGAAGTACTTGGAAATAAATACTATTTAGACACTACAGACGCAATTGCAATAAGATTTTTTAAGAATCAGCGAACTGCCTGTGGGAGTTTTCTCTCGCAGGTATTTCTCCCCAGATGGATTGCGTGGCTTACCCTTGGGGATGCCTCGTACCCCACTATAATTTTTTCAAGGTTATACCAAGCACCTTCATCTATTTTAGGAGGTGTATGTACTGGGGTCGAAGACCTTGGGAATACGGCAAGATCCCATTCGATATGTCTGCAAACTACTTCCTAAAATTAGTTGAGACACAGAGAAAGGAATGCTGCGTCGTATGGAGGGGCGTGAGAAATAGTAGCTAAAAGTCCAACCTACCTGATGCATTCGTGTTCCAGGGTACTCCTTGCATCTCTTTTAGGTGAAACACCGGGTAGGATCCTTAAACTATAACCCGGGGGCCGTAGTCAACCCTTGGCTACCTTGCTCTACCTTCTACATCCCCTTACTCAAATGCTATTAAAGGGGAGTTTCCTGCTTCAAATCAGTCTCATGTAACCTGTTACTAATAAATAAATAAATAAAACGTAGGCCAGCAGTTGCCTTTAAAATGAAACTTTTCAAACATTGATCGATCAGAATTGAATTATATTTTTACGAAAGTATAACACAGCTGTTAAATCTAATTTTTTTAGAGCCTTATGTTGCAGACGATTTTAGTAGCACCACTGACGTCATACGTCCCCTTCCGGACAAAATGGATATCAAAAACATTCTTCATTATTCTTTTATTTATAAATTTATTTTTCTTCATTTCATCACAATACATATTCTGATCTACATTGAACGAATCCCTTTCTTTGCTTTGAGGGTAAATGACGTCAATGGAACTGATAAAAACTCGTTCTGCCCTTTAATAGTTTAGGAAGTGACTTGGAACAAGTGATTCGGAAAGGAGAGGAAAGCAGACAAGGATTATGATATGGAGCCTAACTCGAAATCTTCACAGAGGAGATGCAGAAAATTGAATCTGTCAGGTTTTTCCGATGACTGGAGAGAAGTTTGCAGCTGGGACGCAGCATTCCCTTTCCCATAACTTAACACGTTTAAGAAGTTCCTGGCCGACTATGTCGTTTTATCTATACATAATTTTGATGGATAAAAACAATCTCATAGAAGAAACGAATTTTTTTGCATATGCTTTCATTTAAAAAAGCTGGTATTGGGAAAATTATTTTAAGTCAGTAGTCTATTTTAACTGAAGAATCGTAGTCAAAAAATTACGCTCATTCCAAATGCCTACATAATTTAACCAACACAATAATAAAAGGATGCTTGTATGTACGATTGTATATTCTTCAAACAGGTTTAAGCGAGTGGAAAAAATCCAAAAATTTTGTACACATTATCTTCAAAACTCGAGAAGAAGACTGTCCTGGCAGAAACGTGGCAGGAATTCTAGTTATCAAAATTGGTCAAATTCTGTGACGTCTCCGATTTAAAAAAACAACAACTTAAGATTGTATATTTTCGACTATTTAGAACCGCCTTTAACATGAATAGGTTCACGGAAGCTCAGAAGTTTTCATACTCCTGCAATACGAACTTCAGGAATTATCAGAGGGTTACAAACCATAGGTATATATATATATATATATATATATATATATATATATATATATTTGTACGAGCTATTACCAGTTCTCTCTGCTACGCAAATGTGAGCGCTTATTAATTTTTTCAGATTAATTAACGAGCTAATAATATTATAAGATAAGGAAATTGACTTTCATAAAATTACAATGAACCTTAGTGTTTAGTAAATTTCCATGCTTCTACTGTTTTTGCGCGTCACGTCGCGTTGAAACTGTTCACGCACAACATGATGACCGTTCTGGTGTTAATTCACTTGCCGACCGATGGGGCGTGAATTTATTGTGGAGGCCACACACTCGACCCGCACTAAAAATGACATTACTAATTACAACCAAATGTGCCACTAACCGGATGAGTGAAAATCATTTTAATTCATCTACCGTAACGAGCCATATTTCAACGCCGTCGTGGCGCTGTTGTCGCTGGGGCTGTTATTCCATTCATTAAATCATGAAATGTGCAGTGGGTAATCATTTCCTAAATAATGAACTTCAAAAGCCAGTTATTGGTAGTGCCAGCCAATCAGCCGGTCGCCATTACACCTACCTGACACAATGTCTCTAAACCAACAGGCCGCATAGTTGTGATAATAAATAATCAACATGGAAGAAGGACTCGGCAAGCAATCAGCATTCTCAGCGATTGCCAGCGAATTTGATTTACGGCTCGTTACGCGGTATAGTAGAAAATTAAACTGATTACGCCCCGTGATCCAGTTCTTGACAAGAACTCAGGAAATTGGATTATGCAATTAAGCAAACACTTTAAACCCAAGAAAGGAAAACTATTTTCAACTGTAATGGGTACAGATGAAGTAATTAAAGGAAAGACGTTACGTATTTATACCCCGAAACATTCTCCTACATTATTTTAAGAAATGGACAAGTTACTAGAAAAAAGTAATGTTTTAAGTGACTTAAGAAAAACGGAAATATTTATAGAGATGGTAAAATAAAAACAGTCTCACTAGTCGAGGTTACAAATTTATTGCAATAAACAGGGCTGAATTAAATAAACATCCAATAAGTTACTATAGTATAATTATCATGTAATATATTGAGTTGAAACATTACAAAATAAAGACGTAAAATTGAATAGCATACATTTATATATTTTAATTTAATGACCACTTTTAGAGACAAGTCTGAAACAACGTTTCGCCCTAAATTTGGGACTTCATCAGATACAAAGCAAATTTAAATAAATATCTTCAGACATTTAAACAAAGAAAAAATTAGTAATAAAATTAAAGTCAATAATATTTCGTTAAAAAATAAATTATTCAAATTTCGAGTTATCAATTATTTTGCTTAAAGTATACAAATTGAATATTTAAAATTTTAAAAAATATGTAATAAAATAAGTTGTCTAAACTAAATAAATTTTAATCTCAAAATTTGAATTATTTGTTACTTAACAAATTTTTGTTACTTTAAATTCCCAATTTTTTGTACAATTTTATTTTCTGAAGAAATGTGGGCATTTTATTTACCCATTAATGTATCTATATAAATATTCTATTTCCAGAAATTTTACGAAAAAGAAAATATTAAGCTCTTTTGGTATTTTAACTTCAGTTTATTACCGCCTGCCCATACGTTAAAGTGTAAATATTTTACAGAGAAAACATGGACATTTTTGTAAATATTCAGGTTACTTCTCCAAAACATCAGAGAAAACTTATATTTAAAATAAATTCTTCACATTTGTTCTTGAATATGGCAGTGGTGATATTTCCGCTAGGTATATTTTATTTTCTTCCTCCAATTGTTATTTTTGTAATACGATTGAATATAATTTAAGTCAATATCTTATGCTTTGACTGTTTTAGTAGAGAAGATGGGATACAGTCAGTGACGACTGGCACATATGAGCTCATCTGCTACAGCACACGAAAAATAATTTAGGAGGAATTATTTTGAAAGTGTGAATTTCTGCTTCGATTTCGGAAACTTTAAACACCTGCCTTCCAACCTCGCTCCCTCCCACATACTTCTGGGCTACATTCCTTATAGCACGACAACCCTGTCTGAAATGAGAATTGCGCATGCGTAGAATTTCCTTTCATTCCTCTGCTCGTCCAAGATGTAACAATTATGTGAGAATACAGAAAGCAAAACAGAGCATGCCTCGTAGGGAACAGTTTTAAATGTTTTAGCCGAATTAATGAACAGGTTACTGTTTGTGGACTTGTTGGGAGATTATTTAAAAGAAAAAACATTTTTTAAAGGGGAGCATTTTGAAGACTTTCATAACGCAAGATCCTGCGGGTTCTTCGTAAAGTAAACTTTCCTTATGTAAAATATGTAAGAAATAAAAATATTTTCGTGTTAGAAATTTTATTTTATGTTTTTACAATTTTAAAAATTCGACTCCATTACACGTTTCGTAGGCGTAATTAGAAGTTTTGTATATTACAGGTATTAATGTGTTACGTAAGGTGAATTATCCTCGTAAAAATGGTTCCTTGGGCTGATGTAAACACGAGCCGCCAGCGTTTGGAAAATATATTATACCGTGTGTATCAGTATTTGAAAATATAATAAGTCTGTGAAATGATTGGTTCAGTGAGCCATTTAATTAAGGAATTCTCTTTTATTCGTATGGAGTTATTCTTGTGGCAGTCTGTACAGACCTTGTCACACATTGAGCTGCCTAATTCGCATCCGTCACGAACCTCTCTCTAGCAAATCGGAAATTGGTCGGCGTATTAATACATTGGCACCGCTTCTCCAGAAGCTCGATTATCCCTCGGAGTCGACTGTCAGCAGCTACCTGCGTCTAGCCGTAGCCCACTCTCGCCTTCACACGTTATGGATACGCACATTCGACACGGACTGGGAGAAATTTAGACCTAAGGTTTTTGTCGCGGCCACTAACCAGCAGCACATGGAGGAACTATTGTCACCTCGACGTGTAGGGGAGATCCCGACGACTGGCAATTCAACACACTTCCACAACACAAAAAAAATAGCACTTTATGATAATAGCCGTCCGGATTACTAGAAGACAACGACATATCATTTTCAATTAATATCGTATCTGAGAGAAGATAAAATCACTAAAATTTACGCAACGTTAACTCTTGAAAAATAAACTGTAATAAAGGAGAAATGAATGAATGAATTTATTAATACTGCAATTGAGTAGCACTCGGTGGCAGTTACTAAAAATAAACTTAGAAATAAAATATGTTACAAATAATAATTACACTAATATAATATAAATTAAATCCTAACAAAAAAAAGATAAAAAGTACCCATTATTCATATATTGTTTCGTCGCACTAACTACACTTCACTATACTTCCTAATTCTTCCCAGAAACACGATGCTATTGGCAGGGAATGTTTCGAAAACTTCTGCAGGTAAATTGTTTCAATCCCTTACAGTCCGATTTAAAAATGAAAATTTCCCAACGCCACTTTGCCCAATTTTACAATGATGATCCCCTCTACTGAAATAATTTACTTCTAAAAACTTTGATGCAATATCTTCCCAGGATTGTTGGCTTGCGTACGCTTTAAAAAGAGCCCCGAGACGTAAATTTTGTCGTGGTTTTTCTAACATATCCCACCCTAATTGACAAACCTTCTCATTTCCGTGACCAGGACACCGCTTAACAAATTTTACGTTTAAAAATTGCTATACGTATAATAACTGGATAATTTTTGTTGTTTGTGTCTTTTATTTTCTGTATAAAAATTTTGTCTGCTATTTTTTATGAAAATACTTTCATAATTTAAGACTTACACTCACCTGATGATGATAAATATATAACAACAATAAATCCTTTGACGGTCACGGTTTTAAGAAGTTACGTAATTTCAAAAGCGGTAGCTTTCGGCAGCCAATACTAACACCATATTAATCCTTGTAAAATATTTGTGTTGCTTAACTCATCGTTGGCTAAAACTATTGACCTGGCGAAAATGAATATGGCAGTATAAGCTGCAGAAAGCTTCCGTTTAAAATAAAATAACTTCGTTAAACCGTGACTGTCGAAGGGTTTATTATTATATATTTATCACAGCAAAGAGAGAAAATGAGTGTACAGAAGTAGAAGTTTTTTAACATGATCTTTTCTTGTTTTATTACTTACGTTAATGTTAATACATTTTCCTACATACATTTCCTTTTCGATCCTTTACATCTCCACGTTTCGCAACTATACGAATATTTCTAGCAATGCTTTCCAAATATTCGCACTTGAATTATCCATAAGTAAATTTCTCTTTTTTGCGAAAGTCTTCCTTGCCTGTGCTATCTTACTCTAGTTATTATGCTGCCCAAGTTGAAGAATTCCTTAGTTTCCGTCAAAACATCCCTTCCCTTTGTAATTCCACTGTTTCCCATACTACACTCCATTACCTTGATTTTCTCTTCATTAATCCTCATATTGATTTCCTTCTGAATCACATTCATGCCATTTATTATGTTTTACAAGTCTTCTTCTGACTCCTCTAATACTAAAATGTCATCGGCAAAGCGTAGGGTTTTTATTTCTTCTACTTTCAGTATGATTCCCTTTCCATACACAATAATCTTGAGATTATAAGACTAAAATCTTCAACAGAATGCTAGAGGGAGGTGTGTTTTTCTGCATTGATGCCCTTAAAATATTAAGCACTTCATTTATCAAGAAGTCAAGGACAAACTTAGAGGCTGTCTGAATGTCTTTTCTCATTGCCTTAAAAACGACGTAGCTAGACAAAAAAGTTGAGTCCAGGGTAAATGGTTCCTAAATTATTACTTTCTATAAAATTGTAACATTTACAATTGTAAAAGTCAGTTACACGCCCATATATACGGACATTTATGGTTTGTTTTGAAAAATACGGCCTTTAAGACGTTAAGAAGTCATCTCGCGATTATTAAGCTCGAGGATTATAACATTACTCCAATAACCCTCTGGTGAAGTTCATTCGCTCATAAAAGATGTCGGGCGGACGGGTACTTTGAACTGACTCGGGCTCTCCATAACGAATTTCTTCCCCAGGAAATATACCTGTAAGGTGTCGATTATAAATATTTCTGGAGAGTACGGAGATAAACATTTCCTGCGGGTCCTGTTCCATTTCCGCGCGGTTACTTTATGGACTCGGTATTAATTGCGCCTATTGCCAGATGTGAAATTGCCCTGTGGAAGATTTAAGTTGCCACAACTCAAGCTGGCCGCGTGATTTATATTCATGTTTTTGAGGACACCGGGGGGGGGGGGGGGCTTGATGTTGCGTTTTGCCTTTATTCGAGATTACAGTCACGGATACGACCTCACCATGTGGAGGAAAGAAAGCTCCTTTCATTGGCTGAGCGCGACAAACTATATAATAGCCCCAAATGACTCTTCACGGTGATTCCAATAACCTCTGCCAACATCAAAAACTACCTGTATCAGTCAGCTCTCACATCATACATTAATATTTTCCATGTTCATTTTCTGTACTCACGATTTACACAATTTTTCATAAACTGGAACAATAATTACCGTTTCTCATTAGAAGTCTAATACAAATTATAAAAAAATATTCATCTATTATGAAACCCATTTTACACGCGTCCATTATTAAAAATCATTCAGCTTCCACTATTTTTGCCTTTGCTATTCTTTTACCTGAACGACTAGACCTGTTTCTACGTCCATTCACCTCCGAATTAACTTCATATACTCCTTTGCCTTGTATTGCCAGAAACCAACGCACTGGGAATGTAGGTTTTCCCAGTCAATAGATTGAATATAAATTTATCGGGTTTCCACCCGGGTTATATCATTTGTAAAGCACAACGTTTCGATAGCAATCTCCACCATCGTCTTCTGGTGGAGATAGCTAACGAAACGTTGTGTTTTACAAATGCTATAACCCGAGTGGAAACCCGAGACTTTATACTGAATAAAATATAATTTATGACAATATTTACTTAAAATAATACCGTTTCGGTACCTACTGTTACCTTCTTCATACCGTAACTTGACTGAAAAGTTATTCAGTGGAGTTATTAAAAAATTTAATATAAAAAAGCTCTTTCAGTCTGCTTATGAGGGAAAACTAAGAGGTCGTTTCTAATTACAAGTATCACTAATTTTACTACTTAAAGTTTCACTCTGCAGACAATATGAGGAAGGCAAGAATACGTGCCGAAAAGTTATGTTAAAAGAATATTTTTATTCGTCATAAACCACATTTTATTGAATATTTATCAGCTACCGACTATAAATAATTCCAATTTTCTGCGGTCATGTTTATAAATAAAATTCCTGTAAAATTATTCAATTTTTTACCTTGCATGTGTAAGAAAGTATTACTTGTAATTCCAATATCCAACAAAGACAGCCATAAGGATTAAACAAAAAAAAATATTTCCGATGTAAGAATTTGTTTCCTCAAGATTTTTTCCAGTCCCCATACGATTTTGGAAATCTTCCGTGGAACCTAAATCTTAAAATAAAATGACTGAGGCGCAGAGAGTCCGCAACACTCCAGAGATAAACTTTTAGTATATTTTTCAATTACTTAAAATATATTGTTTCCTAAATAAAACGTTCATTAAATTTACAAGTTATTTCGCGAAAAACAAACAAAATAATCTTATAAATGAAATTAATTGCTTTTGTGTAAAATGTCGTACATGTGTTTGTGTATTTATTATCTAAACGCGTGGAGCAATTTCAACCAAATTATGTACACAAAAGTTTTAAATATGCAAAATCGGGGTCAATTACTTTTTGGGTGTTTCCCGCGACACTCTTTGTATCTGTCCTACACTAGAATTTACTACAGAATATATTATGCGACAATGGCGTTCGCTAGAATCAAAAATTATCATAACTTAAGTATATGTTAGTAACATTTAAGCATTAACATCCCGGGCATCACCGGGCACCCAGCTAGTTTTTAATAAAAATTCATACAAATCCTAAATTTAATAATCAATATTTATCATGTCATGGCGATTAGTCTATTACAGTATACAAAATAATGTTTGGCAAAGCGACTCTGAAGATGTGCCGAAATGGATCACCACCGTTCGCCCTGTAACGGCTGTTCCTGGAAGAGAACTTTTTTTTTACTATTATTTAACGTGTGTTTCGACGCTGGTTTTCTTCTTTATAGTTTTGCCCGGGGCGCGCACGAGGAAGGAGGCTTTCACTTCTTCTTCTTCTTCACAGCGTGTTACGTGTCAATAAAGCCGATGGACTCCAGACCGCAAAGCGACCTCAAAGGTCAGCGAGGCTACCTGCTGCTTCCTGTACTTACTGTTTTACGTATTTAGACAAGTTATCAAAACCTAAATCGAGTCTCCCTCCTCTTTCTCACCTGACTGACAATTATTGACGGTAAACTTGAGGAGGGCGTGAAACCGGAGTCGCTGGATTGGGCCACGGGACGTGGAGGTTGTGCGAACTGGCGTCGACTAAAGAAATTAATTGGCCATCACGGCTTAGTTAACAAATACCAGAAAACAAAACAAAATGAGCTGCTTTAATTATCGACGATAGAATAATTATATAATAAAGGTAAATTGTTATTTAAGCATTATAAGAACACCAGAGAGATTTCTAAAAATTAAAACGTCATTATCGTTATAACTGGGAAGCTTACAATAAATAATTCAGCGAAAGTAGGATTTTTTTAAAGATCATTTATAATTTACAAAATCCTGCTATTATAATTTTACAACATAAGTTTTTTTCAAAATGACTATATTTTATAATTACCTTCAGTTTGTGTTAAAAACTATTTTTTCTGGGGAAGGGAGGTGGATGGGTGTAGTAATTTAAGCGAGCAGGGGCCAATGACATTAAAAATGTTTTAAAGGACTCTTCGAGACTTCTAAACGTTTTCGCTTGTTCCAGGTAATATATATGGAGCTTTTTAAAAGGAAATTCGGTGGGGTTGTATGAGACCTGGTGGATGTTATGACGCTTAGTATATACGTCGAGCAGTTGAGCGTAGACAATGTGACTTAGTTTTTTCCTGCCGTGGAAGGATAAGGCCGTCACTACGGACATGTGTGACGAATCCGGAGAGATCGTCGGCCTTGTGGGGCTTTCCCCGGCCCGAAAACTCGGACAATGAACAAACACTGAGCGCGTAATACGGACCAAAGCAGTGAGGCAATGCGACGCCTGACCTACATAGGGTCACCTGTGCCCCTGGAGGAGGAAGGCACCGAACCCAAATCATCAAGATGACAGCGGACTGAAGAGCGAATTTTCCTACTTGATAAACTCGTGCGTTGGAACCACTATTTGTTAGGAGCAATTAATACTTCGTAATTATGACATTCTGTGGAAACACTATTCCAAATTAATTAACATTGCATTACATGAGAGTTTTATAAAGTCTGGAATGGGGGCTTTTGGATTCCTACAGCCACGGACACTGGCCTCTGGTTTTCATGCATACCTCATCATTATCGCCCTAGTTCCAAAAAAATTCCGTAAGAAATATTTCACATACTGTTTTCACCTTTGTACCCTCTGCTACTGGCGCCGTAGTTAACTTTTTTGTCAACTAATTCCCCAAATAGGACCACTGAACGACATCATAGTGAGCCACCTTTTTGTACACTCGAAACTGTCATCAAGCGAAAGTTGCAGAAGATAAAAGAATCACAGAGTCAAAGATTGCTATTTCTCAGACACCTCATACAGAGACCAGCACTTTTCATCAATTCTAGAAATTGGTCGTTAATTTCCAAATAAATAAATTTTTACTTATTAAAAACTTTTTAAATTGTCCGTGAAATTATCCATTAATTCAATTTTTTAAATACTTCGTTAATACTGCAACAAATTTCTCGTAAAATTTATAAACAGAATCTTTAAGATTTTTGTTAATAAATAAACAATACAGCCAATTTATCAGCAAACTAAATTAATATTTATTTAATATATATTTACGAGGTTTCGTCAATATTTGAGGGCCTCATCGGGTAAGTAGACGAAAATTTACGAAAACAATTATAATTTTGAATACAGAATATTTCGTTAAAATATAAGAAGTATAAATTATTTTCGGCCTCCACGCTCGTGCGACATGGAAGCCAAAATTATTTCCTTCTAAATTTCTTGTTTTTTTAAAACACCAGGTGAGGTCCGAAATGAAGGGGCGAAACGTCGTGAAATGAACTGATGTCAATAAATTTAATAATAATTCTGACTCATATAGGCCTTTATACTATTTATTATTTCAAAAAGGTTAGATAATACAACTGATTATAAATTCTTTTTTATTGAAAATTTAATTAAATTTCATTAAATTGACAACTATAAATTTTACATTTTAATGAAATATTCTATATTCCATATTATAAATGTTTTTGTAAATCTTTGTCTTATGAAGTCCACAAATATGGACGAAACGTCGTAAATATGTTAAATAAATATTAATTTTGTTTTCTGACAAATTGTGTTGTATATTTAATTATACTTAGTTGTCGGATAATTGATTTATTAAGATTTTATATTCATAGTTTCTAACCTAATTCTCTTGCTTATTAAAGAATAATAAAGTAAGAACCCTGCTAGAAATTTAATTTAATATTAAAGATCAAGAATTTGATAACGAGTGTTTAAAAGAGAGAAAGAGAGAGACAGAAAAACCCTCGTTCTAGACGTGGCAGCTGATATTTCGCGGTTCAATGCCTTTAAAGGTCATAACAGCGCGGAAACAGGCTATTATTTTAAATAAGAAACCGAAGAGTGATCGCAGCTGCCGACTCTCTGTGGAAAATTTCCAACTTAAAAGAAAAATTGCTCATTACAATCTCTAAATACTGATGCGAAGAGAAATAACGTTAAAGAATTTTACTCAATAACTGAGCCAGTCATCAAATAAATGGTTACGTTCCACTTCTTCATAACGCAAACTGCGGGATTAATACAAAGGACTTAATAAATTTTCCAGTCAATAAACGTTTTCATAGTCCCAAAGAACGTTTAAGAAATTTAATTTAACCGTCCTGAGTCAAAACATTATTGAAAATATTGCTTAAAAGTGTTAATTCCATCGATTAAACTGGTTCATAGCTTTTAAATTATTGTATGTGTCGTGGCTTCGTTGCTGCATACATTTCGTCTGAATGTCGATTTTTTTGTATATACCTGTTGTACATTTGTAAATATTATTTGAGTTATTACTCTATTCAAGGGGTTAATGTAACGAGCCAATCATCAGGTTCCGTCCCTCTCTTTCTGTTTAATTTCGCTCTAAAATAGAACTCCGCGTAAAACTCGTCCATGTATGCAAAATATTATCTACAACCCTCCCTCACCCTCCGACCTAAACCCCACCCCCTTAGAGACGATAAAACCACAAAATTGAAAATATTACACCTGTGTTGTTAAACATAACATTGCCATTCAAAATATGCAGTATTGGCACGTCGTCCTGTATTTTATGGCCGCAGTAATTATTATGTCGATGTACAACTGGGTGTAGAAGGGCGCCTGATGGAATGCGGGGGTTGAGGGGGGTTGAGGGGGGCTGAAGGGGAGTGGATTTGGCTCAATTGCAAGCTGCCAGTTAGTTACACACAGTCCGTGGAAAGTTAACCTGTAATACGTGATGAGTTCTAGTTATGTCGTCGATTTCCTACTAATATACTCCATTAGAATATTAACAGACCCTCCATATGTACTTAACAAAGCGGGAATTATGTCAGTCAGGATACAGAATTATGGAGGACGACAGATGCTATCGACGTTTCAAGGGTCCATTAATGAAGATACAGGACACTTTACAGATGCCAGAGAAAAGGAGAGGAAAAGAGACATCAGGGTTCTATAATCATCCAATTAATCAGAAAAATATAGTTTTGTTGACAAAAGATTGTTATTTGTCTGATATTTTACGTCACTTGGATAATTTAAAATCCTTTGTACAAATTTCTATCCCATTTATTTTACTAATTTTACAATTAATTACATTTATAATTCCTACCAATACGTTAAATAATTTAATTGTTTTTACCTCATTATGATAATCTATCAAAAAAATGTAATATCTTTGTAACTTTCAAATCTGTAATTTTTTTGTCTTATTTTGCAAAAATCCTAAAGATGTTCTCGATACTTTTGATTAATTTTTTCTTGTAACAATTGTTATAATGTTCCATTGGTCAGAACAAACGTTCTCTGTCGACTAAAATTAAGAAACATAAATATTGCAATATTCTCCTATCACTAAACATTGTATAGAACTTAATCGTTCAATTTAATTAGATAGAACAGATGTTATAGCTAATGAAGTTAATTATAAAAAAATATTAATTTCTTAGATCCTTTGTATCTAGTCTGATAATTCTTTTTGTTAATGTAAAACAAGACTTTCCTCAGTTAAATTCAATGCATAATGGCTTATTAATTAGTCTTTGCTAGTCACATATTTGGGCTATTGTTTGTTTTGCACAATAATATTTCAGTCTGGGTTAAATATTAACAAGTATCACAAGGGCTGGTTGAAATGCCTATTTTTCTCTTCCTATATTTTATTGATAATGTTAAGTGGAACAAACTATTAAAGGATTTTGAAGATGACATTAACAAAAAATCGAGAAAGAAGGCTTATAAAGAAACTCTACAGAAGACAGTCAGCAGTAATTAGAATTGAAGGGCAAGTAGAGAAAGCTGAAATCAAGAAAGGAATAAGACAAGGATGCAGTATTTCGTCCATGCTGTTTAACATATATACAACAAACCAGGAAGAAAATTAAAATTGAATCAAAATGCAAGGAGAGGAAATAAAAACCCTACGGTTAGCCGGAGTCAGAAGAGGACTTATAAACCTAATAATTGGCATGAACGTGATCCTTGAGGACGAGTACAACATGAGGATTCACTGTAAGTTAAAACCGGTAAATTATTCCCAGGATCCATAATTGTTTCCAAGAGAGATCTTACAGAAACACACAGTGCTCAGTAAAGGTCGTTAATTAGGCTTACGTATTTGGCGGGTAATTCCGACTGTAAGGCGACGACTGAGAAGAAAGCCTTGGTGGGTGTAAGCATCGTCGCACAGCGTCGGTCCAGTGGGAGTATAGGTTCCCTGTTCACGTCACGCTAGGCTTGTCGCTTTTTACCAAGGTAGACGCTGTTTCCGACACTCTCTAGAACGCACCAACTGGAACGGCGAATAATAACTGCTCTTATTAGGGAAAACGAAAACGGACACCGATGGAAAAAAAATGTCTACGTGTGTCGGTAAGAGACAATAATGGGTGCCGTAATGCTTGCCAATTGTCGACGTTTGGACCCGAACGTGAGATGATAACTGGCCGTGTTGTGACTGTAGACGTAACTCAATCTACGTTTTTACGAACCTCCATTTCTTGTGTCTAAGAAAGATGTGTAACATATTTATGCAGTCTGGACTGCTCGTGATTCTTCAGGATAAACCTTATAACTCGCAGTTGGTTTAGAACAGGTCCCGCTATCACACCTTTCTGAGCCAATAAAAATGAGCAATTCGGGCAACAATTCAATGCATTTATAAATATTTATAAAAATATCTTCTGAACTCTTCAAGATATCGAAATGAAACATACACGAAAATTTAAGTTAAAATACCTGTTTCAATCCCTGATTTTTTCATTGAAATCCGTTAAGCCGTTTCGAAGCATTTATTTTAGATATTTTAACGCACTTAGAATTAATATATATCAATATAATTATCAAAAGAAATATTCACCAATATTTAAGTTAAACTGTCTTTTTTAAACCCACAAATTGAGCCACTTTGGAGCCTATTCGAGACAAACATACGGAGAGTCGGACAGATAGACAAACAGACAATTTATATAATACATAATTTTATTATTGATATAGATTATTAGAGAGATATTATATTTTTAGTCGTATCAACAATATAGTCATTAGCGAAATATACCATTTTAAAGGTACAGTTACATAAGTTTTATATATACAAATTTAACTTTACATTTATACATTGAATAATTGAAATTTTCATTTTAATCTAATTAAGGATACCATAAACAAATTATAACTCAGGGTACTACAGTTTTTTTCAGGTACTTGATTATATTTTCTTGGGCATATGTTTTCTGACTAATTGGCGCTATGATTTATTTATTGATATGCAGACTTGTGCTTCTCCGTCGCTTCGAATTTGATGTCCGTTACGACTTGAGTATTTTTCCCCCTCAGTATGGTCTAGTATATATATATATATATATATATATATATATATATATATATATATATAGGGGATATATTCTGCTCAACATGAAGCACGTATAGAGTCAATTAAATCGAAGTTAAAAGAAATATGTTCCAAGCATGAGGTGCAGGGACGTAAAAGAAGCATGTTTAAATTAGAGGTTGGACAAACGGCGGTGGTAAATGGTCAAGTTTAGCAGTGTTCAAGGGACCATAACAAAAACAAGAGTAACTCCTCAAGTTCAGCCTGGGAGTCAACGGAGTTTTCCTGACTGTGATTGTCCGTGACCTGATTTCCCTACTGCTACGTCTGTAAACAACTTTTTCCTATTTGAAAAAGTATTCCTCTTACACTATTTTACAGTTACCTGTCCTCTTCCTCCGTCTGGCACCAGAATATCGGAATATCCGAGGGCCGTCGCTTATGAAACCATTCTTGACGGACTAACTTATCTTTATTCTGTTACTTATGTTTTACGGTATCCTAAACTAACTGAGGAAGAAACGCCGAGATTACTCCCAAGACGTCGTACTGAATCTTCTTACAAATCAAATACTTGTTCTATCACCGTGTCGCGAGTATTTCGTAACGCGTTTGTATTTCCTGATATTCATGCGCATTAATAAAATTGCACAACGTAGTTCGATTTACACTTTCAAATGATCAACGACTCGTTTTCTCGCAAGAGAAGATTTTTTTTGTAAAGCACGAGAATTGACCAACGACAAACAACCACCGTGAACTTTTTTTTATATTGATCAGTAGATTATAAAATCCGCCTACGTGAGACCTTGATTCCAATCGTTTTGCGAATGTTTGAGTAATCCGGTGTCATATTGCGACCTTAACAAAATTTTAGGTAGGGTTGAGCAAATACATAAAGAGAGTCCGATACTGATTGGCAGGAGATAGAGAGAGTAAAAAAACCGCTTGGCACGGTCACGCGGAACAAAGTAGGTAAAGTAGCAGGTTACACTAATCCTCCACAGACTCGTAAACAAGCTGTGTCTAATGCCGGAATGTTAAAGACAAAAGGCAACTAGTTTGAGGCAAAGGAAAAAAAAGTTTCGAATAATTAATACGGGTTTCCTTGATGAGGAAATAATGCGATACACTTAGCATGTTTATTAAACGTGATGGCTGACGTAGAATAAAAGAATTGGTAAAGAAAAGGTAAGGAAGTGAATGAATAATATTTTGCAAGGAAATAATAAGTGGCGGTGTAGTAAGCATATCTTCAGAAAAAATTAGGTCTCCTCCCAGAATGCAACAAAAATATTCAGTCAGAAACAGAATAAGTTAGTTTGGATAAAGGCGTTTCGTCCTTAACTTTAGAGACCTTTTCAGTTCATCGATGAATTCAAATTCACTACTGCAACATCCATGGTCCGGAAAGTTGCGGAATAAACTTCTTAATTCAAATTAATTTATGCTATTTCTGGTTTTTAGCCATTCTTTGCATTTTATTTACATTATGTTAAACAGTTCTAATCGAGAAATAGACAGATCTATTCATCTTAAGAATATTGATACAATTCTTATCCGTACATAGGTGAATCTCATTTTGGGTATTGTGAGGTAGGGTCCTTAAATTACAGCCCGGGGCCCTGAGTATATCCTTGGCTTCCTTCCTCCTCCTTCAACATCGCTCCTTTTGAAACCCCTTCCCATGCTATTAGAGTGGAGATAATCCACAGAAAGGAATATAATAATAAATTCGTGTTGTGACAGGGATATATTTTTGTTACGAGAACGTCTTGAGAGTTGTTCTCTCTACCAGAATATGCATGTTGCAACTCCAGTTTCACAAGAAAATTGTTATATTATATTGCCATTATAATTGTGACGAAACAAAAATATATAGAAAATTTATAGGTTAATATTTTGAATCTAAGGCATGCAGTGCTTGGATCTCGGTATCGCTCATCGTAAACGTAAATAATTGCGAACTATACGAAGCGTAAGAGTACGAAAACGGTTCTAATGTGATATATTCGATAAAGTAGAACTATTTGCGAAAATTAATCATCGGGTTCGTTTAATCAAGGACCGCTGCAGTTTCATGAATGGCCGATTAGAGGGTTGGGAATTTTTCTCACGACTTGGGCGTGCTAAGTGGGGAACTGTAACGTGTGTGTGTGTCAGAGGCTCCTCGGATCGTTGACCTGGGCCTGTTCCGCACGACGTGTGATCCTGGGACCCGACCGGCGTAATTTGGAGGCAACCCGTAATGGGCGGACGTCGGAGGCCCTCGATGGTCCTCGGAAGTCCAGGTTCCCAGCACAGTGGTCCTCTCAGATAGCCTCTAATCCTGCAGAAGTTCAGCATGTAATGTTCCGATAAAATAGACATTGGAGCTCTCCTCGGTAAAGCAGACTTTCCACCCCTTCACTATCCTGAAGAGTGTTAATCAAATCTTTGCAAAATATTTCAGGACTGACACCATTTTTTCCAGTTGTTATACTTATTACTTCTTGGCACAATAAAAATCCTGTTTATTCCATCCAGGCCAATTCAGAGGTAAATAGATAAATATTTTCGTCACTAGTGTGTTGAATTTCGTTTCTGTTCATCGGACCACTCAAAAGAACTTGGTTGGAAAAGTTATCTTGTCAATCATCCTGATAACCATTACTTTGCAAAAAAAAAATTACTGGCCAGCCTGAAACCTGTCGAATTTATTTTTAAATATATAAACTATAGATTATCTCAAATTAATTATGTAACAATCAATGTCATATCATTAGGATTAATACACAGTTCAGTTTAGTTGTTTTACCTTCTTGTGGTGTACCACAAAATATTTCTGTAATTTTTAAGTCTAAAGCTACTTTTTCTGGTATTATTAAATTGTCTGCTATCAGTAATGTACACTAACAGTAACTGTTCTGATTGTAATTTAGTTTTATCGGCCAAACAAAAAGAACTTTAAATATTATAATTTAAGAACATAAGGCTAATTTTAAACCTTCAATCTGTAAACATAGTCCGATCAAACATTGTTTCGATTTTGACAGCACTCGTATTTTAGACGGAGAACAGCATTTTCGAAAAGAAAAAAGATGTCAGAAATGTTACAAATTTTAAAAAAAACATTCTGAAACTGTTAAAAACAAACATGACACAGATAATCTTAGTTCGTTTATAGATAGGTTATTTCAGTTCTTTGGTTCTTTCTGCTCTATCTGGCGTATTTTTTATATCTTTGGGTCCTCCTGGTTTCAAAATATGTCAGTTACACTATATGAGCCATTTGAGAAAGATGCTAAGCAAGCATCAAAACGTCCCGTCGACATGTCTAAATTTGTGATTAGCTTCTTAAACGTTAATATGTTTTTATTTTTACAATTTTAATAAAGTCTGTTAAAATTGTCGTTTAAATTATATTAATTATGATTTATACCTTCCACTTGGTAATGATGGAAACTGATAAGTAGCAAAATGATAAAAAAAAGAGAGAAAGAGAATCGCTTGAGCATTAATTAATTTCTTTGCTGTTTACACCGATTTCTAGTGTATTATTTCCACGTGTAAAACAGGAACCAAGTAAACAAAATGAGTTCCGGTTTACGTATAAGTTTTTATTGTATTTTAATTTCTTTATTACGCCTTCGTATTGAAAAAAGTTAATTTGCGGTACTAAATTTATAAAATGATTCATTGAGAGAGAATTTTTAGAATTTTAATTTACGAAAATATCAGGGTTTTTTTCTCGATATTCTACGTGTGTGTGTTTACTTCAACCTGGTGACCCGTGAGAGCGTTATGATCCAAACCTGTAAGCTAGTTTCGCAATTAATCCTTAGTTGGATTACTGTGCGTAATCGCAACTGATCACAGTTTACGCAGTTGTGGAACCGGTCTCGTTTCCTCGCAGTCGATCCCACACTTCCAGATCCGAAAGACGCGCAAAGCAACTGTGCGGCGGATCCTGCCCAAAAATAGATCATCGGTCCGGTTTAATGGACTCGAACTCAATATTTTATCTGGCGCTTTCGTATCTCGCAAACTGTGATGTATATTTTTGAACATCTTGGAACCAACTTCTATTGGAGCCGCTATGGGAAAATCGGAATAGGTGACGAGCAATAATAATTATTTTTTAGAGGATGTGTGATGGTAAGGAAATTCTAGTGAGGATGCAATAGCTATCTGGAGACTTTGGACTACGTCCAAGAAGAAGAAGAAACTAATATATGTTAATAAGAAAACTACAGTTGCATGAACTAGATCCAGCCTAGTCCAGGACAGATTCGATACTATCACGGAGTAAAGTATCGATACTATTTTCGTGACACCGAATCCCTAGAGAATAAGGGTCGTCAGTTAAGGTCTCAGAGGAACCGAAAATTTATTCTTCCCGTGATGAAACTCATCTATTAATCATTTCTCTCCTAGAATACGGAAAAGCAATTGGCTTGAAATGCTTTGCTAATTCACAGCAATTACGTGGATGTCAGTTGATCAAGGACAAGAAGAAGATCGTCCACCTTCAGGAATTCCAGTTGTTAATTTAACTAATTGGCTGGAGAAAGATCCGCAAGGTAGTCTAAGTCTGCTGCTACATTTCCGTAATTATATTTCGCTTAGCATGCGCACTATTTTATTCACAAGGAATCTCATGAAGGTTGTCCAAGTTTCTCTTAGTTTTATTACCCGACCTCTGGAGCCGGTGTAATTATTGCAACCCATTACGGTTTTAATCGCAATAACCCACGAATACCTTAACTAACCCGATAATATTAAAAACCATCCCTATATACATAACAGACCTTTCTTCGTGAAACGCTCGGCTCACATGGGGAACGCTCGGCTTTAGCTTCGTCAGAGCAACCGCTTCAAAGTTAGTGTTACTTCTACTTTTATCAATTATATACTTCTATAAATTAGCCTATTGCATGATCTGAAACTTAATATCACTGTCGAAATAAATATCAAGTTTAAATCACATTAGTGTCGAATGCAAATAGATACGCGTGCAGGTATGAAATAATTTTTTATTAATTAAGACCATGGAGTTGATTCCAGAGAGTCGCATTTCAAGGCATCTGTCACAGACTTTCGTGAATATCTCACAGTTATTGTCGACTAAGTTCAAACCGGAGGAACCTTAAAAATTGGGTCACCTGCCCTGATTGCGACCTTCGAATTTGGTCCCACGATTACGTGCTTGAGATTTACCACTGCGAAAGCTCCACATCCCGTTAGCCCGACGATTCTGGGAAGCAAGTGAGAGCGTGAAATCCCGGCGTGCCGTAAGAGAGGGGAAAGGCGGGAGAGTGAGGGGGGAGGGGGGAAGAAGAGTTCATTGATGATCGCCAAGGCCGAAGCGAGCAATGCACGATCCTTATAGGATTTCGTACAGGAAATGGCCAATTTCGAGCTTGGGATGGTCACACGGAACTACAAAACGAAATCAAAAAACAAACATTTTCTCTGCCTTTCAATTTCTTCGGAAATGATGACGCGGAAAGGAATGCCGCAGGAAAAAAAGTGACGTGTTTCTCTTTTGGTATGTCTGTTGCTGACACCGAATTACTGTACACTGACTTGTAAAGTCAAAGTAGAAGGATCAGAGAAGTGACAATTCAAGTTACAATACGGGATACATATTTAAGCATCGGGAAAGAAATTGTGTGGAGTCAAACCGAGACCCTTATTCAGTAAAACGTCTAAATGAACTACAATAAAAAAATACAAACACCGAGGCTCTGGATTTTTTAAAATACATAGATGTTCTAACGAGAGGCCGGATAGTATCGGTGTATATCTGGACCACAGGCAGTTTACCTTACAGAAATTTCCACTGGATAAACAGGTAGGAAATTCAAAATATCCACGAGAATTTGCTAGGAATTGCTTTTGACAAACTGAAGGTTATGTAAAATTAAATAACAAGTGGGGTATTTTAATAAAAATTATTAAAGAAGGCAAATATCATGTATAAAAAAGCTTCTTGTGATATTATAAAAGTTTTTTAAAATAATAATTTTTGTTTTTACAGATGATGATGATGGAAATAATAAACCGAAAGATCCTGATTTAAAATTAATATTAAAAAACTGTTTACAAGTTTAGAATTATTTTATTGTGATTGATTTAAAAACATTTGGGGACACGATGAAAGAACAAAATCCTACATCAGTCACATTCATTATAATTCCCAATAAAAACAGTATTTTTTATTATCAAATTTAATTTTTAAATAAATTGTTATGACCTGTTCCAGAAATCATATTTTAATACAATTTAAAAAGAACAACGTTTGAGTTCGCATTTGCACCATCTTCAGGGTTTTATCGTATCACAACTTAAAAAATTGAAACGTTTGTGATACGTTGCATTTTGATAGTGAAATATTATGACGGTAATTTGAGATAAAACTTGAAGAAGTAACAATTACGTACCAAATCGTAGCGCTTTTAAAATTGATTAAAAATTGAAGTCTCAAATAGTTCATAACATTTTATTTAATTATTACATAAATTTAATTTTTTGTATGACTAACTAGGCTATTTACTCATTTATAATTCTTGAGGATTGAAATATTTTGCATTAGGCTGATGCGACTGTTGCTGGGTAATTACTGAAGTGAAGAAAACCTTATAACAGTCACCGGGTATTCTTAAATAATTCATTACTTGGATGCTTTCAGACTACATTTAGCTATATTCATCCATAACTACATATAGTAAAAATTATATGAATGACAAAATCCTTCTTTGTCAGTCGTTTTATTTCAATTTTGGAATATACTACGTTTCGTCTCTCTTTTGAGACTTGTTCAGGAACACTAGAAACATGAAATTTCAATAGATGAAACTAGGTAATATGCTACAAAACGTTTTATATACATAATTTAAAATCTAGACTATTTGGCAGCCACGTTTTGTATATAAATTTTTTTGTAGAAAATTACCTAACCTCATCTATAGTAATTTCATGTTTTTTAATATACCTGAAGAAGTCTCAAAAGAGAGACGAAACGTAGTATATCGCAAAATTGAAATAAGACAACAGCCAAAAAATAATATTATAATTCATTTAATTTAATTGTCAGGTAAACCAATTATTTATAAAATAAATTATTTTCAGTATTAATTTATTAAATATAGAGCACTGAAGGTATAGATGAATATGGCCAAGTGTAGGTTGAAAGCTTCAATGCAATAAGCTATATAAGAATCTAGATAAGGCTGAAATAGGGTAAATAAATGTAGGATAGTTCAATTTTTCTGTTAAAAATATTTTGCGATTGACAATTAAGTAATGGAAATATTTACTGAGGGGCTCATGAATTATACATGGTACAGGAAGGTTTTACGACCTTACTACACCGTCCCACTGAATCGGGATTTCCAATATGACGTGGTGATATTTTAAAAAACTTCGTAGATCTCCAGCGGTACTTCTTTTCTAAGAATGTCTAAGACTTTGCATATCTCAAAGCAAAAAAAAAGTTTTCAGATCATCCCATAAAAATACAAAGTGATGAAGACAATAATGGCAGATGAAAAGAAATGTTATCAGAATAATACTTGTTTAATAAACGGGGGTTCCACGTCTCTTTTTCCTAGGATTAGACCACCTAATTCAACGGCGATTTGCGCTGGAAAGTTCAAGTGACGGTTCCGTTGAGACGGTGTGGAATAAACGCTGAATCATTTTCCAATGGACGGTGATTCACTCTTTATGCCTCGTCAGCAAAACACGGGTAATGGCGCACCCGTTAAAGAGATTTAGTAAACACACAAACATGGGGCATACCTCCTTGATACTTGAAAAATTTGGAGTAAGAGTGCCCAGTTCGATCTCCAGGAATCGTCAACGGTTCATAGAGGGAAACTTTTTGGGAAGCCTGTGAGCTCAGAAAATAAATTTTAAGGCGTGGAATAAAAAAAGTGAAAATCCAGGTCAGAAAATGAAATTAAAGCAATGACCTCGGATAAACTTTATGCACACAATGTAAAATTTCCTTCCTGGAAAATTTCCAACTGCGAATGGATATTTCCACGTGAGAATATAAAATATTCGGCGCACTGGACACTTCGTCCCCTAGATATACTGTAGTTGTTAATAGGTTAATTAAACATTAGATTAGAAAATAATTCGCAGAATAATGAAGTTATTTTTTTGTAAAACGTTTCGACCTCACGTTTCGGACTTCATCAGGTAAATTTATTCAGGATTTTACAAAAAATAATTAGAAAATATAATGATACGAAATGTCACTTAAAATTAATTATTAGTCTTTCCAGTTTCTTAAATAAACGTTGTATGATTAAAATAAAGTCTTTGTTTTTCGGATTTTCTTTGAAAAAACTGGTGGTAGGTGACGTATTATCTATTTATATCTTTCTACGATGCTATTAAGATTAAAAATTCTTATAAATGAAATAATTCGACTAGTCTGGCTGAATATTATGAATGAAGAAGAATTTTAATTCAAAATAAAACGTTTCGTCCCTCGCTTTCAAGATCTCTTCAGTCTTATTGAAATTTTGTGTCGCTACGGCAGGGCCAGGGGCGAAAACTGAATATTTAGAATTAAATTTAATTTTTTCTGACGTTTCACTATATTTTACTGATTAAAAAAATTCTCTTGATCGTCTCTGTGGCGTGTTGTCTTCATATACATTAACGGCATTCCTGAAAACTATACCATATTTTGTGAGTCACGTTCAACAACTCCATTTTAGTTATACTCAGACGGGGAAGTATTAGTAATCAGTGCTTTCCTGGGAAGTAGGATTTTCCGCCTATAAACTTTTCTAATTAAAACTAAATGTCGTAAGAGTATCGTCAGGCGACAAAAGTTTTACTGAATGAGATATAGAAGGCGGAAATAAATAAGGAAACAAGCAGCAATTGAAATATAAAAAATATTACTATGGTGGAAATTATATTTGTTAAAAATCTTTCCTACATTTTTCTTAGAAGTCCCGAGATTTTTCCCGGGTCATCTGGAAATACGCACCTGTTCTATCGTGAAGTTTATGAAGCCAAATTATATTTCTACATCATGTAAAAAATTAGTAATTCTTAGTCGTGAATTAAGAGAAAATAAGAATGAAGCAAGGCCAGAATAAGATAAACAATTTTTTTTAAATACAAAGAATGGCTAAAAGACTGAAATAGAAGAATTTAATTTGAACTAAAACGTTTCGTCCCCAATTTTCGAGACGTCTTAAGTTCACTAATTAAAATTTCGTGTTGCTGCCGCAACGTCCGGGGCCGAAATTTTAATTAACGTTTTAGTACAAATTAAATTTTTCTATTTCTGACATTTGGTAATTCTTTGTATTTTATTTACGACTTTCGGCCACTCTGTGTTTTATTTATAACATTAAGTCAGTTCAAATTTTTGTTATAAAAACAATTTTTTAGAACAAATACTACAGGACCGTTACTTCCGAATTGACTATTAATTTTGATATTGGCTTTAAGTGGACATCAGAGAAATAAAATAATCTTGTCCTGGTAGGTTGAGTTATTTGCCATGGGGTAATTTGTCGTAAATATGATTTAGCATGGTGCTAATACGAAAAATCCGACACGAACTCTACTGGAAGAGGAAGAAAATATATTAAACGACGGTCTTGGCTGTTATTATATTTAACAACAACAAATACATTTTCAAAATATTTATTTACGCGTAACTTAAATCTCAGATTATTGTCTTTACACAGAATTTTTAAAATTCCACGTTGAACCTCATAATGGAAAGGTTAATAGGAGGATTAGGCAAGTTTCACTTTTCCTATGTAAAGGAAATCCAAAGTATATATAATAGGGCCCTAAGTTTCTCTTGTAGCATGTTGAAACCTTTAACCTTTACTTGAATCCCGGAAGATGGCTGTTGAACGAACGACCTTGCAAAGTGAAATGAGGGCTACGCATCACACCAGAACAAACTCGACGATTTGGGAAAACCGCTGACGGGCAGAGAAGAGACACACGGAATTTACTTACCTAAGCATTAGAAAGCCCCTGAAAAATATCCCAATACGAATGCCCGTGGTAAGTTACCGACACCAGTTCAGGTAGTCATATCTCAAGCCGCGCCAAAGTCACCAAAGTATATGGTGCATTTCCTCTGACTAGTAGACAGCTATGTAGGCGAAATTTCTTACGGCAACTCTTAGCTTTTCGCCATCTTGAAAAGATCAACTCACATGACCTATAAAATTATATGCATACCCTATATCTCAAAGTATTTTCAACCAAACCTAGCGTGATCAGCTTTAAGGGTGGCTGTCAACAATGCTTTCCTTCCCTGGCAACAATGCAGTCTGGCCGTTTGAAGGCCGACTTTGCCGCTTTCTGGGACGGAGATGTAACTTACATATTACAATATACATAATAATCATTTCAATATTCGATGTGCTATAGTTATCTTCTTAGACTGCCCAATAAAACCGGCCAATTTTGGTTGCGTAGATATTCGGACGGACTAGATTTTTACAGTTTGGTAACTGGCCGATATCCGGAATATTAACGAAGATCTTATTTCTTTAAAGACTGTCTTTTTCAGTATTTATTCGTATTCATAATGAATTCACATCTTCAACAGGGACATTCCTTACTCATGTTATATAGAAGGAAAGTATTTGATTGATTGACCATTACAGAAAACAGATTTTGTTCGTGCTTTTCCTCAAGTTTTGTTAGTTCAGACCATATTTATGTAAATTTTTATTGTGTCCTGTTAAGAAATGAAGGCCATTTTTGCTACAGACCCCATGTTGCGTTTTGCGTTTGTAAGCATCGACGATTTTCTTAATTACTCGGCATTGGATTACCATATTCTTTTCAAATAAACTGAACTGTGTGTAGTATTCTGGCCTACAATAACTTTTTCGGTACTCTGAAAATTGGAAGAATTAGCATACGAAAATTCAATTTTTTCATTATCAATTAATAATTTTGTTACATACAGTACATAAAAATAATATTACGTAAGCAAATAGATTTTAGAATTTTAGGCCCGAATGTAATGGATGCATTTTGTACGAAAATAATAGCAAAACCAAAATTCAAAATTAAAAACCAGCATGCGGCCTGCAACAAAAATGACCTCCAATATTTTTAACGGGATACAATGAATTTTGAACTATCAAGACATAAAAAATGCGCGAACAAAATATAAATTATTTCTGAAATGGTCAAGCAACCAATTAGAATAAAACATCCAAATTTATTAGTAAAATATAGCCTGGAGCGACGAGTCGTTAATTTTATTTGGAAAAATTAGCTCTGAATATAATTTAATCTGGAAATAACAATACATAATTCCAATTTTATTATTCAAATTTTTAAAAGTGAAATTTGATTTGTTTTGATATTTTATCTGTAATATTCCAGAAAAAAATTTAATATAAATTTGTTTCAGAATATTCTAAAACGATTTCCAAGTAAGATGAGATTGAGAATTCTCCATTTTCGTTTCCGGAAAGTACGCAGTAGATTTTCTTTAGGTTGTTTAACTGACGTAGTATTACTCATTAATTCTTCAATTTACTTCACTGAGTAATTTATGAGCAGTAAGTAATAAACGGCTATCGATCTTGACTCTAGGACGTGAGAATATTTATTGAGGTGGATGAACTTAAATGTGGCCTGGATGGATTTTTAAAAAAAGAAGCAGATTCGAGTACATTCTTTTAGAAATAGGCTCATACAGGGACCTTAATTAATTGCAAGTTTCACGTCACAATAATAAGAAAAAATAAACACGCCGGAGACTGGAAACTCAGCTTTTCTGACAGAAAAAAGCGGACGGAAAGGAAATGGATGTCCATTTAGATGAGGATGATGGAAGAGGCGAGTAGCTGCCCAGTGTAAATGAGGAATAACCAGACATCGCCTAATTTAGGAGGCGTGACCTTTCAGTTTTCAATACGTTGAGGAGGAAGTAGAGGAGAAGACAAGGTCTGCAAAGCGTTGAAGGTCAATGCTGTGTGACGTAGCTTCGGCGACGCCCGGGGAAACACCTGAGCAACCTGACTTTGAAGATCAGCTCGTCAACCAGGATCACCTCACCAGCTAATACTAAGGCTGCCGTCGGCTATTTTTAGACAGAGCGGAAAGCGTAGCAGCAGAGAGGAATGTCGACATGTGCGTGTGACAGTGAAGCTGCAAAAAGGAAGGCAGAACAAGAGTAAAGATTTTACGACGTGTTAGATGCGGAATGTGAAGCACTACAGCGTATAATAGGCAAGAGGTAAGAAACTATGCGTGACATTTGGCCGTAAGTACGCTTCCACGAAATGACTCATTCTTACGCTCAAAGGCGCTCACGGACAAACACTGATCTGCCACATCATTCATACGGCCGCGTACTAAAGGACTGTTATCTCGCATCCATTGGACTTTTACTCTGAAGACACTCTTGCAATTGAAACAAAAGGTTGCGTGACGTAGACGTTTATTGCTGTCCGCTTGATGGACTCCGATGAATGAGTGCTCGAGCACCGCCAGACACTTCGTTATACTTTAATAGAAATCAAAATAATTATATACACACTGTCGTTGAAAGATAACTATTTATAAATATTAAAAAATAAATTATTTTACGTTAAGTACAATAAAATTGCAGACATGAAACATCGTCACTATATTAACCAAACATTAATTAAACTTTTTCTTGACACAATTGCTCATATTTTCATTAATTTATGATAATTATTTCTGTCTGGAGTGTTTGCGTCTAACCGTAACAAATTTACGAAAAGAAAAACAGTCCTCAAACTTCGTCGACTCTGGAACTCTTAGAGCTAACAATTTCCTTCGGGGAAATCCAGCCCATCCTTAGAAATGCCATCTTCCTCAAAGTTGACCAGGGTGTTATAGTTAATGAAAAAAGTATGGTATTTATGTAAAAAAAATTAATTAATGCAATTTAATCATTAGCAGTATCAACTCTTTCCTCAGCTGATTCCTACCCAGAGGCGTTCTTGCAAATTCTTCTTTTTTCACAATTTGACAGAGTTTATCTTTATAAGTATATTTTTGAAGTTTTATTTTCCCTCTCAGAACCCCCCTAGTAAGGAGTGAATGAATGGCCTTGAGTGAGAAAAGTATTTGTTAAAAAAATTGCATTCACAACAACTACGTTTCGTCGTCTTCTAGGACCTCTTCAGGCATAAGAATTCAATAATTGTGTATACCGTCACCTCCTGACTTCTTAACCCGTGACTAGTTATGTTTAGTTGTCAGTATCAAGCGCTCAGTCTGGTGTTGGGGTTGGTAGCAGGCATAACTCGGGTTTTGAAACCTACTAATCTGATATTTATATAGTTACTTATTGTCTAGCATAGACTGGATATTTATTTTATATTTAAATTTATTAATATATATGCCATGTAGCATTATTTTTAGATATATATTTATATATTATTTCTATTCCCTGTAGTTCGGTCTTCCTGTCGCATTCACCCTTCCGATATTTTCATGTCGGAACGGGGAATGTGGCAGTCTCGTCATTCGGAAGTGCGTGGGGCGTGTACCCAAGAGCCCGACCTACCCGATGCAGATTTTGTAGACTTTACCCTGCATCATAGTGGATACGATACTTAAACTATGACCCAGTGCCTTAGTCAACACCCATGGCAGGTATTTTTCTCCATATTGATTGCGGACCTCACCTTCGGGAATGCCTGTTACTCTCTGTGTTCTTTTTCAATGTTCTCACGTGCCGAAGTACTTCCATTTATTTTTGGTGGTGTATGTATTGGGGTTGAAGACCTTGGGCACGCGGTAAGAGTTGTCCTCTGATCCCATTGGATCAGTTGGCCAACTGCTTCCTAAAACTGGTGAAGGAAGACACGGAGAAGGGAATCCTGCGAGTACACACGCCACGAACACTTTGTAAGATAACTGTCTGGAATTTCCCATTTTACGAGATTTATCTGGGATTTCCGTCTTAAAACACATCATAAATGCTGGGACCGAGCTCTGTTATTACTGCAGAAATAATCGTCTTAACAATATGCCAGACCTAATTAGCAGATTGTGTGGATGCAGAAGCTATAACAAGCGTAATTTCAACACATACAAACGTGTATGGGATTATAGAAAACTTTACCGATAACAAATGTTATCTTTCCCAATTTAGAGATTTCTTGAAAACTATCCGCGCTGGTATTAGAATGTGCTTTTCGTAAGCGGTTTATTTAGCTCTCTTTTTACCTTCGTCCATTGTGCTTTGTACCGACAAGTAAAAAGAAATGTACCGACGATCCTTCTGGATATCTGCTCGCTGACCTATTGGGAAAGAGGACATCCAATAAACGGCTTCTTCGTCACCGGAAGAGATAACGTGGGAGCCGGACCGAGGTGCGTAAGTTCGTCGAACCTGTGCGTAAGGTTAAGCAAATGCTGTTACCGCTGTGTCGCATAACAATACGACTAAAGCTCAATCACTTCAATAATTTGTATGATAACCCGTAATAAGATAGTTATTTATGTACTGTTAACAAAAAAATTAATATAGCCGAACACCTACAAAAAATATGGCCCTTCGCTGGAATAGTTGACAAGGAATGTGAAGTAGGAAGGGAAGAAGGTTAAATTCATACATAGATCTGAGGCTAACAGATATCGTTTATTAGGATGTGTGTGATGAAATTAAAAGCGGTCTCATAAATAAAGTAAGAGAGAAGGGAGCGTGTAGCATATTCATATTTAATTGGCAATAATGAAGAGGAAATATTCGGATTTAACGGCATTTTATCTCTCACTCTCTCTTTATTTAAAATAAGCGTAGCATTGATTAGATTGTTTTTTGGAATCGCCGTCAGCTATACATTTCAGTCAAAGTACTATCTACACGTAATTGGTAAAGAGGACATCCAATAAACAGCTGAAGATTTTTGTTTTTCCTACCTATCTATTGTCTGTTAGTCCTTTATTCATTACTACATCATTCATCGGATCGCCATGAAACTTTCTGGCATAGTACATCTAACGTACAATGTATGTATATAAACGAATGAAAAAAGAGAAAAACATTATACGGGATAGGTTTCTTAGCCCATGCGCTCATCGAGATCTTCAAAAGTGTATGCGGGTTGCCTATAATCTTCTGCTGTAATATATATTCTTTAAATTACAAACATTTCGAGACGTAATTATCGTTGGTAGAGAGGTAACTTTCTGAGAAATTGTGACCATGGTGGCGCAAACATCCAAGCCCATGCCAGGTGGGAGGCAGTGACGCTAGCCACTAGACCACAGGAGGTTGGCTACGTTATTCCTCCTCTTATTATTATTTTTAAAAGAATATCATTTGTAGACTGTAATTACATTTCTATATTATTTACTAATATATTCAAAATTTGTGACTGATGGTTGGCCGGCGAAAACATAACGGCGCGTTGTGGAGGTTAGCAGAGTGTGACGTAAGTAAGAGGCTCGCAACGCTCGAGGAATTAAAAATATCGACTTGTTCCGAGTCACACTTACTTGTTGAAAACTAGAAGCCACGATAAAAACTCACTACAGCTCGAGCGTTGTGAATCACCTTGCTACGTTTCGACCAAGAGACGAGCCTCTTGCTTACGTCACGCTCTGCTAACCTCTAACCTCGCAGCGCCGCAATGTTTTTACCCTTAGTCGACTGTGGTGATTTCTAAAGTTATTATCAATTAACTTAAGAGTCAGTGTCGTTGAACAAATAATTTCTTTCTGCGGAGTGAGTTGACGATTTTTACAGGACCTGAGTTGGTGGAGAGGAAACACTGGTTACCCGTCAGCGTTCAGCGTCGGATTTCCACTGCAATTTCCTCCCCTAAATTGCCAGACCAGCAGCAACCATGTGTGACGAGGGCTGCACTTTCACCCCCGCCCAACTCGGTAAGCTTTCATACACACTATTCGTACTCCAAAACACTTTGACAGCGAATGCAAGTTCAGCTTGTGGCGAAACGTCTCACTGCGTCAAAATCGCATCTGAAGGTACTGCGAGGTAAAAATAACGAGTTTCTTAGGATCCACGAACTAGATAATAAAGTATTTGCAACGATAAAACACATTTATTCGGAATTTCGCGGTATGGAATCAAAGGCAAGCTACGTGAAGGTTACAGACAGGGGTAATAAAAGTCAGACAAACGGCGCTATTGGGGCTTTTACCCACGTCCCCTGAAATTTGGCAACAACGGATGGTAAGGAGGTTGGTTATTACCAAAATTCGTCGTCGGTAAGGGGGGACGGGGACGGCAAACGGCTCCTCCCAGAGAAGTGAGACAATTATTTTGATTGGAGAATATCAAGCCTCGCCACCGACGGAATATGAAATAGGGCAGTGGGGGAAAATTATTAAAGACCCCAGCAGAAATTAATTTCGGACATTATATAAATGTTTTTAAAATTAAGGAGATGATGGTTTGACGGTTAAGGATATGGAGGTTATGATCGGTGGTCAAGATAGAGCAGTTTATTGACAATAATAAATTAAAAATAGGGATTTCTGCTTTTCAGCCTTGGAAAAAAATACTACCTTCATGGAGCCAAAATCACACATGTTTTGATAGGACTGTGATCGTAAAAGAACACATCAAAGGATAAGATGGCAATCCATCTCAAAATGAGGGTGTAACTCAAATTTATCTCATTGACAAATCCTGCAAACCTGTAACGATAGATATATTCTTTTTTTTTTTGAACGGAGAATGATGGAAGGTCTTTGGCCACCACCAGGTTCTGGAAGCCTCGACACTGGGCGCTGATTGTCTTGTTTACACTGACACAGTGAATATCATTACATTAGCAGCACGAAGGAAACCAGTCCTCTCTGATCCTCGTGTTAATTTCCGAAACAACTGCTGTAACCTGACCAGATATAAATATACTGGTTATGCTAATTACTCGCGCGGCGAGGAGTAACCTACGACAAAATATAATATAAACGCTATTTAATTTAACGTGGACACGGATTCGGTATGATACAATATAGATATTTACAAGGATCGTGAACGTGTAATACACCGTATTTATGCCCAGCATCTGTTGCTGTTGTTGCTAACCTATGATTTCTGTATTTCATTGCTTACGTCTTGCATAATCTCCACTCGTCCGTTGAGTTTTTTCCCCTCTAATAACTGCCTTATGGCATCACTATTTTAATACTACTATCTTACGTCCTTTCATTTTTGTCTTAATCTTCAGTAAAACTAAACTAATTGGCAGCCTGATATCGCACCTAGTCTTTCTGTTTTACATTTTTTACATAGTTGATTTTCCTCCATTATAAGACTATCACTTCATGCTCAGAAGCGTTATGATATTAAAATCTATCCTCACCGAGGTTTTTACTGCTGATAACTTTTCACAGTATTTTCTAGACGTTGCTCTTACAACGTCAAATTTAAAAAAAGATGCCACGGTATTATGAGTAATCCACAGGTTTTCGTGAACTTGGTTCACCGGTATTTGACACGAAATGAAACTACATTTTTTAAGTTTACAAGTTGACTAGTGGGTTTATCCACAGTTAAAAAAAGTCACTTCTAAAATTACCAATGTTCATCTAAAAATGGCAAAATTTTATTTCTTCAGATAAATTAAAATATACATTATCAAAACGAAAATTGGGTACATGTCTGGGAACGCACTCACTGTTAAAGTTTTGTGACACTGGTTTTGGTGAAGGAAGATTTACGTTTTGCTTTATGAAGCATTTCGATCGCGATGCCACCGCCATCTTCACAGCACAAACGAAATACGACAGGCAGTGCCCAATATTTTGTTCGTAACTTTTCTTTGTATTGGCATAAGACACTAACACATATTTCCTGAAATTCGATATCTTGAATAAATAAAATTAACTAAGATTGTACATTTTTTTCTGGGACTTAAACTGAGATATAATTGACGTTTCTGTTAATTATATCATACCGTTTATTAAAATTTTGCTATTATCAGAAAAATTATTCTTCAACAGTATCCTCGACAATTGATTTGAATTTAAGAAAGCATTAATTATGTCTGAAATTACAATTTTCCCTCCAATTTTCTAAAACAAAAATAAGTGATGCCAAAGCTTGTTATTAGAGTTTAGAACATCCTGTAAATCTGATTCGAACTCAATAGAAGAATTTATAGAGCCTAAACAGGTTTTCAATCTTGCGTTTTTTCGTTTCAAGCCATATATTAAGTGGTTAATATGAGCGTAAGGTAATTCCTGATCATTTTAAGATTTTGACTGCTGATTTTTAAATGTTAATTTTAATATATCAGACAAACATGTACTCAGCTACCCTACTTTCCGATTTTACTGAATATTCCCTAAAAATAATAGCTACGGATTGTGAGTTAGGTTTGCTATATACATTTTTGTTCTTCTGGTCTAGGTTAAAGCCCCATGGTTTTTAGCGTTCCTCTAGATTAATGTGAGTTCTTCAACTACACATTATTGCAAAAGAACGGTTGTATTAATTTAATGTTATTGACGTTTCTGTTTGGGTTACATAAATTCTGAAACCTGAAACCCATGTGTTTAAAGTGTACAAATTAAAAAAGGAAGTAGCCAAAATAACGACGATATCACCTGATGAAAGTTACTAGGTTAACAGATTATTTGTATGGTATTTTTATCTCTAATTTATTGTTTGTATTTTGGATACCTTCTTATAAAATAATTCATACTCAAAATTGTTATTTAAAATTAATTAAAACCTGTTACCATGTTATAAATTTTTAAAATTTTTTTATATTAATTCCTCAAAAAATCAGCAAATTTCAACTTATGTAACCATATTAAGCCTGTAAAAAATTTGCGTAATATTTGAAATGCTTTGTAAATGCTCGTGTTCTTTTGGCGAATTAATATAACAGGTAATTGATGACTTAAAAACTTGATTTTGTTAATATCAGGTTAACTCGAAAAGTATTTGTTGGTGTATTTTATCTGAGATGATCCAAAAATATCGCTGATTGTAGTGACAACACAGGGGCAGATATCTGCGGCAGATCTGATCGGCCGACCGATCGCCGGATTAGAGCGCAGTTGTTAGTCTGAGCGATAAAATCATATTTGTCCAATTGACGGTCGTCAAGCGCTGAAAATCAGCCAAATACAAATATATTTGCGTATTCTAAAGATTTCGTGTCAAATTCGTTACAGCTACGCTTACCCTTCTTTTGAATTAAAGCATAATAAAAGTTTTATAGTGTCAAATGTTGGTTATAGGATTGGAAAACAGTCCAGAATAGGTTGTAATTAATTTTATTACAATTAAAATATATAATATTGCTTGACGTCAACACTATTCAAGGAAGGCTAAAAAGGTTTTAGCTTCTAAATATTATTAATTGAGTTGGTAATTTATGATAATTTATTATAATGAAATAGTCCTCTGACTTGTTTATTTCGTAATTATAGATAGAAAGGATTTATAAATCACGTCATGTAACTATGAACAGCAATTCTATTCTTACTACTCAATTACAGATCTGTTTGTAGTTGTATTGGTGACTTTGTGTTCAAAATTTTGAGGGAACTCACATATTGTGCCAATTTAAATTTCTGAAAACGTCTACTTTACAATTAAAAATTAAAGAAAGAAAAATTAGTTGTATTGAGTTAGAAAGTATACTTAAGATATTTTATTAATATTGTATTTCGATGAAAAAATTTATCCAGAAGCTGAAATTGTAACACATTTCACGGTAAAACAACGCACTTTATAACCTCACACTCTTAAGTATGGCAACCATTATTGACCCACAATGCTTTGCGATCGCTAAAATAGTAAAGGGATATCCGCAGGCCGAGGGGAAAGGTATTGCGCGTACAAGAACCTGCACAGCAAGATGAATGTCGGCAGACCTACACTAACGTGTAAACATCCTTCCGATTTATCTGCCAGATATCTGCATGCCCGGTGGGAGCATCATGCGTAAATAAAATTGTAGATGCAATAAGTTAAAAGATTCAGAGGTGTTTTATTCCATTAAACAATCACAACAGTACTCGTAAAATTATCACAATATTTTGGAGGGTGAAAGCATTGTTGGGAAACACTATTTTACGCAGTACTTTCTTAATATCCATAAGGTAAATATAATGATTTCGTTTCCTGCACCTAACCTGAATTTTAATGATGCTACAGCAACACGGCGTCCTTTACACGTTCCAGTAGCGTAAATCGCACTACAAGTCGCATAATCAAGTGAGCAATAAGGCATCTACGTACAAAGTTCATTCCGTCGCCGGAGTCGTTACATAAATCTGTCTTTCTGTCTCTCTCTCTCTCTGAGAAACCAGTCGAAGCCGCCCAATTAACAGAGAAACTGGAATTGTTTCGCCAATCACGTGTGTCGTCAGTAATCTGTGCAGCCGTGTTAATATTCATGAACTAATAATCTCGGAGGGGAGGCAAATGTCCTTATCTGAATCGCCGATCTGTCGGATACTGTCGGTCACATTTGGGAACCTTTATTCGATTCACTAGAAAAGCGTATCCGGTTTTCGTACGGCAAAAATAATAAGAAAAGTGGGATCGTCTACCGCTGTAAATAATTTTAAATAGCTAGTGAAGTGATAGCGTGTGTAAAGTAAGTACTTCTAGTTACATAAATTGAAGAAGTGATTGGTATACAATTCATGAAACGAATTTCATTAAGTTTTATTAAACCTTCAGTTGCAGAAGATGGTCATCATAATATTTATATTTATTATTGATTCCGGTAGTCCTCAACTAAAAATATTGGACAAGTCAACCTTACAATTACGTGTATGAAATAAAATACATTAATTGGAAAAAACCCTAGTTTCAGAAATACAAGAAATATTATAAATTACAAAGACATATATTAATATAATATATGTATGACAGTTCAAAAACACAATACTGAAAACGATGAAATAGATACTATTTACGTCTCGTTTTTCAACAACAAAAAAATATAAGTAAAGATAAATTAATCTACCATATACGTAGTCAATTATGACGTTTCGGGACTTCATCAGGTGCAAATAAATTTTCATCAGGTGTGGCTGTCCGTGAAAAAAAAATACTAGGGTTCTTCAATTAATGCGGGTCGATGTTGAAATGGAAAAAATGAAGCTGTATCCATTTTCGTATAGGAAAAGAATTTCGTTAACACCTCATCCACAGTTTTATTTATTCCATTACAACGTCGCCCCGCACTTATTGAAAAACCCTATATTTTGGATTTCTATATTTTTACCGGTTTTAGCTGAGCTTCAATTGAAAGCAACTCTTATGAAGATTAATCCCTTGTTACATATTTGGAACTTT
The DNA here is from genome assembly GCA_034510155.1 of Eucriotettix oculatus. Classification (NCBI taxonomy): domain Eukaryota; kingdom Metazoa; phylum Arthropoda; class Insecta; order Orthoptera; family Tetrigidae; genus Eucriotettix; species Eucriotettix oculatus. Next base: position 22,490,526 of record CM067379.1, read on the forward strand.
TAAAAACCTAAAGAAATTTATTTGTACATGATGAAAACTAAATATTTGAGGACGAAACTTCGTAGTTTATATATACATATATATAATATAAGAAATTTGAATATATATATATATACATAATCAAATTTCTGTTTGGCATTTATACATTACTACAACATTCATTAGATGGCCATGAAACTGTGGGAAGTTGCTGAGAACACTCCCTTGAAGGTTTCTGGAACAGTACATCTAACCTATGATTATAGATATATACATATGTATATATATAAACAAAAAAGTTAAAAATCATTCTATGGGATACGGTTTTTGGTCGAGTACTCCGCGTATGAATAGGGTTGCCTATACTCTTGATCTATAAAACTTTATATTTAACAATTATAAACATTTCGCGTCGTAATTAACGTATCGTTGAAAGGGGGACCTGATCAAAACCAACTGCGAGCCATTAGGTTTACCCTGAAACTTAGATACTAAAAGAAAACGGATACATAAAAGATACCGTACTTTTTATATATTCACTGCATTAAACTTAGCAAAATTCTGTACCTCTTGTTTCGGTTTTTAGGACAAAATAAAAGCAGCTATTTGACCAATTGACTGTATCTGTGTAATTAAGTGTGTATATTAAAGGTATCAGTACATTTCGTGGCACGATTTAGACACGGATTCATTGCTGTGATTATGACTTTACAAAAATGTGACGCTCCCAGTGATGGTTTAGTCACGTGCTGACAGAAGAGTAAAATACTGTGTCGGGTTAATATTGATTTATTCCAGGGCAACGCCAGTCTGCCAGCTACTTAAATATAAATTCTACTTCGTCTTTATCAATCTTTTAATTTATATAGATTAATATGGTATTTTTTGTAATATGAAATACGTTTCATAAATATCACTACACTTGAAACGTTTATCACTATACTTTTGATTACTCGAACAGAGTTTTTCTGCCCCATTTGTGTTATTTGAACCGAATTGCGATTGGATAGGAAACAGCTAAATAGTAATTTGAAACGTATAGACATGTGCCAAGGAAACTATTAAGGAAAGTTATTAAATGCGTAGGGAGAAGACAAAGAAGTGCTGTAAAAAATGTTGACGAATGCCAGTAAAGTTGACTGAGCAATGTCGGAGTCACGGAGACGGAGATGATTTTTTTTAAAAAATGGGGGGGGAGAAGATGGAGCGATTCTTTATTCATGTTACGAGTCCGATATCCCCTAATTTCGACATTATTTTTACGATAGCCTTCGTTTTGTTATCCGAAGAGGAAGGTTGTAATCTCGGTTGATGTTACTCACTTGGTCCACTAACAATATAATTTCGACCTTGCGAAGGCAGTTTCCTGCCCCAACATTTTTCTTTGATTGGATCCCGACCTTGGCTGCCTCAAATAGGGCCGAAGTCTACGGATCCCCATTCCGTTAATCATAAACAATGTTACAAGGCCTGTATTTTTTCAGTAAACATCTGGAGATATACAAAAATGGAACATCATTTAGTATTTCAGAATGTTTGTGGCAGAGAAGTGTTGAAATATTTATCCCTCCCTCTAGATCTGCTTAATTGCAAACTATTCGGTTCGCAATGACGAATGTTTTTCACTGGAATAGAGGAATGTCATTCCGCCTTCAGGCTGATTGTTTTATTACCGTTGAAGGTGTGAGATCTAAGTAAGGCAGACGCAATAGAACTCGTTCCTAGAGAGAATGCGGAACTATGATCCATTTCTCTGGAAGACAAGAAAAACTTTATCGGTCGCTTAAAAGACTTCTTTTTTCCCTCCCCCTCCTCTCCTCGCGTAGCGATTATGACCGAGCTTTTAAGAGACGCAATCGTCGACCCACGACGTCGTAAAGAAGGAACTGGTAATTTAGTTGTAAGGCTGGAGCCTCTTACAGTCATTTGCTTTCAAAATTTTTATGAAGTAGTACCTTGGATGAAACGTATATAATTTAGTGTCAGTTAAAGCAAACCTCAAAGACCAGAGAAATAGGATGAAAGTTGTCATAGAGTATTAGAAAAAAAAATTCAAATACCTTAAAGACCTATGAGGTGCGATGATAATAAAATGCATTGCAATGTAGTGCTTCTATACTAAACAAAACTACTTGAATTGTACTGTAGAAACCACCATAATATTTAAATCTATACCAATAAATAAAATTGAAGTGTCTGTCTGCCCATCTGTCTGACTGTCTGTATGTTTGTCTCCAAAACGACTCAATGAATAAATAAATTGAGGGTTTAACTTAAATATTCGTGAATATTTCGTTTCAATACATTGCAGAAGATATTAATATAATAAAAATTATAATATAAACATTTCTTCGCATACGTTCAGTCAAGTCTCCAAAAAGTGAATACGGGTTGCCTATTCTCTTGATCTGTTTATGCTTCTAACTGGGTAAATTACTGTGCTATTATAAGCGTAATTTTATCAGCATGAGAGAGAGAGCATTCTCACTCTATCTATTGTTGCAACAGGATTTTTGGCAGAGAGATAACTCCTTGAGAACTTCTTTGGATCGTCGATACGATGAATACGTGAATTGGTTTTATTTGTCGCGTCAGGTAAATTTTAATATTTGGTAATTGCTTATTTTTATTGGCTCCGAAATGTATGATAAGAGGGCCAGTTCAATATCAATTGCGAGTTATAAGGTTTGCCCCGAAGCCATCATAAATAAATGGCACCGTACTTTTTATATGTTCAATGAATACAAATTTATCACAATTGTTTCATTTTTAGGGCATAGTTAGTATATAATAAACTAATTATTTTTAAGTGATATGTGGTCATAATAAAATGCATTCAAATCAGGTTTGAAAAGAAAATGGTACAAATAACCAGTCACGTGAATTAGAACTTTATGGACAGTACATTAAGGGGCCAAGAATTCTTTTTTGATTTCCAACAAACATCTCTTTATTAGTAATTTCATATAACTAACCGGTTCAACAACCGCGACAAATTATTTTTGATTGTGTAGAATATTATTCAGCTGTCTTTTTATTTATCTATTTTGAAATATAATCATATTTAAAATTTATTGTTAGTCATTTACAACTTAAGTCACGTTTTGATATCCATTAGTTGAAGTGCATTACTGGGACTGTTTCCAGTTTGTTAGAATATTTTGCTGTTCCATTTATTATGAATTTTTTTCCTCTGAAATTTAGTTGCTGTTAGTTATCACATGTCGTTATCGTAATTTGACTCATCTATGATCAGAGTGGAGATGTCAATTTTTGTCCTTGTCTTATGTTTTTGTTTGCTGCGGTTGGTATCATATGTTATTCATGTCCTGTTATCATGCAGTTGTTGGTTTTTTTCCCCAGCAGGTGTGCGAACAGGAAGGAAACTGAGGGAAACCATCCAGCCTCTTAACTACGCGGTTTACCGGAATCAATTTTAAATGCGCGTGACTCTTGTTACGTAGCGGTGTTGGGGGGGGGGGGGGAGAAAAAGGGTGATGGAGAGGAAGAAGGGTGAAATGAAGGGTGCTATGCACTGGAAACAATCAATACACGGTGCAATTAGTCGACAGGAAATCAAAAACAGAGGGGGGTGCAATATGCGCAACCGGACTCTGGGCTGCAGAAGGGAAATGAAACGCAACGCACCGCCGCGGCAGTGAGTGGAAGTGCATTTTGTTGGAATTAAGTCTACTTGCGATCAGATTGCAAATGGAGCCGTAGCCCTCGGCTGAACCAGTTATAACTTAATGTGGCGGTCCGTAATAGCTGAGAGACTCACATTTTTACGAGATCTCAGCATTTCCCACGGCTTTAATAATCATGCGTTACGACGTAAAGGGAAATACTTCAGTAAAGTATTTCGTATTTTTCTTGAATACGTTTTGGCCCTAATTATGAAATCTACGCTCATTCTTCGACTCGTTTAATCTGCTGTGTGCTCCTTTATTCCTCCAAGATGAGGCTTCTAATCAAAATATGAACCATCAGCGAACAAAAACTTACAACCATGAAAATACCATCTACTAGAAACAGAAGAAACCGAAAAGCTCTTTACGAAGACAAACTGCTGAAAAATAAAATAAGGGAAGCTGAAATATCAAAACATAAAAATATGTTAAAAACATGAAAATGTCTGTTAATGGATGTCAACCGGTTGATTAAGCTAAATAAAGCTTTTGTCCAAATCTGGACTTAACTTTGTCATTTAATTATTGGGAAATATAAAAGTAATTGATTTACTACTTAACAAATTTAAATTATATTGTAAAACAAATCTAAAAATGTAAACGGTATATAATTATTATTGTATTATATTTTAGTAGAAATTGACCCGAAAATGGGTTCAAAGATCCTGGATTGAAAACTGGAAAGTTTTAAAAGTATAAATTTATATAGAACAATAGATTATCTGCAAGCGTTAGATAATTAATTTTATATACAATTATCTCCCTTTATGTGTCCCTTACACTGTTTTTCTATTTTTTGTCTCACTCAGTGCCTATCGCTCTGTGTGTTCCCTAGTATTATCCTACTTCCTCTCTGTCTTTCTTCTCCCTTACTCAACGTATATGGAAAGCCAAGTGTCGCTTGAACCCGCCACGATTCAAGTAACCCCGAGAGAGTTGTGACCTATCGGGCGCATGCGTCCCGGCAGCTTAAAGGTGCGAATGCGGCGTCGTGTCTGCGGCCAAATAACACAAAAAGAAGCGTCGCCAATTGCGTCCCGACGTGAGTGAGTTTGCGGTTGGCCGCGACCGCCGCCTGCGCACTGCGACGCCTCAAGACGACGCTGTGGTTAACCGCAAGTCCCTCCCTTAGAAAACCCACCCCCTTTCACTCTCCTCCTCCTCACGCCGTCGCGTCGCGGCGCCTTGGTTCGCGCGATGCCCACACGGCGCTGTAGTCGAGATGCAGTCCAGACGCGAACCACTTTCACGTTCCTCCATTCCAATCGATTCTTTGGCTCGACCACTAACGAAGTAGATTTTACAGCTGTCTCCAGCTATTTCAGCTACTCGCAGACCTTCGTTTACATACGTCCCAGTTCAAAAATAAAATAAGTAATTTACGTTCCGTAGTTGTGATCCTCCAGGTCACGTACAGAGCGCAGATTTCTCTCGCTCCTCTTCCTCTCCCAGCCTTGTGAGTCGGACATCAATAAGTAATAAATTGTTGTTTGATGACATTTACTTATTTGCCATTAAAATTACGACATGGATGGTAAATAAGAAAAGTCAAGCATACTAAACCTTTATCTTCATGTACTAACATTATTTTTATTTATTGTACTTCGAAGAATTGCGCCAACCTGCGATGTTTGTGTTTTTTTTTAGTTCTTATAATTGACTTTTATGTATTAATTACCGTTGAATCCGAAAATGACCTTCACGTCTTTTCCATATGGAAAATTTTGTAATTTATAATCACTTTCCTTGTTTATTTTTGTTTGTGATGGGATGGCAGGAACTCAAAAATTATTGCACAAAGAAAGACTGGACAAAAAGAGCTTCATTAAAAAGTGTGCTCCTGAAATTTCTCGCAGATCCCAATAAAGTTCTCCTTATACCTCTTCATATGGTTCATATTGACAAACCAAATAGAAGGTAAATGTATCCGATCAATCAGTGACACTTTTCCAGTATAATGAACCGTTAAACTAAAAGAGGGTGTCTCTACTGGTCCTCACATTAGAAAACTTCTCAGACATGGCAATTTTGATAATCAAATGGAAGTTGCAGAACAAGAAGGCTTTAAAGACATTGTAACCAATTTTCTGGGTCATGAGTCCAAACTACAAATAAATCATTCACAGCATGGTGAGTAGAATAACGAAAAATCCCATGAAATCCAAGGGAAATGGAGTACTGTGATGATGGCTGACTGTTACTGGATTGTACAGAGATGTGAAACGCAAACAGAACAGACAAGACTAGGAATAGTGCGAAGTAGAGCATGAGCGCTTCAAATAATACTTTGTTATTAAAAGTGAGTGAAGTGGGAGAGTGGTCTAGAAAATCATGATGTACCGCACAGAAATTTATTAATTAGATAAATATAAATTAAATTAAGATAGAAATTTAGCCTACTTTTATGGTAATTTCCATTTAAAATGAAAAGGTAAATGAACCCCCGCCCTCTTCTTCAGACCGCTCAATCCTTTATCCTTAGCCAAAATTGTAAGATAAAACGTTTTCAGTTTCTGTTAAAGTGTCGAGTTTTCACAATATTTTGTCTTAAAAATTTTGAGATTTGCGAAAAATTATGACGTTATGGACAGAAATGAAGTTCACTTTTGGAGTCGATTCTAAAAAAGTACATTGAATGAAGGGGTAGCTTAATTTAAAATAACACGAAAAACAAGTACAATGAATCTCATTTTTTAAATCAGTTACTTACGGCACCGTTGGTCGTTTCGTCGGAAGAAATTCTGAGTTTAATCTAATCCTCAATTGCGACACAACTTTAAAACAAAAGTATGAAGATAATATGAGCTCTCTGGAGTACCGTGTGAGAGTACTGAAACAAAATAATTAGGACAAGGAAAATAAGTTGAGAGTTTACGAAAAGTGTAGCCGTATGGTAAAAGAAAAACATTTTAGAAACCAGGGAAGCTCACGGGTTGTTGGGTAAGAGTCTCCACGACGACGCACGACTTTCTCCAGCTCTGGACCCGACGACGACGTCCCTTTACCAAGTCGGGCCTGTCGAAAGAAGAGCGTTGGAGCGGGAAATTGGTCCAGAGGCAAACTGGAATCAGCGACGCGGCAAGGCGCTCGAGGTGGAGGAAACCTCTGTCTGCGTGAGCTTCTGGATTTGTTGCGGCCAGGAAGTGTGGAAGATGTTCTTTTGCAACGGTAGAAACGCCAGGAATAAATAACGTTGACTCTCAATAGAGAAACTGAGTACCGAAGCTTGTCTCAAGATCAACATGAAGATACTCAATAAGTCAAAACAGCTAGCAGATATATCGGAAGAAAGCTATACATTACATTCATATATGCGCCTGGGTTACGTAATACAGTGTGCGGTGTTACCCTTACACCAACATTATTATTTTTAAGGATTATAAATAAATGAAAAGACAATAACTCTTCCCTATGTCAATCAGTCACAATCACCGAAACTATAATTTAATTTTGATTTCAAATTTATTTAGCAGGAGCTTTCGGCATTACCATAGTCATCTACAAAAACAAATACAAATTTTTTGAAACATTACATTATTTTTATATAATTAAATTTATCATCATATTAAATAAAAATAAAAATTTAATAAATTCCTTGAAGAAATTATATTAAATAAGTCCTTTTTTAAATTTAAATAATGGCACATAAATTTTAAATTATGATTTCTTATGCAATTTTTTTAATTTTAAATTTTTTAATAAAAAATTCAAAGAAAAAAATTAATTCCGGGATTGCTCACAGAAGAAAAATAAATCTCTCAGTACCGTCTAAATGAATACATACTCTCTAGGGAACTTGGGCGAAACATGGAATTTTTCTTCTTCTTCTTCTTGCAATGGCTCAACAGCCCTCTTGAGGGCCTAGGCCTACCGAGGCGGCTGCGGACTGTCATCTGGCGTGACACATTCCGAATTTGGGGTGATACGTGGTCAGTGTATCAATTCCCCATCAGCTTCGCGACCAAGATAAGGAATTAAAAACACGAAAACAAGTAACCAGGCACTTCGACGACAATAATTTTCACAAGTTATAAATTAGAGAATCGGTCACGAGGATTGGGGTTAAGATACTCATGTAATATCTTACAATCGGTAGGCCAAGGTCGTGAATGGGCTGCAGAGCCAAGGAAGAAGAAGTTAGAGAATGCCATTGTGGATGTTCATGATGTTGATGACTCTGTGAACATGTACGCGGCTGATTTTGTCGACATCTTCCTCCTGTCTATGTTCGCACGCCAGGCAGAACCCACAACATCAGCTGGAATTCTTTCCCTGATGAACTCGTTACCAAAACCACACCTTTTGTCGGTTTACCATCAAGATGAAGTAGCTTCTTGATATACAAATTTTGCATGCCTCTTGAAATTGCATCTCTCCGACCAAATCTTCTGCCCCCTTTATCAGATAGCCCTTTTAAAATGCGCCGCTCCGCCCCCCCAAAATTTCTCAATAAAAGACCCCAGGAAAAGTATCAGTCATAATTGGCATATGAGGGCCCCCACTCCAACCATGAAAACCACTCCCGAATATGCGAATTACCTACGCACTGCGATAAAATATAAATAAAATTTCTATGAAAGACAGTCCAATGTAGAAAGTCACAATTATTTTATTTGTGAAGTTTGAAAAGAATTTTGACAACAAATTAACTGAGATATGGGCAAGGTTCAATAGTGTATGAGCTAGTGATAAAATTATGATCAATAAGCCCATTCGATGAATTTGATCCGACCAAAGATCGAAAGTTCCGGTGTTTTTGAACTGTTGAAATAAAATAATTGTGACAATATACAGGTTGAATAGCCTTTTATAATTATGTGACAGTCAAAATTCAAATGCAAATAAAAATTCTTGGTGTCCTTCCAGAGATTATAACATTGTTAGTATTTAATATTTTAAGGGGGTTCGAGTCATTACAAGATGTTAACTGAAGAAATAAATTCAGGTGGAGAACATTTGGGAGCAATTCAATTGTACTGAATTAAAAAAGAAATAAATTCCAGTGCTAGATGAAATAAGGAGAACTTTAGGGAAACCTGCAACAGGTGGGTCGAGATCACGAAATTTTCCCCGTGCCGTTACGACAACTGAATTGACCCAACATCACCACAAAAAATTTTTTTGACACAGCTGGGCGACAGTTGCAATGACAATCTGATTATTTCCGAGAACTATGACTTTAAATATAATTAATTATAGTACATGATAAAACTGCTCTTCAGAGATTTGGAGAAGCTGTTGAGAAAATAGTTAAGAGGTCGAATCCCATCAGTAGTCACGTGACGGTATTGTTAGTTACGATTGTTAAGAACTAATTTTTATGTATAGTTTTCACGAAACGTTTCGTATGCATATATATTTCAGAAGTACTGATTAAGTAGGGTAGGACTTCATCGAGATGAGTGCAAACTTCGAATTTTAAGGAACTGAAATATTTTTTTCTTTGGATGACGTAGCTACGCATGACAAGTAGGGATTCTACAACCAACCCTGCCACGCGTTTTCTACGTTTACCGGGATGAATAAGGCCGCCGTGAGCTCACTTCCGTGACCAGGTGAAGTGGACCGTCCAGAGCAGATATTACGAAATTCATCGCTCTCTCGTAATTTCTTTTGAGGCCTGAGTAGTTTCTCGCCGTCGAATATGTGCATGTGCTGTGACGAGGTGAAGAGCATTTAGTCCACGCAAGGGACCGTGGGGCGAAGAAAGCAGGGTGTTGTAGGTGACTCACTGGCTGGAAGTAAAAGTGACACACGCCACTTCTTCTCAATGACCAGACGAGAAATTCGGCAATACCAGCACGTCCGTCTGACCTTTTTTCTACCGTCATCGAAACGCTGCTGCTTCCCACGAGGCTAAATTTTTTCCCTCTCTCTCTAGATATTCTCTCCAAGGGAACTAATAAACCGTGGTGAAACTGAGTAACAGCCACTGTACCGTAAAACGCACCGTACGATAATTTCGTTAGGAAATCGATATCTTTTTCAGAAGAAGAATTCAATTATTCATACTGGACTATTTTTAATCACTTTAAAGGCCACACTCAGGCAAAATAAGTATTTTTTATTTACTCACTGAAGTTTGTGATCATGTCTTCAAATATTATCATTCAATACGAATCCTTACCCATAGATAGCTTATTTTATTTAATATAAATCTTTATACTCAAAAATACAATTAATTATTTATATAATAAGATAACTATATTATATTTGTATTTATTATAAATTATTCCTTCCTTTAAGAAGTGAATTATTATGTACGATTATTCAAAGATTTAACGGCAATACTTTCCTTCGATTGTCCTCGATTCAGCACTTTTTCTACTATTCAATGACTTATGTCCCGTACTTTTAATTTCTGACAGAAACAAAATTTCGATGGTTGTAATTGTGTTCAGTGGTTTCGGATTATTGCCCATAATTTTTATTCACGACCAAATCCCCCTATTAATGTCAGCTGATGCTATATAACTAAATAAATTAGGACGGGATAGCTACGGGAGGTTAGCTCTCGTAGGCATTTCTTCCTGGATGACTCGTGTTACTGTGGCACCTCTGGTTCTTTTGGGAGGTGTATGTTATGGGAGCTCGTAAACCCTGTGCACATGGTAAGAGTTGTCCACTCATCCCATTGGATCAGTCGGCCAGTTGCTTCCTGAAACTCGCGGAGTATGCTGCGATCCCACAGCAAACTCCTCTCCTGCCATTAGGACGGGCGTGAGAAAAGAACCCAAAGGCCTATCTACCTGATACAGGTTTTCTAGGAGTTTCCCTGCATCTCTTTTAGGAGAATCACTGGGTAGGTCCTTAAAAATATAGTCCAAGGCCTAGTCAAACTTTGGCTGTCTTCCTCTCCGTTACACACACCACATTACCTATATTTTTAGATACGTTTAACCGTAAATTTATTTCTTTTGCAGCTAAACGAAAAATTTACAACTTTGAAATTCTTATACTTGTCTACGCCAAGCCTTCTTATAAAAAATATATTTTTTAATGGAATTATAAAAGACATACGAAAAGGGTAGCTGCAAGTTTCAGGATAACCCTCATTTAGTCCTTTTTGGGGTGGGGTGGGAAATGTTATTGCAAGAACTTTTGTGTAAATTATTATTTTTGTTGAGTGGAGAGTGGGCAGAAACTATTGGAGAGTCTTCAGATAAATTTATCTCTTGGAGCACGCTGAACGTCGTTATGAAGAAGAACGTAGAATTCCCCCCAAAAAATTTTAAGATTTGGAATAAGTTGTAAAAAAGAAAGAGGTAGGATTCATGCAGTGGAATAGAGATATTCAAACGCCATTGAGCATTTTATGAGTTAAAGAACTCAACAGGTCTTTGGTTTGCCTTAGTAAAATACGTTAAAGTATTTGTGCAGAATTGTACCCGAAAATTTAATGTTTCAAGTTTGTAGCACATCAATGATAAATTTTCTTTTCTTTGCAGGCCGTCTTATTATTTAATTAATAGTGTGACCAATTTACTGAGAAAAGTATAGCTGGATAAAAAAATGTTTCACCTTTGTACTTAAGATTAATTTTTAAATTTAGGTTACGCAAGGTTACGATGGAGGTTAGTTGCGATCATAGAATAACTATTGATATTAATGTTTGTTAGAAGACTAGGATGGACATGCGTGGGCTACGCATCTCCAGGGACCCCAAGTTGTTTTTGTTCCGTCTCTTGATAGACCTGGTTTAACAGAGTGCCTGGTGATTTTATAGCGGCTGGGCTTGCTGTGGTGGCGAAATAATTCAGGTCGAAGAGTAGAGGAGGACCTGGCTGGCTGGTAACCCACCCCGACGAAGTTGCTGAATATTGGATGAGAATTCGCCGTGCCATACTCGGATGCGTAACCTCAATGCGATTTGTATCTCCGTAAAAATTTAGTATGCTGTTTAGTAGTGACTGGGGCGGCTGTTTTACCAAAAAAAAGGGAGAATGCCGTGTCTCGTAAACGAGTCCTGTTTGTTTTATTTTTAATAGGAAAATTGCATCACTCTCTCACATGGCGCGTGGGAGAGAATTTTTTTTATAAATGTCTGTCTCTTTCCAACGCAGGACAAACAACTCTGCGCTTCGATAATTTTGCTTCACTTTTTTATTATTTTCCGCGTCGGTTGCTTTCCTTTGTATCGGCTAAACTGGAAGCACGAAATCATATTTTTCACATGCGGCAGATGAACTATAAAGTTCGAATCAGATCTTTTAGGCGATACGTTACTTGGAACGCCTAAAGGGATTTCTTTTCCCCTGAAAACTTCTTTAATTTTTCAGGGGACTCGTCCAGAATATGTTTAATTATACCGCAACACAAAAGGATCTCCTCAAAATTTTATACAATCATCAAATAAATGAAATGGCCAACAGTTGGGAAAGGTTAATCAATCGACGATGTATCAATATATTAGCAAGTCTCGTCGCCAATATTAAGAAATGATTAAAGATCAGACCGTAATTATTAATTATAAATAAAATTAGGAACAATATAAATATTTATTTAAGGCATCTTCTGCGTTTCGTCCATATTTGTGGCCTTCAACGAGTATTTCGTTAAATATAAAAGATATAGCTTAATAAAATTAAAAATAAAAGACAGTTTACTGAAAAATATAATTATTTTATAAAAAAATTTGTGTGGTTAACTGATGAAGTTCACAAATACGGTCGGAAAATGGTAGATGTCTTAAATAAAAATTGTTTGCTGACAAATTGGGTGGATTTCTTATTTATAATTTTGAACAAAATTTATAATTCTTCCATGTATGTTATGACCTAAATATTTATTTTAAAACGAACATTATATGAATACTATATTTAATGATTACGAATTAAGATATTTAATTATTAATATATGCAACAGGTTGTAGCGCAACCAGTTGACTTAATAGCTGTTTTTCCTCGGGTCTGGAATCACAGTGTTTTAACAATGGCTGTTAATTTGAGCTACAAGTTCCGGTCAGGCCAGGCCAGGCCTCTGAGAAGATAAAGGTTTTATTTTCGAGAAGAACGTGCCCCGAGGGACTTTTTAGCGTGACTCGAAGACAAACTGTCAGCTGTGCTCCTCGGGACAACGCGGCCCACACGCACACAAGTCTGAGGAATTGTTTGCCCAAATTGGAGTGAATTGTTTTTTGTGGAATTGGGGACAGTGGACGGAGGGAAAAGGGTAGGCGGCGTTGGTAATAATGAAAGGGACCATCGCGTGTGCCGCAACAATGAGGAGTCGTGTGCCGACGGCAAACAGCGCCAGCACCTGCCTACAACAATGGCTGCCACGTCCCAAAGGCTGTCGGAAGTGACGATTTCCGGCCCCCGGTTTCTGTGCACGCGAAGAGAAAGAAATGTCTGTACAGTCCTCCGAATTTAGATTATTTTACGCTGTCCGGGTGCGGCAACAACTAATGGGTGACTTTTGGCCGTTGCCAAGTCTCGACAACCCACTGAACGGTCAACATCCGCGTGGCAGCAAGGCTCGTAGACAGTTTAAAAAAATATTTTTCCTTATTAATGTTACAAAATATTGATGTCTTTTAAAAAAAAAGTATTTTACGACAAAAAGAATGCTATAACATTGTATTAGGCTATGTTAATGTTTTGCACAGGAAACGAGACGCTCATAGGAAGTAGTGCAACGGTAATTTAAATAAAAAACTAGTTGCAATAATTGAATTTTAAATTGAAAACTAATGAAAAAGAATCTAGTAAAATATGTAGAAGAGATTTGGAAGGCAATGCAAACTAGTGATTATAATAACTTGTAAGATGACTGGTTAGTAAAGGATCTTGTGGAGCTGTATAAAGGACATTATCAATGTGGTAACAAGTTATGTTAGCAACGATGTGATTATCCTGGTTGTAGTGTACATCTAGTTGCTAAATTATTAAGGGGTCATTATAGTTAATTTAGTTGAATAATTTTAATCCAAATTTTTCCGAGCTGCCGAGCGGTCAAAACTATTAAGGGTCCCTGTCTTCACAACATCGTCTGGAGTGGTCGTTTGAAGGATTAAGAAGCCTCTGGTCAGCAATATCATAAATGTGTCGGATGGAATAATCTTCGGTCTCAATATTCTGTCACGTTTACGACTTTCCCACTGAAAGTTCAGTAACGTCTGGTGCGTGGGTTTTAGCGACGACTTTCGGAAGATCTGTGAACCCCACATATGCGATCTAGAAAAGTAAGAATGTTTCTTACAGGAAAAATTGGAATCGGGATGGCGGAATAAAGATTTTGAAGGTGGCGAGAAGAATTTAGAGGGGTTGTTTTGGAGATGGAGGAATGAGTAGTTGTCTTAGTTGTTGAAGTTCGGTGTGGAGAGCTGGAGAAGTAGTGGAAATTAGCTGCGGAGAGCTGAAGATTAGATAAGGTGTTGAAGAGTTGTAGAGTGGTTGTTGAGCGGGTAAGTTGAGTTAGTTGGAGGAATGATCAAGAATGATAACATGTTGAGAAGTTCGGAGGAGGTGTTCAGCCAGCCATAGCACCCAAGTTCAATTCCAGAAGCTGCCTCTTCATGGGTTCCAAAGGTTCCGGACAGATCTACCTCCGAGTTTCGGTGTCGGTAACGTACTAAATCAACCATAAATCCATCAATGCCGTCTACTGAAAGCTACAGTAGCTAATTCCATAATCAAAAATTGTTCAGAACATAAAGACCAAGGTATTTAAGACCACCGTTCCCTGAGAGAATTAATGAATTAGCTTTCAAGTTTAATTTACAAAGTAAATTTATTGCCTATATATATTATTTTGAAAGAGCAGGGAGATTATTTTTATTTTATTTCATTTTTTGTTTTTCTTATGTTAAATAGAAAATTAATTGTAAACTTTCTTTTTATTTATTCTACCTGCTCACTTAATCCAAATCCCTTTAAACAACGTTATATGATTTTATAAACAGCATTGCTTCATGTAAGTACTGCGATAAAATTTTTGTAACATCTATGGTTTAAAAATCGATGATTCCTGTTAAATCTTTGACGATACTAGAGTAAAGAATTTCCTTGAAAATATGAGTAGACTTAGGTTTTTATATTTTGCATTATAGAAACAATGAGCCTCGTAACTATATTATTAACACAAGAAGATTCATTTCATATTGATTCAAATTTCGAAGAGGCAAACACGACAGTGTCTTCCAATAGCGAAGCAAGCTTCCTGATACTGGATTGCTTGATGATCTTACTTTTCTAATCATCTGTAAGGGAACATGGCAGTACTCCCCCGCCGCTCTCAGAGCGACCTAACAATCATGTAATCCTTACAATCTCTCTACTAACGACCAACTAAGAACAATTATCTGTTACTCCTCCCTCCTTTACCAAAAAGAAAATTTTCCCGTAAAAGCTACAAGCAACATTTATTTCTTAGGCGAAATGAGAAATAAGGGGTTGAATTGACTTTTCTGTAGGACTGTGACACGGCAAAAATTAAAATCTAATCAAAAGCGAATAAATGGAACCGATTAGAGGGATCATGTGACTCTGCTTTGCTGGGATCGACGGAATCGGCGAATGCGAATGTACATTTTTCTTTAGTAACAGGGTGATCCGGAAGCAGACAATTCCCATTTAAAAGAATAGGAAGTGCATTGAAAAGGGGGGATATGGAAGGTAGAGGAATGTAGTCAATGGTTGCTAGGGCCTCCGAGTCTATAGTTTAAGGATCCTACCCGGTGTTCCACCTAAAAGAGATCCTAGACCCTAGAAAACCTTCATCAGGTAGGTCAGGCTATTGGGGTCTATTCTCACGCCCTTCCGAATGACGGAAGATGTCTTACTGTAGAACATAAATATCACGACCATGTCGAGGACATATGGAGCGCCAGTGTACAGCTAAAATGTAATACTTAAGACCAAGTAACTAAAGTTTTCCCGTTTCGGGCCGAAGAAGCCTCAACTTCCTAAGCAAGCGTGTCTGGTGTAGAATGGATTAGCGGTCCTTAGACGCGAGCCTCAATGGAGATAATTGTGGTAGGCCGCAGTGTTGTGGCGAGGAAAAAACCGTGTGCCTTCTTCCTCCATTCATCCCAGGAGCTTCTTCATTCACTTCGGATAGCTTCCGACATTTCCTCACCCCTCCACCCTCTCATGCTCCGGGGAGAGGATTTCGCCGACGATATTATTTTTTGTGGAGTCTTCCTCCCCCCGCCCCCAAAGGAATCAGCCTCATTTTTTATGTGCGTTTTGTGCGTGTTTGTATGTGTATTTGGAGCGGCTCAGAGGAACTCATTCCGTGTACCACGAAGATTGCGCTTTTAATTTTCATTTACAGAAATATTTTCTTTTGTATTAATTTGAAGGGAATCCAAGGGCATGCTCCAATTTCTGGAACAGGAAACACGCCAGTGGACAAAAGAAACAGACGGAGAAACGAAGACCTAATCTTAATTTTCCTCACGACACGAAAATTATTTTAAATATTTAAGCAAAACCAGAATTAAGTCTACCTTACTTTTGAATTTAATTCTTACTAAACTTTCATTAAAATAACAGTCAAACAATTAGTTTACAATAAATAAAAAGACGGAAAATAAGTCAGCAATAATTTTATTAATAACAGAAATTAATCTCGAATATAATAATATTCAACATTACACTTCATATATTAACAAATTTTTGTGTATTCGAAATTAATTTTGACTTTATATTTTTTGGTGTACAGGTACTTGAAGAAGCTGGATGAAACGTAGTATGTCTATAATTAAATGTTAATAAAATTATTGCTGATTTATTGACCGTCTTTTTATTTATTATAACAATACGTAATAAAAACAGCACGAAGTGTTGTTCCTTTCATTAGAAACGTCTCATAAATAATTTATCTTATGAATTTAAAGAGAATAAATGTTTTAGAGTAATTCATTGTACATTGCAGCTGAAATCAGTAATACATTGACACACAAAAATTTCTTCTCTATAAATACACCAGATAAAGTATTTATGAGAATGCACCTGAAGAGGCTACAAAGAAAGGAATGACACATTGTGCTGTTTTTATTATGTTATAAAGCTCTTTATCTAATTAACATTTAATTGTATAAATAATTAATTTCACTAAAGTTAGAAAAATTTAGCTAGTACCCTATTTGGAACCAAATGGGTTATCTTTTTCCTACTCACAATATCTTAAAATAAACATTTTTTTTCTGAGATAGTATTCTTTAAACATATTTATTTTCTGAAAAGAATTTAAAAGCAAATGGGATATCACTGGATTTGTTTTCCAAATCGTCTGCTACTGAAAGTTTAGGAAAAATGAAAATCAGAATGGTGGTAAAAAATGTTAATTAATTCAGATAAAAATATATTGGTAATATTTTTAGACTTTTACACATGATAAAAACGGATCTATTATTATTCAGTAGTGAGTTGACATGAAAGGAAAGTCCTTTGACTGTAATCACTAACCTGAGTCCAATAATTTTTTAGTTACAACTGAATGTAGAGATTTAAATTTTTTAGACCATAAAATGATATTAAAATACCTGTAGAATAATATTAATAATAGGTATAATTTTGACATGTGGTGTATTTAAAGTTACGTCCTATTTTTTTTCGAAATAGGCTTCAGTATACGTGCACGTTGATTTGTTTCGTAATTCATGTAATTCAGGTAAACGACAAGGAATGTTGAATAACGTCAATGAAGTCTTGCTTTTCCTATACCGTTAGCTTCATTCAATTAATTGTATTAGAGAGGCCATAACTCAAGCTGATTACCTTACATGCAAGTTAACACGTTTCGTAGAGCGCGTAAGCTTTAGAGGATATCATCGTTTTCTCGGAAAGGAATTTTAAAACGCTCCAGGAAATTTCAATTGCCTCATTTCCCGTGTAACTCAGAAACACAGCCCGGTCGGTTGTAAGCAATGGCCCTTTTAATTCCCCAATTAATACAGCAGCTTCATTGAAGCAATTACCTATACTGAAGGATCAATTTTGAATCCGCTACAGCCGTAATCAGATCCCATGTTTTTTTGGAAGGAATTTGCGTTTCTTGGGGAAGGAACGGGGGTCAATGTAAATTTATAAAGGCACAATTGACTTTAATTACGGTTTACGGCGAAGTGAGAAATTAGTGTCGGTCTTTGACTTCCAAGCAGACGGTCACGCTTCCGGACGGTCAGGAAAAGCACAGAGCATTGAGTTATTTTTACAATCTTAAGACCGTTAATTAAAATTACGACGTAGGACTGTAGAGGAAACAAAAAATAAGTCATTGGGTAAGGAAGGTAAATATCTATTCTCAAGTCTGAATGGGCCTACAGACGTAATTTTGAACCTAAAATATTAATATAATACTACTTCATTCATACAGAGGGTGGTGCAAATTTAAAGGAACGAAAGCAACATTCCATGAGCTCTTTTTTTCTCAGGTAGGCAAAATTTAATATAGTGGCTAGATATGAATATAATTTACGAAAATGCTTATATAAATATTTTTCCTTAGCTTTAAAAAATCTGGGTACAAAAATTCCTCCGTGGTTCTCCCTGTACTCGGATTTTTACAACCACTTCACTTTCTTACTTCGAAAATACGAATCCCAATATTTCTCCAACAATTGTCTCGATTTACAAAAAATAAATTATGTCACTCTTTTCCGTCCCCCAACACCCCTCTTTACCGAGTCTGGCCCCGCAAGACGTGGAAAAATACTCCACTCTAGCCAGTCTTAGAATTACAAACAAATATTCTTGGCCCTCTCAATTTTGCCTCTTTGTAATATTGACTCCACGGATTATCCAAAGCCTCTACCAGAAAACTCTGAAGATCTGTAAACGTAATCTCTTAAAACATTGAAACATCGTTCCATTCATCTACGCGTATGATAAATGAATGTAGTGATAAGAGTTATTATTTGCTCAGCGTGAAAATAGAACAAAATGGAAGAATGTCATAGAAGACGAAGAACATTTTCTTCAAAGAATAATATATTAAAATGCATTAGAAAATTTTTATTAAGCCAAAATGACCTCTTTCTTTCTTTAGTGATTAAGGTATTTTTGGCCAATTTCTGCTTTGTAAAACATTTTAAATTATAAATTAATTAAAAATATACGACTGTTTTATTTACTTAATTTGTAATGACTGAAAAAATACCGTTTTTATATTTTAACTTAATATTCTGTATTCGAAGTTATATATATCTTTTTAAATTCCGTCTAGTTACCTGATGAAGTCCACAAATATGGACGAAACGTAGTAAATATGTTAAACAAATATTAATTAAAATTATATGCTGTTATTTATTCTTTATTGTTAGTTTAATGAATTATTGCATTTTAAATAATATGTATTAAATTAATGAAGTTGTGAAATCATTGAGCCTGTTGAAAGGGGGGATTTAATTACGTAAAAAGTAAAATCATTTTCCATCCTTTTCATCCATTTGAATGATGAATGATTATTGTGATAGAGGTATAATTACGTCGGTTGTGAGAATAGAGAAAGGGATGCTTGAGTCAGGAAACGAAAAATATTTTTGTAATGTAATGATTTCGATTCAGATTGTCTAAATGTTGTCTTTGGGTCACTGGGGAGGACTTGAATGCTTCTTGACTCTCAAGCTTACCAATTCCTCTTTTACGATCCTCCCCTCTCATATGTTTACTATTGCTTCCGGATACCTTCTCTTCTATCCCATCTGTTTGGGTCATATCCTTCGGAATTGGTTGGGGAAAAGTGATTTTGAGTGTCGGGGCCAGTAGCAGCGCGTCTGTGTGATATGTTCTCCATACGCAGGCTTTATTTGTCATGGCAGCGCTTCCAGTTGCGTGGGCGGCATCCTGCTGGTGTCACCAGAGCCCTGTAAGCGTGCACGGAGGATCATGTGGTCATCGTCTTACGCAATGACTCGAGTTTAGTGTTTCTCGAGCGAGTCCTGTTACCGGCGGCGATCGGGTGGCGCCCGCCCGATTTTCTTCTCGTTGCAAGGGAATCGGAGCCACGCGATCGACTACACACACACACGGCATGAAAATCCAGTTCGTTGGAACGTTCCATGAGAAGTTTTTCACGGCCACTGAGCAGCCAACAAATCGCTCGCTGTCTTGTAATCCTGGCGATTGTCAACAGAGAACCCAGCAGGACCTGCGTCCGCTTGTATTGTGAATCGATAGCCGTGGGTCGATGACGAGGAATCTCATGATTTTGGGGATTATACCGGGAGCTTCCAGAAAACGATCAAGCCAACTACTCAATGGTAGTATAAATCTGCGACTTGGATAAATGGGTTTAATCAAGATCAGCTACAGTAGTTACGAGATAATATTTAGAATTGAAGCTCACACAGGTGCCTCTATTCAGAATTTGGTTGCGTGGTTGCATTATGCCTTCAAGTGTTTTATCCCGTTCCTTCTCTCGATTTGAGATGATACCACCAAACATCGAATCTTAATTCACATTAAATAATAATTTATCTCACAGTTAAATAATTAAATGAATTAAAACACCCTTGGTTATCAGTATATTTAATTCCATTTTATCAAAAACTGAGACTTTTGTCTCCCTTTTAAAGACTTCCTCTGACAGATGTTTAACAAAATTGAGAATTTCTTGGTCTTCATTTCAGAAAGGGAGACGAAACGTCGCAAATTTTGATTAAATGAAAATAGATATACTGACAGAGGCTGTTTCAATTCACTTAATTTATATTAGTTGGGTGACGAGGTGCTTATTTATATTTGCCCGGAAAGTGAATTAATCCCATATAAATTTCTTGGTGGAAACACGAAATTCAAATTCTAAAATGCAAAAGATGTAAAATAAAAATAAATGTGGCGCTAATGGTATTTTCAGTAATAAAAATATAAATTAATATTGTTAATTAATAAATAGCGATTCATATCGCACACAATGTTTTTTTCTTATTTCTCCCGCCGTTAAAATCAGCAATTCCACATTTTCAAAAGTTTACGTAGCAACATTTTTATGTACGAGCTATGTGTATCGTTTTAATATAGCGTGTAACGAGTTTGAAGGAAGTATACAAGACATGTCAGCGACGTTAATAGAAGCAACCTGACGTAAGAGGCTACTGAGGAGGCGACCACTTGGGCTGTGCAAAAATTGAACTGTGTCTTGTGTGACTTTCCGACCGTTGATATTTTAGTAAGTGCCTTACCTTGCACCAGGGTCGTGGGTTCGGGAACCTTGAAGCCCACGGAGTCGCTCTTACGACGGATAGACTCCAGCTCCCTCAGGTGGCTGTTGAAAGGAGAGTCCAGGTAAGGACGCTGACCGAACGCGATTGCCCGAATCTGCTGCTGCTGACCTGCTTTAGAAAATGAAACGACAGTCAGCATACAAAGTCGCAAAAACCAATTCCAATAGTGCAAGTCAAACAAAATTTCCAGAACAACTTCATTTCGTAAAAGCCTGGCGTTTCTTGACAGACGAGGTTCTGGTGCCTGTCTGACGGGAGGTGATGAGGATACTAAATCAACCAATTACTCTGCGAAAATCTTCCATTGGTCTTACAAAACCATGGTTCGTGTGCACAATTCGTTCATAAATAATTCCCAGTGAGTCGTTTGAGATATGGTTGACAACACGAAATCATGAAGTGACACATGCCTTTAATTGGATACAGCACATTACAAAAAAATAATTATACTTATGTTTCTCATCACATACTTCAAAATTTCAAAAACCTGAATTAATTTATCTGACCGAAGACGGTGGCAGAAACGTTGTGTTCTTTTAAAAACCTGACCCGGTTGGTTAACCGTGAAGATTTCATCCGAATTATTCACCGGGAAAGTCTACGATCATTAATTTATCTGTATTTGATGAAGTCCAAACTTTTCGGACGACGAAAATTTTACTTTCTGTGTATAAGATCACTTAATCTATTTCTTTTTAATGGAAATACAAATTAGTTCGGTCCGTTTTCAAAAGTTGGCTCTGGTTGTTTTTTTAGTGACATCTGATCTTGGTGGTTTCAAATAGGTTAGACATCTGTCAATCGATCAATATTACTTTGAGTTTCATAAAAATTCATCGTTTTTTACTGTGTTGAATGCATCTAATGTTGTGTTAACTGAGCAGAATTTGCTGGAGGTTTTAGTTTGCTGAATGCTTGTGGTGACAATGCTCTAACTCATAAATCATGTAGGGAATAGTGATTTCAGCGTTGAAGACAGGCCTCACTCAGGACAACCAAAAAAATTCGAAGACAAAGAGGTGTTACTTGATGTGGATAGAAGTCAAACACAAGATGAACTTGCAGATTCATTGGGAGTGACTCAAGAAGCAGTTTCCGTACGACGGTTGAGTTCCATAGGGATGATACAAAATCAAGACAACTGGGTTCCACGCGAACTGAAACTGAGAAACGTTGAAAGATGATTTATTTCTTGACTGTTTACTGATTGAAATGCAGAAAAGGAAGAGTTCTTTACATCGGATGTGGAGATGAGAAATGCGATAACCCTAAGAAGAAAAAATACTACACCATGTCTGGCCAATCGTTGCAAGCGACCTCAACAGCAACAATAAACCGAATATTAATGGTTCGTAGGTCATTTTGTGTATCTAGTGGGACCATAAGGGTGCTGTGTATTATGAGCAGGTGAATGTCTTCCTGGACATCGTTTGAGCCGTGCATTAAGAGAAAAACGACCGGAGTACGAACAAAGAATACGACAAAGTTATTCTTCTGCATGACAACGCTCAGCCATATGTCACAAAAGGCGTAAAAAATATTTGGAAACTGACCATGGGATATTTTATATGAACCGCCGTATTATCCAGACATTGCTCCTTCTGATTAATGATTCTTCCGACAGATGCAGAACGATTTGGCACCGGTTCACTTCTTTGGCAGAAATCGAAGAAATTGGCTCGAAACTTGGAGTGCTTCAAAAGACAAGACAGTTTTTCGAGATGGAATTCGTAAATTGCATGAGAGGTGAGCAAAAGTCGGAATCAGCGATGGACTATACTTTTATTAATTTGTTCTTTGATTTCGTTTTGAACTAAATGAATTTGACAACAAAAAATATATAATTATTTAGAGAAATCGACGTAAAGTAGAATATTATTCTGAATTGACTAATAAGCAAATATAACACGTTACGTAGCATTCATTGTATGCTTTAATATGGCGAATTATAATTTTTTGTATACAACAATAGCTCCATTTTAGATGAGCCTCTTTATCTATCACAAGGATTCCTCTGTCACAATGTGGAGTCAGTCTGGCTTCTGGTATTTCCAGCGTCTGGTATTCGGAACAGCCTTGCAGACTGCATGGTGGGCTGACTCACTGACTTTTCCGCCCGGTGGCTACGTTGATGGTGACGAGTTGTCTGTCGGCAGCAGCTGATAGAATCTGGGTCATTACACGGAGTTCAGGGTCTACCACAGCTCTAATCCAGCTTCTGCCAGAATAGAAGTACTTGCAAAGGTCTCGTACATTTAATAAACGTGTTAATCACATGAAGAGCCAATTTGAGATTTCAATAAATTTGAAGCAACATCATCAGGAAATTTTAAGACGCCAATTGAAGACTAAAATCCTTTTTTGGGAATAGTGTTAACCTTGAAGTTAGAATATTTGAATTGCGTTTCTACATAATGATTTTCCTCTTGTGATTCGTTACCTTGGAACAATTTTCCGTCAGCAAGTTCCAGGGAAAAGAGAGGTTATTGCTAGCTGTTTTATTCTCATTGAAAGACTGTACGTAAACTGTTAGCGAGAAAGCTCAGCTTAAGTGAAAGACTATTGCCACTCCTTTCCTTGAACCTTCTCTACGTTAGCAATATCCTCGAATAAATTAACACGTTTTATGATCATTAAAGCGCAGCATAAAACAATTTACTGGCAAGTCGCACTTAAAAGCTAGGATATTGAAAAAGTGTGACAGTGAAACGAACTGACAGGATACACTGGCAACGACTGTTTCGAAGGCTGACAGCTCCTGGCTGGAAGTCAACACATTCACCGTCGTAAAGACATTGTAGTGTAGCATTGCGATGTGTGAGACATACACGGATATGACTTTCTCACAACTTTACCGGTTATTTGCTCATTTATTGCATGACGCAATGGCGCTCATGACGGCAGGTCATCGTACACTTTATATTCAATATTTCTCCCATTGTCTAACGCAAAGTTCAAGGACTCGGTGATGTGCTCTCACGCAGCGAATGAGAAACTGTAATTACTTTCTGACATTAATATCGTAAATCCGGTGCGTACATATCGTTCAAGTTATCCGGAGACTTGAACGTGGGCGGGAGGAAAGGAAGATGGAACTTTGGTATGTTAAATCGAGGAAGACGCAGCTAAGCTGATATCAAACTCACGAAGCTGTAGGTACAGAATCACGAAATAAAGGATTTCTCCTAACATTAGTCAAAGGAAAAATTAATGGCACCCGAAGACTGTTGAACTCAATCCCAAAAAGTGACTACATTCACAGTAATAATTCAGTTAATTTAACCTTTATTAGACGGTGAAAAAGTTTAGGATTTAAAAAACGCAGTGGTATGAAAAATACATAGAATATTGAAAATAAAAAGAAATGGAACAAAAATTGCCTCATTCATCGACGGTGAAGTGTGATAAGCTGCCTAATTTCTCTGTGATAGAACTTTGACGATTGACGGATAACAATATTCATGATAACGAATATTTTAATGTTCAGAAAGTGATACCTCACACAAAAAAAATGTTCCAGTTCCCATGACTGACGCCTTTTCCTGTCCCCTGCCCATCTGAAGACAATTATTGCGACTGCTCTTCTTCAAAAGTGTCCGTTTTTCTACTTTTGTGCATGAATGCACGCGCATTCGGTCACCGGACCGGAACTTGGAGGAATATCTGCAAACACTTTTGTGGTGAGCAAACGGGGAAGCGTTGCGGTCGACTTTTATTTGCATTCGTAATCCAAACGATTGGAAAAGAAGAGAAGTAGTTTTACCAACTTATAATTCTTGAGGTTTTCAAATTAGGCTTTGCGCCAGAGAGAAACGATTTTGTCCTAGTGAAGTAGAACGGACACTTACAAATTAAACTTTTCAGTTCCTTGATACTAGGTCCAGAAATATGCTTTCTACCAAAGTTTTAGTGTTATCTGCATTGTGGTCCAATACTAATTCTAAGGGAAAGTATCCATTTTAGAATACATGACATAATATATTAACTTATAAAGTAAATATCGAACAACGTCTGTGCAACCTTTCGTCAGGTTATTCAAAAAATTGTTGTATTCATTAATAACATTTAATGGGCACTCATTAGAAATTAAAGTAATACTGGCAATATTTATGTTCTGTAAGAGCAACAAGGATTGGAAAAACGATGACTGGCATTAATTTTTTTCTGTGTGTTTTCATTATATTTTAGTCTCAAACTGATGAAATTATATAATTTTTAAGGCAATATTCCATTCCAAATACTCAGGTGCCACACCCACTCAGAGTCAAAGCGACCTTCAAGGATTTGGATCAATTATGATAACACTATCGCTTGAACTCGCACGCCTTCATGGTCCACGTATTTGCGTGACTCTTGCGAATTTTATTAAACAGATTTATAAACTGCTGCTTGATTACCGCAAGAAGATAATCGCCTGTTTAGTAGGAAAAAAATGGTAACTTGGTTTTGGCCTTAATTAGAGGATATATCCAACATTAACGTCCTCGAAACGTCAGGAATTATTTAAATAAAATGCACGTCGTGAATATTACGGAGTTTTAGGCGTTTCGACCATCACTTGTAACATACAGGGCCAAAAATATTTTTTCGACTTTACGGTTTGATTAGTTCTTTGACTAAGACAAGTTTTGTAATACTTGTTCATGAATCTATGCTTTCCCTTGAAATCAGTAAGTATACTACAGCACTGTTTTTCTGTTAAATTATTCTTTATTCAATCAGATTAGGAATTTAAAATGTGTATGATATCAGTATTTTGGCGTGAGAAATTTTGTACATAATAGAAGATACAAATTATACAAATAATCTTTAATGTAATCTTCCGGTGTGATGTATTCGTAATTCTTCTCTTCCTAAACGGCTTGACCGATTAGGATTAATTTTTATTGTTGTAATGACGGGGTCATCTGAATGATTCTTGGCATGGGTAGGATCCGGTAGGTGGTGCTGTTATCATTTCTTTTAATTTTCGACCGTATATATTTATAACATTTAATGTAATATATATATATATATATATATATATGATTTCTAACATTAAAAAACATATAATCCAAAATTTTCTGCTTGACCGTTTGAATAATCTGAGACATTTGACTTACACGCGCAAGTTCATTACGTCGTAGCTTGGCATTGCTTTGGCATTTCGATTTCAGATTACCGAGTTCTGAAATATTCCATGTATTGTAATTGTGTGCATACTGAGTGAATTGCTTGGCTTTGAACCCTTGAACTTTATTACAAATAATATTTTGTGCGCATGTGGAAGGTGCATTGTTTGATAAACATGTCCAGGCTAACCTCCTAAGGAACACATTTGGTTTTCAACGTTTATTTGTGTGTTTTAGATGATAGGAGGCATGAAAAGGTAAATTTTAAAAAAGTGTGACGAACTGTCTGATGGTTTAATCACGCGATGAAGAGGTTACTGTCAAATTAAAAATTTCAGCAAGCTAATATAAATGAATTACCGCTCAACGCCGAGCATCCAGCTAGTCTTTTATAGATTACATAATGCCATTTGAATTTATTCAACTTATTTTTTTTCAGGCTTCGTTGTGCCTGTTAAATGTCGTTTCTGTTATTACTAGTCTTAGCCTAAATATTACATATATATCTTACACGAATTAAAGTTTCTGAAATTATTATTTTCTCTCCAAAAATGAATTGACTGGATGATTTATAATTTTTTCTCTTTGGTAGATATTCCACTTAAAAATTTCGGTAGAATGACATCAGGTTATTGGAATTTATAAATTTGAAGCATTATTCGGGTAAAAGCACTCAACTATGAGGACGTATCATCACCAGCATTCAACATATTTTTCTTCTAATTTCTCCGCATTATTTTATATTTGCATTTTCTTTCCAAGTGTACAAATAAGATGGCGCAACAGAGTAAATTTGATGAAGGAATCCGCATTCCAGTTCATGTTTCTGTCAGCGTACTTGCGGATGATTTGAGTTTTGAAGTGGGGCGTAAAATCGGGCGTCCTAATTCCGTATTAATGCCGGAGTATTGATGTGTCCCGTGTGAGATGCGTCGCTCTGTACTAATCACCGCGTCCGTGTTGAACTATTGTAATGAGCAGCGCCCCTGTGTTCGGGTTATTAACTCCTTGGCACTGACAGATGACTCTGCCACTGCTCCATGTGTCGCCTGACGCATTCCCAATTTCTCTATCCACACATCTATAATCAATGAGCTCCCTATTTTGGTCTCGTCCAATCCCTTCGTTTGAGTCTTAACCTACTTCTACTTCAGCTTTAAAGTTTCCAAACAGATCGTTTCATTTTTTACCCTCATTTCTTTGGGTCTTCTACGTCTTGCAACATATTAGATTTTACTTAAGTAAAATTTTTCAAAAAAGCGTTACATTTATCCTGCTCTGATTTACTCATTGTCATACAAATATTACAGATAGATTTGATTAACATATGCTATTTTTTGTCTTTGTTCACCACAAAATTCCCTCTAATATTAATTTAAGAAGTCCTTTGTGCCTCAAAATGTGGCCTATTAGCCTACAGCTTCTTTCAGTCACTGTCCTCCATAATTTTCTATCCTCACCAAATTTGTTCAAGAATTCCTGATTTCAGAATTATTTATTATCTCAAAACTAGTTTAGTGAAAATAAGGAAAATCAATTTGTTCTGCCTAAATCTGAATATAAGAATTATTATTAGTTACATTTGTAAACAAAAAAAGTATTTATTATCTTTAACTTGTTAGCGGGAATCTCTGATTGTTGTACTTAGGTTATAGAATTATTTTCTCTTCATTTTTTATGTATTACAGATTGGTAATAAATAATTAATTGAAATATTGAGTAATTAACTTCAATTTCACTGCAGAATGAAACGTTGATAATTTACACGTTTGTATGTCCACGTAAGCTAAGAGACAACGGCAATTTCGACTCCGCAGTAAGTAGTAATCCGAAACCGGAAGTATAATTTGAGGTTAGATTAAAGTTCCCAAACACTGATCGAGGGAATGTTGAGTAAAAGGACAAGTATTACTTTCTTATTGGAAAATAAACGTGATTTTTGAAAATATTTTAAAATTAGAAAAAGAGAAATAGATTTTTGGGCCGACCTCTTGTGGTGTAGTGGTCAGAGACGCTAACTCGTGCCAAGGGGATACCGGGTTCGAATCCTGGCTGTGACTTGGATGTTGTGTTGTTGAAGCTGCCATACAATGATGCCCTAACATATAAACTAGTTGCCCTAATTGAATAACTAATGACATGTGCGACTCTAAATAAAAAGTAATTTAAAGATTTGGCTCCCAACGTTGGGCTCCAAAAATTTGTAAATTACCTATTTAAAATTTTAAAAGTATGCCCACATTATATATTTCTCGGTCGACTGACGATAATTCAGTTTGAATTTAAATGATTGCAACACACACATACACACTCACGATTTCTAGTGAATTTAATTTTGTTATTATTGAGCTTTGTACACATTATAGTGTCAAAAAATCAAATTAAACTCATCAATTATAAGCATATAAATTATTAAATATTAATTAATTTTCCTTATTTCACAAATATATATTTAATTTCATAAATTATTAGAGATTTGTAGGTGATTTACTTTATTTTATAATTGAAAATTTTGTTGTTACAGCTTTGAAGTTAATAATGGCTGTAATTAGTGAAAATGGTTCTGGAACATTACACTCGCATTTTGTGTCTGTATAGTTCCTTGCACTAATTTTCTTATTTACGGAAAAATTAAGTGCGCTATCCGTTTGCTCCGCAGTCACAACAACTTATTCTGTAAGGCATTCACCAGGCTATTTCTTCAAGTTTCCACAGTACGGAAAGAATAAGCGTTGGAGTATTAGATAAACACCAGAAGCTGTAGTTTCAGGGTAGGCTGGTTGCTATTTTGGGCGAGTGATCAACAAGAGTTGCGAAAGTGTCGCGTAAATTGTCCCGACTTTCTTCGGAGTGAACCCGATCCTCGTCGGAGAACTTGTGGTTCCTGGAGTCGCTCTGAATTATCCAGGCTCCTCGGAACGAGGTGTCCTGTTAATTAGGAGCAATCGTTGGCAGGCCAGCAGGGTGCATGAAATATTCCGCGAGCTAACCCCTGCCGGCCCCAGAAACCACATCCTCTGGTGGCCGACATTGCTTCCTCAACGTCGTGCGTGCATGCGTGCGTGTGTGTTAATTTCCTGCGCTCTATTGAACCGGCCTAAGTGCTCAGAACCCATTAATTTCTTTGCCTCGTATATAGAAAAATATCTATAACACTAAGCCATACACAACTTTCCACAGAGATTTTATAAAAAAAACTCGGCTAACGCTAAACGTCACTGATGCGATATTTACATTTCCTTAACCCCGGCACATTCCAAAAAAAATGGGCTCCTTATTTAAATATGATTCAATTACAAACCATTCATATTCCCTGAAATAAAGTCCTATATACTCTAAGGTTAATTGACAAAACGCATCAAGTTAATCTGTAAACTGAACACAAGGCAATCCTTGAAAATTTTGCAGGAGCTTACGCACTTAACCGGACTCATTAATATTAGGAATATATATACTTAGAAAAGGAATTTGGCATAATACATTCTGTGATTAAATTGTTACGTCAGCAAATATTGACTACACTCGGGTCGGGAATCTAACTCAAACGCATTAATACCCCCTCGCTGTCAACAGTAAAACCTTTTTATTCGGGTGCTCATTAGTGGGTTTTTCAAAATAGCTATATAATAAAAATGGTTGTATTTTTGTTTCTATATCAATATTAGTAATTTAAACGCGTGGAGCAACAGTAACAAAAATTGGTTATATTTTTTAAAACTTCGGAAATAAAAGCATAGTGTTAGGATGAGGGGTGATAAATCCTTATCACAACCGGGTAGGGATCGTTAAAAAATATGCGAATGTTTCATCATGCATAAGTCTGTGACTATAGAGGCAAAAATACAGGAAACTCCACCATATTTAATTGTTCTTAATGGGGGTATTGTGTTACTATTTCATACATGCTGCTGCTCCCACCTTTTATTAATTACATCCTCCAATCGGAAGACAAGTAACACGCGAAAGGGTGATGAAAAAAAATTGTAAGTTTGTACTTTGCTGTTGTATTTAGTACCACCTTTTAACATGTTTGTCATTTCAAGCTGTGCCAACAGTTATTAATGATTTTGATGATTATACAGCTTTATAATTAAAATAAGAATGTTTTCGACCCTGGATGTTGCAGTAACAACCCTAAATTCCTATTACATTTTAATTAATGAACTAAAGAGGTCCCGAATGTTTGGGGACGAAACGTTTTAATTCAGGGTTTAAATTAATCTATTTCTGACTTTTGGTCAATTATATTATTTTTTATAATGTTCAGTAAGATTGATTTAATTACTTTTTTAGTAATTATACCATTTTCCCTACGATAAATTACGTAAGATAATTTAGACGCGTATGCATTATATTAAAGCAGTGTTAGCGTCGCTCTTCACTAACGCTTGCTTCTAAGAAAACATAACGATGAAATAATATATTAATAATGTGCTAGCTGTAGACGTGGTGGCTTTTGATTGGTTCTCGGTCATTGACTTGACGTCACTCGTTTTCCATTCAAGTACTTCCGTTAAGAAAACTTACCCTGCTGTAAAGTTTCACTTGAAAGGAAAAGTAACTCCTTCTTTGGTCTGGTCGAAACTTGATTTACGCTACAACGTAACAAATAAAGAAGTATATTTCTTTTTCTAGAATATAACGTTGATAATAGTGCACTGAGAATAATTGTAATGTGACTAGGACGCATTTAGAGATAAACGTAGTAAACGGAAAGAGGAAGCGAAAAACCCAACGATAATACTAAAGTGTGCCAAGGAAATTTCTAAGTAGTAACTTCTTTTTATATCAAAGTGAGTAATGCTTCTAACAGATGATTGCTTTACACGCCTAACCTTAGGATTCTG
This sequence comes from Eucriotettix oculatus, assembly GCA_034510155.1. Taxonomy (NCBI): domain Eukaryota; kingdom Metazoa; phylum Arthropoda; class Insecta; order Orthoptera; family Tetrigidae; genus Eucriotettix; species Eucriotettix oculatus. Next base: position 22,521,322 of record CM067379.1, read on the forward strand.
CCAGACGGTAGATGTAAACGAAAAGCTACACCGTTAAACTTAAAAAGCTACCAAAAATAGAAAAATAATATGTTCAAATAATAAGTATATTCTTCTCTAGAAAGTAAACAAGTTTCCGAAAACGCCAGTATTTAAATCTAATACAAAAAAATTCGTATATAATCAGAATTATCGACATACTTTTAATAGTTAGACATGCATTAAATTCCTATGAGAGTTAACGATCGTAAAATAAGAATCTGGATTTTTTTTTGGTCTGTAATCGTACCTCAAGAATCTCAAGTTTAAACAACGTAATTAATGGGAGCCGTCATTAAAATAAACTAAACGCCACATGCCGAATGTCTACAATGTTAGATGTAGAACCGCATTTCACGGACGATTTAATTCGCATATTTAGATTAAAGCAGGGATATCATATTTTGTAAAGAAAAGCTAATTTGGTCATCAATTACTTGTGTTTCTCTTGTAACCGGTTTCGATTTCTCTTGAAACCAGCTTGAAACACGGCTTTGAACTTATAAAATAATACTGACTTTTAATACTGCTTTTACGTCTGTTTTAAATGATAATAAAATTAATTAAGAAACGACATTTTGTAAACGTTTATACACCTGTTTGTACCTTGTTCAGGTTTTTATCCTGCGGATAAATTATGATAAACAACTATTTGTTATTTTCTTAGAAAATACATTACAACAACCTATCAACTATCGACTGTAGCCCAAGGAATTAGGAAAGACCCCGTTCAAGCCTCATTACTTAACTAAGTGGACTTTTGCAGATCAAACTCCGATTTATTTCGAAGCGTATTGAATTGTTAGTAATATAATTACATTACCATAATGATTTTTTAAATAATATAACCCATTGGTTGTTATAGTTTCTCCGAAAAGAAAATCCTGAAGAAGATAGAAATGCGTATAGAAACAGTGTCAAAAAGTTATTTTTCAATTAACTAATTTTTTTTAATTGGCCATAAACCGTATTCCAAATAATGAAATAAACTATCTAAAAGTGCATTATAATATTCTCTAAATCTTTTTCACTGTGTACCGGTTTCTTTGAAGATCTTTTTCTGCAAATTAGGGTTGTTTGTTTTAGATGGAATAATAACCTTTTCAAAGACTTATAACCGTCTTGTGGAGTCTTTCAGTTCTTCAAATATAAATCATTGTATGGCCGCTGTTGAGCAACAAAATTTCACGTTGAACGTATTTTTTCCACTACATTTTTTAACGTTCTAAGCGTAGTTGAAGATTAGGTAATAAATAAAATATGTGGCGTATAATGGAATAATTTTTATTGGTATAATTACCAGAAATGAAACAAAAATAATAATGGAATGCAGTTGTAGGACGAGAATGGGACGTATTGCACGTAAGGAAACCATTTAAGCGTAAAGATAGGAAATAATTAAAAAATAAAATAAATTCGGGTGAAGTCGCCCTTGGAGGCAGTCAACTTTGGATTTTCATACATTTGGCATCGTGATTATAAAAATTTAACATTGCCTGTGGAAGTCTCAAATAGGGTGACGAAACGTCAATTAAACTAAATGCAAACTTTGGTCGTTAATTTATTTCGTTTAGAAAAATCTATTCTTGAAGACGCTGGGTAAACGTCCATCTGCTTGAGGGTCTCAATGGAATGGCACCTGTAATTTTAAATTGGGGAAGCTTAAAATAAAATTTTCCACGTATCTTTATGAATGGTGTATTTTTTAAAAAAATAATAAATGACCGTTTTAACTATAAAAATCTTCAGGTAAGTTTCGTGCCAAATGCATTGATATATCTCGGATTCCTAACATTCCATTACAGTTTACGTCCAGTTACTGTGCAATTGATCTTAAATAATTGCAGGTTCCGGACAGAACGTTGTAGATCACGACCGAGGATTGCATTTTCATCCCCTGTGTGTGAGGTTTTTTTCCTACGTGTATGTACGTGAGGGTAGGCGACCCTCCAGAAGGGTGTTTGTTTGTTGGAATATCGAAACGCATTTTAAGCCCATCAGCCTCCACCCTACCCCCCGTTGTAAATTAATACTGAATTATTTGAAGTATAGAGTATTTCCGATATAACAAGTCTTTCCCCGCGGGACGCCCTGTTCTCCCTGCCACCCCCACCCCCGCTGGTAGCGGATGTCAGTGATTACGTGGCGTGCAGTGACATCTGTTAATGACTGGCTGTAATTAATCGCAACGCTGGGCCGTGTATCGAACGTTAGTATTGATGGGCCGTACGCGCCGGGGGGTCGCTTTAATTGCAAACAAAGATACTGACTCGTGTGTGTGTGGGTGTGGGTGTGTGCGTGGGTGTGTTTCGCTCCCGGGGTAGGTCACCCTTGACCGACATCTCTTCACTCTCTCGCAACAAACTCCTGAAAGGAAAAGTCAACGGTCAGAATCTAAGCTCGCGCTGCGCCGAGACCGACGACGGGACTACGGTAAGCTCTCGGGACTCTTGCTGACGTAAGTGGAGTAGTAGGAATTATCGTCAACTCAGTCACGTGGTCGATCACACAACTCTCAGATAATTTTTTTTTAAACTAATCATTCCCTCATACAGCGCAACATCACTCGTGTATTGAGGATAGCCGAGACTCTGGTTAAGTAGGCAATGATCTTCCCAAATTCGATAAACAATATCACGGAAAATTATAGGCATGTGCAAAAGGTCAAAAATATGAGGGACAAAGGCTTCCCAAGAACGTATAGCTGGAAAGAAATAGCAACGATTCGCAGTGTCATTCAGCATGCCGGAGATCACTTTAACGCGAAACTTAATTACGGCGACTAGGCCGTGTGAAAACTATTTCCAAAAGATTGACGCAAGAAAATATATTATGTTCAGTTCAGGATATGTTGTACGACACAAAAACTTATCAGTTAAGGTTTGGGGTTGATAAGTAAAAGGTGTTGTAAGAAAACCGGCCTTAAGAATATAAAGTATATGCCAAAAAATTCAGAAATTTAGATAACGTCAGTTCCGGCGAGTTGAACATCGAGAATTCTACACAAATAATAAAATAAAACAAAATAAATCAATGATTTATAAATGAAATAACAAAACAAGTATGATTTAATATTACGAATAAAATACAAATATCGGCCAAACGTAAGAAGTAGAAAAATTTAATTAGTATTAAAACGTTTCGTCTCGAACTTTCGGGGCCTCTTCAGTTCACTAATTAAACGCTGGACCCTGACGTTGCAGCACCAACACGAGCTTGGAATAAAATTTTAATTAATGAACTGAAGAAGCCCCTAAAGTTGGGGACGGATCTTTTAAATTCAAATTAATTTGTTCTATTTCTGATTTTGTGCCATTGTATTTTATTTATAATATATTTAATATACAATATATATATAAATGGAAACGACAAATCCACACAAAAGAAGAAGTTTTATTTTTCTTAACTATGTATAATCCTCGATTTTCGGACTTCAACAAGTCAAGTTCTTGACTACAAAAAATTAGAAATTTTACAGATTTAATATTTTGTTAACAAAATATTCTTATTGAATTTAGTTAAATTAAATAAATATTAAATTATAAGTATTATTATTTACTTTAATTAAATTAATTAATAAACTGAAAATTTTAATAATTTATGTACTAAGGAAATATTTTTACATTAAATTTTCTAATTTTCTCTGATTAAGTCTAAAAAACGGGGACGAAACATAGTTCTACTTGTTCTGCCAATTAGTCGTTATAATTTATCTTTATATATTTTTATAAAAGCAGTCGTTATGTGAAATATTATATATAAAATAATGTTTTTCAATCAGCCCGACCTACCTGATGCAGGTTTTCTAGGGTTTTTCCCTGAATCACCTTTAGGTGAAACACCGGGTAGGATCCTTACACTATAGCCTGGGGGCCCTAGTCAACCCTGGGCTACCTTGCTCTACCTTCCGCATCCCCCCTTATTAAGTCCCTCCCTATGCTATTAAAGGGGAGTTGCCAGTTTCAGGATCACCCTCATGTAGCCTGTTAACCCCACAAAAAAATCGACCATTAATAAGTAAGAATTAACTATAAAATAAATTTAATGATGTAGTAATAAGTAACTGATCACGGTTTGATATATAATAAATAATCTGATGTTCGGAATGACAATAACGAGACGTCAGTGATTTTCTGATAACTTGATGATGATTTTGACAGGCGGAATCAATATTGAAAGAAATGATCTTCTCTGAGTAACTCCAAAAATGATGTTTAGTCTACAAACGGAGCCGGAGCCCAAGGAAAGCGAACAAACATGTTCGGAAGGTAGTGTGAGTTGTGTTTGTGACAAAATGAGCATTAAATGTCAGAGAGAAAGTGGGAAGCTTTACGAATCTGAGTGCAACGACGTCGAGGGTTTGTGACCTTTATAAGTTGTGGGAGGACGCGTAGTTTGTGAGTTATCCTCCAGGTTACTACGAGTGTACGAGCCTTCGAATAAAAGCTACAATTTTATATCTATAAGCGATATTCTGGGACAGCGATGTACAAATATGCGACCGATGGTTTAGGCGAGTAGGCAGGCACCTGCCCGAGAAAGAAATGTTGAGGTGTTTGGAAGCAAGCCCCGAGGACTTGTGTCCTGCTAACCGCGACATGACCGCTGATGGCGTACGTCCGTGGCAATAGCAGTCACGAGGCTCAGGACCTTCCATTAAGATCCTTAAAGTGTTCTCTCCTGGCTGCGCCGCCCGCACGATACTGACGAAATCGAACTGCCACGCAACAGGTGCGTCTCTTAATTCCATATAAACCGAGCAAAGACAACTGCTTCATAAAAAAATAACACCAATTGACTTAAAAACTAAAAATCTCGTTCCACATGAAAACACCAATCTCCTGTTTATAAAATGATAAATAGGAAACACGTGCTTGACCATCCAAGAAAAGATTCATATTTGTGCATTCCCTTACGTTTTCGCAGTGTTTAAATTTTTTCACCGTGTCCGGTTTTTCTTTATATACAGAACGCTGATTTTTGCGTTTTCAGGTATCTATTGTTACCTTCATTACTCAGCACTCGGTTGTTCTATCATCACTACATATAATAAACCTGAGTAACGCTCATCGTGAAACGCTCGGTTTTAGCTTCGTCGAAGAAACCGCGTTGCAGAGAGTATATTTCAAAGCAATAACTATTCCGTTATTTTAATTAATGTTTATTGTTTAGTTTAAGGTGACTGAAGAAGAAGCATGGCTACTTCATGAAGCACGTTTTGGATATCTCCAGAGCATGAAGGAAGATAAACTAGTAAAAAGGATCTATAATTGGTACACTTCAACAACAAAGTGAAGAGGAAGGCCGTAGACCAAATGGCAATATGATGTATTGAAAGACATCAAAGAACTTAAAATTAAAAACTTGCGCGTCTAGAAAGAGATGGAAAGGTGCGGTAGAGCAGGCCAAAAAAAATGTTTACCTTATTAGTCTACGAAATGTTGAATAAATAAAATATAAACATGATGTCACTGTGAATTGGCCATTAATTTAGTTCTAAACAATACTTTTTTATTTCAAAATGAACCTTCCTGGGAGACGAATGGTGACGTAATTTTTTACCCAATTACACGACTACGATAACTTTTTTAAATTATAGATACGAAAATACACCTTTTACCTTTCCCTAGAATCCCTTTCTAGATTCAGTTATCGAAATTACTAATTTTTATTTACAGAGATAGAGTATTCTGTCAAGTAATGGGCAAATTCATTAATTGAGGTGTTTTTACATTCTGGAAAAAAACATCCTCCTTTTTTAATTTAAATTTTTTTAGAGTCGAGATTAATCAATATTTATTAATTCCTCCTAGTATGACTTCCCTACTGTAGCAGGAGGCTCGTTAAGTATTTTAGTATCGAAAGTCTCGCCTGCAGCGCCTCTGGACTGCAAGAACGCAACCACGTCACACTGCTATAATAGCCATGAACTCCTGCTTAAATCCCTCCCCCCTCCCCCTTTCTTTTATTTCCCGTTTGGACCAACACTGGACCGAGCACAAAATGAAGACACGGTATCTCTTCCTTATCGGAATAGTAATTACAGTCTACTTATTACAGGTTTATTTGAAATCCCACATTTATATTTACGACATTCCCAAGAATTATTTCGGCGCGCCGAAGCAATATTTTACAACTTGGAGAAACTTTGTTAATTAAATCAAATGGAGTGTAAGCCTAGTGGCTGCCGATGTTTATCAGAAGCCTAATCACATTTCCTAGAATGAGACCAATTTGTTTCCAATTAAGCGCGTAGTATGTCTTTGATGTTAATGAGACATGCACTCAGGGAAATTCATATATGAGACGAATGCCTGAAGCTATAGAGCGACATTACTTGTCTGTCATTATGAAAAGGAATCCCGCTCTACTCTGCGTAATAATCATTGATTATTTCCCCAAGTCTGTCGTTTGTATTTGATTAGCCACGAGGGCTTATTTCTTAAACTTTTATATTTTTTTTTCGTGTAGCTTACTTAAAGATTATTATTCCTCTATACCGACTTAAATATAATTTCTGCCTAGTTGCCTTAATTCCTTGAGAGTATTTCGCTTTCGTACTGAATAAGGTTTCCTTTAACAGTCTTATGCACGCTTACTTGAACCGTATGATAACTATAAGCTACTCTCAGGAGTTAAATAAAAGGGCTTCCACACGAGTTGTTTGTAAGAATAAGACAAAGAGACATATGTACATCGCTGTGCGTGTGTGTGTCGCAGCCCTTATAGGGCTTGGCTTAAGAAAATAGGTCCGTAAGTAACTTGCGGCTGCTCAAAACTGCTCCGGCTTAAAACGAACATTTTGACTTCTATTTCGGATTTCATCTTTTCTTTTTACAATTGAGATTATAGAAACTATGCTCTAAATGAAAGACAAAAAAAGTCCTGTTTCCTAAGTGCTTAGGTAAATAATTTTAAAAAATATTCTGAAAGTAACATAAAAGTTATTAGGACCGATTTTAAATTTTTTAAATATTACCTTGAAACCAGTCAATAATTTTAAAATTTGTTAATATGTACTGATTTCTGTAAGGAGCTTTAAGCCAAATGGTGCTCTATTCATCTAAATACAGAACAATATATATTTTTAAAATTTATACTTAACTTTTTCGAAACAAAATTACATTTTTTTTGCAAAAATATTATTTATTAATAAAATACAAAGAATGGTCAAAAGTAAGAAGTGGTATAAAATGAATACTTTTCGTTCCCCAACTTTAGTATTAAACTATGTATATTTAATTACATTTTGTTTTGTATGAAGTACTGAGAAGGTACCTAAAGTTGGGAAACGAATCGTATTCTAATTCAGTTATTCAATTACCGACTTTTGGACATTATTTGTGTTTTATTTATTATATTAAGCCAGGTAATTTAATAAAGTTAAAATATCAATTATTGATTTTGTTAATTTTTAATATTATGTATTGAATTAGTTAATTTATACATTCGGAGACTGATATAAAACGCAAACGCAACATATTAAATTAGTTTTAAAAATTTAAAGCGACACAATTTATTTAATTTCTGAAATTGAATTGTTATTCAAGATATGTGTTAAAAATTTACAATATGACGTTGTGAGCTAAATTTAATTAATGATTTTTGTTTATTACTCTTAGCAATGGCTCAATTGATAAATTCATATTTCAAACATTTTAGTCAAAATGAAGTTATAATTCATATAATTTTTTCTTAAACCTCTGTATGTTCAAAAATTATTTTTTAAAAATACACGTCTTCAAAGTCCTATAAATAAATAGAATTAAATAGGATAATTATTTTTCGTTCTTAGAATAACGTTCCGTTCCTTTTATTGCAGAAATAAGTCATGTTAAATCTAAAAATAGGAATATTTCATATTTAACAAATGTGACAATATAATTACATAAAATTTATGTGGAATTTTCTAATAGCTTATTTCAATAGTTATAGAGTAATGGGATAGCTTTTTTTATCAGTCACTTCAATAAACCAAAACTATATTTCAATTTTGATTTCAAAACTTTATATGGCAAATTGCCATATTCATCTTCAAAAAAAATTACAATATTTTTTAACATTCCAATTTTTTTATGTATAAAAATGTGGAAATTTGTTTGAAACTATGATAGAAAACATTTGTTTTCCCCAATGATATAATGTTCAAAAATATTATACATATGTTCATGTAATTTAGTAAGCATATAAATTTCTAATTTATTCAATGGATTAGTATGCGGTTTCAAATAAAGTTTTGAAATCAAAATTGAAATATAGTTTTGTTTTATTGAAGTGACTGATAAAAATTTAGGGAAAAAATTATCATCATAATAAATTAATTATTAGTCTTTTAACAAAAAATTTAATAAATTCTTTGAAGAAATTGTTTCGTCAAGATTTAATTTATGATAGCACTGATGCGATAATTTGACTGCCATTTCTACCAAATTATAGATCATAGCTATTATATGGGAGAAAGGATGGTTAGACTCATAAGTAGTTAATGTTATGAATTTAAATTGAAAATTGCTTATTGAACATGTGTCAGGAAGTGAACTGTTAATTGAAATGTTAAAAATTTTAGTAGCGCTGTTATCATCTAAGAATCTCAGTTCATAATTTGCCTCTTAATTACTGTATGAAAACCTGTAAATAATGGGTTGGGACTCAGTTGGTCAGCGGATTCGTTCAGTAACTTCATTTGGGGAAGCTTGATATTGTGTTCGCCACCCTGAGGTCGTGTCACATGTAGGGTCCAGACGTCTCCTTAATTGGCGCGTTTCAAGGACCTGCTAATTACGAAGGCACGGGAACAATGCCTCCCGTGTTTATTGACGTCTGCTCTGCTTTCTCTCCCTCTCCCTCTCTCTCTATCCTCTCAAAGGAATCGCTCGCTAATACGGCGTCGGCGTGCCGTGCATTCCGCGACAGCGAAATCCTCCGGCGTCGGCGTCTTCAACGCGTCGTGGATGTCGACGCCGTTGCCAGGGAGAGCGGAGGAGACGCGGTGACGCGCGTGGGTGACGGATTCCAGACTCTGCACCCAAGGAGATGGCCTTGTCGAAACAATGTTTAGGGACGATACTTGATTACCGGAAATTGTGTCATAGATCCACCGGGGACAGAAAAAACTAACAGGAATACTAAGTACATAAAAAATACAGCACTCACACAAAAAATATTAGCCGTGCTAGCTTAGAAAATATACGGAAAAAACAGAAATATAAAACCAATTTTTTACTAGAACCTCTGATAAAAAGACGAAATAAATACATCCATTCTCTTCCTTCAAAAGGCGACCTCCCGGCTCTCCCCAAGTAACAGTTTAATTATACAGAAATATGTCCTATAGAAATAAAGAAGATTATAATTATAAAAAAATATAAAACTGTACTCGTTGACTTCTTTTTACAAAAAGTCTGACTCTTCAGCACTGTTACACATTGAGACAAATGAAGTTATAAATATGTAAAGTGTGTAAGTAGTGGCAATACCTTCGGCTGGTTGTTGTAAGAGAATCTTTGGAGAACAAAAAAAAAGAAGGCCGATGCTCGGTCGGTTAATAGCGACATGATTACTGGCGGCATATGTAAGTAACTTAATAAACTAGAAACTGATTAATAAACCATAATAATCTCGTGTAAAAATTTAAAACAACCATTTTCAAATGTATCTGATGTAAACAAAAATACACAACGCCCGTGTTATGAGTTCACTAATTAGACAAAGAAGTGGCCAAATGACAGACAAAATTAAGCGATAAAATAAATAGCAACACAATATGTAATTATTAATTTCTTCCTACTGATTTAATAGTATTTTTAACATTTTATCAAAAACACATATTGATTTAATTTGTAGTTTTAAATTGAAGTGGCATGGAATCTTTCTCCCAGGGTAATTGATATCTCATGGGGAGATAAAGGAAAAATTATTCATGTTTGAAGGATAACGTGCATGTTATTTTCGTAAAAAGTTATATATAAAATTCATTTTCTTTTAATGTCAATAAAGATTTCCTTCTCCACAATGATTTTATATTCACTTCACTTTATTGCTTCCCAAGACGACTACAGAATTTTTTTTTACAATTGTCTTGCTAGGTGTGCGTTCAGCTACTGTCTTAAAACATGGGCTATCAATTTATTGTTCACTCTTCCTCTATTCTGCTTGGAACTTCCTGGTTAGTTACAATTATTTATTTAATTTACAGTTATGTGTCGTAATGTGTAAGTAATAAAGTAATAAAAAATTTTGAGTTCCAAATTGTCTAATTTATCAAACGTTCTTCTCAAGTCCTAGTAATTTTTAACGCTTGAATGTTCTGGGTTTAGGAAGGTGGGTTTTAAAAATGGTTTAGGAATTGTGGGCTCCAAAATATTTTCAATTATGACGGAAAAATTGATGAAATTAGCAGAATAAAAACTGAAAAATATTTTCTCTGCAAAATATTCAGAATAATTCTATTTATTCTCCAGTCTCTGTGATAGTTTTATTGTCCATACTGTGTTTTTAAAATGTATTTATTAAAAATATGTAACAATATTTTCGTATTTAAGATCTGGAAATTCAATAGAATATCGCTGATGAAGATATGTGGTGGAAAAATACTTCAGCCTGTCACATTTAGTCGTCTCTTCATAAATCCCTTCCTTCATTTTTCTCCTGATTGCGTTTCCTCTCATTTCGTAGCTCTCCCACTCGTATGAAGTTGTTAGTTGAAGGGATTTGACAGTCTATGTATCAGCGTAAGCACTTTCTGCCTTTGGCATCTGTCCGTGGTGAGTGGTAGGATTCATTAGACCCGCTTCAGATTTGTACCACGGATGTCCACCTGTCAGATGCCATTAGCACGAGGCTAATGGCTTCTGATACCAATTACTAGTGCTGCACGGTTTGGTACATTATTCCCGACGGGGGAGGATAGTTTCCGTTTCGAACCCGGTGAAGGATTCTAAATTATTCTCCTTTCGCTATCAGTATTTTTCTGTGAGACACTCTCCAGAAACAGAAAATCGAAACTAATTTTAATTTGTTCCCATATTTGGGAGCCTCTTCAGATGAAACAAATAAATTAGTCACACGACTTTTACAGCTATGAATAATTTATTCCTCGCAATATCAATAAATATTTAAAATTTTGTGAAGAATTTTCTAGATAGAATTCATGGCTGCTCTTTTCCTTTACGGTTCATTCGAGGTCAGATTAATGTGACTATTAATTTATTTTAATTAGTTCAAATCTTCTGTAACTGTCATATTGTTCAGTGAATATTAAATTAATTTTCTATTACCAAGGTATTAATTGTTACACTATTACGTAAATTTTATATTACATAATTTCTATATTTGCGTCTCTAGTTACAGATAAATTTTCTGCATAGGAATCGTAGAGAAGACATTTTTTTTATTACACTAATTACACTAATAGCCTGTTTTCTAGAATATCTATAACAGGACTTATTTTCATTTCTTACAATATCTGTGTTACAGATTTATTCTATTTTATTTTATAAATAGAGAAGACAATTGGTTAAGTGACCCACCCTGAGTCATTATGTCAAGAAGAGAGGACGAAGAAGAAGAAGAAGATGTAACAATGGGGGCCCCCCGAGTGTCCTGCAAGGTAACTAGGCTTGACTAATGTCCACCGTTCACGCTTTCCAGACCAGAGCGATGGGTGTGGAAAATATCCGTTACCACAGAAATGCCACGCATGCGGGCATCAGCTTAAAGGATCAGTTTCTCCCAAGACGTAACAGCTTATGATTTAATAAAGTCAGCAGCATCGAGATGATCAGGATTAAGAGAGGAAGTCTGAAAACGGTAACAATTTTGAGTTCTTCAAGGTAAAATCGCGTAAACATCGCCCGGGATTAATGTCGTACGGAGATATTACGTTTAGATTAATCTTAGAATAATTTGGGAATGTGCAGCGAATGAACCTTCCTCTTACAAACTATAATATTCCAACAACGGAGCAATTTAGATGTTCCACTAGACCCCTGTAGATGGCATTCAATCATTTTTTACAGTCCTTGAGAGAGCCATTATCAAGTCAGCCGTAGCCATAGCGTAGTCTAATGATAAGCATTATTTAGCTGCATTTTTTGTTTATAATTTTACAGAGCTACGTACCTAAAGCTTTCTCGGGTTTTAATTTATATTAACACGGTACAGCATTTAATTCGGCTTCGAGCGCGTCACTCTTTTTCTGTCGTTTACCTTTCCTCCCCACCTATCCCAACGAAATATCAGTTTAATCATAACAGTCAAGAATTCTACTGAACCTAGAAAAAAACAGGTAAATTTAATCTTTCGGTACCTTAACAAGGGTGAAAATATTTCCGATACAATAAGAGAGTCAAAAATATCCGAGCTCACAAATATGTAAAAAGGTACTTCTGGAAGCTCAAGAGAGACTAAGGGTTGAACAACATCGGGAGAAACACTATCAGCCAGAATGAGCGCGAAAAGTGTATATTATAGGAAAGTTTTTTTTGCAGATTTTTAAAATTACCCACCTTTTAACCAAGGCCTTTATGGGTGGCAGCATACAGTGTTTGTTTTCGAGTTGAAGAAACGTGTATAAAGCTTGGCTGATAGAAAATTCTAATTTGTATTATAAAATTTCATAGGGCGATAAATGTCTGAAACGTAGTTATAAACAAATTAGACGTTAGTAATAAACGTAGACTGTTTCAGTAAATAGCGTTAATAAATAATAATGTGTTATCAGCCCAGGCATGGCGCAGGAAGCCGGCAATGATGATTATCATTATCATCATTATTTCAGACTAAAATTAGACCGAGTTGTTGCAGAGAATCTTAAGACGATTTTCTAACATTTGCTCCAAAGTGTGAGCTGTTTTCCTCATCTCATAAAATTGTTACCATGTTTCAAAAAAAATTAAAAGGCCGCAAAATTATTTTCATATATTTGTAGATATAAAAATTGTTTTTAGTGCGGAAAATGTTTTACCTGCCTAGACATCATAATCTGTGAATCATAACATCATAAATGATAGTCTTCCCTCATTCCTTCTTTGTGTATCATCCATAATTGAATTTTCAGTGTTTGCAAACCCTTCAAAGCTTCATCTAGCCGTTTTATGTTGGGTGTTGCGTTTTTCTTCTACAATATTGTTGTGAGAAGGTTAATTTCTGTGTCTTAGCCATATAGGTCTAAACATTTTCATAGTATGTATTGCGGTAAACTGTTTATAGAGTTTATACAGCTGATCATTGAATTTTTTATTTATGTACAATTAACACAGGTTGGGCCACGAATCTTCCTCAGGATCTGCCTTTGAAGTATTCGTAAAGTTTGAATGTTTTGTGAGAACGGAATTGTTTGCATGATAGACAACTTTCGATGAATGAACATGAGACCCAACCAAAACATCTATCGTTATGCATTAACGACCTTAATGGCAATGACATCCACAAAAAACTATTTTGTTATTAGCAGCTGGTGTTATGAAAGAGCCGAGAGGAGATTGCAGCAGCAACGCCCAATATTTTGCACCCAGGAATTCGTCCAAGTGTAAAAAAAAAGGAGCGCTACTCACTCTCGCGAGCAACAAAAATTTACTTATCGTCTTAGGTGCAGGTAAGGGGGGCAATTTGCGTCACCTGCCTACTATAACATTATATTGTTTCACATTACAAGTCGTGTGGGGCAATTTTCAGCTACCGAATGTGCAAAATTTCTCTCGTCCGCTATTGTCTGAGGCCGACAACAACTTCTTGTGTTACACGGTGGGTAATGGCTGGCCAGGTGGACGGGATTGATTCCCTCCTCTCCTCTCCTCTACTCCTCCGGTCCTCGCGATTAGCGGCAGTAGTACGTCAATTTTCCACGCTCTTGGAGCGGTAAGCGCTGGCCAAGTCCTAGGGAGCTTGTTAGGCGAGAGACGTGACCACGGGCCTCGTGAGAAAACCCGCTCCCGGGCCCCCCCAAAAAAGAAGAAACAACCATTCATATCCAGCTCGGGGTTGCCTGCGAAGCAACTTACCCTTCTCCGTCTCACAGGTGCCGAGTCTTCACCGAAAATCACCAGAATTCTTTTTGAAATTATCTTTCGAATCAGAATAAATCAGTCAACTCAAGAATGCATACTGCCTTATGTTGAAAAAAAATGTGACGAATTATTGACTTAACTTACTCATCAATAATCCTTATTTAGAAAACGAGAGGGCCATTCGGAAAATTCTCAGCCTGACTCGGAGCTGCTGCTACTAGGCACATGGCTTTGGAAACCGGGGAAATAAGGGGACAGTCGCAAAGAATACGGAGAGAAAAAGCAGAGAGATCAAAATATACCAGTAAGGTCCTACTATTCATATTGTTTTCCTCCACTGTACAACTCAGACCCTGAATCGGTATAAAAGTGAGGTTTGAAAAAAATTATAACCACTGAAAGTGTTTTCAAGCTTTGTAACACTCTTCTGTGATAAGAATAGTCCGAGCTTTTTGGAATTTCATCGGCGTCTAAAAGACTTTTCTGACTTTAACGTTTGTAAAAAAAATGATGTAAACAATAGAAATGACTAATGCAAGAAATAAAAGCAAAGAAACTGATGAAAAATTCAAGGAGGTTTTAAACATCTGATTGCGGTAGATCAACAAATATGAGTTACTGAACCCTATTTAATCCAGTCTTATAGCAATAGAGTCAACCACTATACCTTTTGCAAGTCTCCAGTATAATTACTTTCCGAAAAAAAAATTAATTTCCGTTTATATGTCTACAACAAAGGTTTCTCTGATTCAACATACGGCTTCGAATAAGTAATGAAACTAAGATCTTTAGCGTATGTAGAAACTTGAGACGGCCTGTTGAACATGAAACTCTGATACCGTGATTAAATTTGCCCACCCGAAAGGTTTTGGGAAGCCATATTCGTCTACTGTTAATGTAACAGGATACATCCGTTATTTTATGGAAAAATCCGTTAACGTATCAAAATCACACCGGTGTACTTTCACTCTTGGAATTAAAACCATTATACCATCAATATTATCTTTTAAGTTTCAATTTTTTTTAATACAGCGATAAATGAAGGATCTGACACCGGTACAAGTTGCGAAATTAATAAATTATAAGCAGGTATAATCAAACAAAGATTCCCCTGCATGAAGGAAAATAATTAAATTATAAACAAAAAAACGATACTAAAGTAAAATAAAATATATATAAGCTGGTAAAGTAAACAACAGTTTGGAGTTGTAGGATGCTTTTAGATTCATTACAACCCCAATCCCACCCCAGAAATAGAAATACCTAAATGTTACTATTAAATCAATTTACGGTTATTTTCAGTAATAATTAAATGAAATAAATTAACGACGGATACCGACGCATTTTATTTAGTTGAATCCACGTTTCGTCACTTATTTGGTATCTGTTCAGGCAACGTTAAATTTTGATGAAAGAAAGTCAAGTTTAAATTCTTATACATTTGGCATATTTCTCTCATCAAAATTTCTAAATTTTACGTTATCTGATTCAACTAAATAAAAACTTTGTCTGTATCCGGTCGTTCATTTATTTCATCTGAGTAAATATTACTATTTTCGTCAGATTCAAGACTCCGCAAATTCAGTGCATAGCAACCTTATTATTAAAAAATAAATATTTTCAGTAGTGCTCGATTTTTTGCTAGTTGAAACAACCTTTACGGGTGGTTTAAGATGTTACATGGAGTTACGCAGTGAGAGAAGTGACGAGAGCAGGAATGAGTTAAGTGAGATTGAGATCAAAACACGAAAGAAACAAAGAAATGAAAGGGGAAAAAAACAACAGGCCGTGAAACCGACCCCACGAAGCATGCGAGAAAGTATAACTCCGCGGCGCGCGTAGCCTGGGAAATCGAGATAATTCACGAAGGATATTGTTTTTAGATGGGCAAAATTGCTGTTACATAAATCATCCGCGCTGCAGTGGTCCACTTGGTGATGAAGGGGGAGGAGGAGGAGGGGAGAAGAATAGGAGAATAAGAATAAAAAAGGGAAGTGGAATCACGTTGGTTGGAGAGTGAGCACAGTAGCCAGCCATCAGGAACCACTCAAGCGGAACAGAGTCGCCATGTGATTCTCTCTCTCACACCATTGTCTTTTATATCCAGCCCCCCAAGCAAAACAATTATCAATTAAGTTATAGGAATGCCATCGTAGGCTAAGAGGAAAAGGGATGCTACAAACTTTGATTCACTCATAAAACTCCAAAAGACTGCACAGATCCTAAATCATTTCTTTAGCTGTCAATATTTTGTAGATTAGAAGTCGCAATAAACTCTTCAGTCAAGAATGAAAAGACATTTTATTTTCCACAAATCGGAATGGAGTTTTAATTACGAGTGTTAGCTCAGGAAGCCGACATAGCCACATCAAAAATGATGTACCATGCATATTTCCATTCTGTCATGTGTTACGGTATTGCAAACTGGGGTCATTCGCATCACGCGATTCACATATTTAAACTACAAAAGCGGGCCGTACGAATAGTATCTGGTGCGGAGTGAAATACCACTTGCAAACCTTTGTTTCGCAAACTTGGAATTTTAACCTTACCTTGCAACAGCAATCTATATGATCTAAACGGTTCAAGCCATTCGTACAACACAAGAAATCTCTCTCAGCTCCGCGTTGAAAAACATCGTCTAAGTCTTTTTGAAACAAGCATTAACTATTCCGGTATAAATATATACAATAGTCTCCCGGAAGAAATAAAAGCTTTAAAGGTTCAAAAATCATTTATAAAAAGTTGTAAATCTTTGTTAATGAATGGAGCGTATTATTCACTCAAAGAGTTCGTAGATAGAAAGGACTAAAACAGTTTGCTGGTGTCCTATCAAATTCTTCTATTATTTTAGAACTATACTCTACTAGAATTTAACTGCTGACTTATTTTCTTTTTCGTGTTTGACGGGAACCTACGCACGGTCTTCTGCTGCCTTCTCCGTAGACTGAAAATTGAAGATTGAATTTTATCTTTCCTTTATCGTCAATTCTTAGTTGTAAAATTTTGTGTATTTCTGGTAATATTATATTTGACGTATCCTATTTCCTCAACCGAGGGCTAATGGATTGAATAATAATAATAAAAATACTAACTGTAAGAAAAATTGAAACTAATACCGACTGTAAAAATTACTGTTATTGAAATACAATATTCCAGTAATCACCCTCTATTCTATGTTCAATCCTCTTCTCTAAATTCAACCGTCCTTAACTGAATGAAACACCTTTTTTATATAGAGAGTTTATTGGAATATTATCATTTTGACATTACAGGATGCCTCAAGAGAAATTCTAATCTTCGCAATAGTTTCTCAATTCGAGTATTCAATTGCCTTCCGAGTGCTTATTTTCAAGATATGCATAATCTCTGAACCAATTGTTCAAGATTTTTTCCGTACTCAATAAGTAATTCAACGACCTTAGAATTCTCAAAGGGTGAATATTCTACATATAAAATATCCCCGTCATGTTTACTAAATAGAATATACAGTACAAGTACCGCAATTTTATGAGATGAATGATTTTCACAGGTGGAAAGGCACGAGACTCAAACGTACAATTTAAATTAATTGTGAAATTTAAGGACTTTGACGTTGTTGAATAATTTGCTACATATACATAATAAATCTACGGAAAATTCATAATTATCAATTATTTTATACCGTTTAACTCAAATTTTATTTCGTTATTTTATTGTTCCTTTCGTACTACAACTTAATTCACGACGACAACAGTTATAATCATCTTATCTCCACCAACTGTTCTGTTCTTGACCATTTACATTCATCTGGTTTCGAGTTGATTCCTCACACTTCCCAAATTACCTCCACACCCCGAGGGTTCCAAACAAACTTTTATGATCTGATCCTGACCGTTGCTCCAGGTCAAAGATCCTCCAAAATCACAACATTTCCCCTGTTTTAGGGATTCACCGAGTTTTCCGCACCAGCAAAATGTCTCTGATCCGTGCCGATCATCTTCCTCTCTAAAATTCACGGTAAGCCTGAAGGGTAAATTCACTTATTACAATATATATGTATTTGTAATAAGCTCTGATGACCGTTTCTTTTGTATTGTTAGGAATTGTATTCCAGAAACTAAAGCATCGTTCTCTTTAAAGGTGAATTGTGGTGCATTATTAAAAATCGATTTTACAATTAAATATCAAAACAGGGAAAAAGTTAGAAAACCAGTATATTATACAACACATTATATACGTTACAATGTTATGACAAATAAATAAAACGATGGCCTGCAAGTCAGCAAATAATTTTAATAATTTTAATTAACACAAATACTAAGTTTCATCCAAATTTGTGGACTTATCCACAAGAAAATTATAAAATCAAAATTAATTTCGAAAACATAAAAATTTGTTAAAATATGAAATGTAATATTCAATACAAAATAAAATAAATTTTAGCTGAATTAAATAATTACTTCTCAAGAATAAGTGTTTTTAAACACTTGTGTCTTCATACGCCTACACCCCTGCTCATTATTACTCAATTTACTGTAGAACGGTGGTTGGTATCACAATTTATCTTGGTCCTGGGACGGAAAATAATTTACAGAGACTTTGCGGTCAAATCAAAATGATAGAACACAAACGAATATATTGTCGGACTGGGCCAGGAAATGTAATTAGGAAGGATATACGCAAAAGTTATCTCATGACAGCGGCATGCGAGTAACTAAGGGGGGTAAAAATCGAGGCTATTGAGAACACAGACAAGCTGGTCGGTCGGGAGAAATACGGAATGGAGGGGTGAAAGATGCGATGCTATGATATAGCTGCAGTTTTGCGGCCACGTGGCGGCGAGTGAATCTGTTTGTCTCTGGTGAGGTTGCAGAGCATATGCATCACCGGCAATAAACCAGCAATCCGGGCGGAGTGCCTGCATGTGTTTTGCATTCGGGAGGATCAATTTCGACTCCCAGCGGGGACACGAAATGTTATTTGATTTGGTGACCTCGCCGCGCGTTGCCCCAACCCTCGTGCAGCTCCCCTCCCCCCCACTTAGTGCAGGTAGCATCCGCAGTTCACAGACCGACAAAATACTGCCAGCCAACATTTTATTACATTTCACAAAGTGGTGTTATGTGTGCAAAATTCTTCCATGCAAATTCATTAAAGACCTTAATAATTAGTTTAATATCCACAGAGGGTTGATTTTGATAACGCAACCATATTTACCTATTAAACTTCACGTACACATTTAAATCGAGCAGCAGTTTAACACATATTTATAACGTTGGCAGTATGGCGTTACTGTTATTCTCGTCATGGTTTACTAAATAAAATTGATATACACAGCACTATAATACTGGATGTAATTTCGACGTTATATACTTTGAAAACTATAAAAATTATTGAAAGTATAATCACGTTTAAATAATATAGATACAATAAATCAATTAACATTTAATATTAAAATAATTCAATGAAATAAATCAACGAGCATTTTTTTACACACACTTTTAATTTGGATTAAACTACTTTTTTAGCCACATTTGAGACATCTTCAAGGGTATTAATACCAAAAGTGTATAAAATGTATACATTAAAATATATTAAAGTATATGAGCATTGATAACATTAGTAATAATAAGTATTATTATTATTCTGATATTATAAGAATATAAATATTTTCAAAAATAAGTTACAAGGGAAGGGAAATATTTTATAATTGTAATTTTAATTTTTCTTTTTCTGTAATTTATCTTTGTACTTAATTTACTAAATATGTTCTAATTTTATTATACTGCCACCGGGCAAATGCCCACCTGTAGTGATGTGAAATACAATACAATAATTAATATATGCAGTATAGAGCGCGTTGTCAGGCCTCCCTATCCCCTCGTTATAAGAATAATTTTAGAGTCTTATTAACAGAAGTTGGCATATGCAATGTAACTACGTGAATCTCTTCTTATTTCCCTCTAGAAGATACTCATCACGATTCCAATACCCGTATTTTTTTTTAATTATCACTATGACGTCACCACTTAATCCGTTACAATCTCTAGCCGTTTACATGATGCACACTCAACCCAAAAGATAACCTCTTGCCACAAAATTATGTTTTAAACAACTGTGTAATTTTATTATGATTTTAAAAGGATGCAATTAAAAAAAACATAAAATTTAAAATACAAACATAACCAAATTTATAAAAAATTCTCACATACGCAAATGACAAAAATTCTATTATACTATAAAGATTAAAAAATCTTAGCTTTGGTCTTGTATGTCTTAGGCATATGTAGTTTGAAATCTGCCGTGGTTACTTCAAATGCGGAGAAAATTTTAAAGATTTAAGAAAACCTTTCGCATTTGTTGTCATCCTTCCAAGTGATCGTACTTTGGTTTCAGTTCATAAAATAGGTTCAGAATCTATTGAATTAACACTTCTGAGTTTTATGAAAGCAAAAGTTTATATTTGATGTTAATTTTTATGATGATATTAAGTTCAAGTTCAAAGGTTAATTTGTAGAAGTGTGTAATTTATAAAAGTCGAAGTAACACTAACAACTTTGAACCGAACCGTGGTTTCTTTGACGAGCGTTTCACGAAGCACGTAACTCAGCGCTATTTCATCCATATATGTATATAGGGATTATTAATATATATTTTACAGTTTCACGAGGAGCCTTTTCAAGAAACTTCCCTGCAAACTTCACGTTTCCTCCTCCTTCTGGATCCAGAATACAATTATTTGGTACATGATTTCAAAACAGTATTACTTTATAAGTCACGGTATTTACAGTTCGATTTGCTGTTCATTGAATTTATAATCACAATATTACGTTTAACAAACAATTAGATAACATTGCTCGTGGGATAAACCAGCGTTACTTCGGCAGACCGGAGCAACATGTGTCAGAATTTTCTTCCCCGTAAGACTCAATACCCCTTTTTTTCTTATTTCTGATTGTTACGCTTTTCATATAAAGACGAGGAAGGAAGTGCGGACTAATTGTTTACGTTTCGCTTTTGTGTGGCGGTGTTATACATATACATTTTTTTTCCTGGCGTCAGAAGGTCCGTCCGTGTTCCCCGGGTCGTTAATTTGGCACTCTGCTTCCGTTGCGTGTTTCGGACGAACAACGACGGCGACATCTGAGCTCAAAAGACGAGAGTCCTTTGTTGGCAACATCCCTCGAAACTACCTGTCAGTCGACGTGTTATTAGCTGTCGAAGGTCAGACGAAAACTCAACGCTTGGCATCGATACGCGGGAAGAGAAACTGGGCGAAAATGGAACACGAAACGGACTGCAGTTCGCAAATAGCACGATCACATTCACTTGGACAGAGATTTAAAGGGTTCGACTATATAAAAAATCGGAATTAATAAGTAATTATATAAATTTGTCTTCAGCTCCGCTAATTATTACCTACGAAAAGCGTCAATTATATTTTGTTTCTAATGACGACGTTTCGAAAATAGTGCTGCTCGTCTGAAATAAAAATCGCTCTTTCTGATAACAAAAAACACAAAATTTTATAAGATTTTAATTAATGAAATGAAGAGGTACCGAAAGTTGGTGACGAAACGTTTTAAATTGATCTTTATCCATAGATGCTCTTTTGTATATGTACAAAAACACAAAAGTTGACAGCACTTACTTTTACCATTTAAAATTGACGCTTCTTTAAAATATATATTTATAATTTTTATAATCATAATTTTTAACTTATTTTCCAATGTGTGTATTATCAGGTAGAAATATCTAACATTCTCCGGCTAGAAGCATCTCGTCTCCGTAATATGGATGTTTCTATTTCTTATTTATTACACTATAATTGTCCGTTGGCAGCGCAAAATTAAGCACATAAAATATTAAAGAAATACACGATAACGAATATAGAAAGAAGAAAAAAGAGGGAATGTTTTGTAGAGTTTTCTTAATCCCATTTTGAGATACTCTATTCACTCCTCTTCAATGCTTATGCTTTTTAATAATTTTTTCTTAATCTTTGTGTGTTACTTTTACTACCATTTTGGTGTTGACTCTTGGGATATTTTCCTATACATTGATTCAAAGTTTAATCTAAACCATTTTTCCCTAACGGACCTCATTTGAACACTTTTTCAATATTTTATTGAACTATTAACGAATGTAAATTTGAGTACGTCTGTTTTTCTGATTTATAGCTTTAATTTTGAAATTGCGGCTCCATCTTTAAAAATTTTGAGGTTTTTAAATTTTCGAGTGATTTACAAGTCATAACGTTGCTCTTTGTTTGGTTTTAACAGTGCATAAAGCCTAGCCAATTCCCTCATTCTTTAGCCTGTCTCAGCCTTCTTTTTATTTTACGTTTTCAGTTTCGTTTAGTGCTGTTCGTTTCTGTACTCTTTCAAGTAATTCTGTTTTGTATTTATTTGATTGTGATCCCAACGAACCTTTCTATAAATCAATATCAGACATCAACTTCATTTAAAAATAAAATATAAGGCCAATTTATGAGCAGAAAATATTGACATTTAAAATAACGTCAAAGTTATCGTCTGTGGTATATAATTATAACAAGAGGTTAAACATATAAACCTTAAAAACAGAGTTGCCTCATTAAAAACAAAACAGATAGGCCGACGTTTCAATGCGAGCTTTGCATAAGTTTCAAATGACTCTTAAATGTTCTCTTCGAAACGGTTGATTTATATCTAATTTTTTAAAATCAGTTTGTTAAGTAAAACATAACTAAAGGCGGAAATTGGAGGTGCGAAGTCAAAAGCTATCAGCTTGAGATCAAACAGGGTAATAAAACCAAGACAGTTTGGCGCCGATCTGGGAATACTAAAATATTTGAGACACCTGGTTGTGACGAGACTTGGTATTTTTCCCAAACATCGGTGGTTAGTGGGGTGAATGACTCCTCCTTAATTATAAAGGTAAATAATTTTGATCGGAGAGGATTTTGTACCCGCCACCGAAAGAAATTAAATATTGGAGTGACGAAAAGTTATTAAAAGGAACTCAAATGGATTTTGAGGGAATTGGAAACGGGCTTTATGATTATGATGATGATAGAGGCGTGAGACTTGGAGTGTGATTGATATATAGGGAGAGAGTGTGATAACTAGGAGCAGATTGAAAGACTATTTAAATTTATTGAGTGATCCAGGGCGGAATGATCTTGATCATAGCAGCAGATAAGAATATGAAATGAGCTAGGTGTTCATTTTGCAACACGGAAGTTTAAAGGAATGTATTGGGACCGGCACGAGTTCTGAGGACCAACGGCGAGTTTCAGACAAAGCATAAGACGTTAATTACTCTGATTGTAACTATTCTTACGATCGTCAAGTGCTGCCCATGTTTTTAAATCTGCCGATAAATACAACCGAGAATAGATCTCTTTATTCTATATATTGTTTTATAACTAATTTATTTTTATAAATATTATCTAAAGTTTATATTTTAATCCTAAACAAGGCCAGTTTCATAAAAAGAAAATTGTTTGTCTGTTAAATCAGGTCGTATCTCTTATTAATATTGGTAATTATTTAAGACATCTACAACGTTTAATTAATATTTGGGGACTTCATCAGGTAAATTTTAAATGAATGCACATGTGGATAATTTGGGGTCGTATGTGAATATAGATTTTTCCATTTAAAATTTACCTGAAAAAGTACACTAATAAATATCAATATTCTTTGCTGACTAATAGGCTTTTTTTATTTAATACTGTTTCGTACCTTATTAGCCGACGTAATAATGAGAAAAATTTTAGTTCATTAGATTTGGCACACCCCATATTTAACTTTCTGATGGTCAAAATTTTTGGGCGTGTATTAGAAGGGTTTTTTGATTGCCTGTAGTTCTAATGATCGAATATTATTATGACGTCACGATTACCAGTGAATCGTTCCCCAATTAATCTTACTTTTCAACCTTGAAAGTTCCTTCGTAGCATCGAAAAACCGAAAATAACTCATAGTAATAATTTTCGTAGTTAGACACACTTCATTGGGAAAGAAGGTTTTGAAAAAAAAGGATGCTGTTTTAGAAATTAATGTACGGGAGAAATGTCTAGTGAGATTGTCCGCTGTTAAATAGATTAGAGGAATTGCAGTTGGAAACACAAACAAATGCCACGTTTGTTAGAATTGTCCTGAAAATTAAAGTAAAGTAAATAGAATGAATAAGGTGCAGAGTCAAGTGTCTTAGCAAGTACTCGGTACTCGGCCCGCCAGAGTCCGGAGTGGAGCTGTGTCCAGCAGGTTTTTCTTCATTTGTGTTTCTCTCTGTGTATGCTCGCAGCTATTAATATCTTATCATCACCGGAAGCAAGAAGGCGCACAATCTCTGGTCGAGCTCACGAAACAAATCCCGGCGTCTTGGCTGCGTTGCGCGCGGGTTTCTAAGACACCGTCACGATAACGAGGCAGGCGCTCGCCGGCCGGCTCGTGGGAACCGAAGCTGATTAGGGGAGACTCCGACGCCCGATTTCTCTGTAATCGGGAACATTACGTCAGAGATATCGCCCCCTCCCCCGCCCTACCTCCTCCTCTCCCTCGCCGTCCACTTCACGCCATCACAAGTGTCGACTCAATGGTGTTTTAAGTGCACACAAGGTAGCACGTAAATATGCATCGTCTTTAAATTTAAAAAGTTTAAAATACCAGTCAGAAAAGTAATTTCAATTAAAATATATTAGCCATGGAGCTTAAAAGTTCTTCTGTTGCTCATATAGAAATTTTATTGAATTATTTGTTCTGTCCGGAAATTTCTCTATATGAGCCCTTAAACGTAGTTCTGCTTTAAATTATCTTATAAGATTTATATATTAATCATCACCATGGGAAATAGTAAGTTAGATTATGTGAATGTTGCTATAAAAATTCTATGCTCAGTTGGACTGATTTTATTCTCTCTTATTTCGGGACACTCAGGTAACATTTCTGACACTTCTCTCTCATTTTGGAGAAAAAGAAAACAAAATAGTGGAGAATATGAGCTTTGAATTATTCAAGGTGGTACAGTGGTAAATAACAGAAGAAGTGGCCTTGAAAGACCAGATAAGATGCTGGCCAATGTTACGTACCTTCATAATATTTAATTTAGAGTTGACCCCACTGGGCCACAGTCACTTTCATACTATTTGGGAATTATCTTTGTGTGTATTTTAGACTCTTTCACTTGTAACTTTAGTGAAAAAAAACAAAATAGTGGAGAATATGAGATTTGAATTATTCAAGATGGTACAGTGGTAAATAACAGAAGAAGTGGCCTTGAAAGACCAGATAAGATGCTGGCCAATGTTACGTACCTTCATAATATTTAATTTAGAGTTGACCCCCCCTGGGGCACAGTCACTTTCATACTATTTGGGAATTATCTTTGTGTGTATTTTAGACTCTTTCACTTGTAAATTTAGTGAAAAAAAAAACAAAATAGTGGAGAATATGAACTTTGATGTATTCACAGAACAGGATTTGTCATTGAAGAGTATTGAAGAAAATTTCGTACCCTGCGCTATTGAAATTCGTACAGTTTGCCGGTAAAACAAAGCTATATATATATATATATATATCCCTATAGGGTACAGTCGCTTTCGTCCTACCGTTCATTTGAACTACTGACGTAGAATTTTAGTGACTCCACTCGCAAAATATTAGGTAAAAACCAGACATGTTAATTCTTAAAAATCATTGCTTCTCTCAAGCGCCAGTAGTAATAGTTAAGTGATGAGGTAAATAGTTTAGTGTTGCAAAAATTGTTTAAAGTTTGGAGGTTTAAGATAGCTGTTATTCCGGAGCTTGCGGGGGCGGCGCAGCAACGTGGGGTTCCTCGGAGGTGGAGAAGAGCTGACATAATTTATTGACGGCCTGTGTTGAGAGTCCAGTGGAACAGATAAGACACGATAATGTGTGCTACTAAATGTAATTTGTCATAATATATTTACACGTTTCCATGTTTCCTGATTTTTTTAAAAAAAATGTGCAATAAGTTGGTATTTTTGTACCAATTTGATAATAATTGACGATAAATCCATAAAATCTACGAAATAACCTTACGATATCACTTATTTCTGGTGTGAAAAAATTATTCACATGTCAAAATAATAAAACAGTAGCTTTTGTTCCTAGGAACATTTCACTTCGACTTAGCCCAGCCGGGACATAAATAAAACCTTAATCAAATATCATTATTAATAAATAATAATTGAACATAACACTTCATATAAATGGCGCTCAACGTGTTGGCTATAATAATTTAAAATATTTGGAATTGCTACAAAAACAGTAAGTTTAAATACCCCTTTATTTATGTTAATGAGTTTCCGATCTTCAGTTTCCTCTCTTAAGAAACTTAGTTCCATAACTAAAAACTCTACCTTTCACCTCACATACTTTCAAAATGTTATGAAGTGGAGGGATTCGATATTCTCGTTTGAAAAAGAAGGTAACCTAATGAGTTCCAAACTAAAGTTAATTGAATGGTTCATTGTTAGGACAACAATACAAACTAAATTGAAGCTAATGTTTTCAGGAAGTTTAGGAGTCAATCCTTCTCGGAAAGATGCGTGATGCAAGCTGAGGTGTTAACGGAGATGCAAAATTTTCCGGCCATTAGCGAAGGCCATGGAGTGAAAACCTTACAGGGTAATTAACTGAAGCATCACTCACAAATATTTGCAGAGAATGAATGGCTGTTGGATTGCTTCACAATTCACTTAGATCACTCCACGTACAATGAGATCAGTTTGGCTTCTCGAGGCATCGAGTGACGAAACAATTTTACTTTGCTTAAAATGTTTCAATATCGTCATTTTAAAAAGACTAAATAAAAACTATGTTATCAAAAATACTGAACTTTTAAGAAGACAATTTTTAATCCTAACAAATTCTGTTCTCTAGCTGCTCGACTGGCAAACTACGTAGAAGTTTATTTATTTTTCTAACTTTTCTTCAAGCTAATGATGTGAAATTATCGATGTTTTGTATATTTATAAAACCTGATGTGGGTTTAAACACTATATTTAAAAACCAAGAGGGAAGAATTGCTTCAATTGAACCTTAGCAAAGGGTCATGAAATTAAATTTAGAAGATCGGAATGGAAAAATGTCGACCGAACCCGGTAATAGAACCTGGGACTTCTCGCTTAGCGTGCGGTTGCTCCAACCATCTGAGCTAGTCCAGGTCGACCACCAGATCCGATGCCACATTCCTCCATTCTTGTAAATCTAAGCTCGGGTCCGGTCGACATTTTTCCATTTTTATCTTCTAAATTTACTTTCACGACATTTGGTTCAGCTTCAGTTGAAGAAATTCTCTTGGAAATGATATTCAGGCACCTTTGATCAATTTACACAATTGATTTCCCAGCTAAAGTTGTGAAGAATGTGGTAAGTAAATAGTAGGTGAGCTGAGCTGAGGTTTACAACAGCTGAGGAATTTGGTATCGGATCTGGTGGTCAACCTGGACTAGCTCAGAAGGTTAGAGTAACCACGATAGGTCTCGGGTTCGATTCCTGGGTCCGTTCAAAATTTTTCAATTCTTATCGTCTATATTTCAAAAAGTCAAGAAACAATTCGCAGAAAAGTAAATATAAAGTACGTTTGATAAATGATATTAGAAAAAAGAGAATATGGATTCGTTTAATATAGAAAACAACATTAGAATTGAAATTACATTACCAAATTTATTAAATATGGTGCTTGGCAAAATACAGTACTGTATACGTTCCGCTCAAAATGACGTGAAGTGGAACTTAATATTGTTTCGAGTAGGAAGTGACCGTTTCTGATCTGTTAAAGGATCCTCCACAGTCCATTAAGATCCAACAAGAGGCTATTCGAAATGGGCTTCTGAATATCTCAATTATCAACAGATTATGTATCTTGACAAAGTTCCAAGTGGATCGTTTGCTTTCTACGTATCGATTAGAGGAAAAATAAAGACTGACCGTTTATAGCCCAGGTTGTTCAATTAGTACGTACTTCAAGGTGTGCAAAGTGTTTGTAAATATTCTTCTCGTGTTAATTACTGTCAAGTTTACTCTTGGCAGCCTGATTCTTTTATTAGATTAAGGCTTACTTACTATTAATATTTATCTTGTGTGAATGCGTTGGGTTTGTTTATTGTTTATTAATACATTTTTCATTAGTTACATTTATGTATTATTTTAAAGATTAATGTGCTTGCTACCCTATGTATATTATTTGGGCTAGTCGTATCTCCTCAATAGAGGATTAATGAACCAATAAGAAAAACTAAATCTCACGTGTTTGGTTCATCGGCATTAAATTTTGTCTCCCAAAGAATAACTGAAATAGCCATCTGCAGGGTGGCAAGTGACAATATGCGAAACAGGTAAAAAAAATCTCAGTGTTTTCTCTTAGGACGGTGCTGATTCAAACACGGGGTGCGTCATCGAGCGAGACGGGAATCTTGTGCTAACATCCGTCGGATTCTTGGAGTGCGCTGATTCACTGACAAGTCATCTTATAAACAGCAGAGCCCTCTCGTATAAATATTACGTACTGCTCTGGAATATAAAAATCGTTCAACTATTAATCCAGGGCTGTGACACTCTTCACTTAAAAGAAGAAAGCTTCCGTTGCTTCGTCGTTAAAGAAGAATTACATTAACAAGCGATATGAGTAGTTCTTTTTAATTTATTTCAATTTCCTCCGGGACTTTATTAACATTATTTATTAAATAAATCATGTTAGAACCATTATATAACACTACAGTACTTCTTCAATATATTTAATGGTATTTTGTGTGACAACCAAGTTTCGTGTTCCGTTTAGCAAGCTTTCAGAGGAAATATTTCTCCACTAAATAAAATATATCGTATGTTCCAAATTCTTATTTAAAATTTTAAACCTCAGATTTTATATTTCTACGCTCCTTGAAGGATTTTTTCAATGCTGCCTAACACAAATTCAACACGTTTTATATTAATCTATTAGAACCAATTACAGAAGTTATATTTTTTGAAAACTATTTTATTGGAACAAATCTTCTTAAAAAATGAATATGGTTGGCTCACAATCACGTGAACATATTTTATTTTATTATATTAGATGTTTCTGTGTTTAACTACTGCCAAGTTGCTACTGAAACTCTTCAAAGAGCTAAAATACTCGGTCTAAGTTCGGACTTCCTAATGGAAACATGACTAGGCTCCTGGGCTTTCTTCAGCTCAGTAATATTTTTATTATTTATTAAACTTAATCTTCTAAACCATTATACCACCTTCCGTTATATATATGTGATGCCGATATCCTTAATTTCTTCCAATACGATATGTCTACTTTCAAAAACTTTCTCATCATGATAAAAATTAAAATCGGAATATACTAACATACAATTGTAATATAGGTAATTAAAATGGCATTAAATGCAAAAATATTGTAAAGCATTTTAATTTCGTTTTTATGACTTACTTAATAAAAAATAGTTTGAATAAATCGAAATCCCATATTTAATGTTTCATAAATGAATGATTTCCACATTTTTATAATTTTAAAAGTGGTATAAGCCCGTTTGAAGTCATTCAAAGTGTAATTCTCTGCTAACTAATACCTTAAAATTGATCACAATATAAACTTCGATTAATTTAATATTAAAAAACATAAAATAATCGTATTAACATCACTATATATAATTGCCCTGAGTAACGCTCTTCGTGAACCGTTCGGTTAACCACGGAAACGCTCGGCTTTAGCTTCGGCAAAGAAACCACGTTGCATAGATTACAATTCAAATCAGTTTTCCGTAATAACAATTACGTTATGTTACTTTATGTTTATTATTTAGTGATAGAAGTACTTCAAAGTAATCGTTTCACACTAATCTTGCATAGGGTATGTTATAGATTCCCATAAATTATAATAACATACATGCTTAATATTTACTGTTTTCTTTAAGGTTGTTGAAGGTTAATACTTCTACATTATTAACATATTGAAGAAGACGCATGAGTACTACATTAAGTCCTTTTTCGGAAATCGAAATTAATATGATCCGTTTGCTTTCATTAAACCTGGAAGTTTTAATGCAATATATTTTAAACTCATTTTAAACTGAAGATCCGGTGTAAAGAATAAGACGCATGGCTAAGCATATTCTTAGGCGTTCATAAACCATTCAAGTGATTACTGACGAATGAAATTATTCTGTAGCGGGTTAATGTAAATTTATTCCCTGGCAACCAGCAAGTATACAAATATTTTTAAAACCCAAAAATTCAACCGTTAAATATCTCCATATAATATAAAATGTACTAACACCACTATCAAAGAAAACGACTCGTAACTTGACAATTTTATTTGGTAAAGTAGACATATTACTTGATCACGTTGAATTTACGAGCGAACCTCAACGTGATATGAATATGTTGAATTATTTATTTGTAAATATCTTCCAGCCGTTACTGGTTTTGTTTGTGACGAGCGCCGAAATCATCCACTCCTATCGGAAACGAAACGCCATTTATTTTTACGTCGGCACGGGGAATTTTCAAGCGCACCGAGCATGTAAATAATGTTTGTAATTCACTGTTCATTTTGTTCCCAAGCTGAATTAATAAATGTTTCTAATTATGAAAATCAATACGCCAATAAACCGCACATTTGTTTAATTAACGTGTACTGAACCAACCAACGAGCAGCAGCTCAACGCAGTTGTTAGCGTTCCTTTTTTTTTCTGAAATGGATGTATGTAAATGTAAAATATATATCTATCGACTATTCGAAAGTATTTTGACACGGGGAAAAAATTTTGTCTCTTGGCATTCGTGGTTTATGTCCATAATAAGACCAGCGGATATTTCGCTTTCATATGTAGTTCGTGATAATGAAAAAAGATCACTTGGAAAAAATATATATTGCGGTAACATACGCCGGATAATATCAAACAATCCTTGAAATTTAAATATATCCGGAAATTTTTCCTTGCAATGAATATGTGAGGAAACTCGCCTAACAGAAAGAATCTAAATTATCGATTAATATTTATTTTAATAATACAAAAGTAGATGTTTTTAATTAGAAATTTGAAATTACTTCAAGAAAAAATTACAAGTAAAATTTTGAAAACAATTTTCATGTTGAAAATACATATTTGTAATTCCCTTCTATCTTTAAGAACAAATGATAAATTACATAACTAAAATTTAGACAGTTTACGATAGTATTTAAACATAATTTAAATTCTTAATTAATTGAACTATTTTGTGACGCAAAGTTAACCAAAAATTATATATACTAAGATTACACTCCCCACTGTTTAATTTTAAAGAAATGACTCTGGTAAATACTATTTGTCTGTCAGAAGGATGTGTATTAAAGTAAGTAAATTCAAAGTGATAAATAAATAACCAATACAGCCAATTTTTCAGCAATCAATTTCTTATATTAATTTAATACATCTATAAGGTTTCATATTATTAGTAATGTGTCAGTGAAATTTAAACGTTTTTATATTTTAATGAAATATTATGTATTCAAAATACTATTGTTTTTGAACTTTGTTTATTTACCTGATGAACTTCATAAATGTGAATGAAACGTCGTAGATGTATCACAAATATAAAACTGTTTGCAGACAAATTGGTAATTTGTTCATGTTTAAATATCTGATTACTTATTTGTCAAATTCAAATTGGATTCTCTACCTTTCATTTTTTTCTTAAATTACTTTATCCTATATCTAGATAAAATAATATGCATTCTTAAGCTAATAAAAACATTTATTTTGTTACAATGAGTTAAATATATAAATGCATGAACAATAATTCCGGGAACAAGAACAGTTTGTTTACCATTCGAAACGTTGTTTCTACCTTCTATATCTTTGTCTTTTTCACTACTCAAAACATTAATAACCTAATTTTTCGTCTTTAGTTTTTTCGTTTTCCGTTGCTAAAAATTGATTTTTAAACTTCTGTTTTTTATTTAACTCTCCTAACTTCAATGAATTTATGCAATGGAAAATCAGAAAATTGTATCTACTAAAAATAATAACTTTCTTAACCTTACATAAATGCTATAATAGCAACATACTTTATGTTTCAGTGTTAAATTACTATCAGTTAAATGATTTGTATAATGCACTTAAATATACCCATTGAAGATAATTACAAGTATTTTTCATCGACTAAATAAAAACTTCAATCCAAAATGCAATTTAGTAAATTTAATGGCTTTTTCCAAATTAGAACCATTTATAATTTAATTAAACACTTCTTCGAAAAGAAAAATGAATTTCTAAATTTACTTTTTCTTATTGTGGTCATCGGTGTCTTGGTTGATTAATTATTTACAGAGTAAAAAGAACTAAAACTTGTTTTTTCTATTAACAAATTAATAGTTGCACAACATACATTCAAACGCTTACTAAAAACGTGTAAATTATCATCGCTTTTTTACGCTTAAAAAGTAAAATAAAATAATTATGTCAAAATTATTTAATATGGTTTTGTCAGTTCATTAAGTACGAACCTCTCTCTCCACCTCTACACACACATACACATGAATCGAGACGCTGAATTATGATTAAATTTGTTATTGCAGTGTATAGAGGGACAACGGGTGAATTATATCCATTCGTTCAAACGTTCATTATAGCCGGATTTAATGACCAACTGACGCGAATGTAATTCACGTCAAGCGAACGGGGGAAAAATATATATGCACTTGCAACAGTCACCATTGGGTAGGGTAGCATGCAATTTTTCGCATTTCCAAAAAAACGGGTTTCGTTAAAAAATGTGCTACTTGTCCCCTCTGCGGAGGCTGTTGGATTAGTTAACAAAATTTTTGGGATATCATTGCATAATCAACAGAATTCAATTGAAACTTTTAAATTTTTACGTAAATAAATCCCTCAAATAATAAATGTTTGAAAGATTCAGTAGTCAAATTTCTAACATTGACCTTCGTTTCAAGTGATGCGAGTTGAACAATTAGTTATTACTGAAACACCTCAGAGATATCTGTGTTTTAGTTGGGTAATTACCAAACTAATAATGAAAACTGGTAAAAATATGGACAGAAACTTAAGAAAAAATAAAATGTAAAACATACGTTGTTCAATTTATGACGAATGAATAAAATATTCTGAATAAGACAAAAATTGGTAAGTATAGGGAAATAATTTTATGAAAAAATTAAAAATTAGACTTTTTGAATTAAATTGATGTAGAATAAAAATATTCTTGAATATAAATCAAATTTTAAAATTATGGTAATACTTTAAAAAAAGCGTTGTACATATAAAAATTCACGATTAAAATTGGAATTTTTTTAAAAATATTTTTAGTTTAACGAAAAATTAAAAAATGTAAATAGAAATAAAACTGCTAAAAATAGGGAAATGATTTTTTAAAAGGTATAAATCATACGATGTTCACTTAAGGGCAAATGGAAATGAAACTCATAAAAATAAAACAAATATTAAAAAAATAAAGGTGATGATTAATTGATGACGAATAAAAAAATTCTTGAATAGAAATAGAACTGGTAAAAATTGTACGATTATTTTTAAAAGAAATAAACGTGTGAAACGATGTTTACTTAATGGAGAGTGAAAAAGATTTTGAGTAGAAATAAAAGTGGTAAATATAAGAATACCATATTATTTTTATAAACCTGCAAAGTAAACGACGTCGTTTCAATTGATGAATAGAAATTCATTTGTTATAAAAGAGCAACAATTTTATCAAATGTAAAGCAGAAAATTATGCTATGTTAAATTATGATGAAGGGAAATATTGTAACTTTTTAGCCTTGTTATGAGGACAAGAATACAGTACTAATAAAATAACTATTTTCCTAAGGAAAATTTATGGTGGAGAAGACTGAAGATTTTAATAAACGTAGCTCTCCTTCCATAATTGGTTTAAAATTGGTTAATAAAATTATCAAGCCGACCTCCTGTGGTCTAGTGGCTTCTATCACGCCTCACAACACAGAGGCCCCAGGTTCGAATCCTGGCATGGGCGTGGATGTTTGTGTCGTCATGGTCACGGAGACTGGGATTAAGACTGCTGGAGAATCGAAGGGCCAAGTAAGAAGAAAGTACGTCATTGGAGAAGACCTCAAAGAATAGTTTTCTAGTTTCTACTTAATAGAATTCTACTCTATTTTTTTCTGATTGGTGTTACAATATTATTTTTTAAATTATTGTTTTCTTTGTTTTTTTGGCTAAATTGCCCTTTAAACAGAGCTTATAACTTTCTTATTAAATTTTTACCACAATTTTTATGACGAAAAATGTACAGATAGATCTAATACGTTGCAAAACTGAAATGAAATCCAAATATTCTCACGGCTTTCCAAACCTATAACCAGATTATCTCTACTTAAACAACTAAAATTCTTCATGTAAAATTTTCCACGTATCTAATACAGTATGAAAAATAAAGACGGCTTTTAGAGTGTTAGCTAGTAAAATTAGCACCCTCGGTAGACATGCTGCCCGAAAATAAAAGTCATGAACGAATTTGTACACAAGTGTATCCCAATTTTTTTTCTTCATTTAATTGAAGACGTGATTCATAAATGAAAATAAAGAAGAAATGTACAGCTACCATTATAACACTTTCTCTACCCAGGTAGAATGAGCATGTCACAAGGATCCTTGAACATTAGGCTGGAACTTGCTGTCGTCTGGAAGGTTTTCTATTAAGTTACCTTGCGGTTCCGTGTGTGAAAGGATTCTTAACCTGGGAAGGAGCGCAGAAGTAATTTTGTTATAAGGGGAAAGGGAGGTACTTAGTGTTACACCACACGCTATATACTTTATTTTGAGAGTTACTTATTAACTTCGCGATGAATTCCTCGCGCCATACCAAGGTCAGAACGCAGGCTATCATGACATATTTCTCATTATTTAATGTCAATGGAAATACGCGAATTTTCGAAATCCTGATATATTTACGTTAACCTTCTGCAATGAAACGAAATTCAGAAGATCTAGAATATTTGTTTGGAATTTAAAGTGTGGGCAGAGTGGAGTATTTTTCCACGTCTTGTGGGGCCAGACTCTTTAAAGAGAGAGAATTGTGACATAGTTTACTGTCGGACCTTCTGATGGGTGTTTCGTGAATGGAAAACTTTCCAGGCAGTAGCTGAGCTGACAACGACCTAAACCGTTGTTAGTCATTTTTTGGAAGCAGGATTGTGAAGTGATTCTAAAACGATAGAGAAACACAAGATTTATGCGGCCTCATTCTGGATTCTGAGAGGTAAGGAAAATTTATTCATGTAAACATTTACGAAAATTGCATTCATATTCTGCCACGATATTACATTTTGCCATGATATATTTTCCTTCATGGCAGCGCCATCGAGGGTCCTTGAGGGGCAGGCCAGAACCTCGTGGGTCCCAGTATTCAGTTTTACCACGACAGGGTAAATGGTATACTTAGGCTCGGAAGATCCTTGAAAATTATAAATTTGTGTTATGTTTTCTAAATACAGTCTGTATGGTAATAAAACCTTATGGTGATAATTAGGTGATTGTTCTCAGTTGTTTAATACTATATTGCTACTAAGAAATTTTGTAAAGCGTTGTTTCCATGTTGACACGATGTTTATCAATATTTATGCACAGGGAAAAACCTAAGGAAGGTACAAAAGCGTACCAAAATGTTGTAATTAAATTATGTTAAAAATAAAGTCCGAAATAAGTCAAAAACTAATTATTACAAAAAATAATTAACAAAATGAATTAAAGCATAGAATTAATTTACCATATTTAGTACAGGCGAAATAAACTACAGTTATTATATTTATGTTTTGCTTAATGCACCGCAGACTCTTGGTGTATTGTTGTCCGTGACGTATCATGGGAGCGCGCAGCGTCATTCTGCAACCTATTTTATTTGTTTTTTTTTTCCCTGGACACTTCTAAATTTTCAAGTTAATTAAAACTATGTAATGCAGAGGCGGTGCTGTCGTGGTCGGCCGCCATGCTTGGCCAGGCGGGGACGGGGCGGGCCAAATTATTATTATTATTAATTTTTCTTTTGTGATTTGTGTGTGTGTTACTTTTAAGTTCTAGTGTTCTTGAAGAATTCCCGTTTGTGTATAGAAGTAAATATGCGGATTTTATGTCGCTACCGATGGAGACTCCCATGCTCTGAAATTCCATAACGGAACAAGAGGGAAGGACGTGCACCTGAAGCACCCTGGAGGACCTCAGAGGACTGCATCAAGAAGACGGAGCTCCACTTGAACCAGCCTCACCCGCAGAGGGAAGGAAATAACGGTTGATCGACGTCATCGCTATGAAGCAATATGTCAAAATTATAGTGTGTTTTTAAATTTGTAAAGGGTTTGTGGTTTTAGTGGGTGAAAGTCCCACACTACACGGGAGTGCGGACCCTCCCGTGTGTCCATTAGATTTCCACAGTTACCCTCGTAAAAAAAAAACTTGAAATGTAAGTACTATACTGAATTACTTTTACAGCCTTACATTAATCCTATACTTAATTTTGATATGAAAATTAACAAATCTATATTTGCATTCCAATTTTCTTTTTCCAAGTGCAGACAGTTGAGAAGTATCTGAAAATCTGGAGGAGCGTAAGATTGGCCATCGATGAAATGATCCTCGACTGCTTGTCCACGGTGAGTTCAGCTTGTACTTTATTCAGGTCCTTTACGAACTTATACACATATTCACACTTACCAGAGCACTAGACCGACGGTGATAATTCTTAATTAGGCTATTAACTGCCACTTGGTATAAGGAAAACTAAAGCCTCCACTAGCTTGAATTTGATTGAATTCATTATTTCATTATCAAATCATTTACGATATTCATTTCCGAATTTTTTTTTGCAAGTGGTGGAGTAAATTTTCTTCAAATGTGGAGGAACTTCTAGTTTTACATATCTGTATTGCTGAAATTCCGTTATGACTGTTTGTTCTTTATCTCTCGGGCCGTTAATCATAGTTTTTATTTATAAAGTATTACAAATTTATTACGATTTTTTCTTTTATACTTATTTATAACAGCCCGGTAGGTTATCAAGGTTTCTCAAAGTAATTATAAACTTCATTCATGCTTTTTTTTAAAAAAAAAATCTTCCGGTGCACACATAAGCTCTGACGTCATCTTATAGGCGATGTGTAGTGAACCTTTGTGTTTCTTACGCCATGATTTCTTTTAATTAATTTTTCCTCTTTCACGGTGTTCCATTTATGCGGTTTCTGCTTTGCGCTATAATTTAGTATAAGCTTCGTTGGAATTCGGACGCTGCATTGATTCCTCTATTAGATGAAGACGCGTTAGTTTGGCATAATCGTAAGCCAGGAGTTTTCGATTTGCCCTTTATGTTATTGTGGAAAAATTTGTCATGGTTTTATGTGTGAATCCAATTTTTTAATAGTTTCTGATTACTTTTTTAATGCATTTCTCTTTAATTAAGTTACGAAAATATTGAAAAGTGTTGGTTAATTAATTTCAGTGGGTTTTCCCTGTCAGTAAGCTGCGTCGACAACTTACACCTTCTGGTTAATTGGAAGTCGTCAACGGAACGTCGTGTTTCGAAGCGCCACCCGAGAACAATTTCAGCAGTGTTGGTTAAGATTGGGGGAGGATCAATTGGGTATCCTGTAGAGACCGATGTGGCTAATAGATCGACTTGTGCATTTCTTTTAGCCCTTGGTGGGAGGCTATCCACTGTATTATATTATTTTTTCCTGTTTCGGGTATTTGGTAATATAGAGCACAAATCTATTTTACGGGGGTAACAGAATACATGATGGTGATTCTTAAACAACTCCACTTTAATAGTATAGGAAGAAAATTGAAGAAAAAGTGCGGGGGGTGAGGAAGGTATAGCAAGGTACACAATAGTTAACTAAGGCCCCAGGACTATAAGGATCCTACCTGGTGATTCACTAGGAACAGTTGCAGGGAAGACCCTAGGAAATGAACATCACGTAATTTCCAATGTCATTTTGTTGCCGGTTATTATCTGAATCCCTGTGAGAGAGTCGATAAATATAACGTGATTGTTCTAGTTTGCTTTCGTAATTTAAATTATTTTTTAAATTTAAAAGTTGCTCAGGTTCGTTTTGGTATTGAATGTATTATTTCTTGTGTCACATGCACTATATCATTAAGACTGCAGTATTGGCTCTTGGAATAATTTAACATTGTACATCAATAATTATTTTCTTATTCTTCCTTGGCTCTGGAGTCCATTGAGGACCTTGGCCTACCGGGTAGACTGCGGACTGTCATCTTACATGACTCAATCCGAATTTATAGTGATACGCGGTACGCGTATTCATTATGTAGCAGTCTTAATCCCAGTCTCCGTGACCATGATGACCCATGCCAGAATTCGAACTCGGAACCTCTTTTGATGTGAGACAGAAATGCTAGCCTCTAGACCACAGGAGGTCGGCTTGTTATTTTATCTCCCTACCATTAATTACCCTGAGAAGGAGTGTCCATGAATTGTTTTTCTTGTTCCTTTACAATTGTAGTACCAAAATTTTATGCCTCCACTTTTTATATAAAGAAAGGTGAAAATTATGTTTGAAATAATAATTCATTACAATTCTCTACACACACTCCTGACAGACAAAAAGAGAAACATGGCGTTCGGACTCTATGTATCTTAGCTTTTAATTCTGATATTCATTGTTCAGTTGTATAACTCGACAAAGATTCTTTCCTTTCCTGCTACAAATTCAAATAGTCATCGAAAATAAATCTCTCTAGTATTAGTTGGTTTGTTAATATTCTTAGTTTTGAAGTATCAACCTTTGATGGTTATGGTGTTACTGCACAATTCTGTAAAATTGTAAAACTGAAAATTCTGTTCACTAAAAAAAAAGTTTTCTTGTTATGTAATTGATAGAGAGTTGAAATTGAAGAAAGAGTTAAATGACACCTTTGTCCAGATATAAAGGGATCGTAAACGTCGTTTTCAGAGAGTGGAGTATTTAAAATTAATATCACAAGGTCAAGACTGAGAAACGTGACGAAAAATTAGGAATAGAAGGGCTGTGAGAAATAGAGGAAAATATTGCCATAGAATGGTCGAATTAATTCCGGCGGGTTGAAAGAATTAGATCACTGCTGAGAAATTATAAAAATAAGTGTAGCATATTTGGGCTAAATGTGGTAATGTTTGGAAAATTTTAGAATTGATACTCGAGAAGATTACCGACAGAATTGAGGAATAGTTAATTATGGCACAAACAGCAGGGGTTGTCAACAAGAAAAATTGTAAGAAACGGGGAGTACACAGAAATGTTCCTCTAAACCACGTGGAGCCCTGTCAAATGATATATATTGACTTTATGAACCACTGGAAGTAAATGCCCGTTCTATCAGGAGGAATTGAAAACATTTCTGGCAAACCAGTGGCCGAATTTTCCCATCAGATAAACAAAGGCAATTTTAGTAAGTCTTCCTGTCTGGGTCCACGGCTATATTTAAGGTTTCTGGGGCATTTTAAAAATGATACATAACCTAATGTTGAATTATAATTTAGTCTTTTCTTTGAGTTTAGCTATGCTACAGTCATGTATTCCATTTGATCTCATGTGAATATTTTGTGCTAGAATTTAGAAATAAATGGATAGTAGCAGTGTGCCGGTTTTTGTCCTGCAGACCTTCCTGTCATATATTATTCGGACTCTCCTCCCCACCACCAGCTGCCAGCTAGCCAATGTCATGTTGGGATTTCAGGTTGGTTACCTACTCGATAATATATGCAATCTTTCTATTGCCTGCATTTTGGTCTTGTTCATTGATACCTTGGTCTCCCTGATCCGATCTTTTAATGTTCGCGCCCGGATGATGGCTCATTTTAAAATGATTGAGTCTAAAATGGACTTAATTGCTCATGCGACTGAGAACCGCTGTGTGGACGTATGTAATGTTGGTACACATTTCATCTACTCACGGGTTTTAGATCGGGGTTCCCTGGGTCCGTCCACGGTCACCTTGATGGCCTTGTTGTAGGTAGCCACTTGCGGAGGCGTCGTGTTCAGCGTTATCGTGATGCTGAAGCTCTTGCCTGGAACAAACGTCAAATAAACACTGGATAACGATTGCTGAGAAACGTCCGGGTTACATCATGTAGACACATTAGATAAAGAAGTAGCTAATTAACAGTCAATCCTTATGGTTGTAAATCAAACGCGGAAGAGATCCTCCTGAGGTTCCACTAAGCTGGTGATGGATAAAAACCTCACGATAATCTTATTAGCTTCAATTCAATTAACAATACTCTTCCAATTTCTTCGAAAGGTTAACGCAGTTTAACCTTATCGTGTTCACCTTGTACCGATTCTGTCATCATTTAGGATTTTTATATAATTTTAATATTTAATACAAGCAGACGATACTATAGAACATTAATAAATAATGGGGTGAAAAAGTCCACACGTATTTCAGTAATAAAGCTTCCTTGCATAACATGGTGCAATAAATTTGGTTCTGAAACATGTGTTGACGTTTTGAGTTCTTTCATCCCATAAATTTTAATATAATTATAATTTAAATATGAATATATTTCGATAGACTTTTAAAACAAATTAAATGTTTATATGATAATACTTTTCAATGAAAATAATAAATACGGACATTACCCAGGTAAGTAAAAAGAGCGTCTGAATGTTTACTTTCTAGAGAAATTCAAAGAATTTCTGTTTATACATTGTGGAAGCGTACTGGAAAATGATTTTTATATTTGGGGTCGGGGTCGTCTTTACCACTTATAACGGAAGTATTTACTGGGATATTTTGTTGAAGCAATGGGCATCACATGTTATGAGTACAAGCTGATATAAGACAGATTTGCAGAAGCTCAGTCTTGCAAACGTCTTGCGCGTAGACGAGAATGGTTATTCAATAGCTGAAGAAAGGTTAAAGCATGCCATTACCATTTTCCTGCCATATGACAGGTTGATGTCAGGAAATCGTTCGCAGATATTCATCACAACCCCGAAAGTTTTCGCTGCTGGCAAGTAAATCGTCCGAGCTGAATCCAACAACGTCTTCCGTTGGCCTTAAATTAATAACAAAATGGTTTTTTGCAATAATGAATAACATTTTCCCCCGGTAGCAGTTGCGTTTCCCCAACGAAACCTTTTTGCAAGACTGAGATTCTACAAGCCTGCCTTTTATCGGGGAGTCCTTGTAACGAGTGGAGCCCCTTCCTTTAAAAAATATCTCAGCAA
Organism: Eucriotettix oculatus; assembly: GCA_034510155.1. NCBI lineage: Eukaryota > Metazoa > Arthropoda > Insecta > Orthoptera > Tetrigidae > Eucriotettix > Eucriotettix oculatus. The sequence continues at coordinate 22,562,532 of CM067379.1, forward strand.
AAGTTTCCGTTATAATCGGTAAAGACGGCCCAGTCCCCAATTTTGAAAACCATTCTAGAGTCGTCATGGGGTAGTGGAAGGAGCAGGTTGTGTCGGCGGGACGACGAGAGAATGACCACGCCCTGCAGATATAATTCTGTCTCATGCTCTGATTGGAATTAAAACCATTAAAATCATCTTTTGGTATTTTTTGTGAAAAATACCTGGCGCCCTAAAAGGAATAAGAAATCCGCGAATACGGAGGAACGACGTTTCTTCTACTTTGCCATGTATACTCGCTCCGACGAACTATAAATAGAATTTCTTTGTGTTTTTCTAAAATGCTATGATTTTACCATATTTAATCTAAGTTTTGTGGGGAAACAGTACAAGTTATTCCTCCGTTCATGTTAAAATTATGTATCTGACAACTGTAAAGAAGTATACAAAAAATAAAAGACAAATAGTATTAATAAATGCAGAATAAATTGGGCAAATAATGAAATAATTTTGAATACTATTTAAACATCTGGTACTGTAACGGCTGTGATGCTTCATCTTGTATATATAAAATTTTGCACCTAAGTCAAGTCGAACACGGGAAACAGAACGTCTACTATCAATGGAGTAATTCCTCATGAGGTTGCTTACTGCAGCCACCAAGTGTAATCTTGCCTGTTGAGGCAGACCGCAGAAAGCCCTTATAGTTGAAATTACTAATTACACATGCTTAGTTATTGTTTATAGTGGTACAGTAGTATAGTAGTATTCCGTGTTAGAACCTTGACGGGACGTGTTTTCTAGAAACCACAGGCTGTGACGATGAAGATGTCTAGGAAAGGCAAAAAGGTTCCTCAGATCATTTTTTCGGAAGTTAATGGTAATTCCGTCGTCGGTGAACAGACCGTGTTGAATGTTCCGCGAGGCTTGAAATTATATTTTATTTGTAATTAGGAAAACCACCAAGTCCAAAACTTTTTTTTCCATTAAGTTAAGTGTCCGCGGTCTATCTTTCCAGAACCATTTTCTGCATTGATAACGTGTCAGTAACTCCTGTAATTACCTTTTAGCTTTTATTTAAATATTTACTAAACCAGGGTGCTGTAATGAATAAAATTCATGACCGTATCGATTCAATTCTGCAAATTTTCAATTTTAATATTTTTAATTTTACCTGCCCAAAATTTAGCTTTATCAAATTATATGCTGGCACAGTTTGGAAAGGTCGTGGTCATAATTTAAATCCATCAATAGTCTCAGGTAGCTAATATATAGAAATTCGTGTCTAGGAAAAAATATTTTGGAGTATGTTCCGATTATAACAAAAATTAACACACTGCATTTCTGGAGTGACCAAATCTTGATGGCAATTAGTTTCCTCCTTCCACAGGACGTTACCCTTGGATCTTATCGCTATTTGTGAGTTTGATGATACGCAGTACAGTATGTGAGAAGAGTTTCCGGTTGACCGTGGGGTAAGTCCAAGGCGGAAATGTCAACACTAACCAACCTATTACCAGAAACCGCAAGTTTTCCTTCAGCCTTATTATTTTATTTTATTTCGTATTTATATCTGAATTACGTGCGCATCATCTTGTTCACTGCAACTAGTGGAAAATATTTTAACATAATTTTGGCTCAGATCTATAAAAAATTGTTTTTTTCTATAATCACGTCTGCTGACATTTTTTACGACTGTAAATTTATTTTAATGAAATTTAATTGACGTTTTTCGTCACAAGATTACGACTTCTTAGATAAATATACTAAATAATTTAATGTTTGTTTTTCAACAATAATTAAATCGAATAAATTTACGACCAAATACCGAAATTTCGTAACCATATTTGGAACTTCCTGGGTTAATGTTACCACAAAAATAGTACAAAAAAAATACAGAAAATGATACATTAAAAATTATTCTGTATATCAACTTTTAAGGTAAATTAAATCGTTTTGTCTCCATTTTTCGGCAGGACCTCTTCAGTTCATTATTTAAAATCCCACCAACATTTGTTGCTGCCGCAACGTGAGGGACCGAAAAATGTTAAAATGAAATTAATTATAACCAATTTTTCGATTTCGGTCCTTGCGTTAAAGACCCGAAATTTTATTAAGAATTCAAAAAATGAAATGAAGAGGTCGCGAAAGTTTTAATGTATCATTTTCTGAAGCATAGTACCCAATTTTCGTCGTAACATAACCTAAGGATGTCCTAAATGTGGTGACGAAACGTCGGTTAAATTAAATAATTCGTTCGAAAATTTATTCGACTTAATTATTTGGTATTCAGATAATTTTTTGGTTTAATTCCAACTGGTTGCATCCTTAAACTCTCCATCAACGTTGACAAGGTAAATTTTAAGAATAATAATTTACAGATTAACGAATGCAATAGCTAAAAATCGTTTTATTACATTTTCCGTGGCTCAAGAGTCAATTTAAAGCAATTTTTGGGTCCTATTAATGGAACTCTTTGATTATAAAACCCATTTTAAGGTCGTACAATTTTCTTTATTCGTTTTATATGCCGTTTCGTGTTAATAATAGGTCCTTATTGTGTATACTATTTCTCACGAAACAATAATAATAATAACCAAAAATAAGAAATTGGACATTAACGTAATTGGTTAGAATGAATTTTAGAACTGCGAGACGTTTCGAAGCATCTTTTTCCAACGCCGAAAACCTCAAAGGTATAAAATGCAGTTCATTTAAAAACGGACCTAAGAATTGGCCCCGTGTTCATCAACCGAATGTTAGATTTGTAAAGTATATGGTAAATAAAATATATACAATAAATGATTGTAAGTTCAGAGATAATTATGAAGAAACGTCATCATGTTCTCACTGTCCACTATAATTAGCGCGTAGTATTGCGAAAAATTTACTGTAGTGATGTGGTTTTAGGTTTTCCCAACACATTAGAGTTCAGATTGTTTCCAGTGAAATGCTAACAGAGAAAGCGAACCGTTATTTAGATGTTCTTCGTATTATAAAAAACCAACTCATATTATAACCGGAAACTACGGGAGAATACGGGAAGATACAATCTAGAAATTAAATTTTTATCTATTTAACGGTAGCCAAGATGTGACGTTAACAGGTTGTGCGAAATTTGTAAAGAAGGATTCGACTAATCTGAAAGAAACGATGAGTTGTGAAAGTTCGAATTTTGGCGAGCGATGCATATTTAAAGAATATAATGATTATCCTTACACGTGTTTGTTTTTCCTGGACGTGTGCAAAATTATTGTAACAAATAATATTGCAACATAATTCTGAAAATTGGTTGAAGGAAACTGGTACTGACTATTCATCTTCCTGAAATCAATTTAAACGGTACTAACAGTTATAAGCTAAGTTAATTGGAATGAGTAATGCTAAAGTTCCCCAGGAACGTGCATATTTATCCGGAAGACCTTGGTGGAAGCAAGTATCACACGGCCTTTGTCACTGTTCCTCATTGTGTCTGCTGTTCCACGAAGATCCCCATTACTTTTAGCTCTCGAGAGCGATGCTTACTACTTCTCTTGTAATTAAGTCCGACAGATGCGCCAACTCGATAATCGCTAATTCTCGGGACACCTCCGCCCCTTTGCCTGAGGCCAAACTCGCGTTTTTTTAGGTTTTGGCGTCTTGGAAACATTTTGTTGTGGTGGCGAGTCTCGGTGCTCTTCACAGTCCGGGAATTCCCCGAAGTTCTCGAGCGAGAAACAACTCATCGATAAACAAATATGACATAATGGAAGCAGGTCAACTTTCTTAATTGTTTTACGAATCTCATTTAAGATCTCATTCAGCAAATCTTGGACCCTTCTTCGAATAAAATCTGTAACTATACAATTTTTATTAACTGACGAAAAAATCAATTATTCGCCTAATCAATGTTATCTGTGAACGATCAAAATATCATCAAATCTTCAGTTACGTTAACGAGTCTTTTCAACTACGTAAAAATTATATTAGCGTCAGAATTTTGATTAAGCAATAAATAGACAGAAAAAAATTAACATTTGAAGATGAAAAATAAGTTTAATCTGTTTATATATATATATATATATATATATATATATATATATAAAGTATGGATTGTGGCTTTATATGGGTGCAAAACGTGGATTGGAGGAGTTGCAGAAATTAAAAGAATAGATTTGGTGCTATTGGAGAATGCTAAAAATCAGATGGGTAGATAGAATCACAAACGAGAAAGTTCTAAGTGGAATAGAGGAACAGCGAACAATATAGTTGTTAATCAAGAGAAGGTATAGATTAATGGCCACGTTTTGAGACATGAGGGTATTGTAAAATTATCATTAGAGGGAAGTGTGTGGAGTAAGAACAGAAGAGGGAGGCAAGGATGGAATCCAGTAAGCAGATTAGGGAGGTTGTGGGATGTGGAAGTTATGGGAAAGTGAAAAGGCTTGCGCAAGACAGTTTAGCATGGAGGGTTGCATAATACAACTAAATCCCACAACAACAACATTAAATAAATTTAATGATCATAAATATCATAAATACTGACAAAACGCAAGTTTTATTAAAGAATGGTGATTAGTCGTCACTTCGGGCTTTCATCTGTTACAAATAAATTTCATCATGTTACTAATTACAGACCAAAAATTATAAATTTAAAACTGGCAATATAACGTTGTTGTGGTATTCAGCCTTTCCATTTCCTCATAAGTAGCACTTCCATCCTTGGCCTCCATTTTCTGTTCTTAACCCACACACTTCCCTCTAATGCTAATTTTACAAGACATCTCGTGCCTTAAAACGTGGCCTATTAATTTATCTCTTCTCCTTGCCAACGTCCTCCATATTGTTCGCTTCCCCCCTATTCTGTTCATAACTTCCTCGTTAGTTATATTACGTTGAAAAATAAAATATTCTAATTCTAGTTTCTTAGTTAATTTTGAAATTAAAATAATATTGACTTTTTAAATTTTTCTATCATTTTGATTTATAGTTTTAAAAATGCCGTAACCACACCTCTGGACGTCCATGGCGCAAATTTATCCACGTGTATAATAGTTATACCCTTCTATAAATTTGCCTGATGGATCCTGAAAATATAAACTAAATGTCGTTATGATATTAAATATCATTTTTTCAAAATTTCTTGACAAATTTGCTGTACTTTTTATTTATTTTCATTGGATTTTCAGATTATTTGCTTCATTAAAATTTACTTTTACGTCGTGAAGTTGCAAAATGAGGACAAGACGTCGTAATTGAATAAGTTTTGGTTTTTTTCACAAACACACCATAAACATATAATTATTATTAATATATATTAAACGACCATATATATTCTCGTTTAAAGTATATTCAGCTATTATCATTAACAAACGGAGAGTTAGTCATTTAGCTACTATAATTTGACTAATTTTTTGTGTACTTTTTACGTCGACATTTTATATTTACGAAATAATTACATTATTATCTGTGTGATTACGCGTTTCTTGTTTTGAATGAGCACATTGTATTTCCATCTTTGGTAGTACAGTTTTTAAAAACTGATTTGGACGCAAACAAAATAAACGTAGACATAAACTGTAAGATTGTAATGTGTTTAACTATTTTATAACGTCACAAATATGTAAACCAATAAATTTTAGAGGAAAACTTTGGAACAACTGGAGTTGTTATTTTGGATACAAGTCTTCAAAGAGAACGGTGATTTACGAGATGAGAAATCAGAGTTTGAAACAGGGGAATATTGAACTGTAATATGCAAAGAGAAAAGTATGGAACCCAATTAATCGTACAAATTCCGTTGGAATTTTGATTCATTTTGTTTCCCCGTTGTTTAATCTACAGTACATATAGATCTATTATTATAAATAAATAGTTTATCTGACAATTAAATATACAATAAATGAGTGAAAGCAGTGTCCTTATATTGAATATTGAACTATACTAAGTTTCGTCTCTCATGTGGGACTTCAAGTATAAAAATTTAGCTGTTCATGGAACTTCCTTCGGCTTTGTCCCTTTTTCCGGAATCCTCTTTATTATTTAATTGAAGTATATCTTGGTGTATATTCCCACACGTGATACCTATTGAACGCGCACTTGCAGGAACTAGGTAAAAGGGGTGGGGAAGGGGGGAGGGGGAAGGGGGAAACGATCGTGTACTGTTACGTATAATTTCGGTAATGGACGTCTAGGTTGCCTTCACCAAGCTTTGTAATGACGACCCTTTGACGGCCTCTGGAAATCGATAGGTCTGAGCTCATTAGTATTAAATTAATTCAATAATAACAGCGATTAAGCTGCTTTCCGAGGATTATAGCCACGGTATTATTGAGATACGTGATTTATTAAGATATCGCAGTCGCTCGGGAAAGTAGGGGGTTGTGTGAGATAATTTCACTGTTACCTCTGTACTCTTAATGATACGGTACGATCACTGTCCAGTTTTCCTTTTCCTAAAAGCAGCAGGTGTTCCAAGAAACTCTCGGCAACTGATTAACAAACGTTGATTTTTATAATTCCCGCTCAGGGATAACGGTGTAAGATTTGTTTTCCAATTGGTCCTTCGTGTGGAAATTTAATATTTATTGACGCTATAATTCACACGACATCAACTTTAAATAATGTCGTTCGCGTCCGTTTCGATATTCCAATATTGAAGAACGTATCTTTCTCAAGACAGAAAATGATACGGTGAATTCTAAAGCGTGTTGTTAATTTTCTGAACGATCACCAGGTTGGCGAGAAACATAATCTTTTGCGAGTACAAATATTCTTCCAGAAACAACTGACTCCTTCACCGCTCCACGGATAGTGAAAAAATCCAAAATACATCAGGATTTCTTTCATTGAGTGAATGATGATGTACATCATCAAATGCTGATTATGGGCAAAGAGCCTGCGAAGGAGATAGGACACAGGGGGAGAGGATGTTGGGGGTTACAGACTCTGGAATTTCGTTCTGTAAACAATGTTTTAAATAGTTATTCCTATTGAAATCAGTATGTAATCTAATTACAATCCTCTAAAATTAATTCATTTTACTAACTTAAGGACAGCGTCCATTCTCAAATAATTATTCCATAAAAGTTAAATTTGGAGAAGAACAAATAGGATCAATATTAATTTGAGTATGAACATATCGTCAACTGATATATCCTTATGGGTGTGGTTAATTTACCTGTATAATACTACTGAGAAAAAATACATAAATAATCAGATTATCAGTTCTCCACGTTTCCTACAAAAATTTGGTGAAACTCTTGAGAAAAAAAACGATGAGAATTGTTAATCTAAATATTTAAGGAAAGTGTTATCTGTGACCACCATCTATAAGGTTTTTAATTTGGCAAGTATGATTATTTTACTTAAAAAATATTTGTAACTGGACAAGTGTTCATATGAAAAAATCATAGAAAATGCGTGTTTTGTTTTGAAAAATGGTACTACTGAATATATTAAATGAAATAATTAACAACCAGACACAGATATAAATTTTAGTTATTTTTATTTTAAACAAAGTTTCGTCACTCGGGATAATGTTACATTAATACATTTTGGTAATAAAGTAGCAATATGTATATAAATTCAACTTCAGAAATTCAGAAGTTTTTAGCATTATATTGCCATATTCATCTGTACGTTTGCAATATGATGCCGAAAACTTCTGAATAAAATTACATGACTGACAAAGAAATGTACTGCTTGTCAATAAAATAAGACAAATTTGGGTATCAACTCTTTAACATAGTTGTCTTTTCCATCTATGCATGTAATAAATCTTTGACTTGTCCTATTTCCTTAGTGGAATACTTATGGAACCAATCATTAATCCTGAATTAACAGAGTGTAACAAAACTCGTCAGCAAGATTTGAATATTGGATTCCTCATATTGACAACTTGGGGTACGGAACGTATCCAGTTTTCGGTACTCTTATGAATGCTGTGCATGTCTTTCTTTTCTGGACTAAGAAGCAAAATTCTGGTTACAAGGGTTCATAAGGGAACATGTGAATAAAACTGATTCTCAATCCTTGCAAATGAATACACGTCAAGTCTATGAGCACCTCTGTTTACTTGTCAGATGAAATGTTAAAAGTGACAGGGCCGCTGCTCTTCTTCGCACTGGGTTTCTAACACGATATGCCTGGGGCAGTGCGTACTGTTTGACAGGTTACCACAGTGTGTGCAAGAGACTTTAGAACGTGACGGATAATTATTTATAAAGTATTCAGGTCAACATCAATTTAATTCGCAACATTTTTCCTCGTGCAACAATTGTAACCAGAGTCTCGCATTTTTGTCTAGGTAGAAGAGCGCGCACTAATATTCAGAAAATTTCGGATTATTCTGTGATTATTCATTTCCGGACCCATGTAGAACAATTGTTTCTCTTTAAATATAAGGAATATAATCCTGAAACTTTGCATCCGAGTTTTGTTACACCGTGTATATAATTTGAAAATCCGACGATAGAAATTTTAATTTTGTTACTATTTTAGCACAATCAGATATATATTTGTTTAATGAACATCTATGGAAACTGAACGAATGAGTAAACAGTTCAATGAAACTAATGGTATAGCTGTAATAATTCCAGGAAGTATTCTAAGTACTTTTAAAGGGGGAGAGGGGGTGGAGAGATTTCGTGAGCAGTGTAGATTCTCCCGTTCACCGCGACTCGAGTAGTTGAGTGATGTTCAATTTTAGCCGGAGCACCTTTCACACCGGAATCAATTTGCGCGAAATTGTTTCACAACTTGGCGAATTGCATATTCCTAGAATCGTGAAGTCGACGAGGGGTGTGTGTTCCATCCACCGGAATTACGAAACATGCAAAAATAAGAGTGCTCGCTATTTCGAATAGAAAATAATATGAGACGTCCTTTACTCCAAATTACTGGCATTCCTCGACCAGTTCTCGTCGTAATGTTTTCCACGGAGCCTCGCTGTCTGTCTTTATCTTCCTCTCTCTACCTCTCAACACAACAGCCTCGTTTTTTTTACAGCTATGAACGCTGCTTGCTATTAAACAGTTCCATCAAGTGTTTCGCATTTCGTGACAACTTCAAGGATGTTGACTGCCTTGCTGCTGCTCTTCTTGTCTGGCCTTTGAAAAGTTGAATAATGTCGTTAAATAGAGTCCATTGTGGAAAAAGCCTGGTGCACAACCGCGGTACAATGGAGGTGCCATAATCTGCTATGCATATATTGTGCTCCTTGTGGGACGCGCATTCCATTACGAGTCATAAACAAACCCTTACCGATTAAACTGCTACTCAAGCACGACTACTGCAAACTGGAAAACAACTTCTCGGAAGCTCACTTGAAAAGATGCCATCGTTACGAGCAAGAATTCTCCGTGTCAGCAACCGTAACATTTAGAAAATGCGGGGCGAGGTGGGAGGAGGGGGGGGGGGTGGAGTTTTGAATGCAGTATTCTGCCGTGAAAATAATTACACCTTACAAAACATTTAGTAAACAATGAGATCGTTTATTTATTTTATCTTATGATTATTAGTTTGGTTCAATAATTTTTCCAGTATTTACAAAATTATAATCATGTATATAATTCACAAGTAAACATTGACGTAGGTTAGTCTATTGGTTAGCGTACTTAAAATAATTTTACAAGACCCCTATGTCTTAAAACGTGGCCTTCTCTTGGTCAACGTCCTCCTTATTGTTACTCTACCCACCCATCTGATTTTCAGCATTCGTCTATAGCACCATATTTCAAAGGTTTCTATTCATTTCCTTTCTGCAACTCCTACCGTCAACGTTTCACACCTATATAAAGCCACAATCCTTACGAAATTATTTCCTAGCATCGACACTTGTATTACCCATAAGTAACTTTTTGCCTATGCTATTCTACTCTTTATGTTTACTATACTTCTACCGTCCCTAGTTATTACGCTTCCCAAGTAGCAGAATGCCTTATCTTCCGTCAAAATATCCCTTCCCAATCTAACACCATTACCTTGGTTTTTCCTTTATAATATTTATATTAAACTCTATCTCCAGAACCCCGTTCATGCCATTTATTATGGTTTCCAAGTCCTCTTATGACTCCCCTAATACTACAATATCATCGGCACAGCGTGGGGTTTCTATTTATTATCCTTGCAGTATGATTCCTTTGTGCACTGATTATTGGAGAATATATGAGGATGTGGTCTGTGGAAACGATGGCAAAATGGTTTAAGATGTGCCTGAAAATTCAAGGAGAAGGATGAGGTCGTTTGGGAGTTTTATTTTAGAGCCGATGGAAGCGTAGAGATGAGGAGGATTGTCATGAAGTTTTTGGATAGTGGAGTTCGGGAGGTTGAGGGCACACTTTTAATTAAGGAGGTTATGGATTTGGTGATTACGGAGTTTACTTTGGAAAGTTTGATGTTATGGTGGATGGCCGAATTTCCAAGGTACCAGGGACAGTGTGCAAGATTGTGCTTTGAATTTTGGCTGTTGTTCCCCATATGAACGAGGCATTTTTTTATTATTCACGTAAAAAAACTTTTATCTTTACGATTATGAGTTAGTACAATAATTGTTCTAGTACATACAATAGCCAAGGCAAAGGACCAGGTGGGTTGTATTATGGAGTGGTACATGAGGCGTTTTGTACTGTTTTGTTTATATCTGATGGTATAGTAGTAACGAGGGTCTTTTTCAACTGCTCGACAATCGGTTCAGTACGACACAACTCTTCATATAAATCAGTCATCACTGAAGCTATATATTAATATAATATATGGCAATAGAGTGAAGTTATGAACGCTTGAGGAAAGAAAGTTGGGGAAAAGATCGAATTTTAGTGTTCATATCGTAAAGCACAACCCCAATGGCGGGGTGGACGAGACGCAGCTCCTCATGTCTGCTTTTCCGTCACGGGCCTTGGGTTCTTGCACTGCCTACAATCTAAATACTTTGAACATTACGCGTGAAAGATTCCCCCCGTAGCTCTCTGCTTCGTAGAGTTGGTTTTTTTTCCTTTCTTTCGGTCAGGTGCATCGGACGGACGGCTTCTTGAACGTGTAAAGCACCGGAAATCGTAACGCCGTTGATAGCAGCGCTGGAGCATGACCGACGACGTCGAGGAAACGAAAATAAGCTAGAGCCACTGCATATTGATTTACGGACGGTACTTTGATTCGGGGGGGAGGGGGGCAGTAATCGCCGTCGAGATTTCGTGAGCCTAATATTCTACGTGGAGGTGCGGACCCGAATTCACTCCTTAACAGGGTCCATAGAGTACTCGGCAAAAACGGACTCCGGTGCATCATAAATCCCACCATATTGTGGTTTGTGCCTACAATTACAAGTGACCAAATAGTCATCGGGATTATTTTACAGGCATCATTGTTTTACAGATATAAATTTTACAGCCATTTTAACCGTTTAACCTTCTCTTGTTCAACTGATTAAAGAATTTCTCACCTTTAATGATTTAATTAATTTTTCTTTTTCGATATAATCTTCCTTTTAACAATAGCAGAAAATTCTAACTATAGTATTTTTATTCTGATTATACTTCGTGCAAATACTGTCGACTTTTATAAATTTAGAAATAATTTAATCCTCTATAGCTCACGTTTTACTCAACTCGTTAAGACGTTCTTCTGTATTACGACTAAACACGTTTCTCCAATTAATAAATTGTGGTATTGATATAATTAAAAGACTGTCAAAAAGTTAGTAAAAATGAATTTAATTTAAATTAAAAAGTTTTGATCACATTAATTAATTAAAATTTTGTGTTGCTTCAGCAACGTCCAGGGTTTTGTATTTTATTTATAGTATTAAGTCAGATTGGCTCAATTATTTCACTTTTTAATATAGCTATTTAAACAATAAAAAATTATGACAGACTAAAATGAAAAGGCAAAGTTTGAGAAAAAATGGAACATAAATATGATTAATCAAGCACTTTCTTTCGTATTTGTGTTTTCACGTAAACATGCATTGTCTCAAATATTTCCTTTTAATAATTTCTGTTAATGTTACAACAGTCTTTCTTTTCTATTTTACCAGGAAAAAATATTTTCGAAACTAAAACACACAAATTAAAGTATTACCTGAAATATCGAATAACAGTCACAACACAACATGTAAATGCGAGTTTAATTATAGGGTTTGAAAATATAGAAGTGTTTTGGTAAGACGTGTTTGATTATAATATAGTCTATAATAGTTATTAATGTCTGTAAGTTTAAATAAGGCCAAAATAAGACAAAAATTAATAAAACAAAACCAACAATAATAATTTAATGCAACTACATGTTTCACTCCTGATCTGTGGACTCTCTTCAGGTTGAGTTCTACCTGAAGAGAGTCCGGTTCAGGATCGAAATATGTAGTTATATTTAATTAATGTTTGTTTTTTTTTTGTTTGTTCTTTGCCTCACTTAAAGAAATTTAGTCGTTTTATATTAATTTTTTCAACCTCGACGCGACGGAATTAGCAATGCTATGTTTATTTTACTTTAGTGTCTTTCTCGTTACTATCCCTCCGGGAACTTTAATTCAAAATATAATAAGTTATGCATGTTTTTATTATAATTTTTATTCTCATAAAAAATGCGCTAATAAGTTTAAATTTACATAAATTTGTCCGAATATTTTACCAGCGGGGAAAGACGTCATCGGTAACCTCTGTTTCAATAGAAATAACTTAATCATAAAGAGACGTCACAGTATCATGAGAAACTTGGAGGGCAAGCAGACGTCATCGAACGTCAACGGCGTGAGTTAGTGATTCATACGGGACGGACGCACCTTGGTGAATGATTGAGCGAAGATTGCAGCGAAATGGAGCGGTCGGCTGCGGTGGCCCACACGACACCTGCGCCTTTGACCGACAGTGTTAATGCTGCATTCCGTCAAAGGGATTGCGCGGGCCACTCCTCTAAACAACCAGGTGCTCTCAAAAACGCTCTTTATTTTTTTTAAAACACACAGTCCGCGACTTAGTTGCGCCTCATTTAAATTATCCGCGTTTCAACCCAGTAAACAGGCGTTTTCAAACCTCAATCGAGCCCTGATCGACTCGAGTCTCTACATTTTTCTGTATTAAATTTTCAGAAAGATATCTCAGTGAGAAAATCTTGGAATAAATTAAGTTAAAGAAATTAATAACTTCGGCCTCGAATGACAGAAGATCTACCTCGGAGCACTGCATTGTTTCAAGGCCGAAGTGTTGGTATGAAACTTCCAACTGCAGTAAGTTACTGCGGATCAGGTTTGAAGGTGACAATTCTTGGAAGAAGTAGATTCCCAGTGTTTGGCGCTGTAGTCAGTAAGGCGGTTCCAGGAAGAAAGAGCGGCGATTACGACAGAATTTTATCCAAACAGAACCTTCAGATGGATGTATGAAACTTAGTGGCTATGCTACGAGTTAGGGTTGTTAGCGGAAACTGGAAGACGACGAATGGAATATACCGTGGTGGGTTAAGGTATAATTTATAGAATTCTAACGAGCAGCTTAATTGAGAAAATATTCACATTTGTAGAGATTATATAAAAGACAAATATCATGAATAACGAAATATTTACCACAAATTCACATTCATTTACTCAAAATTTGGCTGGGGAAATTAAGTAATAAAAAATTATTACACAGTCTCCATTATTATTTGTTTCTTCAATTTGAAATCATTCGAAAACCATAATCATTCTCTGAAATTATGACAGAGATAAGGGTCAAATATATTATTTTGAGGAACGCTAATAAGATTGATTACAAAACAGATGACGTGAGTCAAGTGAACTACGTAGAAACCTTCTGGAAGCCAGTATGTAAGGAAGATGCAATGTATTGTTATTTAACTGACTATTCTGACGGGAAACAAAGAGCATAGAAAACACTCACGCCGACTCTGAAACTGCAGTTTCAAGTGAGACTGTCGTCATTGTCACAGGGGTAAATCTATTAAATGCTGTAGAATTAATTTGTGATCGTCACGCATATCTAATGTGCAACTTTATGTTGTCGGTCTACAATACAAATGTTGCTCTGTATTGTTAAATCACATTTCGGTTGTACCCTTTGCTGGACACAGTACAGAATGTAAATTTTATATTTGGACTTCCACCTTTTATCAAGATGTATGTACGATTCTATTCATTAAAACCTATAAATAATGTATTATTTAAATATTAAAAAATAACTCAAAACCGAAAAAATTAAAAAATTATATTTGAATGAATAATTGTCCCTCTAATTTTAGCTACAATTTTTAAAGATATTTATTACTATTTCTAACGAGTTGTACCAGGGACTGTTTAAAAAAACTGGATCCTTAATTAATATTAGTTAGTATGGTTAAAATGGCTTTTAAAAATCCGTTAATACAATTATTTTTATCTTATGCTGTAGATTAATTTCTTCTACTATCTAATATAAGAACTTACATAATAAGAAAGGATATGTTTGTATACTCTCTGTATCTGAACCTTTATACTGACAAATTATGAATGTTTGTATATTATTTGCACAAATTTTAAACGCGTGAAAAAATTGCAATTGTTGGGTGATCCTGAAACAGGCATACGAAGGAAATTGAAAAGAGGGGATGTGGAAGGTAGATCAGGGTAACCAAGGTTGGACTAGGGTCTCCAGCCTATAGTTTAAGGATCCTTTTCGGTATTCCACCTAAAACAGACGCAGGGAAAACCCTAGAGAACCTGCATCAGGTAGGCAACAAAATTTGGTAGAAATATAGAAACGCAGGGAAAAAAAATCGGGAGAATGTCTAACCTCCACTCGCATTACTGAAGGAATTATAGTTAAGAATATATATGCAAAAATATTACGTCACTATGCACTGGGAGGCACAAAAAATATCCGCCATACTTAATGTCGCACAATATGGCGTCTATTTGCTTACGCTCTATTTTCACGTCTGATCAATTGAATCCTTCAAAATACGAACACGTGGATGGATGTTGATAAACAACACAAAAGCTTTTTTAATTACGTTAGTATAATTCTTCTTTGTAGGAACAGTTATATATTATTAATGTAATAAATTAAAATGTATTATTCCAGGTCAATTTTTATAGGAACCTTGAGATACTGCGGTCGCTGTCTTTATTTGAGATGACTAAGGCCCAAATGGTTGAAAGTTACTATAAAAATTAACGTGGTAAAATAAATTTTATATAAAAATACAAGAGAATTTTTTATAATGTTAATACATACGTAGTTAATTTAGAACCGCCTTTTAACATGTTCTCGGAAGCGCAACATATTTATAACTCGACATTTGCTCTATACAAACTTAAAGGAAAAATTAAATGAACAAAAAATAAATCATGCATAGGGCTTTTAATTATTACAATTTAATGGAATTGTTGTGAGCGGCAAATGATGGCGCAATAATAGAAATGATTAATTTCTTCTCCTGAGTAATGAGGAACGGTGGGCATTCGCTTGCTGTTACAGGTTTTGAAATTTCGTGAGGTTTCATCCCTGGTCCAAACAGTCGCACGTTTCGCCTCTAATGGCAGCAGATGGCGCATAAATGAAATGTCCGAGTTCTGGAATACACGATTTGGGTATAAAGGGGGGCGAGAAGAAAGAAGAGCGAGTGTGAAGCGAACTCGTTCCCAGGCGAGGGCCGCGGTAAATCAGTCAGGGCTGCCACCTTTACGCGACTTTACGAGCTGCCGTAACTCAGATGTTCGCCCCCACAACTGCGGGTCCGTAGATTAGTTCCGTCGATACACACCAACATCCACCGCTCCGGTGCCGTCTTCTCTATGTGCGACTTTTTATGTGGTGCTTACTGCCGCTACTTGGGCTAGGTACTTCACTATAAGAAGACCACAGCGTCAGGCTGCCACTAGTTCACGTCTCTCACGCCTACTTCGACTTTAGAAAGTGGTGCCGGAATCTCGGAAGTTCCTTGTTGAACATCCGAGGGTACTAAACTCAGGGTTCGCGAAGTTCCCTGCGTCACGCATAAATTGACAAAAACGTTCTCAACTGCTCCATGAGATAACAAACATAATTCTCCTCTGAAAACTTTGGGGGGTATCTGCGACATTAAAACAGTTCAGCCACCATGGTAAGTCAAATAACTCCAAAACATCAACTAGACACTATTTATTTGTCACAATAGTTATATAATTTCTTAGAAACTGACACTTTGTGTCCTGGAAGTTTAGTACACCTTTGAAGAGAAAAAGTGCTTCGTAAGGACGAGGAAGCGAGGAATCCCCGCAGATGCTGCCGTTACCTGGAAACCTACGTGGAGCGTTAATCAAGGCAAATTACTCCAACAGAAAACACATCACGTCTGTCTCAGCAGCAGGGTGGGATCCTGTATCCAAATGTTAGATTGCCTTCGACCTTAAAAATATTTAGCACCTAGATAGACAGAGTTAGATAAAGAGATTGAGATTGCGATAAAGGTAGTGACACACAACCTCTGAAAAAAATACTATCAATTTTGCAAGCGAAGTAAAATTTTCCAAAAAGCTCCTCATTAGATAAATTAAATTGACCAGCAATTGACAGTCAAAAAGACTGGATAATTAATCGCAGAAAAAAGTAAATTGCCTGTATGTATGTTTATGTTGATATATGTTTAAACTAAATTAACGACTATTTTTGCAGGAATAGTTTTTATCTAGATTAAACTACGTTTTCAAGTGTTAATTGTTTTCGTCAAAATTGAAACATTCAACACCTATGGAAATCCGAAACGTGGTGACGAAACGTCTGTAAAATTGTCACTATTTTGTAATATCTAAAAATTGTTCATCATGGTTCGTATTTTTTATCTAACAAAAACACTCAGTTCAATCTCATTTCATATTACTTATAGAATATTCAAAAACTTTATTATTACAAATGTGACGTACTTAATTATGTCTTTTAATAAACTATTTAGTTTCTTACATAAATAATTGAAAGATTATATAACGTAGTTAAAATAAACAATTTAGTCAAATTATTTAATGGTCTTCATAAACTTTTGTACCTTTGTGCAAGTAACACAATATTTTGTGTGTACAAAAATTTCTGGAGCTTTCGGCCTCACGGGAAATGTATAAAATAATTTCAATAAAGGCCATATAAATTTTCTAGGACCTACTTTCTTTATTTCACACATACAAAAATCATGAGAAATTACAATCCTCATTCTCCATTATATCATCCAAGAAATCCAAGGAATATTGTGTTAATTGCACTTGTGTGCAAATTTTATGAGGACCATTAAAGAATCTCACGAAATTGCTTCTTTGAAAATAGTATAAAAAACTTATTTTAGTATAATAAAATTTAACATGATGTATTTATTTTTATAAATATCTGCGTGGACAAACATAAACTTTTAATCTGAACATTCATTGGGTTTTACGAAACGATATAAAGAAACATATATTTCCAGCGGTTGGAGAAAATTTTAGTCTATATCTTTGTAATGTTGACAATCAAACAATGAGCCAGTAATCCATATTAAAATTGAAATAAAACCTTTTTCATATTTACAGTCTTCACACATTGACAAAATCAAGCTTCTGTCGGTCAATTTGAGAAACTTTCGATAAAAACAGTAGAATTAAAAGTGGGTTGTATTTAAATTGTAATATGTATATTTTTTGTTGGTTAACAGGTTACATGAGGGTGATCCTGAAACTGGCAACTCCCCTTTAATAGCATAGGAAGGGAATTGAAAAAAATGGGGAGATGTGGAAGGTAGGGAAAGATAGCTAAGGGTTGACTACGGCTTCCAGGCTATAGTTTAAGGATCCTACCCCGGTGTTCCACCCTATAAAACCTGCATCAGATAGGACGGGCTTTTTGGTACTATTCCCATGAACTTCCGAATGAATCGCTGTACATGTAATAGTTTCCATAACACAGAGTCAAATAATAAGCTTTCATACACAATTAAATTAGAAACGACCAATTCACAGACGGAACACGTTTTTGTTTGACAACATTTAGCCCTCTCATTTGAAACTTGATTTCGTTAGGATTTTAAAATTTTTTATGTGGTGTAAAAGCATTAAATAACTTGTCCATTATTTTCTCAAAATAAATTTTTAATACATACTTCAAAATTTAAAATTATGGCAAAAATTACATATTGTGAGGACGTAACGTGGTTTAATTTTAATATAATCTGGGGAGTTTGTGAATTGATCGTCTTTAGTTTAATTTTATGCAACTCTTTTGAAAATGAAAGGTTAAGTGGTGTGTTTTTACAAAGCTTTTAATAATTTACGGCTATACCCGAGGAGGGCAACAAAGATTGCATGAACTTGAGTGTATGTATTCTGTATGAATAATGTATACGTGGTTGTTTTTGCAGTTTTATTAATTAATTGTTAAATAATATCAGTTACACAGGTGACACTTGTTGTGTTTGATTTAATTTTGCCTACGTACACAGGTCTGTTCTCTAGTAAAGAACATTACTCTCTGCCTTCCTCAAAGTTCAGTAACGATTATTTCAGGTGGCGTAGGAACTTGAGCTAAATCATAAAGAGCGACGCGACAAGTCTGCACCCAAAGTACAATAAATTCTTCGTCGGGGGGGTAAAAAACACGAACGCTAACAGGTTTCTCTTATACAACCACCCGCTGTCTGCGCAAAAACATGTTGATTAAATAAAGGAGGATCTCTGCTCGTGACAGAACATTTAATAATCTCTCTCGTCGTCGACGACGGTGAATTACTGTGTATTAAGTTTTCCGCCGTAAGATAACTTCGTATATTGCTACCGACACGGAGAGAGAAACGCCACCGTGCCTCTGCACTCCTTTTCACTTTGCGGTTTTATCCATTTCGGGCGGGGGTGGAAGGGGCGGGGGGTGGGGAGTTGGAATAAAAGGTTGATATATACGTCTAACTTCGGTATTTATGAAATGGAAATCAAAATGACAGCAGCCACAGAGGAATTTCCAATAATTGCAACATCATTTAATTGCTTTGCCAGGGTGGACGGGGGGTGGAAGGGCGAGCTACAGCACAGCACTGGGGACAAATGAGTTTGTGCGAAGCGTAGTAACTCGTGCCCAATTTATTGTCATGTTCCCCGGACTGAATCACTATCTAATGACATACCTTTGTCGGGCCGCGGTGGTGGGCTCCGTGTTTCCATGTTTTAATTACTTTTGTGATGACGATAACCCCCGTCAGATACGCTAGGTGATTGGATATTTCCTGCTTGACAAAATAAAAATGTATTTGTGGAATTTTTATTTCCTTTTGTATTGTCCGTCATAAACCGTATGACTTCTGTCCACGCACATCTGACCGGATTCAGACCACGGTCAATTGTACGTCGGATTGCATAAATTCCAGGCGAATCACACTTTTCATGCATACGAGTATCCGAGGTACAGTGTGTTTGTGACGAAACAATATTATTAGAGAGAAAAAAAAAGAGTTCCTGTGCACGGAGCCATTACGACAATGCTATTTTTCTACGAAACTATCAACGACTTTCCATCAGTCACTTTTATATAAAACATTCTCGGCTTTCCACCCGCGTTAAATATTCTTTAATAGTATAATAATAATAATTATATGGGCCATCTGCTGGAATCTGAACTGAAACTGGCGTCGACTCGAGTCACGGATACAAATTCTAAAATATATTACAGTAACTGATTGCCCGACGTTCCCCTTATATTTATTCGTCCAAATTTTAAATTAGACAGGCAAATAAATAACCGTACAGCCTAAAGTAAAATTAATTTACGTCGATGAAGAAACATTTATATTTAAGTCACAATTGTAACACTAGCGAAAATTATAGTTTGCTAATTTTGATTATAAAATGATTTTAAAAAATTATAGAGGAGCTTCCGGCACATGCCGAATACTCATTTAAAAAATAATTGAAACGTTACAAAAATTATATTACAATATATTCTATTATAAAAAATAAAATTTGATTACAATTTATTTTAAAATCCTTCATCAATTGTAAATACCTTCATTTTGTGAAATATAATTATTTCCTATATTATTAAATATATAAATTTCTAATTTATTACTAAAATTTTATATTAACCAGTATTTTAAAATCTAAGAACACTATAAATTAAAAATTAAAGATGTTTACAAACTATAGGCATGACTGGGATTAGTCACCCTAATAACTTTATTAAACTGAATTATCCTTAGTTTCTACTATTATTAATAATAAAAATTTACCCAGACGATTTTATTCATAACATAAGTAATTCGTTACACAAATAAATTTCAAAGATAAATCTATATTTTAACCGATTTCCGAAACCATGTTTAGGCACTATGCAATAGTATAACGACGAAAGAAAATAGTAATATCAGGACTATTTCCGCTAGTTTTAAGGGTATTACAGAAAACTCTCGTCCTGCAATTTAAGAGACAACAGAAGAGCAGCTTTCAGTCAAGTTTAACTCTAAAAGTCTATGAAAGTAAATTCACAGATTACGAAAGAAAATTTTATACAGCAGTTTGAATCGAAGTAAGGACCACCGCTTACTAATCCGGGTTCGATTACTGGTCTCGCCAAGATTCCTCTATCCTCGTGTTAGTCTTATGTATTTTTCAACTTAGCTATGAATAAAATATTCGTCCTCCATGCAACAGTAAACAGTAACATGTAGCTAAATATGAGATAATTGGACATGTTTCGAAGCGCAATTCGTGGAGATTAGCTCCAGCAAATAAGAAGACTGCATTTTGACAGAAAAATGTTTTTTCCCATGGATTAATATGTAATATGATCTTTAAATGATTATTTCAATTCACCAATTATTATTTGCATTTTTTATCATCTTCCTCAAACACATTTTTGTCTTTTTTGGAAGAATGCGCGTAATAGAGCAGCATTTAAAACGTCGCTGAAAATTGTTCGCTTGAGAGAATTACTGGTAAAGCAATGTCACCATAATTACGGATTTATAAAGCTCAAATCGAAACCACTTTCTCCGAGTCAATTGGAAACACCCGATGAAAAATAGCTACGAAAGGCCTCTAATTCAGAATTTATTTCAAATTGCAAGTACTGCATCAAATTATTTAGCTTTCAGCCTTCCTATTCTTTTTAATCTGTACAATTTTCACAACTGTGCTGGATACAACCATCCAATGTCATCGATGTTAAAAGGAAAAATGCCATATTTGTACACTTAATAAATTGCGATCTTTGAATGTTCACACTGATACCTTTACATTTACAGCAAGCACGCGTATCTTCAGTCGGTGATGTAAATTGTGGATTTATACGATTCTTTCTTTAGTAGTATTTGGCGCTGAGTGGAAACCAAAAATATTGATTTCATGAGCACCAGAATTCAACTACGTCTGTAAAATTGAATCTAATGTTCCTTTATAGCTGTCGGGGTTAAACTTCTAATGAGGAATAATTTTATATTTTCGACTTTATTCAGTTATCACATAAAAATCTACACTGGTTTTTATTTTTAAAAAAAATTAAACAGTCAATGAAACGTTTGGAACTTGTCAATCTAACTTTTACGTCTACTAGTTCCAATTCTTGTCCATCCGACTGGAGTATTGATAAGTAATGAATATTGTATGGCCTGCCCAGTCTTGGCTGTACGTGTCATTGAGTGTTTTATCTGCAAGCGGATGAAGTGAATGGAGTGCAACTCCGCTGGTCTCCCTCCGCCCCTCTCGTGGGCGGGCAACATTTCGCTCTGATGAAGTGAACTTTAAAACGCAATCGCCGCAATATTTTGCAGCAGGTGTTATGTATTTTGGTAATAAGCCGCGCGGCACATGTGTCACAATTAGCGCTGCACTGGTTGCACCCTGTTGTCGGCACCTGCGCCTCCATAACGCCCTGCGTGCGGCTTTGCATGGCCCAAACCACCAGCAGAGTTACGAAGTCAGGACACGGGCATAGCTGCCTCCAACTTCACGGTACGGTACACGGGCAATGAGGATACTACAGTTACCTTCAGGAATTCACCCCGTTCATGAACTGGCAACAGCAACAGTATAACATTAACGCTGGGGACAAGAAGTCAGCTTATGAAGCACAAATAATTTATATTGGTACCTGGATTTAATTGCTTGTGCTTTTGAACAGATTAAATATTTCTTTACCGTCCAATGTCCAGCTTCACGGATTGATTCCAAACTCATACCACAATAGTATAGTATAGTATAAAATCATATTCCATATATCCTATAGAGAAGCACAAGCTTCAAGGATGTGGAACGAGTCAAAGATTTTACATAGGTTGCTTTATTAATATTAGAATATACTGTAACTATTGATTACTTTTAACTTATAATAAGATTTTCTTAAGTTCCATACAGAAGACATACAATTTGTACCTTATATATAAAATTGATAAATATTTTTACATCCTATACTAAAAAATTAGTGTTCTAATAATGTTCTTACATAATTATAAATATCTACCCTATGATACATTCAGCTTCATAAATTCTTCAACAGAGTAGAAGGAGTGGCTTAGTAGGAACTTAGTTCATATTTGAACTTGTTTGGATTTATTTTTAATTGTTTAATAGAGGTGGGAAGTTTATTAAATATGCTAATAGCATTGTAATGTACACCCTTTTGTATTACGGTTAGAGACTTCCCTTCCTTGTGTAAATTGTTTTTACTTCTGGTATCAAAGTCATGTATTTCTGAGGTTAGTGTGAAGAGGTTACTGCTATTAATAACACAGAAAATTTTTGATTGCAACCCCGGTTGACGTAAAAGACGCGTCCACATAAAAGGAGGAGGAATATTTATTATATTTCTTTCCACAGCCCTTTGGTCCCCTCGCTTTTCATTAATTGTCTGGCGGAAATTAGTGGGGCGAAGACGATGTCACGTTCTGCCATCACATGTATTATTTTATATGCGGAATATTAACGAAAATAGTATACCAAAGGACGGAACGTCAAATGGAATGCGAGTTAGGAGAAGATCAGTTTGGTTTTAGGAAGAATGTTGGGACAAGAGAAGCAACATTGACTTTGCGCCTAATTTTAGAAGACAGTATCAGAAAAAACAGACTTACGTTCATGGTATTTGTATATTTAGAAAAAAGCATTTGATACCGTAAACTGGAACAAACTATTAAGGATTTTGAAGATGACAGGAATAAAATATCGAGAAGAAGGCAGTCAGCAGTAATTAGGATTGAAAGGCAAGAAAAGGAAGCAGAAATCAAGAAAGGAGTAAGACAAGGACGCAGTCTGTCGACCATGCTCTTTAACTTATATATAGAACAGGCGATGAAGAAAATTATAAATGAATACGGAAAGGGAATCAAAATGCTAGGATAAGAAATAAAAATCCTAAGGTTTGTGATAACATTGTCGTTGTAGGGAGTCAGAAGTCTTGAAAAATATAATAAATGGCATGAACGTGATCCTGGAGGAAGAGGTAATGGAGTGTAGTATGGGAAACAGTGGAATAACATAGGGTGTTAGATTGGAGAGGGATATTTTGAAGTATCTTAAAGAATTTCGGTACTTGGGAAGCATAATAATTAGAATGGTAGAAGTATAGTAGACATAACGAGTAGGATAGCACAGGCAAAGAAGATTATCACTAAAAGAGGAAACTACTTACGACTAATAAAAGCATGAATATTATGAAATCCTTTCTGAAACTTTTTGTATGGAGTGTGGCGTTATATGGGTGCGAAACATGGACGGTAGGAGTTTCAGAAAGGCAATGAATAGAAGTCTTTGAAATGTGGTGCTATAAGGGAATGCTGAAAATCAGACGGGTGGATAGGGTTACTGACCAAGAAGTTCTAAGCAGAATAGGGGAAGAGATAACAATTTGGAGGACGTTGACCAAGAGAAGGCCACGTTTTGAGACACGAGGGTTTTGTAAAATTAAAATTACAGAGAAGTGTGTGGGGTAAGAAGGTATGAGGGGGGTTAAAGATAGAATACGCTAAGCAGATTAAGGATAATGTGGGATGTTGTAGGTATGTAGAAAATACTTGTACAGGATAAGTTAGCATGCAGAGAGAGTTGCATCAGATCAGTCAGGACTGAATACCACAACAACACGGAATAAAATTGATACCTTATGCAAGAAATCATTCGGAAATACTCCCGTAATTTGATTACTTGACTTCAACCTTAATACAAGATATTTAGACCAATGCTCCTGTGGGTGAAGTTTATATTAAATTTATTTTATAACTAGGTTTAAGTATCTGAAGAATTAAGTTTTAACACTCGCTTGAAAAAAAAAAATTTAAATACTCTCAAGACTTCACGTCACATTTAATCATTACACTGACTTTTTTAGCAAACTTTTACTCCAATTCTTCACATGCATTGTATTGTCTTGTGATATTATCAGTCCTCCTTCCGGAAATCTTTTGTGGCCGAAAAAATATTGTCTACTGTTTTATGATTCCAGATGGAACCCCTTAAAGGACTACTGAGGCTCGCCGCCTCTAACATGAAGCTAATTTAGTTCATCAAGAAAAACGACTTTGTTCTCTAAACCCACCCACCAGCGCCCAACTGGTTCCAGGGTTCCGAGAATTTTATCCATATCGCTCCAGGTAAGAGTTTGGAACCATTATTCCTCGAACCGAAGATTTCCATGAATGCTTCAATCGTATCAATCCTGTGCTTGAAGTCGACAATACTCTTTGTAAAATTTCAATAATTTATTTCATTTTAATGAAATTATTTCTCCGATGTAGAATATTATTTTCGCTAAATAAGTAAATAATGTTCCTACCCAGGAAGCTGCAGTAGTCGAAAAGCAGTGCCTGAGATACAATGATAAAAACTAAGTCAGTAATTAATAGGGGAAAAAACACAGCGGCACAAAGAGAGTTAATTTTTCCCGGCAGTAGTCGTATGAAAATCTGATATTGTTTAAAATGTGTTCACTGGAACACACCAGTGTTTTTTTTAACGAGTGTGCTGAGATTTATTTGGCGTATAAGCGAACAGTTCGTGCATTTCCTAATAGGATTACCTGCCGACCACTGGTTGATCAAAATGTTTAGATGATGCAGTAGGATATCGACGAAAGGGTTACTAGCACAGCATATCAGAGCGGAGTGAGTGTGGGGGTGGGGGGGAGGAGAAAGGGAAGGGAGACGTATACACACATAGAGAGAAATACTAATGCGAAGCTCTCCCGCTGACAACCCTATTTTGAATCACGCAACTGTAAGCCGCTTAAACGCGACATCAAAATTGACTGCACACTCATCTACGCTCCATTTAGGGACTCGGCAACTGTGAAAGGTTGGGGACAAAAGAAATAACGTGGGCCTCACTCGACGGAAAGGGAAATAGAGACAATGAAAGGTCGTTGCCTGCTTTACGGATTGAAAAAGAATTCACGTATTTTTTTAAAAATTGTTGAGTATAATTAACAGTAGACAAAGAAATATTATTTTTTTATGATACATAAAAAAGTGAAAAATAAATCTAATACAAATAAATTTACAGATCGAAAATTATTTCCAAAAAAATCCGAAAATTTTGAGCATAAAATACGATAAAAATAACGTTCTTTTGAGTAATGGTAAAATCATTAACTACTACTATAAAAATCTATTCATGTGAGATAGCTTCAAGTAAACGCCCATAAAATCGTGGTACTTTTAATATAACCTATTTCTTAACAGTTTTTCACAAAAATTTTTTAAACGTTTTGTAGTTACAGATTTTAATTATATTTTTAATCCTTGCTCTAAGACCAACATCAGATGCAGATAAGCAAGAACTGAAGCATACACTGAAACTTCTTAACCTTAAAATAATTCTTTATCAATTACTATATTTTCCTGTGACTGTTCTGTATACAGAGTACTATTTATTGGTATAGACTATAGACGCAAATTCCTTTAACCACATAGTCTATTTTGTGAATTAGGCATTTATAAATTTTAAATTGAGAAATTTTCTTTCCAGAGAAGAAGGCATTCAGTGATGATACTTACAGGTTTACAATCAGACTCAGTAATAATCATAACTCATAATATTTATTAATTATGAAATAATTAAAACAAGGAGATTTCGGCAAATGATTCTGCCATAATCATCTCTACAAAATTAATGCTAAAATATTTTTCAGTTCCAAAATATTACATATATTTATACTATAATTAATCAACATCAAAACTTTTATTTCAATAAATTATAATTCAGAAATATGAAACGTTAATATCCTCTATTTAAATTTACATACCTTGAATTAGATAATTTTTTGTTAAAAATATTATTATTGAAAAGATAATTATGGTAAAATTATGAGCCTTGTTTTAAAGTTTTAACAAAATTAATAAATACGGATTTCTTAATGGAACTTTGAATACTACATAAATTTAAAAAAAATTTCTGCTCTTTTGTTTGTTTGTTTCAGGTATTTCCTATAGCTACTATGAAAGGTTATATTCCTCGTCGTGCAGCTCCAAGAAGTGAAAACTTCATTTTTATGTGCGTTTGTGCTTCTTAGCGTGTTTCAATTAGACAGTTAATTATGCTATTCGATTTCTGTTCTTATAATTATTTGTTACTTGATGCAAAGTATGACGTATCCTATTTCTTCGACCGATGACTAACGAAAACAAGAATAAATCTAAATCTATTACCGATTCTCTTTGGAACCAAATTGGGGTTATAGTACATAAGTGTCAAAATTAAAAATTCAGTCAAATTAAATTTATAATTTTTTGAAGAATAAGACGGAATGATGAAGCAATGAAAAACAGCTCATCAACAGATGCGTATCGTAAATATGGAGCTCCATAATCCTGCAGGTCATTACATCAACCACTGACCAAGTCATATCTAACATTACGAATTGTTCCGCACGCGTTTACAATTGGGATTCAAATTAACTAGGAATATATGTTGGCTGTACCAAAGACCATGTCGGTAATATTTTTTTCTAAAGACGAATATCAAATTTTGCTTTTTAATATGTAGTAAAGACTTACTGATTATTACGTGTTGCTTATAAATTATAAATTCAGAATAAACTGATACGCATTTATAGGTATTCTATTTAGATTTTCATGCTGAAATTTTTTACGGTGGATTGATTTTCTCTACGGCCTGATTTTTTATATATATAAATCAAGCGAAAGCCACGAAAAATATTTATCAACACCGTTGATAGTGAACCGGGAACTATAACATTAATTCTAAAAAGTTAGCAAGTTCGTCTCCTATAAAATAATAAAGGTTTCATCTTTAGTTGGTAAAGGAACACCCTGTGTAGCTTGGTTGAGAGTGGACGACGCTGTTCGTGTCTGGAGACGCAGAGTCTGCCAAGGTGGATTCGGCGCGACGCGGTTTTGGAATCGGCTGCCCCATCTCCTCTCTCCCCCCCCCAAACATGTCTCCCCCCTCCCTCCCTCCTCCGTTTACCCTCCCACGCTTTAGCACTAATTAGTTGCAGTGGGCCCGCGGCTGTAAACCTGGATTTATTGCGCTGCTTATTCCGGTCGGAGGCGGCGGTCAGGCGGCCCTCCGGCTTAATGACCGCTCTTCGGGGAATCCTGCCGGTGCCTTATTCCTCCAGGACGGACACCGTCCTCAGGGTCTTCCTCGGATAGAACCCTTCCTCCTCATCGAGCCGCGCGACGCAATTAGCTGATTGCACATTTAACCCGCGGAGCAGACAAACAACTGCGTCACTGGGCGGAACGGATCTTACTTTTACACTCACATTCTGGAATGTCTCTAAGTAAGACTAGCAGTAACTAGAAACAAAAAAAAACGTGTCAGGGGATCACTGAAATTGTGTGACATTATCCAGCTGATGCACTCAAAAAATTGAATTCCTAAATTCAAACAACAAATAGGGGAATTTGGGGCGGAACGGGACACTCGTTGCTGAACAATTTTTGTAAAATTATGGAAAAATAAAAATGACTTCATAAAAGTATAAAACTTTAGTTTATTCTATTATCTACTTATTTTAATATCAGTTTGACTTAAAACAACTAATTTCGATTTTTGATGATTTTTTAAAAAATAAGCCTACATATTTCCTCCTGGGGCAGAACGATGTTTTGTAAATACAATTAGTGCAATAAAATGAAATTTAAGAAAATTTTTAACACTTTTTGTGCTTTATTTTCATGCTTATACAGCCTACGGTCGATCGCTTTATAGGTTTTCCCTTCGCAAAACAATTATTTTGCAATTACACAGTCTTGGCTAATAACTTCCCTTTCTTAATCTCAATCTATTCTTAACTAATTCTTATAAGTTGAGTCTGTCAATTTTTTCTATTTTTATTGTAAAATTTCGCCATATACAGTAATATCCCGTTTAAGATTTAATACAACCTTAAACGTAACTTATATGCAGCTAAAGTCACCTCGTTTACATACCATAAAAGAGTTAAAAACAATGAGTTTCTGTCGAGATGTAGCAAAAATTTTAAATTCACAGATGTAAGACACCAAAACAAGACTTCTTTCAACGTGGTCAAGTCGGCTGCCAGGATTTCTTCCTTGACCAGTTACAATGTTTCACCTTAATAACCTCCAGCACTATCCAGTAAAAAAAATAGGGTATCCAGTTGTACCACGCTATCTCGGTTCCGCCCCGACTTCCCCTAAATAAATTTAACTGGAGAAGTCTGTTTTCTCCCTCTATAGTGATTTTCCAACGGGAGTCGTCCTGGCGTTCAGCGAAAGGGGAAGATGAACAACAAAACATCGTCTCACTTTCCCTCAACAAACATCATCTGCGTGGACAATAATATGCCACAATGTCACAAAAATTGAGACATCATTGAGCGAAGAAAGTTGAAGAATACTTAATCAAGTTCCTGAAAGAGAAAATCTGTATCCAGTAATTGAAAATTGTATAATGAAATACAAATTTAAAACTGTATGAGTCACTAACTACAAATTATTGTTGTGACATTAAATAAAACTTTAAAAAAATTATTTAATGTATAAATATATTATACCGTGAGACTACAAAAGGTTACAGGGAGAGAGAATTTAAAGGTGTTTTAAGGGTTTTGGCTTGACAAAAAAATATTTGGCTACTGACGGTGCTTTAGATAAATAAATAGAGGAAATAATTATAGAGAAATACTTGAAGATGAGAGTGTACTTGGTTTGGTCTGCGAGAGAGCAGATTTGTCCATGATATTCGCCTAGGCTTTGTTCTGAACTAGTGACACCGGGGGTGCCGCGTGCCACAGCAGTGATTGCACCCGGGGAGACCGCCCCCGCACCCGCCCCCACCCCAGCACACCCTCCACCCCCGACAAATGATGGGAATGAGTCCCTGTGTGGTCAGCAGCTCACTGCCTCCATACAACAGCACCAGGCAATTGCAGATCATTATTAATGAACACTGCGCTGCTGGAATATCGCTTTTCGCATTGGGGAGCCATCGGTACAGTCGCGGGGGCGTGAAAATGGGGCAGTAGCGGGGCGGGACGCCTCTGAGACACTACACGCTACCCTTAATAATATAACTACAAAGCAGTTAATAATGTCTTGATCAGTTTGAATTTTGAAACTTACAAAATTTAAATAATTATACAAGCTTAAAATTATTTAAATTAAGTTAAACATAAGCACCCGTAGTTGATCCAAAATAACTCTAAATATGAAATGAGTTTAAACAGCCGCTTTGTAAGTTTTTATTTTATTAAACGTTGAAATATACTACGTTTTATCGGCCGAAGGAGTCATGGAGTGAGGTTCCATTAACAGCTAAATTTTTAAACCTGAAGAAGTCTCAAATGAGGGATAAAACGTAGTATAATGTATAAATAATTCTAAACATGATTATTTACATCTTTCAATTTTTTTTGATCAAGACTATTTGTGTTATACAATTGAATATTAGTTATAATACAGCTTTATTGTATGCAACAGTTGTCCTACATATCTCAGCCTGAACCCTCAACGAAGCTGATTTAGTAGCAATTCCCCCATCCCTCGCAATATTCCTCCTGCATTTTCTATGAACCAAAGTTTCCTAAAAGTTCTCATTCCGTCCTTCGACTGCTATCAGCATACTAGTTTTTTTCTTTTCAAATTGTCAACATCTTTTAAACGACTCATCGGCAATCTAATTACAATTTTAAATAATAGAAAATATATCATTATTAAGTATTCTCTCACAATGTTATCACTGTGTAACATTCTCGTGGCTCTTCCGTTTCTTCACTGCATTTTCGGATGCATTAGATTCGCAGGGAAAGCCGACACTATTTGATTCCAATACACGTTTCCTTCCTCAATGGAAAAGTTGAAATATTGTAACCGCATCTAAACTAATTTTAATACTGAACTGACTATTGTTTTTAGATATTCATTTAAATTAATATTCTTTTTTCCAGATTTGACCACCTCTAAACCGTAAAATATTAACATATAATTCTCAACCTTCTCTGTATTTCCTCATGAAGAGTTTATCGGATCGTACATGACACTATCGGGAGAATAATTAAAAGATTTCAAAATTTACTATCCTCACTCGCAGAATAACTGTCACAACCCCTTACGTATAATAATACTGTAAGTTGATTATTACACTTCTGTAGCGCGTTCGTTACTTAAAAAAGTAATTTTGATACTGACATGTTACGCAGTAAAAGACTTTTCCGACAAGAAATCTGCTCGTTCTATAATATTTTATTTATTTATTTAATATATTCTCGAAAAAAAATTAATCTGATGTAATTATGTCTAACACGTTTACTGTTTTACATAAAAGCAGATGATTGTGAATTTATATTTTAAAATTGGTACAGCGAATTGGATTAATATGAAGAAACAATTAATGTGAATTCACAACCACAGTAACTGACTTCCGAGGTACTTCGTACGTAATTAGATTACGTGCCATAGTAATCCAAAAAAGGTGTAAACTGCGCAAGGGAAATTGTATTATAATTCACAAATGAAAATTACGCTGAAAAAATATTTATGTATGTTTAAAATGTTTACAAACAAATAATAATGAACCATTAGTTATATACCCATAATGGAAAGAGCCGATTTTAGATCATGGTAAATTATTTTCATTTAATGTCATATAATAAAACGATTTAAATATTATCATTTAGAGACTACCATACTCACAGAAAAAAATGTAAAAATATTATTTTATGTACTTTATTTTTTATAAATATGTCAATATTACTTGTCCAATTTAATTTTAAGAATTTTCCTTTCAGCACTCAACACCGTGAATTACTCAACCTATGTTCGCACTTTTAATTATTTAACGTTTCCTGACTTCAAATTTCTTTTCTCTGCTCGTTATTAACTTTAAATTGTTGATTATTTTATTTTCCTGGTCCAAAAAAACGTTTTAAGATAACGAAGCCGTACAGCCAAGGTGTGACTTTTTACTGTCGGAAGTGACGATGAGTGGATTTCAGTATTATTAATAATTCATAGAGATATGTGAAAAGAGGCGGTTTTATTTTGAGTTCTCCAGACTTTAGTCAAACCTCTATTCTATTTCCAAATTTTTATAAAAGATTATGCGTTCCTTTTTTTCCTGTTATTTTTTATTTAAACTCTTTTTTGATATTTTCAGCATGTAACTTCTACCTCTGCATTATTTACCCAAACATTAAATTTTCCTCGCCATGTCAGAATGTGTAATAAATTTTTGACGAGAGAATGGTTAGTAGGATATAAAATTGGAACCACTTAAAGTGTGTATATAGTTTTCCTTGATTACTGAGAAAGCGATAATTGATTACAATGGTAAGTAGTACATTTTTATTAGTATAGATGGACGGTTGTATTGCGGTTCCCGATTTTCGAGATGTGGGGTGTACAGTTGAGAGGGCGAAGGGAAGGGCTGAGGGCGTGGGGCGGCCGGACGTCATCTGGATAATGGAATGACGCTGAGACAGATGAAGCCAGGCGGCGGGGTTCGAATATGCGGACTCTCGTTCCGAAACACGAGCCTCCTCCACGCATAATTTAGAGGACACGAGTCCATCGCGAAAGTGGGGGATGCGTCGCTGGAACCTGTGCTCGCTTGGGGTTGTCAGCTCAGACGGCAGGAATACTGAGCACTTAAGGAAATAAATTATTAATAATATTCGCCAAAACTGGAAAAAATATTATTAATCCTAATGGCGGCACATTACGAATGGCCAACGCAAGAGAAATAACTTCTTGAGAAAAAATTCAGCAGGAACGTACGAGAACCAATATTGGAGTAGTAACGAAGATACCCCTAAGAATAGAGCTTTTTTCCCTGTGGATATTACTTGGATAGTGGTGTAAAAATTATTAGCATAAAAGCAAATTATTAATAATTTAGCAAATCGCGGGAATTCATTTACATTAGCGCACTACAGTAATCTCTTTGACACCACGTGAATAATCATCAAAAATTGCGTAAATTATTTTTAAATAATTATTTTCACACTCCCTACTTTATGACGTCATAAACACAGCTATGACTCATTATCTTAAATAACCACATACATACTCAAACCTACGCAGAAACAGTTAATTGGAATTACAAGAAGAAGATGCTTGAACCATCTGCTTCGTCTTATTGGCCTGAAATAATGCGTATGGATACACATGTACAGCTTCAAAAAATAAAATTTGGTGTGTGTGACCCTGTTCGTTTTATAACGTATCTCAATCATCTGCCCTATTTTGCATATTTAATAACTAATTAAAACTATCATTAGTTAAATAAAAGATTACTTGAAGTATTATTTCACGCTTGACAGATATAATCTCTTCGGTCTGATTATCTTGAAATAATGTATTTATTCTGACGCAACGCGTCAAGTTTAATTGTTTTATGATGATGTAGCGTAAAATAATATTTTATTTAATTAAAGTTACTTTTAATTTCTTTGCGCGATTGCCAGATAAGTGATAAGAGTTTTAGTTGCAGAAAAATCCGTCTCGGGCGTCAGATTCGCAATTATGAATCATTTGCATTGCGATTCATAAAAAATTTTCCATTATTAATAAGTAAATAAAAATTGTCAGAACTTTAAACAAAATGTTTGTTACTTCACGCTAAACATAAATTTAATTATCTCGTATGACCGGCTGCTTGAGATAATTTGCAATATCCATATTCCTATAATGCAGGACCTTTTCTGGCATCAAGGTAGGGAAGTAAAATCTTCAAATTATCAGCAGAAACCCTCTTTGGGATTTCAATACACGAAAATTTCAAGGCAATGGGATAAGCGGTATAGGAAATCATAAGGGACAAGCATGAAATCATAGAGAATACGATTGACTTGGGACGTTTTTGAGCTGAGAAGGGGAGGAAGGAAGTATGCTAAATCTTCAAAAGATCGACAGACTCATTTTTTGGGATGAAAAACCGCTGAACACAAAAACGTTAACGGAATTTAGGAAAACCGAAGGGGAAACCTTATAACTCCCAGTGTTTTTGGTCGATTCCAGGTATATAACTCAGAAGCCGGTTGTTTTACATTGCCTTTTAATTTATAAAGAGGTTTCTTAGTTTCCCCTGTACCAGAATTCTATATCCGGAAAACATTGCAGTATACAATATTATTATTTTTTGATGGTATTAATGGATGATATTGGTAACGTATTCAAGTTATAATACTTGACAACACTGAAGACATTCTTCTTAATAAATTAATAGTATATAAAATAAGCAATGTATTCCTGATGACGTACTTAATTAGTTATGACTAGTTTATTTATTTATGTCAGTGTTGAAAAAACATATCAGTGCCTATTTGCATTTCTGAACGCGTCGACACAAAATAACCAGAGACAGAACCAAACGTTGGTGGTTGAATGTACACTGAGGTGGTTGGATAATATTTTCTAATATATATTTGCTAATAAATTTAATCTTTCCGAAATGCTGTCATTCCTTAATGCCGAAAGACGGAAGTAGAGTGTAACTTCCTTTTCCGGCCTTATCAAAGCAAATATTGACCTTGTTTCAACCTGTTACTTTACGAACAGAAAATATGTGGTGTATGTAAAACAGTTGATTCTTAATACGTCACGGGTTACTGGATTCTGGAAGGATAAAAGATAACTGATGTTTTGATTCAGAGTTACAGAAACAACCTCATGGTTCGCTGGTGGGGAATTTTGTCGAGTAACACCAAGTGACATTTAAGCACGTGTGGTCACGGACTTCTTAGGCGTAAGAAAAGGGTGAAGAAAAAATTTGTTTGTGTGTTTACCCAAATAATGGCACCATTTTCCAATTCAGATGTAAAATGACTCCCTAATAATACGAGAATACATCGGTTCCCGAGCTATTGCTTGTAATTGATGAACCTCTTAAGTCAGTTCAACTAATACGCAAGATAACACTTTACTTAAGGTCTGTTTATTTAAATTATATAAAGGTAAATAAAATGACCTTTTTACAGACAATTTAAAAAAGTTTCACATAATGACACCTGAACACAAAGAAATATTTTTAACCCGTAATTTAAGCATTCAGTTTTGTTATAATTTGTTGAAAAAAATTATATTGGTATAAATATGTGATTTTAATATCAAAATTATTTCATTCATATTTACTTTAATTTTAGTACCAATTTTTATTAAATCAAAAAAATATTTGTAATATTATAATATATTACTTATTTAAATTGTCAAGTTTAACGGTCTACAATAAGTGTTTACTCTGTTTTTTTAAATCACATTTCAGTTGTCCAGAAGGCAAAATTCTATATTTGAACCACTGCCGTTTAATTTTATAATTGCATGCATTCAAAATACAAGTTTGCTCCTTTTAAATTACTATTAATTATAAAATTAATTCAAAACATAAAATTTAAAGTATTATTATTTAATAAATATTCACTACAAATTTTTCTGAATATATTTAGGTATCATATTTACGTGACGAAGTCCCTATTTTTGGACGGAACGTCGTTTTAATAGAATAAAACTCATTGCCTCTGAAATGGTTATTTAATTTTTCTTAATATTTTATAATATATTTGTCTTACGTAGACGAAGAAGTAATATTCATGATAATATTAAATTTGAGACTAACATAAACGTTTCTGCTATCAGTTTAGTTTTTTTATCAGACGTTTCCTCATTAAATTTTATTACTGATGTACTTCTCCGGTTTAGTTGCATAAATTACAATATTTCACGCAGATTTTTTACTAGGTGAAGTTTGGAGATGTGTGTTATTAATTTGGTGTATATAGTTGGGATCAAGTATTTTATTCAGTTACTTGGCTCCTCCTGGATTAATGACTCCGAAGAATATTATTTCAAAGGGGAAAATTATTCTCTGATATCATTAGTACGAAATAAAAACTAACTTTTTCGTTTAATGTAAAAGAAGAATGAAAATCGTTATCAGAGTATAACTTTCCTCCGTGGTCTTGCGCTTTTTGACATGTTTAACAGAATTAAAGAATGGTTCTTTTCAGAATTAGGAGTTCAATCACTTTGAGATCGTCGTTAATCGTACCATAGATGTTCGCTGATGTAGGCCAATAAAAAATGAAGAGCAACGGTAAAACAGGTTTTGTTACTCAGAATGCATGTACCTTCAACTATGTAATGTTTTACAGAGAATTAAATCATTACTTTTCGGCGGGGTAATAGTAGTGATTTTTTATTTCAGCCCAAGGAGGAAATTCTCGGCCCATTGAAGCACTAACTGCCCGCGTGAGAAGATGCTGCTGTGGAGGAGGAAGAACAGAGAGAGAGAGAGATGAAACAAAAAAGAAGGTAAAAACGCGGTGCAGTACAGCAACAAAGACTCGACGATGTTCTTGTTCGGTTGCAGTTTATACGACTACGGGCTCGGCTAATTGCGTACCTCGGGAGGAAATCACGCTCTATCCCTCTCTCTCTCTCTCACTCCCTCTCTCTCTACAGCTCTGTCTCCCAAACACAAAACTTATCTGATAACCAACGTTCCTACATCTAATCATTAACTCACACCAAAGACTGTTAAATGTGAAGAAAAAAAATTAAAATCTCTAAATACGTGAAACTGTCAATTAGGATGACGTTAGATGTTAGATGTTTGTGTTGCGAAGTCGTCCGTGTGCAAGCAGATTCACACCCCCCTTTAATCGATTCTGTTCATTAATCTATGGATGTGGTCCAGTCCGTCCCTTATTCGGAAGGAGCGGACTACTGCAATCAGCATTCGTGATTAAACATTTACATGTCAATGGCCCGTGTCTTTTCTTTAACCACACCCTGAAACATCTCTAAAAATCACGTGTGTAAGAGTATCTTCCGCGAAAGAGTTATTTCAAATATCAGTTTAAACCTTTCAGTACCAATGGACTAGTTTCCAAACAAACAAGAATTAAAATAGAAAAACTTTAATGAATAATTATGTATTTTCCGAGACTCGGGGTTTTCCGGATCCAAATAAAACCTAGGAGTCTTCTAAATTCCGAGAAATTCCTTATTCTTGTATCGTAGAAGAGTTTTACCAAGCAGCCTTGGAATTTTACTTAGCCATAGCTATTTTTCAGTATTTTATCAATATCGGGACGATTGCATCATTATTTACAAACTCTTAGAAGGCGTGGCTTCGTATCCCACCGCTGCCACCATGTATAGTAAGCTAACATAATTTTATCAATTGACGGAAATCAGGCCCAATTTTTATGTACAATTTATCATAATTACACGTCACAAGCAGCGTCCTCTTTACAGGTGTGTAATGTATATCAAGTTGGAAAATTTTCAGTAATAATAATAGGTTTTAGAGCTGTTGGGCTAAGTTTAATGTTAATGTGTTTGCCATAGTTTTGTTAGTAAATTCAGAATGTCTATACAGAAATTTCAGTTTCCTTTTAAAAGTGCTACCAGTATCACAAAACTTTTACCCCCTTTGCACCTAACGAAGGAAATCTGTCGAGACCCATAGTATTTACAGACTATAATTCACATACTGTGACTTTTTATTTATATGCCCCGAAAAGAATAAATTTGAGCCATTAAGCACTACTTTATGATTTGTGTTCAAGAAGTATTCTGCAACGTCATGGCAGACAAATTATACTGCCGTAATTCTCTGTCTTAAATTTGGTGACATTGTCCTGTCTCATTAAAATTTTAGATTTTCTTCCCTGACCGTTTAGATTGTAGACTGACGACAAATGTAACTTAATTTTTTAGAAAATTTTAAGAATTTGACCAAAGAATGTCGTTAGGATATTACCATTTGTTTTTCATTAAAATATACTTCATTTATAAATGAGTTTTACTACTTCAATTTTAAAACAATTATATTATTTTTAATAATTATTTGTGTATTCTTATTTTCTTAACACTTTCGCGGACAATATGCAGACATGTATGTATCAATGTAAAATTGACTGCATATGCAGTTATGTCCGCAAAAGGGTAAAAATATGCAATTATATTAAAAATAAATTTTTAAATATTTGTCTACCTGCGACTCTTTATAAAATATAAAAAAGAAACAGATTGCGAGTCTCTTTTCCTTCAAGCATGACATTTTGTGTTCCTTTATTCGTCCTGGGTAGAAATATGATCCACCTTACGAATGCAGTGGTTACAAAATATATTCCTGCTCCATTACTAGCGTATAACAATTTTGAATTTTACTGCAACGTATTCATAAACATATTTTTGACATTTGCATCACAAAACACATTAGCAGCGTTGTTTTACCATATACAGAAAAAATACAATATGATTAAATAACTTGTTTACCAAGTACGGTATTAGGGTAATATTTGTAATTTAATAACTTAAATTTTATTAAGAATTTTAAAGATTTTTATAAAGAATTTCGAAAAGTCACAATTTTGTTTCTGAAGTGAAGTGGTTAGTCACATAAAACGCAAGCTTCAACCCTGAATTAAGAGACATTTTACAAATTTTAAAAAAACCTTGCGTCGAACAATCTTTGTCAACAAAACAATTATTTTTTTTAAATAACAGGACTGATTGTAGAAAGCAATTATTATTCTCGACTCATGAGCAAATTGCTTCATATCAGATCAGGTGTAAATTCTATAAATGTAATAACGGATACGTAAATTTTAATTAAATATACGGTTACTTATTACTATGAATAAAAATAGCATATCAAAACTGTGACGTGTAATTCTTGTAGTTTAAAAAATTCAGTCACAAAAATATGTCTTGAGATTTTTTTCTTCGGTATTGTTTTCCCTCATTTCGGCCCTGGATGTTGCGGTAGTAACATAAAATTACTGTTAAGGTTTCAATTATATGTAACAGTATCATACTAAAAAATTATTTATTTGTTGGAATTTAATTGTGTAATTGTAGTTATTTTAAAATCGAAGAACTGAAGAGGTCCCGAAAGTTGGGGACAAAGGGTCTTATTTTGAATTAAAATTCTTCAATTTATGACTTTTGGCGATTTATTGTATTTTGTTTAACATACTGATAGTCTGCTATAATTTTTTTTTCTTAAATGGAATTTCTGCTTATTCTATCGCAAGTTGGTCGTAGATGAATGGATGATGTGTGCAAGAAAGCTGCTTTCTATCATTTTGGGTAAGTAAGGAGTAAAAGATAAGGGGAGTTCTTCAAACCTAGTGTTCCCCTTGTGAAAAACGAAAAATGAATCATCTGATAGTGGAACCTGGTGCATCATGGTCCGAGCTACAAAATGTTATCTGGCTTCTAGTTTCACTCGGTTCCAATTTTGGATCATTTTTCTTTTCGACGCCGGACGCTAATGGCGAGCACTCTGTTTACTAACGAGGGGTTGGCAAGCCTGCTAGATGCTGTCAATCAGTGCTTCTAGACACGTGTGCAACAGCTCAGCTGATGCATAATTAAGGTCGCTGCACGATACGGACAACACGCGGCATCCGAACGTTCTCTCTCCCCCTTCACTCGTCTCTCTCTCTCTCTATCTCTGTCTCTCTCTCTCTAGCGTCCTCCTACCCCACTCACACTAGCCTCGTTTTCCCACATTTTCAATTCATACGAAATTAATAGCGAACTTGCTAAAGCTGACCCACCCTCGGAAAAAAAACATCAGTCGCGAAGTGTATTACACGCTGCAACAAACCCCCTTCCTTCCCTCCCTCCCTCACTCCTGCTCTCTGGGGCGCAGAGGTCATAAAAACGGAATTAGCCCCCGTGGTCTCTGTCCTGTGTCCCTCTTTTTGTTTTTGCCTCCCTCCCCGGCTGGTCTGGGCATCACAGCGGCGGCATTCCGATCGTGTACGGCTCTTCCACATGTCAAGCCTCATTGCCCGCTCTAATCAACAGATAACCGTGTGGTCTTGGGGGTGGCTGTTTACGTGGCTGCTAGTGTCGGTAGTTGTGTGGCACCGACACACGCGGGGGTGGGCACAGAGAGAGAGAGAGGGAGAGGAGAAAGAGAGAACGAATGGGGGAAAAAATCCGGCCTCGGAATCTGACCCTGATAGATGTTAACGCATCAAATTAAATCGGGTCGGCGAGCGTGGAATAGGCGCCGTGATTCGGCAAATTACTTTCGCAAAGTAAGTATTGCACACGCAAACACTCGCTCTTTGTCGGAACAATATGCTACAGCCTCAATTGGAGTTAAATATATATTGGTAATAAGCCTTTCGGAGACCCAAATGAAGCTAGTAACACAGTGAA
This sequence comes from Eucriotettix oculatus, assembly GCA_034510155.1. NCBI lineage: Eukaryota > Metazoa > Arthropoda > Insecta > Orthoptera > Tetrigidae > Eucriotettix > Eucriotettix oculatus. The sequence continues at coordinate 22,602,042 of CM067379.1, forward strand.
TCAAAACGGATTAACAAGACTCAAACGCGTTAGAACTAATTAATATATAAAAGTTTCTGACTTTTTTACATCCTAAACCGTCTAATTAGAAATTTTTACTCTCGTGATCATATTTTGTAAAGGCCAAAACAAATAGTTCCTGGTCGGCATCTACAAGTTAATTTGAGCAATATAATTATTTTAATTAATGAGACCTAAAGGAGACTGTCCGTAAAATTTCTGAAAAAGTCTGTTTTAAATTTTTGTTTAATCGCAAAGTAAAAATCGTTCCGGTTGCTTTGGTGTGACATTTGTATGTGTTTCGATTTTTTTAAATATTTAAAATTTTCTGTTCTTGGCCATGTGTCTTGTCCTATTTGTTGTTTACATTTTCATTGCCTAAAAACAAAGAAATGAAGTATCTTTTTGAATCTTCTACAAAAATACAAATGCCGAAGTTTACATCACATCAGAATGCAGTATATTTTTTACCCTTTCTTGAAACTTATATTCTGGCAAAATCGTTCATTTAAATCAACAAAAACTTCACTTATATATTCACAATATTGATTTAAGAAAGTGTGCTAAATTACAATTAATAATATTTAAAACATTTTGACAAAGTCATCAAGTCACATGAGTTGAAAATTGCTGAACTTAAGGAACAGGTTTGCTTAAAGGGTTTTCCCTCACAACAAACGAAATTAATTATAAATAAAATAATGACATTAATCTGACTTCACATTTTAAGTAAATATAATGAATTGCAAAATGTCATAAATAGAAGAATATTAATTTAAAATAAGATGTTTCGGGACCTCTCCAGTTGTTGAGTTAAAATCATATTGCTCTGTTGCGGTAGCAACACAAAACATTGAAAACATTTTAATTAATAATCTGAGGAGGTTCTGAAAGTTGGGGTCGAAACGGCTGATTTTAAATTAAAATTCATCTGTTTTTACATTTTGGCCATTCTTTGTACTTTATTTATTAAAAAAGTATTTACATAGAGGTTAGTAATAATTTTTGAGACATAATTTTCACGTATTGAAATTAGTTAGAGATAAAAAGAATTTATTTTAATTCAAAGAAAATAATTTGCAATTGCCAACCTAAATAATTAAATTATTTAATGTCAATCATAACTTCGCAGTCACTTGTTGCTTAATGCTCTAATTTCCAACAATTTCTTTCGTTGGATTTTCAAAATTTTCTACTAGATTCTTCATAACTTTACATTCTACACCTCTACAAAAATTAAATGTAACATGGGAAATTCTCTATTTCTGTTCCGATAAGTCATTAAAATTACAGCAAAGGTTTTCGGTATACAACACGAACTCTGAGATTAGGAAATCAATAGTTTGCTATAAGAAATAATCAAACTCATTAAATTATGTTACACGTTTACCTGTGATTTATAGTAATGAAAATTGATGAGATACCCTTACTAGTAAGTTTATTATTTATTAAAATTAACAAATAGAGAGTTTTCGACCTTGAAGTCATGTTCGTTGTAATATAAACGCCATTAAATATTCAAACAATACAGAACAATGAGACCGTACACAATTAGAGTGCCACAAAATTAAATAAATTTTAATAACTAATAAATATTGGTCCAGTTAATAAGACCCTATCGTACCGATTTTGTTCAAGGAAGAATGAAAATTGCGCAACAAATGATACTCCTGAATGAAGTTATTTTTTTTGTACATATAAAGAATTAGTCGTTAAAATCTTTATAAATAAATATTTATATTTCAACGTTTTATTCTTATTGACACTACTAGTTTTTTACCTAACTAAAATATATGTAGACTTAGAGGAAAATTTATATGAAATTCTGCATTAAGAGAAAAGTTACATTCTGTCGAGAGAAACGAATGGATTTGTAGAACCTTAGTAGTATGTGAAAGTGTTTCACTATTTAGGAAAATTAAATAAATTAGATTATATAATTTTATATAGTTATTAACAGTTCTCCTAATTTGAAAATTTTAGAAGGATAAGAAATTCATTAATATAGTTGTCTGAAAATGCCTTCCAAATAGGTATCTATTACGTCTGTAATATTTTAAACTCATTTGCATAAAGCTCTAAAGGATTGCCCTAGCCGTCTCTTGAGTATTCGTCGGTGATTGTATTTCTTAATTTTACGTTTGATCCCCTTGAATAAACCACTGGAATTATTCCATTCAAACGTCAAGTAATGCCAATGTGCTGCTCTAGGTAAATCTTAAAACAGAGAATAATTTTAATGTTGAGACTGTTTTCCCGACCACCTTGTCGGACCATTCAAGGGCCCCCAGTGTTGATTTCACATTCGCACGTTAATTTGTTCCTTAATTGAGGTTTACCAGACTAAATTCGCGGTGAAGTTTTACTTTTCGTGCAGGTCATCTTTTCCTCATCGCTGCCAGGGACTGCGCGTTTAATTGCCCCGTTATAGACGAGGGACCCAGAGGCCGAATTCCCGTGTGGCCCTGGTCAGGGATTTTAGCGGTTTACCTCAGTCCCCCTGGATTGCTTCTCATCGGCCTCCCGCCTTCACCTTAAAGATCCGCTACGTGTATTTTCCACCTCACAAACACGCGCCACTCGGACCGAGTTTCTGAGGAAACCATCGTAACTATTTTAAAGTACCAATTTTTTTATTTGGAACTTTCATCCATAACGTAATCACCCCGCAGTAGCTAAAAAGTAGTTCTTGAATTCTTCAAATATCCAACACATATTAAGAACAGATAATCTAGAAGCAGTAACGAAGAAATAATATGACTGGAAGTGAGATAAGCAGATGAGAAAACACTGAATCCGTATCAGTGAAATTAGATTCAGTAACAGAATGTTTTAGATATAGATAACTGGATAACCGAAGAAAGAAAGATCAATAGCGTGCAATTAGTGGTGGGCACGAAACCTCTGAAGTATGAAGAACATTGGAAATTTAATGTATAATAATTCCGAATAATGTACCAAACGAAAATGAAAAACCAAACAGTCATAAAAATTAGTTGTACCAACACATCAATGTCATTTAACTAAATTTTATGACCATTTTATTTAATTATATTGCAAATACTGATAGTCATAATTACATTATTTTAATGCGCCCTACTGGATCTATGTTTTCATTTATCAAATAATGATTGTTAGGTTGAGTCTCAATGGAGCTTTTCAATGATATTTCGCATTTTCGGCCGATAACAGAAAAGGAAACGTTAAAGCTATTAACATCTTCACAATGGTAATTTGTTTTGAATAGTTGAAATACAATAAACAAAATCAACGTTTACGAACAAGATAAATGAGTTCCTTACTACTTTCAGTAGGTTAACATAAAACATAAAATAGTTTAATGGCAAAATTAATTTCAAAATCAGGGAAAAATATTTTCTTCAATACTTATCCTATTAATTCAATAAATAAAATGACACAGGTAAATTTGTATAAAAATTATTACGTGTAAATAACAGTACAAAAGAGTCTAGCAATTTAAAAATATTTCTAGGCTCTCAGAAAAATTTCACGCAGGAGGAGAATGATTTTAATGCATAGCAAATAAATCCAGTATAAGGGATAATATATCAGATAACATTAAACAATAAATGAAAGGAAAACATTGGTTTTAAACATGTCGTAATTGTAATAAAAACCAAAATTATATTTTAAAGAAAGTAATCAAATTAATTTGACTTACTATTATAGATAAAATAAAAAGAATGACCAGAAGTCAGAATGGAATAACTTAATTTGAAAGCACAAACACAGTATACTGACTAAGTAATAACTATAAGTAAGAATAATTCTTTTTACTATTTAATTAATATAAATACGACTTAGTGGCCGTATTTTTATTTATTTTAATTACAAACGTTTCGTTCCAAGTTTCTGGTCATCCTCAGTTCATTAATTATTACAAAATTTCCGATCCTGGAGGATGCAGCAGCAACACGAAATTTTGTAAAATTTTAATTGATGAACTGAGGAGGTCCGGAAAGTTGAGTGACAAAAACGTTTTCAAATTAAAGTCTTCTAATTCCGAGTTTTGGCCATTGTTTGAATTTTTTTAAATTATATTTTATTAATTGTGATTAAATTTTTTTAAATATAAAGGATCTTTCGGCACATGCCGTTGTAATCTACAAATAAAAAGACTATTAATTGAAACACTAAAAATATTTCCTTATAAACAAAAATTGTTATCCCTTATAAATTTTAATTAATTATTTAATACAAAAAAGCTTGAAGACATTCCATTAAATAAGTAAAATATAAAAATCAATTTCAAGTCATATTATATTCGTTTAATGAATTAATTGAGTGAGGATAGTAATAATTAAGAATTGTGGCAATAATAATATTATTAAACATCCCAAATAATGTTTGGGCTATAAAAATAACTACATGGTATTATTATATTTTCTGTGCCGTTTACGATAATTCCACAAAGGTAATACTAATACATTGTATATGTACAAATTTCATCAAAAGGTAGTTGAAAGTAAGGATATCAGTATGTAGAAGACCTCAAAGGTAATTTTTCTTCGATTATGATGGTAGTTGAGTTATATGTTGTAAACTAATTCTGATGATAAAACTCTAATTATGGACGTTTTAGGAAAAACCGGAGGAAGAGAATCCAAACGGAAGAAAAGCGAGGTAACGTTCGTTATTGATATAGAAGCACAGTCGCTTTCTCCGTTTCCAAGGTTTGCATCCGCATCCGCAAACGCACACGCTGTTAGGTTCCGCGTTTGTGTACGTAAGTAATAATAGAAGACCAATTACCCGAGGGGTTGTGAGGACGCCTTGACACTGTACATTAGAGACACGAATGCTGCGCGTGTTTCAAGCTAGGCTCGTTGCCTAATGCTAGGTAATGCGGTAATCAGGCTGTGGTCTCATTAAAACATCAGCTGGTGCTGAAACACGTGCTACTCACCACTACAGCCAGCAGACGCAGACGACTTCGAAATCCCCGGTGCTACGACGGCGTCGACGTCGCGAGGCGTCCAAACCAACGACTCAACACGGAACGATTATAATTCTCTATTACGGCAGAAAATAAAATGATAATTTGGAATACTCTAACACAATGTCACCGTGATCCAAAGAATAAGAGAAAATTTAGTAGAAAATAACTATTAATGCACAACTGACACGGTTCCGATTCAAATAAAAATAATATCTGACTGTTTTGGAGATCAATAAATAATAAAACAGCCTAAAGTCAGAAGAGGTACCAAATTTAGGAGCAAAACGTCTTGTATGGACCACTGTTAATAAATTGAATAAAATTAACGTCCCGTATAACGAACAACTAAAATTTCTTTGAACAAGAAATTTAAAAACTTCAACTAAATGGAAGTTTCGACCATCACTTGTGGTAAGTAAGTCTAAACGTCTATCTAGTATAAGTTTTAAATTTTTTGTTAAAAAAATATTTAGCAGTTCGTTGTACGGGTTGATAATTCTATTTAATCTATACTATTTATAGACGTTAAGTGCTCTTATCCTATTTATAAAAATTATATTTTTATAACTAATAGGCTGTTCTTTAAAAAAGTAAATAAAAATAATTTTACATTTATGACGTAATAAGATTTTTCAATACAATCGTAAATGAATAGTATCAACGTGTAAGAAACATTTAAAAAATTAGCATTACGTATGTTTTAGAACCACTTCAATATGAAAGTACGAAAACTTTGGAATGATGATTTTTACTAGTCTCAAAATCCAAAATAAAAATTACGATTTTCGGAAAATATCGACTATTTAGGTCAGAAAAAATATACTGTGATCGTCAAATCTTCAAATCTATAACAGTTGTTTTGAAAGTCTCTTATATTTACATACATAATTAGTTTCCTTCTAATTTTAAGAGCCATACTAATGTCTACGTGGAAAAAGGATATGAGAAAGAAAGATGAAAAATTTATTACCTCACTATGGTCTGAGTGAATGGATAATGAAATAAATAAATTTAACAATTCGTTTTCAGCATTACAAATTTTACAAGCATTTCCAGTAATGACAATTGTTTTTGTTTATTGATTTAATGTTTTTTTTTAATTTCATCTTATTTGAAGTTGGAGAGGTGATTAAAAATAAGGAAGCCCAAAAGTCCGGAAATCATACTTTTCCATCCGCATATTTTTGGGTTGCAAATATCATTCTTTATATGAATTTTAGAAACCAGGGTCACTTCTGTTTGTAAAAAAAAGTAGTGTATGACACTAACTGCTAAAGATGGTGTTTATATTCAGAACAGTAAAGGCTATACCATTTTTTCAAAATGTGAACCGAATTTACTTTGAACAGTTCCTTGAACCAACCAATCAGATTATTGCGGCATTGTCACATATTTTTGTCCGTGCAGCTAAAGTAGGGGTTTATTGAGGGGAAAGTCGCTCGATGTAACAACATTTGTCTATTTCTGTCTTCTCATCCGCTGAACTCCAGATCGGTTCCCATTTTAAAAATGCTACAGCTCCATATTTATACCGGGGAATATTATTAATAATAATAATACGTAGTGGAATGTGATTCATTCAGAAGGCATCGCAAACCCACATTCGTCTGGACTTCGCTACAGCTTGGTAAGTGCCTGAAAGATATTGCACCACGAAACCACGACCACTTCCTTCCACAATTTAAGAAATTCCTTTAATGAATTCCTGTTTCTGTCGTTACGCAATTTAAATGAGGAAATGCGTTGATAAAGTACACTGAGAAACACGCAGATCTGAGTGCCTAAAATAATTTTTGAATTGTACACAACGTTATCATTATTTGTCCTACTGTGTGATGTCGACAGTTATATCTTTGAAACTTTTCCGTTGTTTGAATGTAAAAAATTTTCGAGTGCAATTTTAATTGCGGAAAACTAAAATGTAGACTCTGCAGATGATTGTGAGCGTAATTAAGAAAGAAAAAACTAAGTTAAGGAGGCACGAGTTCATAGTGGTAAAAGGAACAATAATTTGTTAAAAGTGTGGCTAGAGACATTTTAAGCTAATATATTGTGCTGTGGCAAAATTAAGAGGGGCCCGGAATATTATTTCGGATTGTAAGGACTGAATAGAGTGGGTTTTTTTACAACGCATTGCGGGGTCAGACTCGGTAAAGAGGGGTTGTCCGAGGGCGGAGAAGTGTGACATAATTTCTTTTTGACGAGTGATTTGTGAATAGAAAACTATCAAGCAGTATCAGAACTTTTCTGTACGTGTTTTCTGAAGGAAGAAAGTGAAGTTATTATAGGAAGCAGAGTGCGGTGATTTTGTTTCTAATTAATACAGTGATTGTAGGAATTATTTACATAAACTTTTACGAAAATTGCATTCAAATCTGGCCAATGTATTAAATTTTACCCTTTTATCTCTCTTCCGTGAATTAGCATGAGAGAAAGTGTTGCTTTTGTTCCTCTAAACTTGTACCACCAAAAATTGTATTTTTTGTATTCTCATTTTATATAAAAAAAATAGTAAAAGAAATATGAAGTGGTTTCGTATAGTGCCTTAAAATAAATCAGGATAACAATTAGTAGATGGGAAAATCATGCTTCGAGCTTTTAATAATACCAATGATTAGACTTGACGGATTCAGTAAAGAAATCATCTATATACCCTGTTAGCACTATAACAAATTAGGGCTGAAAATTTTGCCAGAGCTAAGCCGAGCGGGTTTACCCCTGAAATGAGGGGTAAGAGGGAGGGGAGAAGTTGAACGACGAATCGAAAATAAATCGTTGGTAATTGGACCGCAGGGCAGACGTGATTTGTAAGCTATTAGCCGACAGAAATGACTGTGCAAGAGTGTTTATGCGGTGTCCGCGCCCGGGATTCGAACTCTGCGGTGCTGGAGCTGGAAGCCTTCCGGCAGCAGGCACCGAAATTATTTCCGGCAGAAATTTCCGCCGCCAAATGCGCTGGCTGGCGTCGAACTGCTGGCCTCGAACCAATTTCTGGGGGGGTTCGTACCCCATTATGTGCCAATAAACAACGCGTTGCGGTGTTTTCTGATGAGTGCGGTCTTCCGTGCTGACTCGTGCTTATAATAAATGTTTTCGTGGTCACACAATCGCTCATATACAGCAGAGTCTCCATCTCTCTCTGTGTTATTAATTCGCTGATGAAGACTGGTGCTTCGGCTTGGAACTGTTTGAGGAAAGGAAATGCCTATGTCAGCGGTTCGAACGGATTAATCGCCGATTTAACTACGCGTGAAAAGGGCCTGAGGGGATGTTTGTACAAAACGTGCGGAGATTCCTAACAGCATGTTGTATATTTAATTTGGCGGACGATTTATAAACATGCCGTACAGAAATAACAAATATTTAAAGGCTTACAAATGAAGAAAATCCACCCAGGAGAATGAAAATAAGGAAACTGGGGGTTAAATAAATTAGTGCAAATATCAGACTGACTTTCCAAAAGTGGTATTTTTGTACATGGGTACGTTATGAATGCCACAGAAAACCATCGTCAATTATAAACTCTAATCTGTCATAATTTAGAAATCAAAAACCCATTAATCAATTTACACAATATCCGTTTTTCACTGAATTTATAGAAATTAGTTTGAGAAGAATGTGATTAGTAAATTGTAAGTGAGACTGGCTCAGTGTTACAGGAGTGGAGGGATATTGAATCGTTCCTCGGAACGTTCAGACTAGCATTCCATGAAATGTCAATATTAATTTAATGCATTTACAACGTTTTGACCATATGTGTGAATTCCATCAGGTACATTTTAAATGCAGATAATTTTGCGTCGTTGAATCCGACCTTCGACGGTTATGACTGGATTATTTATTGATTTTAAATTATTAACTTTTAAAAAGTCATAAGTTTTTAACGAAGTTTATACAATAACTACTGGTATTACTGTAAATCAAGCAGTTGCTTATAAGGAGACTTTAGCTCACTATTTTGCCATAAACGATTTTCCTTCTCCACCGTTTTATTAAACAGGACGTCTTGGGTACGGTCAACATTTTCCGTTCTTGTCTTTCTTCTAAATTAACTTTACGCTTTTAGCCTGAGTTTGAATTGAACCATATCTAATCCCATGAATTAATTATTAGCGAATGCAATGATGAAATTGAATAAGTACTTGTCAATATTTGTAACAAACTGAAGTATTAAGAACAAATATAATGAAACCTAAAATTCACAAAGACCACCATGCATTAAATATCCTAATTTTTTGACTTTCTACCTAATGTATAAAATTTTTATGCTTAAAATATTTAGATAAATATGAGTTTTTTATAATTATTATTTTCGCTTCAAATAAATTGGACAAGAAGTTATAAAATGGACAATTAATGCACAGTCACGTTGAAATGTATACAAAATAAAAACAATATTTCGCTTCTCCGTTCGGTGACCCACATACATTAATGAGGAAAAAAGAAGTGAAGTTTAATAAATTTGTAGAGTGTAAATTTTTTATACGCAATCTAATTTAATTACAGGCAACAAACCTTTTACTTAAAACACGTTTCGTCCTCGCGTTTGGGACGTCATCACATAATTTCTTCAGTGTATTCCATTTTGAAGTCTGTACTTATACATGATCCAAAATTTTTAGGTTTCTTTTAAAAATCAGCAATCTGTGTGGAGACACAGAATCGAATGAATTATTAATCAAATACAAGGAATGGTCACAAGTCACAAATGGAATAATTTAATTTGAAAGCGTCTCGGCTCCCAACTTTCGGAAGCTCCTCAGTTGTTTCTTCAAAAATTGATACCAAAATTTGAATAGTTGAAAACAAATAAATAATTTAACTTGGTAAGTTGTAAGAACTTACAATTAAAATAGGTTTATGTATAATTCTTCGAATGTATTATTATTTATTTAATGATGGAATTATTTAAAATCAGTTGCAGCACATATTAACACTGGTCACGTGGAAACATTTAAATTAATATGTCCCATTAATTTTAATACCGTTGCAAAAATATTAATTTTTTAACCTTACCGAGTCGTTCTTTTCCAGTTTCAAATATGTTTTCTCGCCTTGGAAATGTACAACATTAATGGTATTTCTAAGTGAATTTGTTTAAATTGCTGAAGAACTCCATCTGAGTGAATACGCCAGAAATACATTTTTCTACTATATATATGTGTTAATATTTTACATTAGTATTATATATATTTCTCAAAGTTTAGTTACAGCACAAGCTCACAGATGATACAACTCCAGTTTCTCCTCAGTTGTGGAATATCTTTCCCTCATCGACATTCGTCAACACCAATTTCACAAATGGATTAATAGCACTTCTTAATTATCAGAATAAATATTCATGGACGCCATAATTTTAGTTTCGCCGGACAATTAGCAAATTCCGGGGATAGCTTGATCCCTATTTACGAAAAGCAAGAGACCCGTAACACCATTTATATTAAATAATTTACCGTGATTCCGACGACAATACATAACGTCAGCTGCACATAACCTTAACCTTCCAACTACGAATGCAATTATATCAATGTTTCTTTCCCGCCGGATCCGAAAACGTAAATACAGCCCCAATAATGAAATAAATTACGTACCTTTGTGATGAACACATGTTTATTTGTTTCGATATTTCACAATCATAATTCAATTAGTTTTAAACGTTTTCACACATCCCGCCCGCCATCATGTCACCAGCGATATTAAAACTTTCTCGCAGCGATAATACTTTACCCGTCTCACGTCGTCTTAGACAAAGATGAAACACATTAATCTGCCAGACGGGCACTGTGAAGTATTTCACTGAAAAATAGGACTACAGAGGTATGTAGAATGCAAGGCTGTGGCTCAAGACGGGACCGTGTTTGTGTTAGTTACACGAGGTGTAACTGCCCCCGTCCCTCACTAACACGCACCCTCTCTCCCTCATCCCCGGGCGAGACCTGTTTGTCACCATGATGGTTTCCGTCAAACGTATAAATCAGTCGGCAACTGCATGGATGTGCACACCCGGACGCTCCATCAGGACAAACAAAGCGGAACGTCAAATCAAATGCTATGGAACACTCACGTGAAATCCACGATCTCAAACAATACTACAAAAAAAAAACATGCACACAGTTGCACGCGAATTAAGGGCGCGCGTTGGAACGGAACGTTACAGACTCATTTGTTACTCTGAGGCTCGGTGACTATTGACCACTGTCCGGTACTTGGTACTTGAGTATATAGAAAAAGTCAAGCATTCTTTTCATTAAGTATCCTCTTATTTACTCATCTAACGGAACTCAATTATGCTTAGCTTTAAGTAATGATTCAGATCCTCTTCGCATTTTCGTGTACAAAGCAAGGAATACTGAAAACACTTGTGAAAAACCTTTAAACAGTGAAGGAAACGAAATAATTATTCCTTTATTAAATATAAGCCTGAATTATTGCTTTTATATATTTTTTGGTATTCGAAGTCAAAATACTCTTTTCTTTCAAAAGATTTTTTGGATAGCATTATATTTACTCTAAAAGTAAATAAACCACGAAGCTGTTAAATTAGATATAAAAAATTTCAAAACCAAGCAAAGAGTCACAATTTAATACTTTTAAATTGCCAAGTAAGATGCATTTCTTACCACAGCATTAAGTATGATATAATAGAACAGGAAGAAATTATTTTCTTAAATAAAGGAACACAAATCAGTCAAAGTATTAGCCAAATTACACAGAAAAATTAAGTGATGAAATTAATAAATAAAGTATCTTGTGTATATATGTAATATCCCTACAAGTTTTCAATCTTTCTTATTTTTTTCATTTAAAACTCATAGTTTTACAATTAATTTTATGTAAATTAATTAGTTATAAAACCAGAAACAAAGTTTACACAGAATCATCTATAAAATAAATTATAATTTTTACAAAAAAATAACATTCTCAGAAATTTTCTTTAAATTTCGAAATTTTTTTCAGCATTTGTTAAAAATAATTTTTGTTTTCTTTTTATATGACAAAAATCAAACGGTCTATTTCAGGCTTAAATTTTTAATTAAATTTAAAAAGAACAGCGTTTCAGTGCGTATTTGTACCTTTTTTTAGGTGTTTATCCTGAACCATTGGTGGATAAAACATAAATTGGTTATAAAATTTTATATAACTATTACATAAAAATCAGACGATAAATTAAAATTTTGTATTTGTAAAAATTCTAATTTCATTATATATGATTATTATATGTTGTGTCACGCCAGATGACAGTCCGCAGGTGCCTCGGTAGGCCCAGGCCCTGAAGAGGGCTGTTGAGCCATTGGAAGAAGAAGAATTATATGTAGAATTAACGACGCATGTAACAGACTTTTACAAGAATTTTCGAAAAATTTTTGTAGAAAAAAAGTAATTGTTTCGACCATCAATTGTGGGCCTTGTCTTTAATTCTTCATACGTATTTATTCACATACGTTAATTATTCCAAGAGATGATATTTAACAAAAGTTTAATCCAAAATATCATTGTTTTTTATTTATTATTTTGTATTAAAGATTCAGGTTTTTGAGTTTTAAATTATAAACAGAGAATAATTAAGAACCTATCGTGTAATACAAAATTTTAAAATCAGAGCATTTAATTAAGTTAATCAAAATTTCAAGTTTTATTATTACTTATTATTATTCTGATATTTTAATAACTTTTTAACGTAAATATTTTGTATAATTTTTTGTTGTTACACCTGAATAAGTTACAAAAGTAGTGACGAAACGTCTATAAACATGGTTGTTAATTTATTTCAATTAATTAAGTTGGGAATCATTATTCAGAATTATTGAAAACTCATAGGGATGTATTAAATGAGTTAAACTTAATTTTTGTTATTTCAGACTAAAAAGATTTAGTCAACACTTGGTAAAAGTTTAACTTTTGTTAGGTATCTTTTATTTTTACTAGATTTATAATCCATTGTATAAGTAATCAAATCATAAATATCGTGCCAATTGCTCAAAGATAATTTTCTGACATAAATTTTTAAGTTTTGAAATATGCTTTATATAAATACAAAAATTGTAACGTATAACCCATATTTAATGTATTGTAATGTCACGTTTGTAGTACGCCTGATGAAGTCTCAACAGGGTGACGAAAGGTCGTATTTGTATTAGTTAAACAGTAATAAAAATAATTTTTCTCTTATTGGCAGTCTTTTTATTTATTTAATTTTTATGTTATTAAATTAATTCTGTTTTTTTCTTGGTTTTAGTGCATTCAGTGATCATAGTGTTGTAAATATTACAGTTGACATGCTGGACTGTGGTAGATAAGGTAACTACAAGGTTACACGACCTCGATAAGAGAGACGCATCGCTCGTTAAGTGTATAAAAATGAACTACTGATCGTATTTGTTTTATAAAACGATTCCTAGTGGAATTTCGTCTTCCAGTTCATGGATGATGCCTGTATTTAGAGCCGGTGTTATTGTGGAAGCGTTTCGCCGAGCAGTGACCCGCGACTAATGCTTCCTCAGGTTGCGCGATCTCCTTTACGGACGCGGGTCGCGTTCTTTATGAGGTAATGGCTACCTCTATACCGAATGTTGACAGACGCTAAGCGAGACCCCGAGGGCAATTAACGAGCACGTGCGGAAGTCAGCTTCCAAAAGTTGCGTGCGGGTGGTCCTCCTCCCCCTCCTTCTCCTTCGCCAACGCCGATTCCTTTTTCTCGTTACGCGGGGCAACAGTTGTGAGGAAATTCGCCACGCAATTACGACGACGATACGGGCTAAGTGATTGGACAAAGATGCGCTTGGCGTTTCCAGATCTGTAAAGCACTAAAACACGAAAAGGGAGCCCGACTACAATGCGGCTCAAGTCCGGCGGAGAATGGCCGCCCGTAATTATTTAATTTACGTACAATATTATTATGCATGCATGACGCTCAGGTGAGTTAGGTGACCCACTGCACAGACTCCTGGAAACGCCTTTGTTGATAATACTTTCTCTCTGTCCCTTATTTAACTCGTCGCTTCTCTTCGTCAACTCCGCTGCTTTTAACTTCCTTATTTTATTCATATTTTCTCCAGTATTTGGTCTCACAAACCTTCCATATTTCGGCGCGTTTAACGTAGAACCCCAGTGGACGACTGTCATAACAAAGAACCTTATTTAGCAGATAAAACTTACAAAATAGAGCGAACTGATTAACAAATTTTGATGTTGTTGTGATAATCAGTCCTTAGATTGGTCTGATTCAACCCTCATGGCTAACCTATACTGCACAAGCCATTTCATTTCTACATAAATACCACATCTAACATCCTCCTTATCTGCATAGTGAATTCCGTCCTTCGCCTCCCTCTCCTGTTCTTACCCGACACAATTCTCTCTAAAAATAAAATAATAATAATAATCATATTCCGTAGATCCTGTAAAGAAGCTAAGCTTAAATTTACCTTGATTATCGGACAACTGGTGTCTGGAAAATTTACCAATTACAAAACACTCCGCAGAAGGTCCACAATAAATTGTCACACTTCTCCGCCCCTAGGACACCCCTCTTTACCAAGCCTGGCCCCACAAAATACTCCAATCTGCCCAGTCTTTAAATTATTAACAAATATTCTGCCCTCTAAATTTTTCCTATCTACAGTACATTTGTTTCAAACAAATGGCGAGTTTCATGAATACGCGACTAGAAATCGTTCAGCTCTAAGGTCGGACAAGAATCGCCTTGCTCTACACCAGAAAAGTATTCACAATACCGGGATAATTTTATACAACAGCCTTCCGCCAGAGGTTAAAAATAGTACCTACAAAAGCTTCGTGAAGCAGAGTAAAACTATTCTTTTAAATGGCGCGTTTTACTCGGTACAGGATTTTCTTAATCGTCCTTCTAGTATTTAAATCAAGGTTCCTGCAAAAAGTGTTGAATGAGCTGCCTTATAAAATAGCACATAACATATCTTAAAATTTCTATTCAGTTTTTTCTGCTCTTTTGTTTGTTTGTTTCATGTATTGCCTGGAGCTACGATGGAAGGACAGTTTCCTGGTCGCAGAGCTTCAAGTAGTTAAAACTCCATTGCGTGTTCCTCAGTGTGTGCTTGTTTGTGTTTCCCAGTGTGTGTCCGTGTTGTGTTATATTGACTTTTGTCTATATACACTTTCTTTTACTAATTTATTTTAACTTTATTTGTCTTTAATTATGTACTTTATTTTGTTCATTTTTAATTTTTAATGTATGACGTATCCTATTTCCTCAATCGAGGATTAATGGAAACAAAAATAAATCTAAATCTAATCTAAAAAATAAATCTACATTGTACGAAAGACGATTTTTTTAATCTTTTAGTACGTATCAAAATATTTTTTTATTATTTTGTTTAGGGATGAAGATGGACAGCTGTAGTAGTCTGAAAGCTTACAAGAGAAACATTTTTTTTAAAGAATACTAGGGACTATCTTATGGGTTTTTACTACAAATTTAATCCACCAGCAGTTAGATAAACCTCATCGGTACATGATATCCAAAATATTTCCCTTTAATTATTTTCATTTAAAGCTACAATACACTTTTCCTTTGAATATAACTATGATTTTACATCAAAATGTTCCCTTGGAGAAATAAAAAGAAATTACGAAAGTAAGTCTTGAGGATTTTCGTGCCTCGCTTTCATATTATAGGAGAGTTAAACTTATTCCATCGCATTTATTTCTGTGGTCTCAAGTTGTAAAGTACCGTACAGCTTAAACCTCGATCGCCATACGTATTCCTCTCAATATTTATGAAGTAAATTATTTTTTAGTTTCAACATCACGGCAAAACATTTTATGTCAATAGCTATTCTGGACCTTCCGAGTATTATGGCACTTTTTTGCGGCAGAAACGTAGTGCTCAATATAAAGACAGGTGTGTAGCAGAATCTGAAAGAAATGTAACGGGAATATGTAACGGAAAGAATTCCTCCCCGGGGCTGATCGCTTCTTCAGCCAGGCGCAGCGTCGCAGAAAACCCAAATTGCCCTTTCCGTTGAGATCTCCGCCCAAGAGACGCCTCGAAAACTAATATTTGCCGCCACAGCAGCGCGTCCTGCCGACCAAGGGGAAAAAACGACTGACTCCTCGGGAATGGCTTAAAGGAAACACCTTGGAGTATCCATCGGAAGCTGCACAATTACAGTATCCCGATTACGCAGAACCTAGCGCGTTTCCGGCGTCCTGATACGAGAGGGAAGGTGGAGGGTGAGATAAAAGTGTGAGAGGAAGGTCACTCGAGAATTCAATGTAGATTAAGTAATAGATCATTATTATGAAAACTTTAACAGCAACAGAATTAGCAGGATGCCTTGGATGCCTTTTATTTCAACCCCTAATTGAATTAAACACTCGGTGATAGAGAGAAAATATTTGTGGAAACGTCAATTAAAATTTGAGGGTAAATTATGCACAAAAAACCTAGCTGGTCACGCCATCAAAATATCAGGTTTTGACTGATTGAGAATTTTGATATTAAGTAATTGGATCCTTTCAAACTTTAAATCAATCTAAAAAATTTAAATTTCATTAAAAATAAGGATTATTAATTTCATTAATTGCCTTTATAAAACCAAGATTTCTGCGAAATATATTATAATAATATAAGCTTCACGTACGAACACTGTTTAAGAAAACGTAACTGTGGTTTTAAAAATGGAATCAGATTTAAAACAATTTATGCTATTTAAATGTATAAAAAAATATAGAAAATATATGGTTTCTTTATTTAAATTTTTAAAAAATATATATTTTATGTAGATAATATGGCACACGCTGACCGTAATTAAAATTTGAGTAAATAATATTATTAATAAAAAATAGCAAGATGTCAGTAAAAAATTAGTTTTTTATTTAGTCAATAAATTAAGATGTTTCGTTCATCATTGTGGATTAAAAGGATAAAACTATTATACAACGTGGATGATAGAAAAATAGTTCTATGCATGCAAAATGGAATCAGAATTCAGTTTTACGAAATTAAAAATTATTGATTGTATTTAAATAAATATAATTTTTAACAAAATAATATGGAATGTTTAAAGGATAAAGTTTTGACATTTTCATCGAAAGCTCTTGAAGTCAAAATGTGAAGTAATTAATAAATATTGTTATAAATGAAAAATATATCCAAATTTGGCAGCAAAAATAATTTATGGTTAGTTGATATAATTACCACATTTAAGCCATTATTGTAGACTTCGTTAGGTAATTTTTAAAAGAATAAAACTGTTTTAAATATGTATAATAGTTTAACCCGAAGAAGTTCTTTGTATAATAGTTTTATCCATTTAGAAATTTATCTGATGAAATCCATAAAGGTGGACGAAACGTAATTATACCAACCATATATGAATTTAAATATTGGTGACAAATTTAGCTCAGTTTTTTATTCATTATACTCAGTGCGAGGTAATTTATTTTTTAAAAGTTATTATTCTAATAATTTTTAGACTGATATCCAACCAAAGGGTATCAATTGAAGCAAATATATAAATACTATAGAATTAAAATTGACTTTAAAAAGTATTTTGAACCGTTTGCCACAACATTGCCCAGGATTTATTTATCGGAATTTTAACTTTTATTTCATAAGTACAAGTATTTTGTAATTATTAAATAAATTCAATGTAATTACTTTTGTATTAATAGTAATACTTTAAATAAACTAATACAGTGAAATTGGGTGGATTTAATACCATGTAAATTAGCTTCGTTCAATGAGAATCTACCATTTCATCAGGTGTGCACAGGATATAAACCTAAAAATACGAAATTAAATTTACATATAAAAATACTTTAGTACAAAATTGCAACAAAAAATGTTGGTTACAATTTCTATTCATTTACAAATATTACTGTTATATAAATAAACTTTCTGTAGAATTTACAACATATTTTCTGTCTTCAATTGCTTGTTGCAACTGAAATAATTAACAATTGTTCAAATCATTTGGACACCGATTAAAATCCTGTATTGAGGACAAGTATTCGTTAATTGTTAAATCATATTTAAGTTATTTCTTGCCAATTTTGCGGTGTAATGAGTGGGTTATGGGTAAAGTATTCAAATGATACTGTTCAGTATTTAAAAACCTATTCTGTTTAACCTATATATATATAGAACAGGTGATGAAGAATGTTAAAGCGAAATATGGAAAAGAAATAATACTACAAGTAGAAGAAATTAAAATCCTATGCTTTCGCAGCCAATGATATTGTAGTATTAGGCGTAATATAACCGTTGCTAAACATTTTCGTATGGAGTGTGGCGTTTTATGGGTGAAAAACGTGGACGGTAGGAATTGCAGAAAAGAAAAAAATAGAAATGTGGTGCTATAGGAGAATGCTGGGAATTAGATGTGTGGATATAATCTCTAACGAGGAAGTTCTAAACAGAATAGGGGAAGAGCGAAGAAAATGGATTACTTTGACCAAGGGAAGGCATAGATTAATAGGCCACGTTTTGAGACATGAGGGTCTTGTAAAATTAGTATTAGAGGGAAGTGTGTGCGGTAAGAACATAAGAGGAAGGCCAAGGATGGAATATACCGATCAGAATATGGAGGATGGTTAAGTTATGCGGAAATGAATAGAGATGTGAATATTTTATTATTTTTTAAATTTAGATTCATTGCCTTCGAATGAGATTCGATTGAAACATTTCTCCTCTCTCTTTGAATAAAAATATGATTCTATTACGAATTACGACATAATCTCTGACGCCTGAATATTTTACTATGATTCGCCTCTCCCTCTCCCCTCCGTGCTCCATAATTAACTATGTAGGTAAGAATTCAATAATTTTGTTTAAGGAAGCGAAGCACGTATGCGTTCACTGCTGAATATTTTTGAGTGAAAACCAGTTCGAAACTTAGTAAAAGTATCTAATTTTCCCCGACACGGGTAATTGCTGCGTTCACTTAACCAACCGGAAGCCACATCCCGCGATTACAAGAACTATAATTATTTGTATAATGTGTATAATTACAGGCTGTATAATTGATATACGAGGCCGTTACCAGATTATGACGCATGATTTATTGGTCACTAAATGTTTTTCAGGTAATCAATGTAGCAATATCATCTTAATTATTAATTAAATAAGCTGTTAATTGTGAATTAGCGTTGTTGTAAATATCGTTTATGTCTTTAGATTCCAATAAACTGCAGTATTTATAACTTTTAGAACTTCGGAAGGAAAACAATCTGATCCCTATGAGGACAGGTAATATATATAAATATCATTTTAAGTAAGTGATGGTGATTAATTAAATCTATTCTACTAATCTAAAGCTGAAATGTGATTTTTTTGTTTTTAGTTTGATAACGACGTATACAATCTACAGTCTTCAGGAAATATATTGACAATGTAATTAAATTAAATAAATTAACGACCCAGAAACAGTTCGTATTTAGATTAAACGACGTTTCGTCAGGATTTCAAAATTTAACACCTTAAGAAGTCAGAATTGTACTGACGAAACGTTTTATCTAACTAAAAACTGGTTGTTAAATTATTTCAAATAATTATCGGACGTTAATTGATTTACTATTCCCTTGGAGTCTATCAATTTTGGATTTTTACACATTTGACATTTTTTCTTCTTTCATTAAAATTTGACACCAGAAGGAGTTTCAGCTTTTCTCATGAAACGTCGTTTAATCTAACTAAAAACATTGTGTGAGAATCTGGTCGTTAATTTATTTAATTAATTCGGTTGAAACTGCCCTTGGAGTTTGCATTTATACATATTTGCCAATTTTTTTCTTCCATCAGAATTTCAATAAATTATCATCTGAATGAGTCCAAAATGAGGCGGAAAAACGTCGTTTAATCTAGATAAAAGCTGTGTTTTACAATGGTCGCTAATATATTTCATTTAATGATTGTTACACATTTGACATATTTTCTTGCATCAAAATTCAACACCTGAACACATCTTTTAATTTAAATGAAAACTCTGATACGCTAATTATTTGAAAATAATGAATATGTACAATTTAAAGCGTTACTGATTCAAGTGAAGATACATGATCTTTTGCAGCAACGTTAAATGATTTACTATGCACTTGAAGGCGGTCTTTTTTGGATTTTGACAAATTTGGCATAGTTTTTTTCCATCAAAATTTAACACCTGAAACACGCCGTTTAATCTAACTGATAGCTGTGCCTGAAAACTGTTCAAAAACTCATTTTATTTAACTATTTCAATACCAGACGTTATTTGATTTAATACTTCCATATATATGACTAATTTATCATAAGCTATCAAATTTAAAATAATTATTCTCTTCATTCTTTCCGCATCATTAACAAACAAAATAAGTTTCTCCTAATTTGAAGTAATATAATTATGTTGATAATATTCTTGTAGTTATTTAGTAGATACATTCAATGATATGACGTAGTATTTAAATTTGTATACATTTTGACCTTTATTTGTTTATCAAAATTTATAAGTAGTTACATCAAAGCAAAAAAGAATGGCCAAAAGTCAGAAGTGAGATGTCTGACTTTTTGTCATTCTTTGTGTTTTATTTATAATACTAAGCCAGATTAATTTAATTACTTTATTTACAGTTACTTCAAAATTTAACTTCCTGAAGAAATAACCTGACAAAGTTACAAATATGGCGACGAAAAATATAATTTTTATGGTCTGAAAGTTGGTCGTTAATTTATTCGATTTAATTATTGTCGAAAACTGGTGTTTATTGATATAGTACAGCTTTGTGCAGCGAGAAACCCTGTGAACACCACGAGGAAATACGGGGATGAGCGCAAAAAGTGAAGGACATCGTTCAAGGCTTGAACTTCAAAAATCAATGAACTCGTCGTTGGAAAAATGTGGAAAATT
Organism: Eucriotettix oculatus; assembly: GCA_034510155.1. Taxonomy (NCBI): domain Eukaryota; kingdom Metazoa; phylum Arthropoda; class Insecta; order Orthoptera; family Tetrigidae; genus Eucriotettix; species Eucriotettix oculatus. The sequence continues at coordinate 22,622,865 of CM067379.1, forward strand.
TTCGATGGTAATTAATCGTGCTGTTTCAAATTCCCCAGTAATTTAAGAGTAAATACTTTTTGGGACTGAATTTTGGGGCTTATACGTTATTATCCGTAATATTATAAATATGTATTTTAAGAAGAAAAATTTCTACTCAATAAAGGGAAAAATTCGTAATGAATACGGAAGTGCATTAAAATCATGTCTCAGAATAAAGAGCAACTTTGTGCTCATAAAAGTAAGGTTGGTAGAGGTAGCGGAGGTTCGCGTAGTTGGAATTAAAGCTGCAGCTGTCTCATCACGCTGAAACGCTGGTGTGGTGTGAATTTTGCAGCAGCCTCAGCGCTGGACCACGAAATCCAATGATTCATGTTGCAGCCGCCACAAGCTAAAGCGCTTTCAGCTCTAATGCTAGACTTACAGCTACGAGATTATCAACAAGGCCTTCTCTGATTTGTTGCGAGGTTGCCACCAGGAGCTAATCAAAAGTTTCGTGTTTCTTCACTCCCCCACGCCGACCAATTATGCTAACATTCCATTAGGTTCAGGACTGCAATATATATTTAGAAATGGAAGCCACAGTTCATGACAACTTCCTTTTCATTTAATTGATGAAGTTTTCAGAAGAACCTGACATATGACGTAAACTTTCCACCTGGATTGCTGTTTACTCGACGACCAAAGGGAACAACATTTCACAGTGAAACGGGTTGAAGATCGTTCAGAATTAATCTAAATACAGGGAATATATTTTGAACTAAGAAGCTCTGTCAATATTTCGCTCTTTGAAATTGTTATCGTAGAACTCAGTCCTTAGACTGGTCTGATACAACCATCCATGCTAACCTATCTTGCGCAAGCCTTTCCATATCCGCATAACTACTACATCCTCCCTAATATGATTAGTGTATTCCATCCTTGGCCTCCCTCTTATGTTCTTACCGCACACACTTCCCTCTAATACTAATTTTACAAGACTCTCACATTTCAAAACCTTCTCTTGGTCAACGTCCTCCATATTGTTCGCTCTTCCCCTATTCTGTTTAGAACATCCTCTTAGTGATTCTATCCACCCATCTGATTTTCAGCATTCTCCCATAACACCACATTTCAAAGGCTTCTATTCTTTTCCTTTCTACAACTCCTACTGTCCACGTTCCGCATCCAAGTAACGCCATACTCATTACGAACATTTTTAGCAATAATTTCCTAATATTCACACTCACATTACCCGTATTCAGGTTAAAAGTTACTCGACATTTGTCATACTCATACTGTGAATTTGAATTACACGCGAATCGCGATTATGTATACTAAAATCCGCGAGAGAATGTTACAGTTTGTATATAAATGATTTAATTAGCGTCTTTGTCAGTATTTTTATAATTTAAATATGAAAATTACGACGTTTTGTCTCTCACTTGAGAATTATTCAGGTAAAAATTTAGGTGTACATGGTATGACTCCTTCGGCCAAAATGCAAGTGGCGGTACTTGCAAAGAGACTAATTAATTCATTTATTATAATTAATTGTCAGAATAATTATTTAATTATATGTTACAGATATTGATTTTTGTACATACTTTTAAATGTAAATTTTTCACAAATAAAGATGAATATTTGTAATTATTACTGAAATATTTAAAAAAAACTAATGTACTGCTCATAAATTCTTGAAAACTGGAGATAATTACTCAACAGGTGAAATAAATTTTAGTTAAAAAATGTGTAAATATGTGTCAAAACGTGTACACTCGTAGGTTTCTGACGTTACGAAGAAGAGTGAGACACACGGAGATTGTAATAAATTCCGCCATGTTTCATGGCACCCAATATTGTGACGGTTTGTATATATATAGCGCTGGCCGTACTCAAGAGATTACTGACAAACTAATTCCTTTCATGACTAACAGAAATAAATACCCGGAAGTTTTAGAAAACTGGGTAATAAAAAATTAATAATGTCAAGAATTGGAAATAGGTCAAGCAATGGAAACGTTTTTCCTCTATAGTAAAACCTTTTCCTGAGAAGAAAATAAACAGCTGAGGAGAAAGAATAATTTCCTACAGCGAAATAACAGGCTTCGTTTCAGTACAATTTTTTTATATGCAAAGTAATTCATAAATTAACGTATGAAGGTCAGTTATGGCCTGTTCTAGACCAGCTCAGGTAGGCTGACCGAGCATAGTGCTGGCTGGACTCGAGGGGTTGAGCTTCCTCTCTGGGGGTGATGGAAGCGTCTAATCCCCAGGCAGAGAACGACTCCATCTACCAGATACCTTAGAACCATTAAGTATCAATAATAATTCAGTAGTCAATAATTGCTCAGGTTAATTCTTTTACAAACCGAGGAATTTAAAGAAATGATCCTAATGCAGACCTACAAACAAATAGTAACATATATCGTGTGGTGTTCCTTAATTGCTCAAATTAGATAGTCGCAGAGAAGTTGTGACGAAAATCGGTTCTAGGTACGTTTTATTCCACATCTTTCAGACTAAGAATGTTGGCGAGTCATGATTTTTATGAATATTAATTTTCTGTAGTCTTCAAATATTGGGATACTATTCCAGAAGCTTCAGGTAGTGGAAATATATTTTATACAGAAAAGGCCTAATTAAATTGTTACAAGTCCTATGGCGAATTCTGTACATATTTTTGTTGAGTCTTGGTAGTAACAAACATAAAGAGAAAAAGATTTATTTACTTCTACGTGCCCAGAATGTGAAGAGTGGGCGCAGTAGCTCAGATTTGTAGTACATAGCACCAGGTTTCATTAAAATACCCGTCGTTCACGTGGGCACAAATTTTTCAAGATGGCGCTCACCAAAAAAATACAATCACTTCCGGACATCCTGTCTGGAAAAATCTGATTTTTTCGTACATGAGACAGGTCCTATTTATATGCAAGTGTACTCTTTTATTAGTTGGACCTTACTAGTACTACTTTTATTAGTTTTTAATTTTACCACACAGAATAAGTTTTTTGAAACATTCTTGTCTTAAATTACGTCGACGAGTATTTCTTTCTATTACGGGTAATGAATTCTAAGTTCTACACATCTCAAAATATTTTGGAGACGAAAATATCCTCCTCTAGATATTATTGATAAGAATTAAATAAAAAAATTCTTGTTACAATTTCCTGTTACAATTAAAACTATATTTTAAATAAATATTAACTTTTAATCTTATTTTTAAAGTCTTGGTTTTCAATAAAGTGGCACTAAAAAGGTTAGATGATATTTCTATTTGAACTAGTGTACAAAATCATTGCTGAACTAATAAAAATGTAAAGCTCAGCAAGTGAAACAAGTGTACCTAATATAAGTGTGAATATTAGAAAATCATTGCTAAAAATGTTCGTATGAAGTGTGGCGTTATACAGGCGCGAAAAATCGACAGTTGGAGTTGCAGAAAGGAAAAGAATAGAAGCCTTTAAAATGTGGTGCTTCAGAAGAATGATATGGGTGGATAGAGTAACTAACCAGGATAAAGAGAAGAGAGAATATATGGAGGACGTCGACGAAGAGAATGGAATAGATTAATAGGCTACGTCTTTATACACGAGGGTCTTGTAAAATTAACATTACAGGGTAGCGTGTGGGGTAAGAATAGAAAAGGGAGGCCAAGGATGGATTATGGATGTTGTGGTAGTTATGTGGATATGAAAACGTTTGCGCAAAATAGATAAGCATGGAGGGCTGCATTAGACCAGTCTTAGGACTGAATACCACACCATAAAACAATTGAACCTCTATTAGTCTGTTATGACGGTTAAAACTCCGTCTCAAGCTCCATAACCATTCGATGTTTAGGTACGACTGAACGTTGGATCTACCATCGGCCTCAGTGCTAAAATACTTTTGTGCGTTTTCATAGTTCCCTTTAATTATTTCCGAACATAACGGAAATAATCAGAGCAACTATAAAAACAAACTGCAAGTAATCTACCAATGGCATCGATATAGGATCCTTGTGAACAGTATCAAATTTAATTTTGGAACTGTACTTCCGAGAGTTCCGAAAATGTGACGCATATTTTCACCGAAATTAGAGACATATTTTCCTCATTAGTGGCAAGTATTAAATTTGGAAAAGAGGAAATAGAGGTCAAATGGTGAATAACAAATTAACCTGTATATTAAATATCTGCACTTAAAATTACAATTAATTTTATAACTGCAAAGTATTACATTAAACGCATCATTAAAATATATTTATGTATTCCGGAATTATCTGGTGAAGTCATCGTGCAGATTGATGCATGTACTTTATTTTTTAATTAATTTCTTTTAGGGTTGGACTTGAATGTTTCAGTGCCTGACATTATTGGCTTAATCGCTGTGCTGAAGGATTTTACTCCAACAATCCCGATTTTTGCGACGTAAGCAGGTACGTCTATTTGTGTTTAGCGCATTGAGGGCCAAGGTTTTTAGAACTATTTTTTCGCCACCGTATCACCACGTGCACAGCTCCCGTTGTGAAAAATCCCCCCCGACACAATCGTTTTGTCCGTCAGTGTCTGACCGCAGAACACACACGCATACAGCACTAGCTACTATTGTTTTTGCTGAAAGCTCCATGGTATAACAATGGTCAGCCTTTACAGGTCAAGTGGCTTCATGTCACCTCACCATGGATGGGAAACTGATTTCCCAAATTCACACTCAAAAAATCAGGTACGCAGTTCATTGCGTGAACCTGTTCGGTTGAGGGTGGAAGAGTGCCTTTTTTCCTCTTCCACAACGGTCTCGATTTAATGTGAATACTCCAAACCGCTCTAGTCAATACCGGACATTGGTACTTTACAAAATCGTGATCGATTGGGAAGTTATTGACCTTTTCTTGTTTATTTTACAGCTGTTATAGTAAAATAGAAAGGCTGCTCGTAATTTACGTAAATCATAAAAATACTCATTTCAAATATATTTTCACTAGTTGGATTTTGAGTCAGATGGCCAATAACCAGATGTGTGAAATCGCACCTCTAAATTCTTCAGTACCATGCGACTTTCAATAATTTGGTTTTCAATCATCTTATTGTGTTCCGACTGACGCATCTTTCCCCAATCTTATCACACAACCTTATCACATGCAAAGTCATTCCACATGTGAAATCGACGTTTTTCAGCAGTAAATGGAAATATGTGATTATTTGTAATTTGATTTAGAACGGATTATCTCTCTAAATCACTTATCTCCTTTGGCTAAGCTGAAGTAGAAGTAACGTTAATTGAGTACTTTATCTGACATTTAAATAAATAGTTAAATGAATTACAACTCCCCACTCTTTCAGCCAAAATGCTGAGGGAGGTTCATGAACGGCTAAATTTTTCGGGTAGGATCCTTAAACCGGGGACCTTAGACAATCCTGGGCTAATTTTCTCTACCTTCCATAATCCCCCTTTTCAATTCCCTTCCTATGCTATTAAAAAGGGAGTTAATATCTGGATCACCCTCAGGTAATCTGTTAATTTAAAAAAACTGAAGAAGTCTCAAATTAGAGACAAAACGCAATACATTTCATCTTTTAAATAAAATAAAAAAACTGACAACGAGACTGTTATAATTCATTTAATTTGAAGTATTTTAATCAGTTTTTATTGGATACGAAATATTCCTTCGTCTCCGATGCTTTAGTAATATCCTTGTAACAAGTACAACAGTGTAACAAATGTAACAAATAATTGGAAGACCGTGATAAGATAACATATAATGAACTACTAAAAATCCTTAAATACGAGGTAATAAATTCTCAAACTACTAGTGTTAAATTATTTTATTGTAATTTTTAATTGTCTGTTCTGGCATGGAGAAATGAAGTATTAATGTACCACAGAAAAAAGAGGAATAAGAGGTTGTTTTCACAGATTTGCGAATCGCGTAATTTTCTTTTTCTTATGAATTATTATTTATCTCTAAAATTATAATATATGGTACAGCGTTGAATTCTATCTGATTGACGGGTTTTCTAATTATCTTTAATTTAGTATGATATTCAGTCTAAGCTCTAATTTTTACATCATTAATCGTGCTTGAATATGGTTCACGAAATTTCCACCAGGATCAATACCAATTCGCAGCATCCTTAATAGCCCTGGGGGAGTACGTTGGGGAACTTTCAGTGCAGATGTGCAGAAGATGAATACGTGCGTCACGCTTCTGCGGTTGTTGCCGTTTTATTGCCTCGTGTTGCTAATATTAAACACGTTGATTGTCTTCAATCGTGGCTACAACTTAAGTTAGTTAAGATGGCTTGCCTTTCTCGCTCGCTTCCGTGTGGCTGGGAAACCTTACAGAGTCTTCGAAACCACGTCCGTTGTAAACTGAGACAACAAAAATAATAGAGCGGTGGACGACACAATGAAGAACCAACAAGGATACTAGGAAATCGAGTCAGTTAAACCAACCAGTTGAGATGTCTCCTATATACAACATTAAATAATAACACTGACAACAAGTTTCGTTGATACGTAACATTTCGTATGTTATTAAAGCTTGGTTGACCTATTCCATATTGTTACGGAACCCCAACGCTGTAATTATTAGCCAGATAATATTGTTTACTTTCACAGACAAGTTACATACCACCGCGTCCTATCATATTTTATATTTATTTCTCATTCACAGCCAAAGGAAAAAGATATTTCATAAGAATGGGTGAGAGTTTCGACAACATTTCATCAAATTATTATTATTCACCCACACACACGCGCGCGTTTTGCATGTTTACTTCATTACACGACTATTAATTTTCCAATGAAAATTTTAATTTTCGCTTCAGAAAAGTATAATCAACTCTCAATCACCATATGGAGAAAAAGGTAGCGTAGAACTGCAACCCTTAAATCGTTTAACATGGCTACATTTATAAACAACATTATATTATCTACGTAATATTTCACTTTGTGCCATCTTTGTCGAATAACATAAAGATAAATGTTGTGACAACTCTTACAAACAATTAAAAAATTTCCATTCAACTACAACGCCACAATCTTTGAACTTCTATAGGAAAACAATTTTTTCAGGTTGTTATTTTTAATAAAGCCACTTTTCACGTTCTCATAAGGTATTTTATCCTTTTTTCATTTAATAATTCATCACTGGTCACAGAAAATAAAGTTAAAAGTAGATTTATTTAGAACAGTTTAACCTAATAAGTCTTTTTAAACCAGTTTTTCAAGTTTTACCTTAGGAAAAAAAGTGCGAAAAAATTATAAACTTATGTAGTATTCTAAAAAGAATACAGCCTATTTGTTAAAAATATTTAATAAAATAATTATATATATGCATCAAATATTAACGAAACATTACTAAAAAAAATTACTGACGATTGTCACATAATTGATTTTAGAATTTTTGCATAAAGTATTCTAATTTATGTATTCCCAACTTTCCAAACAGGTTTGTGTATTATTGCATTTTAAATTATTTTCATATTTTAAGGAAATTAATTTCACACGTGATGTTTGAATAATTTATATTTTAACGAAATCTTGTCACTTATAAATTCCTAAATTACTTGTCTGTAGTAAAAACCTGAATAAATTTGTTTATGTCTTCCGTTTACCTGATGAAGTCCCAAAGTAGTGTATAAACGTCGTTTTAATTGGATGAAAGTTTTTGCCTAATTGTCCGTAAAATAGTAATTTAATTTACATTAATTTCTATTTTCTAGGTTGAAAACATTCCGCATTACAGACTTTAAAGATTAACATTCACGCTTAATTATTGTTTCGTTTATAAAAGAAAGGGAGTGCTTGGGGAGATTTATACCCTAATTTATGATTGAAGGAGTGAATATCCCCATGTTTGAAAAGTTATTAATATTGAATGAAAATATCATTAATAAATAAACAGACATCTGACACATAAATTGTTGATTGAGTAACAGAAAATTAAAGATGCGTTAGGAAGCATCCTTAGGTTCATCATTGGATGATTGTCGGCAGGTAGTAAGTTACTGCTATTCATTGAAGATATTTTAGGAAATATTGAAAACTTTAATGGCCAGCTTGAATATGAACGGTGACACTAAATCAATAATTTTAACGGCATCCATTTTACTTAAATATTTATTTTACTTTAATACAAGTTCTTAGAGTCTTCGGCGATTCCGACGACGTTTCTCTTCTAATTCAAACTCGTATTATTTTATCTCAAACATCAGAGCGCTAATGTTAAGCATCTATTCCAATAGCCTATTAACAAGATTTGTCAACACCTCGCATCACAGAGGTCACGAAAACTGAAGGAGAATCGCTGCCACTCCAAAGAAAATCAACAGTAATGCCCGGCGGAAGATGACAGTCTAGCCGTCGTATCGGTAGGCTAATTATTTATACTAAAAAAATCTTAGAAGACTGACAGTCCGGTAAAATGTTCGCAGTAATTTTTCACGATTGTATCTATTACAACGTTATATTATAAAAAAATATTTATATCATATGACGTTACAATAGATAAAATAGTGAAAAATTACGGAGGATAATTTATTGGCCTGACAGTCTTCTAATAAATAAAATTATGATAAAATACATTAAAACTCTTGTGAAAGTAATTCAGTTTTTCATGCGTGAAAAAAGGGAAAATAAACGACGCTTTATAGATACTTAGAAAATTAGACAAATTTGCAATTATTCAGGAAACTGAAAACCTATTAAGTAATACAAGTGAGGAAGGAATCGCGGAATTATTATGTGTCGAAATTATTAAGCAATTGAGGAATTTTATTGGTGTTCGTTTATTTTAATTTATTGTACTACATAAATTGAACATTATGTGAGATTAGTGTAGTGTCAGTTTCAATTAAAATAAACAAACCGTAATAAATAAATAATAATCTGAAAAATTAGTGTAAGAAATTGTGTAAAATTAATAGTGTAAAAGGGAAAAGTGTTAAAATAAAGTAAAGAAGCTTGAAAGATTATTGATTAAGAACTTTCAGTATAAATTGTAGAGCTGCCACTGTGGTATCAAACGGATATAAACAAAGATGTGATGTTGGCTTGAAATATGTAAGTCATATTCCAAAACTTGTTGGAAAATATTATAATCATTCATATACATATATTTAAAATTTCTTAAGGTTGTATAGGTTGGCTATGGCTAGAAGAATCGCAAAGGTGTGTAAACCATAAAATAAATTAACGACTAGATACATGCAAAGTTTTTAATCCTCTCATTCGACGTTTCGGTGCATATTCGAACCTTCTTCATTGTTTTCCTTTCTGTAGAGGAGATATTTACATACAGTTTAAATTTATAGCTGGTGTAAATTAAACAAAGTCAAAAGAAATCGGACAAAACCAAACAACACATTATTTTGTAATATTCGGCCATTAAAAACACGTAACATATTGTAACTTTGTCTGTATCTAGTCGTTTATTTTAATTTGAAAAAAGACGTTAATTGATTTTCGGTGCAAAAAATATTTTTAGCCATGGAAGAATAAATACTTTCTTGAAATTTTCACAACTCGTAGGTCCTATAAGTTTTCTGGTATATTTTACTGTTAACTATTCTGCACGTGACATAATTCAATGTCTTTGTTTATCTAATCTACAACTTTCAGAAAAAGTTAGCAAAACTGGATGTTACAATATAATTTGAGCAGTCACTCCTTTTAACGTAGAAGCGCTTTAATTAGCAGTTTGCGGAAAATGTAAGTCCTCTGGTTATCTCTCAACACATCTTTGTTCTGCCACACGCGACACCGTCCGGATTATCTGAAACCAATTAACCACTTAACAACTAACAGCGTCAACCTTCACGACAACGAATGTGCTAGGAGGTTCTTGATTGCTACCTTCTGTTGAAACGCCTTTGGAGTAGGAGAGATTTACAAATGGCTGCGGTGGGCCAGAAAATAAAGACTCACGTACGTGGAAATGAAATCGCAGACAACAGCATAGAAACGTCACAATCAAATATTAAGATGTTTTATACACGACGATCTCGAATATTTTCCATTGAAGTTCAAGCGAAAAGCCGTTTTCTAACTAATGAAATCAGAAAGACGTGCACTGCGGTTTTTAATAAAATAATTATTAATAAAGTAAGTTGATTTTAAATAAAAGTCAGATATCTCTGGTTCCGATAAACCGTTTAAAACATTTTAAAAGGTAGTTTACATTCGTCAATTAAAAATACGATAGACACCAGATTCGTTGAAGGAGCTGAAGACACTTCTGAGATACGAAACACAATCGTTTTTCATGCCTTTTCAATCTTCTCTCCAACGAGAAAACCTACGCAAATCAAAATTATTGGTTAAGACACCGTTTGCTTAAAAAATTTAATTCTGTAATTTGTCTACTTACATTTCCCCTTATTTTTAGATATCTATATATTATATTTCGTATTATTATTTTTTTGTAACTTTAATATTTGTAAAATAGGTTTATTTCCTCTTCGATTGCCCCAGATAGATACATTCCAATAAAATCGAATTTCTACACGACGCCTGCAGCCATCTTAAGACGGTTAGAATTTCAAATAAAAAATTTGTAACTGTTAATTCGAAATGTAAACTAGGTCTATATATTTACATACTCAATATTTTTCTTTACGTCTGTCATTTTTAAGCTATACATAAAGATAAGCTAGATTACACGATTTGTAAAGACTTATTTAACTACAGCAACATTTCGTTCACAAAATTTTTGTACGTAATAAAAAAGGAGCTGAGTAGGAAATTATTTCACGACTGTGGATTATTAATAATTAATTAAAACCTGAAGTCCAGTAATTTAATGAAAAGTAATTCATTATACACTCCTCGTCATCATTTATAGAAGCTTTTTGCTCTTTTTAGCCAGTCATCTTATATTTAAATTTACGTTCTTCTCATATCCATTCCTTCAATTCAACTTAACGTAATGAATATGAGAACATAATTTTAAATATAAGATGACTGGCTAAAAATAACAAAAAGCTTCTAAAAATGATGACGAGGAGAATATAATAGACTACTTTTCATTAAATTACTGGAGTTCAGGTTTTAAGTAATTATTAAAATAAGAGCTGCAAATATAAAATATAGCGTAATTGCATACATTTAACAGTTTAAAACCAGAATGAATTAGTTTAAGCCTTCTTTTTAAATGGACTAGTCTCAAATTTGTGGGAGAAACGTCGTTGCAGTTGAATAAAACTTTTAAAAATTGTCTGTGAAATAGTCATTTAATTTACCTTCATAAAATTTACTTACATATCGAATGTTAAATTCATAAAATATAAGGAAAATGAAAATTAAACGAGAGCGATTATAACGAAGAAAACGGAAGCTAAAGGTCTTTCAGTATTTGTACCTAAAAACGTTACTCCATTATTAGTGCTATTTACCGTGAAGGGACGAGTTCAAACATTACTCAAGTGAACTTCAATCATACAATTCTTTCTGTACATTCACTGAAAATGTATATTTGAAATTCTACAGCTAGTCATTTCTTTATCAATATTAGCGTCTTACATTCGGTTGTTACATTAACAAGGAACAGACTGTTGACTCGACGTAGGTAAGAAGAAAATTTGTATAATTGAACCGACCAGAGGAACGTGTTACTTATCCAGTCAAATAAGGGATTGAAGGATGTCGTTCGTGAATTTTGATGGTTAAATGTTCAATTCTCATGTATGACATTACAAATTTCTGGGTTGCATGATTTAGTTCTGTAATCGCCGAAGTTGGCTTTCAAAGACGACGTTAGAAAGAGTCGACGGTTGATGATGATGATCCATTCACGATGAGTAATGAATGAGCATTTGTCCGAGGATGAGAGCGAAATGTGGACGGTTAACGACTCATTATATTTTTGACGACGTTGCCGACGGAATAACCATTGTTTGTGGACCGCAACAGATTTCGCTTTAGTCCTCGGTGGATTACCGGCGGACTCATTCAGACCTACCTTCAAAGAATGACCAAAACAATGAATTCTCCGGAACGTACAACGATTTGGGAAGAATAAGGTGGACATCATGGATACCATTGGGACAATGATCAGTCAACAAAGGAACGTCACTGTACGGTAGAAGCATTACAATGATCGTCATCATTTGACACTGGTTCAAGACTACAGATATCCTATAGCTCGTCCATCAACGATTTTGGTACAGGACGAACGATCCAGACAATCGTCAAAGGCTTGGCGACACAAAAGGACTAATTTTATAAGTTAGAGCATAGTCAAGATTTTTCAGCGATGATCAGCAGTTTATTCATCTACTTATCTACGTGGAATGACTTTGAAACTATAAAGTACCAATAATTCTATTCAAGAGACCTGGAGCCCGCACGTGAGATTTAATGACCAAATTAATCCTTCACGTTGATTGACAATGAGTTAAGCGACAGATCGAGGACTGCGAATATTATAAATAAAATTTAAAAAGACAGAAATAGAATTTTTACTTTTAAATAAGACTTTTTGTACTTCATTTCACTTCTTAAAATCTTATTGAAATTTCCTGTCACGACTGCAACATAAAGGGCCGAAAAAATATATAATAGTGCAGACATTTCACTATCATTTCATTTCAATATCTCTAAATGCTAGACTATATGCAAAGAGTATATGGAAACTATGAAGGCACAACAAATTACCACTCGAGGTCAACCTACAAACAACAGGCACGCAAATCAGGTTGAATGAGAAGAATCATGAAGGCACAAGCCTTTTTTTTCAGGTACAGAATAGATCTGCGCAAAACGATTGGTTACTCCAGACAATTTAAGTAAACAATAAATCGGATAATGATATATTTCGCAATTTTACAAGACAATAGAGAGATACTCAAGTTGCAAATCGAAAATCATCAATATGTTACCAAATATTAAGCAGTTTTTGGATTCTAAAGAAATGATATAAATACGAACGAGTAAAGGCTGAGTTGTTAGGGGTCTAACGAAAAATCAAAGAGCCTAAATATTAATTCAGTTATATGTAGTACACCCTCTATGTCATATTTAGTTCTGGAAAAATTACTGGTCCTGATTGTTGACTGATTCTTCATTGTACCCGGTTGCAGTTTTGTTAAAAAATGAATTTACAGACCACACAGAAAATAGTTTTAGAATATTTCAGGTCCTTGCTTTTTACATTAATTTTCAATATTTATGATCCTATTAATTTTGTTTAAGGTCTCATTAAGAGGGTCGTCATTAGGGACCGAACCGTTTAGGTGTTACAAAGGTGAAAATCAAGCTACAACAAAATGATGGTTGTTTTCAATACTTTCTTGATGTCGTTTTTAAATACCTTTGGGAACGTCACCGGTATCTCAGACCTTTTAACGAAGCAATATTTACCCACTTCCATTCTTTGGTCCTGTTCCTTTATTTTGTAGTTCATGACTATTGATGCGTCCGTCAGATGACAGTTGGTTAGACAGTCGTTAAGCACCCTCAGTGAATGTTTAAACGGATAAATTGTAATTTGTATAATGAATGAGCGGTTGGCTTCCTCCAAATACTAAGCAGTTGTCAGTGGTTATAAGATCATCCACGGTCCTATCCAACGAGGTATTGGGATTCAGACAGGTGATGGACACTGTAACGAACTAGATGCAGCGACCAGGAGCGCGTGGTAACGTTTGACGGGACCAGTCACAGATCACCAGCTGCCGGAGGCTGTTACACTATCACTGGACTCACCTCTTCCACTGCGACCGACGAATCGTAGGTCGTTGAATTTGGCCACCTGGTTCTTCATGACTGCGGTGCAGTTCCTGAGCTCTGCACAGTAGTTCTCGTCGTTGCCGGCGCGGACGGTGACCAGCGTCCCGTCGAGGACGTCTCCGAGGGCCACCACCTTGAAGGCGACGGGCAGCGTCTTGTTGGACCTCCAGTGCGTGGGCAGAGCGGAACACAGCAGGTAGGGGCTGCCCGTGCGCACGAGCTCGTTGGGGTGCTCGGCCTGCACCTCGGATAGCACGCGCTCTGTCCACCACAGGTCCTCGGAGGGCTGGTGCAGGTCTGCCATGGCGCGCTTCTTGGCCAGCGCGTGGGCGTTGGCGTCGGCGTCGGCGCCGGGTATCACTGTAGCCAGCAGCCCCGGCAGATGCATTGGCGGGACTGACTCGGCACTTCCACGACACGACCGCACAGCTGCGCGCCGACTGCCTCATTCACTACGCGGACATCCCTTCCACGCCTCTCCACTCCACTCCACTCCGCTCCGCTCCTCTCCTCTCCGCTCCTCTCCTCTCCTCGCTCCCACCTCCGCGCCAGGCTCCAGCGCGTGCGCCGCCTCGCCTCCTCGTAAAACCTACCGCGGCGTGGATTTTTATCTCTGCCCCACTTCGGATCTACAGAATGTTCCGATATTCCAGACACCTTCTCCAGCATCTCTTCTTCATTATTCCATTCCTTCATTTATAGCCATGGTATCCCATTGACGGTAAAACAGGTACAAAACAAAATTTGTATTCCTATTTACTTATTAATCTACAACCCGGCGGCAGACACATAATTAAATTTACTCATATAGATAATAATCCGACCTAAAATAAACCTTTGTTTTTGAAATATCCATACGCCTGAACGAAAGCACAAAACCACAACAAATATATGAACTTAACAGTTCCCTTTCTCTTTAACATTTAAATGAGTCTATGCATTAATATTAATTTATATTATTGAGGATAGTCACTTCACGTCACATGTTTTCTGAAATTACCCTGGAGAGAATTTCCCACAGGTAAAGTAGTCCAGTCGTTATTAATCCTATTTACCTACATATTCCCTTTTTTACTTTAAATTCATGAACTTATCTACCGACATGCCTGAGATTTTGCATTTTGGAGCTAATTCCACACCATGTTTTTTGCCCCGTATAAGCTTTAACCCTTCATGTGATAGTGGTCGATCTAGTAACAGCCTACACCATAAGTTAAAAAAAAAAGTATTTTTCGTATTGAAAACTGACCCCAAACAAGAGATTAATGGTTCTTGAGTGGATAGAAGATTTTTAAGGACCCACTTTTCCTTATCTCGAATTGTTTGGTTTAATTTACTGAAATGGTGGTTTCATAATCGACAGTCATCCACTCTGGTCGTGTCTTTGCCACTATAATGTGTTCTTAACCAAAAATATACCCACAGCATTTTTAGAAATTCATAAACCTAATAATGGAATTTTCTAGTATTATGCCTACAGTAGTCCAAACACATTCCGAAACGTTGTCCTCTCACTTCCGAAGAAAATTAAATTAATTCTAAATATAATCCATTGATATATAAGTTAAGCAATTAAATAATTTTTCCCCATTTTTTGACATTGTCTTCGAAGGGTTAAATAACAAATGCAACCTTGATTTCTCCCACTTTTGTAATAATAATTCCCAACCTAGTTGTTCTACCTTTCGTTCCTATGACATTTCAACAAAAAGAAAAACATTCTTGGGGGAAGGTTGTGCTCCTTTACAAGGCATACCTAAAAAAGAAAAATGAATGTATATAATTTTCTAACAAATGGCATAGATCATGGTGACAGTAAGACATCAAATACCTACACAAATACTTGGAAAAATATATAAACCAATATTGAATCTTATAAACAATTAAATCGAATAAATTTACGACTAAATACAAAGTTTTGGGGGGTTCCTCGGATAATTTTAAATTTTGATGAAAAAGAGGAAGACAAATATTTTAAAAATTTTATCTTGACTGAGTCACGTTTAAATTTTTTATACATTCGGTTCCCTTTTTTCTTCTTTATTAAAGCTTCAAATTTTTATTTAATATTGTGTAGAACGGTTGTTTATTTATTTACTACATAGAAATAATTTCTAATAAATTCTTCCTAAAATTTGTCGACACTAGCAATTCTTTTCTTTACTAAACAAAATCAACTGACTAAAAAACATAAAATATAATAAATACGTTTTTACACTGTCTCAATAGGAATTTACTGAGGTTAAAATTTTGTGTGGGATTTCTTTTAGTAAATCAAGTGTAAGAGAAACAAATATCATGTGTGTAAAAATTATGCTGGATACTATTTACACATCATGCAGTTGTTCAAAATTTTAATGTGCCTGAAATATTCCTTGAACTCCCTTCCTCTGCACTTCATGGTTGTTTGGTTTCTATTATTCTCCATGGAACAACTGAACTGTCCAACGATTAATTTAAGGCATATTTACGTAAGTAAAATAATTATGTTACTCGCTGTTTAATTAATATTTAACTTTTTACCAATTTTAAATTTCCTAATACATTCACACAAGTA
Source organism: Eucriotettix oculatus (assembly GCA_034510155.1). Lineage (NCBI taxonomy): Eukaryota > Metazoa > Arthropoda > Insecta > Orthoptera > Tetrigidae > Eucriotettix > Eucriotettix oculatus. The sequence goes on from CM067379.1 coordinate 22,639,093, forward strand.
TATAACTGTGTTGCATGCTCTGGAAAATTTATCCTACGGTCTTTCCTTCACAAGAATTTATCTTTTAACTTGAATAATTGGGAACAATGCACAAAGAAAGGAGTTGTAACTTTTGTTGAATTAAAGTATTAATTTTTTGAGTTACTGAACGTAGAAAGTACTAAAATTGCGGTGGGAAGACGAGATGAAGAACTCACCGATGTTCTCAACAGTAAATCACGGGACCACTAGTGAACCATACTTAATAACGTTGTACAGCGGAAACTAAAGCAATAGAAATAGCAACAAAATACAGCCTTAAACAGAGACATGAGATATTTTGCGTACATTCAGATGCACTAGCAGCGCTAAAGTCGATAAAAGATAGTCCGAGAAACAATAAAATAACATTCTTCAGGTCATCAAGGAAAACAAGGATATAAAACTTGTGTGCATAAGGTCATAGGCGGCAATGAGATCGCAGAAAAGAAAAGCTAAACTAACAGCAGTTATGAGGGATGAAAACGAAGAAGGATATAGTTTAAACTAGAAATTCATGAGATAATATGTTAGAAAACAAGCTAACACAGAATGGATGAATAACAGAAGAAAAGATCGGTCCCATCATTTTGGCAAAATATGACTAGCTTATCCTTATTTCCTAAAACCCTTACGAGAACTGAATAAGTGGTCCTATCTCTTATTAGAACCTTACATACTAAGCTCACACATGATTAGCTATTTTCTAGAGCAGAGCCACCTACATGTGACACTTGAAAAGTACAAAAGACTATAGTATATAGTCTTTTGAACTGAAATAAATATTCCACTTAACGTAGAATTCATCTCAACAGATGGCATCATTAAATAAAAGATCAAGAAATGTTATAAATTTAAATAATTCAATGGATCAGTTAAAATGTTCTAAATTGTTTAAGGTTTACTATGTAAGGAATGACATAATAGCCGATCCGACGTCAAAGTGAAATAATAAAAATAAAGAACATTGTATTGAAATTTTTACACTTTTCCTACTCCTTTGAGGAAACGTAAGAGTAGTTAGTCTAGAAAATTAAATTCTGATACATGGACCAGGTAAGAGTTCTCTTACATTTATTCTTGGTATGCTTCCTTTGAATAATATTGGAATTTTTTTCTATAGGGGGTCATTCCCTTTAAATCCTCATAATATGTAAAGATACGAGTTTGAATTTGTCATACTTGCATTATTTAAGTATATTATTATTCACGTATTTAGATAGCGGGGGGAATCAATTAGGGAGAGGAACTTGTAAATAAATTATTTAAGTGTAGGAAACACAATTTGAAGTAGATTGTACTCGAGGAGATGATGAAGATAAGTGTGTTGATTATTTAGAAAGGAAAGCGTTATGAGAAAAAGCCAGCAATATTATGCACATCATAAATTTCTGATAATTGACGCATGAATCCGCATAATGGTCTTTGATAACCGAAGCCGAAGACACTGACCGTGTAAGGCTGTCGAGAGAGGGACGGAGTAACAGGTGTCTGTCTGCCTGTGGAAATAAAAGCTTTCAGCCGAGACAGGGGAGCAGGAAGAACGGATCTGCTGTAGAGAGAGGAGTAGGGGGCGGAGTGGAGTGTGGGCGGAGCGACCAGCAGCCCCGCCCCTCCACGTGGTATTCAGCTGTCCACCGTCACTCACGGGCACTCACCTACCAAAACATTCTTACCAATAGCTCGATTAGTTGGGTCTGAATAAACTAAATTATGGTCTACGTAACATAAATGTTTGGGGTATTGACTGCAATGGCTAATTATTGTGTAAATGTGTAGAATTAAACAAAGTTTACTACTATATACTGTTGTCTTATCACATTGAACAATTTTATTTCAATATCAAAATTTAATTATTTATTTGTTCATATATTTGTTTATATAGTAAATCATTTAACGACTGATATTCAAATTATTAAATGAAATAAATTAATGTTTTTTTTAGATTAAACAACGTTTTGTCACATTTTGTGACTTATTCAGGTCTTGAAATTTTTGACTATAAAGATGCCAAATGTGTAAAAATCCAAACTTAGCCGCCTTCAAATCGCAGCTTCAACCAAAATGTGGTGTCACTGATTGATTTATAAATGTGTTAACATGCTGTAGAATACAATTTTTGTACAAACCATGCATGTCAATTCCTTCAATAATTGAGACTTTAATTACTGTAGGACAAAACGTTAAGTCCTCAGGATATTTACAGAATTATTTATTGTACATCTGTTAAATTAAAAATAATAAGAGCTTTCGCAGTTGAACATCATATGGTTATTTTCATAACGAAGTTTGTGAATATATTGAGGAATTTTTTTTGGTTGAAATCGCTCACAAAATTAATTTTTTTTCTGAGAATGAGGAAGAATTAAAATTATGACTGCCTTTAATTCTAATCATACCCTATTAAATTAGAAGAAAGTGTCGGAGATATCTGCAGTGAAAAAGTATGTTGCAATCAGCAAACTGATAATTACAGAGTAAATAAAGAGTAGGAAGGAAATCCAGTAAGGAAAATAAAGTAAGATAATAGCAGATTTGATTATTTACGAGCCTCATAAGTCCTCAGCCTGGAAAATGTAAGCATGTGACAAAGTTAATAAATAAGACAAAATCATTTGAGGAATTTAAAGTTTCTTCAGAAAAGCACCCAGGAAAAATGTGCCTCAACAAAATACACCTAAGTTTTGGTATTCATTAATGACTCGCAGTCCTTGTAATAAATTTGAATGTGTGTATGTATTTAATTTTCAACATAAGTGATTTTCCCCCCAGAGTGACTGCGGGGCTCACCTGTGTCGCGAATGCCTCGTACTTTTCAAAGATCTCACATGCTGAGACACCTTCGCCTATTTTGGGAGGTTTATGTACTGGGGTCGAAGACCTTGGGCATAAGGCAAGAGTTGTCCGCTGATCCTAATTGGATCAGTCGGCTGACTGCCTCCTAAAACGCGTGGAGACACGGAGAAAGTAATGCTGCGACCCCACAGCAAACTCGTCTCCCGTAATTCGGAAGGCCGTCAGAATTGTACCCAATATTTCGATTGAAGCTGCCCCTTGAATGCGGTTATGTTAGGATTTTTACACATTTGGCATCTTTTCATCAAAAATGTCGAGACCTGAATAAGTCCCAAAATGCAACAAAACGTCGTTTAATCTAAAACAAAACGATATCTATAAGACTATATTTATTTCATTTAATAACCTGAATATTAGACGATTTACTATATAAACAAATAAATAATTAAATTTTGATATTAAAATAAAATGTCTACGAAATTCGTTCCGAAAATTATTCAATCTGATAACACTACAGTCGATAATAACGATGATTATGTTGATTATTTAAACATGAAAGTATTGTGACAGGAAAGGTTCCTAATGACAACAAACCCACCATAGACTGCACTTAAATTTCTCTTAACTGATACATGAATATGCATATAGTCCTTGGTAATCGAACCCGAAGACGTTCAGTATATAAAGTCGCTTTAAGGAACTATTTGAATTATTTTTAAACCTGGTTCTTGCAAGTAGGTTCTCCTCACATAAAAATATGGAAATTTAACAATTCACGACAGTGTTTTTGAAGAACTAATACGTAACACTAGGGTTTCCCTAATAGCAACGGAGCTGAATAGTACCATTTTCTTTCTGAAAAATCATTATTTTTGTATGAGATAAATTAGCACAAAATATAGGGGTTTCCAATAAGGGCGGGTCGATGTTGAAATGGAATACCAAGCAACCTGGGACTTATCAAATGCTCTGAAAGAAGATAGAATAGCTACAGAACCGATTCTTCTTGTTCTGCGCCCTATTGTCGGATCACTCTAGTATCCCAGAACCGGTTTGACTTTTTTGAAAAGTCGCGCCAAGAGCTGGTAATGATAAACACAACTACGTACTGAATTTGGAGGTACGTAATCCAAGGAAAGCTGCGTGAGGGAAATTAAGGTTACAGACAGAGGCAATAAAAGTCAGACACGACGGGGCTTTTCCTTAGTATCATGAAATTTGGCGTCATGGGATGGTGAGCAAGGATGGTGTTTTTCCACGAAAACGTTGGTGGAGACGGCCAAACGGCTCCTCCCAGAGAGGAAAATTAATACGTTTTATTGGATAATGTCATACCCCGCCATCGACGGTATATGAATCAAGGAAGTGGGGAAATTTTATTAAATACGCAATAAAAATGGATTTTAAGGACGTCTTGGTTAAGATTATGCTTACTTAAACAACAAAGGTCCAAGCCCGTGCCAGGATTCTAACCCGGGACCTTTGTGGTGCGAGGCAGCGAAGCTAACCACTACACCACAGGAGGGCGAAATCCTCTTTTGGGTCCTTAAAATAATTCATTAAAACCTGACACAAAGCTTGTTTTATTGCATTTCAACATCGACCCGCCCTTATTGAAATGGTGCAGAGTTCAACCGTATTAAATAGGGAATTGAAAGGCCTGCAGGGAACAGAGGGAGGGAGGATTAAGACAGTGTGCAAGGCACTTTACGACGCCACGGTTTGTCAACGAGACGCGGCCAGTGAACTGAAGTCCTAATCTAGCAGGTTAAGTGAAAAGCCGTATAACACAGGATTACTACGTTCTCTAGACGAAGCATGAAATGATTTCTTCCCTGTAATACTAGACGCTGGCATTGTCTTAATGGCTTAATTAGTCCTCCAGCAAATAATCACTCTATTGTATGTCTTGCGGCTAGACGCAAACACTAAGACTGCGGTCGACACGGACGATTTATTCCGCGACACAGGATTAAACCGAAAAGTACACGGTCAGCTTCCCGCTCGTTTATGGTTAATTGTTTTGGTAACTTACTGGTTGGTCTTGGAAGGTTATTTAATTTGGTCCGGTTACTATGGAGCTAGTTCACACGGACAGGAGACAATCTGTGGACGAACAACTTAATAAGGCCAGGAAAATATGGATTGAATATCCAAATCCTCAAGGTTCTCCATCACCGTGTTTGTGAATCCTTACTAACTTCATCCTAAACTAGATGGGTGCCCGGCATTGTCCTATATTACCCCAAAAGTGAGGGCGCTGTTTCATTAGCGTAAACCCTTGATATCATATCATAGCAAGATCGGTATTGGGCATACGGAAACCCCTTGAAGCCTTAAAATGTGCTGATGACGGAATAGGTCTTAAAATCATTGACGCAAAAAAAAACAAGTATATGGCAGTTGTCAAAAAAGTACACCTGTAACATATTCTAATTGATACTTTTAAATTTGAGAGAGTTCAGAGCTCTTATTTTGGAGCGTTGATAAACAGGAAGAATAATATATCCGAGGAAACCAGTGGAAGAATTCAGCTAGCCAATAGAAGTTATAATGGTATCCAAAGCCAATTTAAATCAATTTAAAACTAAATGTCTATTGTATAAAACTTTAAGTAGGCCTAACTAATGTATGCGTCTGAGGCTTGGTCTCTTACGGAAACTGATAAGCTGAGCTCTAGCAATTGTATAAATCAACCCATATTATACAAGTAATAAAGCTTTCCAGGTTGAGATGGGTGGGCCATGTTACGAGAATGAGGTACCAAAATTAATCATTGAGTACAAAGTAGATGGGAACAGAAGAAGGGCGACGCCCACGACTCTTTTGGGTGGACTGTGTTATGAATGGCATCATGAGACTGTGTATCAAGAGCTGGTGGACTAAAGCAAATGACTGAGACCAATGGAAGCAATTTCTGAAGGAAGCAGAGTCCCGTTCTGGGCTGTAGAGCTACAGAAGACTTAAACCCTTGATGGGCATACTACAGTATTCAATTTTAATTGTTTACACATAATTCTACTTTACTTTTAACATTGTATGGGTTCCTGTAGTTGAGAGTAGCATTTCTTTGCTAACTCATTATTGGTTTCAGAAAGTAAAAATTAGAAGAATTTGAAATGTGTTGTAATAGAAGAATGCTGAAAATCAGAGTAAATTACCAAGGAGTTCTAAGTACAATAACTTAAGGGAAGAGAACAATATTAAGGACTTTGACCAAGAAAAGGAATAGATTAATAGGCCACGTTTTGAGACATGAGGGTGTTGTAAAGTTAGCATTAGAAGGAAATTAACAGAAGAGGGAGGTCAAGCATTAAATACGCTCAGCAGATTAGGGAGGATTTTGAAATAAAAAGGTTTGTACAGAATAGATTAGCATATGACTAGTCTAAGGATACATCTGTTTGGAGGTTAGCTTATAATTAACCAAAATGATGACCAGTCAAGAATAATCATTAAAGCGACCCCTAGACGTTCAGTAATATTGCCCGACATATTGTGACGACACACACGTTCCACATTATTGCTCAATAATATTGCGAAATAATTCAATATATTGTCAGCATGTCGAACATGACGGAAGAAAGTTGTGGGGCTATTGTTTTAGCTATACTATCTGGAAAGAAGGAGATAAATAGTGTTCTTCCTGACCTGTTAGAAGATTCATTTATTCAAAACACCATAATGTAGTGTTCCTGTGTTGTTGAATGGGATCAAGGGTTACTTGTGAAGTATGTGTATATGAAACATAATAATTCTAATAATTCGTATTCTTACTTTACGTATAGTGCCTAACATTTAATTTTTGGAATGTGTTGAAATTAGTAGATATGTATAGTGTAAGTATTTACTATATTAATGCTTTTATCATATTTGTAACTGCATCATTTTGACTTGTCCTACTTCCTTTTCAGAGGATTAACGGAAATAATAAACAATGTAATCCAATCCTATCATGACAATGTATTCCAGCACCGCTTTGTTTTTACAAATTTTTTAATAAGCTTCAGTTATTTTTTGAAGTCAGTCCACAACGAATTAAATGATTTTTACTAATTGCTACTTATCAGTACAATCATCCATATAGTTCATTATTTTAATTTTATGGCTGTAATCATTACCTTTAGCATTCCACAAAGCTGGTGAAGCCATACAACTGCATAAAGTGCAAAATAACTTTTCTTTCTTCACCTTTGTTGGAAAACATCTCCGAAATTAATTTGTAAAACCTTTATAATCACGACTTTCACGCTACACAGTTCCATGTTCTCTGCTTGGCTGACACAATATTCGGAAATATTGTCGTGGGCGATAAATATCCACATCTTTCTAATTGACACAATATATTGCGCAATCTTTCAAAGTGACATACACACGATTGAAAGTCTACAGGGCCGCTTAAACATCCAGGTTGTAACACTATGAGGTTATGTATTCGTTTAATAACTTGTAATAAGAAGAGGAGATGAGAAGTTTATCTTTGGGAAGGAGGGATTCTCTCTGGCGAGTTGCCGAGAACAAGTCGTCGACAAAATTTTGTCTGCGAGAAAAAGCAGGATTTGTGTTGTGTTTCAAAAAATGTGTTTAACGGAAATCGAAGAGTTTATGCTTTACAACAATAATTCATTTAATGGATTCGAAAAGAATTAAGTGGAAGTTTTTCACATGAAAATTTCTGGAAGATATTTAAACGTAAGTAATACTTGTTAATAGCTGAAAGTTACCATTTTTATTACTAACTTAGCTAATTAAATGTGCAAACGACAGAAGAGATTTTCCTGAATATTAAAGAGTGACGTCATTGCTAGCCGGTGGTTGCTAATTGCTCTAAGTAAAAAAATTAATTAATCTGACTTGATATTACATTAAAATTACAATGAATTTCCGAAAGTAATAAATTGACGAATATTAATTTAAATCCCCAACTTTCAGGACCTATTCCGTTCATTAAATAAAATATTATTTTAATTTCGTGCTACTACTGTAACATCTCCTATTTTTCTGTTTTTAGACCATTCATTGTAGTTTTAAAAAATAAGTTTACTTTCAAATAATTTATAAATTTCAAAGCTTACCATTGGAATAATATAAATTTACAAGATATTAATTACTTAAATGAATTAAAATCGGTACTTTAAGAGAGTGAAAAATGTTAATGTTAACTTATCTTTAATTTGTGATATGAAGTGTACCTATTTGATACTTTGAAATTGTACTCAGTCTTTTTGCATAATATACATTTTTTGGGGGGTTTTATGCTCTATACATTCGTATGGCTTATAAACTCAGCGGCTATGGAGTGCGTGAGGCTCATTTATCATTTAATTTCTAATGAAACAGGTTATAAATAAGCCTAATATATTTTTTGTTTTATTCTTTTAGAGTTATAAGAGGTACCGTCGGGTTACAACCATTCTGCTCCTTACCTATAAGGAAAATGAAAGGGAAAGTTGGAAGCAGAGCCTGACTGATCCAAACAAGCTTCCACATAGGAAGTAAAATTGTAAGCATTGCACATAATCCATCATTAAGGGTGGGTGAAGAAGGGGAGTGGTTTTCAAAGGCATGACGTACCTCATAAAATTAAATTAATTAAAAAAATGAAGGGGAATATAACTCTAGCCTAATTGTGTGGAAATTATCATTAGAAATTAATGGGTCAATCCACATCCCCTATCCGCTTAAGACCGCTCAATTGTATATCTACAAACATGAATTATATGAGACATGAATTAATAAATTATAAGGAACAAACGTATTAAGTCTATTTTGGAGACTCATATTTTCGGTTTTTACAAATTTTTAAAGTTTTTAGATTTGCAAGGTTACTTTTCCAGTCAGTACACAGGAATCAATTATTAAATGCTATAAAAAATAATAGCCAGAGTTTTGCATGCTTGAGTTCTGTTTAGCTCGCGTCAATTTTATTTAACTATAATAAATAAGAAAATTAAATTTAACTGTTTTAATATTATTAATAAAATAGAAAGAATGGAAAAAATTCAAAAATAGTACAACTTAATTTGAATTATAACGTTTCGTTCCAAAGTTTCGGGACTTCTTAAACGTTGTAATTCATATTAAATTACTCTATTTCTGACTTCTGGCCATTCGTTGCATTTTATTTATGATTTAATTTGACCTTTTGCATTCTATCCTTGATATGACATCGTGTGATCGGAAATTAGCTATATTAGATCATTTAAGAGACGGAGGTGTTAACTGTTTTGGGAAACCCTGAACCCAGGTGAAAATTTGTAGTCCACGTCACTGTCGAACTGCCAGTGAACAAAATTGTGTATTCTTTGGGACCATAAAATTTCACCCTGGAGCTATTGGTGTTGTTGAAGATTTATTACTGAACCCTCTCTCCCTCTCCTCGGAAATCGCAGCGCTACGGATGACGACTGACTGACTCTCCAATAATACGCTGTCTCCCCCTGCCTGACGCGTGAGTTGCGTTTTTTGTAATTAACCTGACGAGGTGGTTCATTTAATTTGCAGAAGGCGGCTTGCTTTGATCCTAGTTGAAGAAGCTCAACGCCGATAAAACTAGTGGCTAAGTCGTTAGCTGTCGTCGTTCAACGGCCATTGACCTGTAACCTTGTGTCTTTTCCTTGGACACTTGTACGGCCAATTAACTTTATCGGGCCTTGCTTTAATAAGGTACCTCGAAAATACTAAAACACGACAGGGAAATATTAGCCGCGATTGACACAGCGAATTAACCAGAAGAGTGATAGGAGCATAGGAACCATTCGCCCTCCAGTAAAATATTTAAATAAGGATTATAATTTTCTTTTTGAGGAATGGGAGGAAACTGATGAAATATGAATGAGTTCCAAGTTCTAAAATTGACACAGCGAATTAACCATAAGAGTGATAGGAGCATAGGAACCATTCGCCCTCCAGTAAAATATTTAAATAAGGATTATAATTTTCTTTTTGAGGAATGGGAGGAAACTGATGAAATATGAATGAGTTCCAAGTTCTAAAATATAGAAGTGATTTAGGAACAATTAGAGAAATTTCTAGTTAATTCATCAAAAGAAAACGTATTTATAATCCAAAAAATAATATCAAAATGATATTTTATGTGAACTCAAGAACAACTAGTCGAGGAATTTTTAAAAAATTAGACATACTTATCCACCCAACATTATCTCATTAACAAACTTTGTATAAATTTGTACACTATTGATACAGAATTCACGCCAGAAATAAAAACTTTCATATAGAATGTAAGAGACTATGAATATAAGGGAACAACAACCTTAAGCTTCACCCACACTTCCAACATGAACAAAAAAACTTAAAGCCGCCTTTTTACGTAACCACTGCTTCTACTGTGTAAAGGAATTTGTAGATCTGTGTAATTATTGATTCTATTACAGCAACAAAAATATATACTAATATATGTGCTACCAGATATAACATTATTCTATTAATAATAAGATAAAATAATGTAGAACTATTTCACTCATTCCATATCCTCTTAGCATTGCTTTATTGAAGGAACCACGGAATTGACCATTAGGGTATTCGAATGTGTATGCAGTAGAAAAATATGACCGTAGTCCCATCGTTCGATAAACACTAGGCCAAATTATCAAAATTTTACAAAACCGGTAATCTTAAGATAGATGGGAAATAAGTCCTCGAGAAACTGTGACACAAAGAATAAGCTTAATGGTTTATAAGATTTATATTTACGAAATGACCATTGAAACGGTTTGTTGCTAGTATTTCAGAAAATATGAATGAGCGGATTATATATGATAACTACTGATTTCTTTTTAAGAGGGTTAACTACGGAAATCCATCACAGAAATTAGCAATGGCCTGAATTTTTAAAGTACAAGTCAAAAGTAAATGTTTCCAGGTAAAGAAAAATTGAGCATACTTTTCTAAATGAATCAAGCAATACTCCGTCGGATAATACATAAGATAATGGCAAATCACATCTCAAATCGTCTATAGGGTATAGAATCCTTCCTATAATTACCCAATACAACATTCACATGTTAAAGACTATCTTCATAAATACCCAGTTAATTATAATATCACATAGTGCTAACAGTTTAACTCTCCTTTAATACGAAAGCGAGGCACGAAAATCCTCATGACATACTTTCGTAATTTCTTTTTATTTCTCCAAGGGAACATTTTGATGTAAAATCATAGTTATATTCAAAGGAAAAGTGTATTGTAGCTTTAAATGAAAAGAATTAAAGGGTAATATTTTTGATATCATGTACCGATGAGGTTTATCTAACTGCTGGTGGATTAAGTTTGTAGTAAAAACCCATAAAATAGTCCCTAGTATTCTTTAAAAAAATATTTCTCTTGTAAGCTTTCAGACTACTACAGCTATCCATCTTCATCCCTAAACAGAATAATAATAATAAAATATATTGATACGTACTGAAAGATTAAAAAAATCGTCTTTCGTACAATGTACTGTAGATAGGAAAAATTTAGAGGGCGCAGAATATTTGTTAATAATTTAAAGACTGGGCAGATTGGAGTATTTTGTGGGGCCAGGCTTGGTAAAGAGGGGTGTCCTAGGGGCGGAGAAGTGTGACAATTTATTGTGGACCTTCTGCGGAGTGTTTGGTAATTGGTAAATTTTCCAGACACCAGCGGAGTACAGTACAATGGTTATCTTTCAGAAAAGTGAAGTGTTCCTTATGTTATGTTACACCGACAAAAATATTTCATGTCAAATTAATTTTAAAACTGTAAATTAAATGTGTATCCATGACTAAATGTTAAGTAAACAACTAAAACAATTTAAAAATGTGTTAATTAAAAATTCATTACAGCACTTAATACAATTGATAAAATTAACCTCATGTAGATTACACGTCACTTTTGTTTACAACTACCGTAAGCTTCCAAGTGAAATAATTCCTTAAAAACCCCAGTGACTCCTACCGCTTATGCAAAGGCAGAAAGGGTACCAAATTTAAACAAATTCAACAGTAACTGTAATATGAAAATGAAACAAATTATTTTAAATATTAACTTAAAAATCATTCACAATACATGACGATACGTAATATGGGTCATTTAATAATCTGTGTAGTAAATAATAAAAGTGTTCGGTAAAAAGTGTTGGTTGGTATTACTGCGGTTCCTTTACAGCTAACAATTGTCGAATATGCCGTTAGTACGTGACGTGTTTCGATTCAGGTTGAAGGGCTCAGATTATCTGTCAGACTGTACATTTATTTGAAATAATAAAAAGAAATATATCAAACTAAACAATCAACTCTATTAGGGGCTTTAGTGGATAGCAAAACTAAGTAGCATCACCGTAGGTCTAGTGCTATGTTAAGTGAGAAAATGTACCGGATGCCTAACAGTAAAAATAAGTTCTTAAAGGACCAGAGTTAAGTACGAGCTGAACTCACTGTGGTTACTGCAACCCAGAAAAGCAGTCGAGGTATAAGTCAGGGAGGATCCTTTCATCGTCGCTACCATTTTCTACTTGATGGCCAAGATTTTCAGATACTTCTCAACTGTCTGCACCTGCAAAAGGAAAATCAGAATGTAAATGTAGATGATTTGCTAATTATATTAAAAATTTAGAATTAAATTTAATAATTTATTAATTATATTATATTAATTTTAATATTGAAAGTAGATAAAGGATGAATCTAAAGCAAACGCTGAAAAGGTAATTCAATATAGTACTTACATTTCAGGATTTTTTTTTACGAGGGTAACTGTGGAAATCTAATGGACACACGGGAGGGTCCGCACTCCCGTGTAGTGTGGGACTTTCACCCACTAAAACCACAAACCCTTTACAAATTAATAAACACAAACACTTTCACATTGCTTCGTAACGATGACGTCAATCACATGCAGAAACTCTTCGTCATTTGCGTCCTTCCGGGGGGTGAGGCTGGTTCAAGTGTCTTCTTGGTGCAGCCCTCTAGTGTCCTTCATGGTGCTTCAGGTGTACGTCCTTAATTCTTCTGCACCCCTATGGGTGACCTCCATGGTTGTGGCATTTCACTGCATCGAAGCCATTTTTCCTTGGCTATTTGAATCCGCATACTTGATTTACAAAACCTTCCGTGATCTTGTTACATTTGACAACTGAAACTTAAAAGAAACATTAAGACACACACACACGAGCACTAATAATAAAAATAATAATAATTTGGGCTGCCCCGTCCCCGCCTGGCCAAGCATGGCGGCCGACCACGACAGCACCGCCTCTGCAATACCTAGATTAAATATACTTGTAAATTTTGAAGTGACCGAAATTCATTAATTAGACCGCAGAATGACGCTGCGCGCTCCCTTATATACTCTAGCAACAATACGGGAAGCGTCGTTACCATGAATACGTTACGGACAACAATACTCCCCGAGCCTGCGATGCAAAACGTAAATATAACAACTGTAATTTATTTCGAATATATCACAAGTTATTTGCATATTTTAATTCATTTTTAATCCATTTCTTTTGTAATTTGTTAAAAAGCGAAGCAACGTATATAAATAAGAATTTGTTTTATTTTCCATATTATAAGAAAACAATCAAAAGTATTTTTAATCACGACATTTTTTTCTAAATTCGGAAATAAATTCGAACCTACACCATATCATATTTTTAAATATTAGGACTGATATCCAATTTCTGACATTTATAGACGTGGGTAGTCCGCTATGAGTAAATTATTAACGCAAATTGAGTATCAGTGTGTTTTACACATAAAACAAAGAAATTTAAAACTGGTAATTTCAATCATCAAACGGTAATGAAGATTAGGTCTTAATATGAAGAATATACGGCATAATGAACATAAACATTTTATTTACTGTGGTTTCAGCAAGTAATTAAAACTTTATAATTTCGTTAGTCTCAGATGATAAAAAGTAGTTTTTAGTATCTTTGGTTACGAGAGACGCGAAATAATATGGCCTCTGTATGTAACAAGAACAAATTTTATTTCTGTATCTTTATTGAAATTACTGCATTAATATATTTTGTGAATAGTTAAAATACGTTTTTGCAGTTAAAAAAACATATGCTATCAAACGACAAGCACCATGTCATGCGGAGACGTTTTGAAGAAGTTACGTAAATATATGTGATGTTACATTCCATTAGCCACACACCATACTATTTTTAAAAAAAACATGTGTGTTATGTGTTAATATTTACGTCCGTACCGTGTTTCAAACGGGAAATTTAAGAATAATGCATATGATCTCAAATGCGTTCTGTGAAATGTATTTTGTCCAAGAACGTGGCAGTAAATTTAATGACAGTAACTGCTTTTTGCGTACAAACTTGCAATCATGCTCGGCAGGTAAACTTTTTTGTCTAAAAATAAAGTAAAGGAACAGATCGAGTTTAATAACACCGCTGACGTCATTTCCCCATCTAGGCGTATTAAGTAATATTCAGTATGGATAAAAATATGTACTACTTCGTCTTCCTTCTTTATTTAAATTAAGAACATTTAGATATTAAATTAATTACATTTGGATTAATAAATACGAGAAATGAAGGGATATATTCTTGTTGTCAGTTTTCAAAATTTTGACGTCACCGGTGTAAGTAAACTTGACTATGGTCTAATGTAAATTATAATAATTTATGACCGTAAAAATTAAAACTTAAAAAAAAATTTCCTTAAAGATTATATACTTACGTAAATTATGGAGATTTATATAAAATCAGAAAAGATGGTTGTAGACAGCCTTTTGTAAATTTATTATTCAAATCAGGAGGTCAATGGCCCTCACGACCAGTAAATATATACTTTTGTTCTCTGACTTGCAGTTTTAAAAGATAGATTACTAAATAAATAATATTTCCTCGTACTCACTCTGGGTTTTTCAAGTTTCTCACATGCCTAGGCATCATCATCTATTCTGGGATGTGTATGCGCTGAGGTCAAATACCTTGGGCATACGGCAAGAGTTGTCCACTGATCCCAGTGGATCAGTCGGTCAACTGCCTCTTAAAACTGCTTGAGAAATGGAGGAGAAGATAATGCTGCGACCCTACATTAAACACGTCTCCCGTCATTCGGAAGGCCGCCAGAATAGTACCCGATACCCCGAACTAACTGATGCAGGTTTTCTAGGTTTTTCCCTGCATTTCTATTAGGTGATAGATAGTGAAGGATCCTTTAACTATAGCCCGGGGGTCTTAGTCAACCTTTGGCTACCTCGCTGTACCTTACACATCTCCCCTTTTCAATTCCCTTCCTATGCTCTTAAAGAGAATCTCCCTCATGATACAAGTGGTTGTAGCAAAGTGATTCAGTTTAAAGGCTGAAAAGTGTCCTCGACGGATCTCCCTAATATGAGAAAATCTTTCGTTAGTAACTTCGTAGGATTTGAGATCGTGCTCTGTTCGGTCTCTTACTTTAGAGATTTGCTTGCAACCTGCTTAATTAGCAGCACCTGTGGACTTTGGTTACATCAGAAGAAAACCAGTCGCCACTTCCTCCTTCCGGTCACCACGTCTTCCTGTCGGCAAAGATTATGAAGGACTTCCCATAGCTGATGGAAGCGTCGTAATTTACCTCACACATCTATTACATTCACGATAATATTCGCAGGACAATTGGGCTTTTGGGGAAGTTGAGATATGAAATATGTTATTCAGAACCTATTACTTAAAGTGGAATGTAATTTATGTTTCCTATGCTATTAAAGGGGAGTTGCCTGTTTCAGGATCACCCTCATGTAACCTTTTAACCCAAAATTTTTTATAATATGGGTTTCAGAAATGGAACGATTTTGACCAATGAAACCAAATGTGGATCTTTCCAAGCGTTGTGAAAATATCCTTGTCACGTCATCGTAAGTCTTTAAGTAACTAACGATTGGTTACATATTTTCACATTCGGATTTGATGCAAGTTCAACGACCCTCCTTTTCTGATTCATGCATTCTTCCAACTCAATACATAAAATAATCTGACATAATAAAATGAACTAAACAACATTAAAACTGTTAATAATAATTTTCGACTTGAAAACGAGCTCTTACTAATTTGTAAGTGAAATTTAGCCACGATTTAATTGTATGATGTACCACCCACCACATTTGTAGTAATTAAATTTAAGAATGACACAATTAATGACAGAAACATAATAAATAGAGGAAACGATATTTAATGTCTTAAAAATAAGGAAACCGTTGAATGAATTTTTTTCGGACATCGAATTGGAAAATTAATACGACAATAATAAAATTAGCAACTTCCAAGAAGTAAGGATTGTGTTATATTTAAATTCTGAATTTACTATTGTTCATGGAGAGAGTAGTGAGTGCTGTGATTTATCCCCTGTTCCTTCCCCTCTCCTCACCCACTCTCGCAATTAACATGAATTAGTAGAATATTAGTAGTTAAAGCATGTTATCGTTAGTATAGATAATCTCTATAGTAAAAATGCTTATATGTGTGTATGTGTCTGTCTGCCTGTATGTATGTAAGTATGTTCCGCATACAAATGTAAACAAGTATATCAACATCAACAAAATTACACGTGTTCTTTGCAACCCGTAAATCGGCACTATTTTTGTAATACTCGGCTACCACTCCTAGGGGTAGGGGTGGAGATAATTTTAAATAACCAAAAACAGCCAATATTTTTATCATATAAATATATTCTTATAATATAATATTATGTCCGACTGCTAGTGTATAATTTCAACCCCATCCATAATCGAAGGGGAGTATGCTTAGGGGTGAGAGTTGTGGGCCATCACATAAAAATAACTAGAAAACAGTCGAGACTGGGCTCGAAATCGGTGTAATGCGAGCCATTGCGTTTAATTTTGTAATAAAAATGTCATTTAAGTTACAGTTCATGCCCTCAGAGGGGTTGGAAGGGGGTACAACAGACTTTTGCATACTATCTTAAACGGATGCAAAAAATACGACCAAATTTTGAAGAGGTGTTCTTACGATCCGAACTCAACACAATTAGGGTTATATACGGGCGGGGGTGGAGGGGTGGTAATTTTTAAATATTTATAAACTGCCGTTATTTCCTTCTATATAATTTCTTTACTCAATTAATTTGTTAGCGTTTTCAGTGACTGTATATAATTTCAACCCCATTCATCATGGTGGTGTAGGGGGCGTCATATGAAAATAAAAATAAACAGTCTAGTTTGATATCAAAATATATGCTATGGGAGTCTTCGAGTTTGACTCTGACATTTAAAATACGAATTAAATTGCAGTCTATCCCCTGACAGGTGGATGGGAAGGGGTAAAACATACTTCTGGGTAATACATTTATAGGACAGAACAATTTTGACAATATTTTGTTTCAATATTCCTCGATACTTTGGAGATAAGACACGGCTACAACCCTAGGGTAGAATTGGCGGAATTTTTATATGTAATAAAGGCTTATGAGAGTTTAAAAAAATAATTGAGGACAGTAAGTTTTATAGTGTTAATATTTGTGTTTAATTTCAACTCTTATTGTAATTGGATCATATGAAAATGAAAAGGAACTATCGAGTTTGGTGTCGAAACTGGTGTAGTGCGGGTCGCTATGTTACAATAATATGCGATTTAAATAAAAATTCAACTCTTAAGTGGAGAAAAATTTTTTTATTCTGTACTGAAACTATTTTTAAGCCCTGCTATTGTACTGGCGTATTTTATACTCTGTGGAGTATATTTGAGGTTGTGACGTTTTCGACACTGGTTTAATCGTGAGTTGACCAAGAGTTAAATAATGTACCGGGAGAATATAAATAATAACCCGGACAACGCCGAGTCCCCAGCTAGTTGTACATAAAACACAAAGAATAGCCAAAACTCAGAAATAGAATAATTTAATTTGAAAACTGTGTAGTCCCCCAACTTTCGTGACATCCTCAATTCGAAAGTTGCGGGCTAAAATTACTCAATTTCTGAATTTTAGCCAATCTTTGTTGTATTTATAATATTAAACCAGATTAATTTATTTACCTAATTGATAATATTTATAAATAAAGCGGTTTATACGTTTCAGTGTAATTATAAATATGAAACACAACCTGATTTGAAAAATGTTAATAATAGCCGACATCAATTCAATTTTGACGAAGTTGAAATTTTATATTAGAATAAAGTTAAACCTAAACTTATAGGCATTTCCTCTGAAAATCTAAGTAGTAAAAGGGAAAAATATTTACAAGCATGAGGTTTTGCAATAATTTTTGAAAACAAGACAGTACACACAAACTGTAATCAATATCATTGGAAGCATTCTCTGTATGTTGCTTAGAAATGTCATTGTTACGCTGTGCATTATAATCGAAATTATTAAAGCTATTATAGTACGAAATACCCCAGAATGACTCTGGTGTACGATGCTACTTATATTCACCAAGCAGCTACACAATGTTTTTTCTGTGATTAAAATGTAATATTTGGTATATTTTATAGACTTTTGATAAATATGCTTTAAGTAAAGATCGACCCAAAGCTCCGGTGTTTAAACTATATGAATGAAACATTAGTGGCTGTGTAAAAGTTTTTAAGTATTTTTCAAATAATTAAATCTATTTCCAAATATGAATGGATTTAACTATAACGTTGTAGTAGATTATGGGGGTAAAATAGGTGACTCAATAAGCTACAACTTAATCTCGTTCTAAAGGAAAAGACCATCGCGATAGCCATGTAGGTTCCTCCCAGAAAACTGTGACACAACGGAAATAACTTCGTCACGGGTTTCTCCAGTCGAAAATAGGTATATTTAGTATTTCATGCGTGACAGAAAAATATAATTTTGTTAAAGAGAACCAGACCTGTTTACGAGTATTTTAGTGGTGATTTAGTATCATTCGTGGAGTTATTTAAGCATGCAATCGGAATTTAAGTTACTTTATTAAACTTATTTTATACTCTATAAAAGACTGAAGTAAAAATTATAAAATTAATTTAAAATATTTATTTTCGTAGTGATTGTTCAAATTATAAAATATTTGGTGAGCATCTGAAATATCCGCTGAAGAATGAATAAAAATACTAACTCCTGTTAACTGTAGCTCAATAAGTGTCTGTGTGCTGCCTCGGACCTCTCTTCAAATTTGCTGCTTATAACATTTTATAATACGCTAAATTTTAAAAATTTGGATGTATCAATTATTTTATTGTGTAAAAAACGTCGAAATGTTGTTTGATTAAAATTTAAAAAACTGTGATTAAAACGGTGGACAATTATTTCATTTAAAAATATTAACTCTTTCTATTATAATAGTGAAATCCTTATGTTTTTTTCAGTGACACCAATTAATTAACCAAAGCTATAGATTAATTTTGATTCCAAATTTATTCAATTTCAGCGCTCTACAAATTTCATATTATAAATTATTTGAAACGTTAGAAAAAAATTATGTAATTTTTACAATAAAAAACAAATTTGGATTTTACATGATTTCAATCCTAAATCTATTTTAAATTTGTTAAATAATTTTGTATTTCTATAATTTCTCAAGTTTTCGTAGAATGTACATGATTCCAGATTGTGTTGGCCTACACGGGGCATTTATTGAACTTTGGAGTTCGAGAAGTTCAATAAACCTTTTCTTCGCTCCTGTGCTAACCAAACACGCTCGGCAACATCCTCACGTCCACGAGTTGTTGAAATTTACATTGAAAAAACTTTCAACGAGTCCAGAACTTGGGTTAAATTTTAGCCACGTATAAATTTAAATCGCCAAAAGTGTCGATGTTAATCGTAATTTTCAAATCGATCTACCAAATATCATAGAACGAGATTTGATAAGTGTAAATCCAAAACAACAAATTTATAATTATAACTAAAAAATTTTATGTGCTCTAAAACTTTGGCATAGTGTTTTAATATGTTTTCACTTTCCTTTCTAGAATTCATACCATTACCGTTTTTAAAAATGTATATTGGTTCTAAAATCTTCTTTTTAATCATAGTATTTAGTTTATATATAATTTTAAGATTGTCATAATCAATATTGTTTTAAGTTTAAATGCTGTAGTGTGACAAGGCAGTATCTGTTACAATTAATTTTATATACTATATTATTTTGTAATATTACAGGAATATTATCTTTTAGTTTATTTAAATAATTTCTTACGTTTTCTGGTCTTAATCCAATTTTTTTTCATTATTACCATTATTTTTAGGTGTTAAGGAACCATATATTATCAGTGTTGTTATTTGTTCAACTACTATTTCATTATAATTAGTATTATTTAACTCAAGTATTTTATTATGTATATTTATTGGTTTAATATTGTGTGTGGTATTACGTTTTTTAAGGTTATTTGTATGTTTATTTTGTTGACAACTATTATCCACTTTCATTATCATTATTTTTCCTTTCAATACTAGAATACCACCATGAAGTATTTATCAAATTTTTTGTGGTAAAAATTATTTAATAATATCTCATATACCGTTGTTTTGATGTCCTTTGTGAATGATTTTTCTGTTTTGTTTCATGTACCTCGTTTGTTGGCTGACATTACAACCTACCGTCGTCTCAAGACTTTTGAGGAGTCCTGTTTCAAATTTTCCTAAATGTTGATTCAAAGCCAAAGTGTGAGTTGATAGTTTGGTTTTATTATTTTTAATCATTTAACCTTCAACCATTCCATTACTAAATCTTTGAACTTGTTCGTCTGGATGCGTCATTGTCTTTGAGAAAACGTTATTAATGAAAGGGTATTTATTGACTACCTAATTACGTATCTTTTCATACGTTCGGCGTTTTTCTGTCCTTCATCGACTATAAATGGTTATATGTGATGTCGAAACTATACTGATGCAGACTGCAAGGTGATAAACATTTTACAATTCCTGTACAATTCTTTACGTGATGACGTCACGCAGAGTCACGGAGTCAACTTTCCCCAGTCTGCCAAAGGACTGATCAGATAGACGTATGTGATGATCTCTTGGACAGTAACTATTATAGTATTGTATGGGGATGACAAACACGATTAACAAAAAGGAAATATCTAAGTCTCATCTCCTCACCGTTGGCGTAGATTGTAAGTACCTGGATTTCGTTACAATATTCTACTTTTATTAACGTTGTGATTTAATGTAGTTAATACAATTGACGTACAAGAGGGAGTATGTAGATAATTTTAACGAATTTGTAATGTTTTTTAATTATTAAATGTATTTTGAAACATGTCGTTGAGATTCTCTACGTTTCAGGTTATGAAAATTCAATCTCACCTTTAACAAAATCATGAAGCATTCTCCAATATATTTATACATAGGGAGACATTTTTATTGAAGTGAAAAGTAGGGGAAATAAAAGGCATAATTAAAACAATTATTCATTCCTTCTAATTCCTTCTCTTTGATTCTCCTTGACTTTCATCAAAACTGTCGGGTTTTATCTGTTGGACCTTGCTATCTCCTTTATTTAATTATTTCTCGGCGCATGTAGTCTTTGTTTAATATTTAGTGAATCTTAATTCGAATAAATAGAAATAAGCCAAATATGTCAGGATACAAATTTAATTAACGTTCAGTTAATATAAATACAATATTTCATCCATCTTTGTCGTTTTCTTTTTCAAGTAAATTTTTAAGGGGATAAATAATTTTATAGTATTAAATTCCACTGTAACTTTAGCTGGAGATAGTCCACTGCACCAAATTACTCACAATATAATTAGTTTATACGTTTAGCAATTTACCTGAAGAAATCCACAAACAGGGATGAAAAATTGTATTTATATTAACTAAATGTTAATTAAATTTGTTTTGTGACATTTTACAGTATTTTTATTTGTTTTACTTTACGTCATAAAATTGCTTATTGAGTGTTAATTTGACTGCAATTTAGTATTTCATGGAGAAGTGAAAAGATTTGATTGGCTACTACTATTTGATATTACTGTTAAGAGTTGACGCGTGCTGTTTGTGATTCCATGAATAATTATTATGTATCTTTTGTGTACTTATATATTTCCTTCCCTAAATACTAGCTGCGGTAATTGCGCATCTCATAGCGAATATTAAAGTGGTTGCGGCTAAAAAGCTCGTAACTGAATTTGTGGTTGACCGCGCGTCGGTGTTTAACTGACATCGCGAAAACGAGCGATCGAGCTTTGTGCAGAAAATTTTTTTCCCTGTGAAAATGTTTCGTCGTAGTACGTTGTCCTTAGTCGTCAGAGCCTGGATCTAGGATCACTGGCGGTAATACTCTCATACATTTAAGAACCAAAGATTTCCAAAGAGTCTAGTGGTAAACATATGGATGATCAAAGGAAAAATATAATTAATATTGATAATAATAAACTGGAAATTATGGCGTTTAATGAAAATCATATAACGTTGATATATCAACAAATATAGTGTTTATCGTAAGCATATGCAAGTTTTTAAAATATTGTGCACTACCCAAGACTGAGGTAAACGGATTATTCGATTTCGTAAATTGGAGTATTTCTTTAATGAAGTGTTTTCATTGCAAATAAAGATTACAATGATGAAGTAAACGTACAATCTTTTATCTTTATTGCGTGTAACGGAATCGGCATAACCTGTAAAGATCTTTACAGGGGTAACGTAGTTCGACCTGATCGCTGCTTGATTACGATCAAGCGGATCCTTTGAAACACTCTCGTTTGTACCGATGGTACGCGTACAGATCCAAAGTTAATATTGTGAACCCCTCTACAAAACATAAATGCGAGCTGCGTACTTTTCCCCATTTGTTGGATCATTTAATATGCCGAAGCCCATTAGGCGTGCGGTTTGCAATAACTCATCGCAGTCATTTTGCATTATTTCGCCGGGACCTAAAATGCAGCGTTAGGGAAGAGGATTGAAAGGGAGGGGGGTGCGGGGGTTAAATTTCGATTCACTAAATATGTAGAGCCAGGAAAACAAGCAAACAGCTGACTCAGTTTGTCAATGTAACAAACTTATATACATGAACCTGCGTACAACGAAATTTGCAATAAATTACCAAAAAATAAAATAAATAGAGATAATGAACTTTTATTGGTCTACCGTTAATAATAAACTTTATAAACTGTTCATAGTTGTTTATAATGTGGTATTCAGTCCTATGACTGGTCTGATGCAACCCTCCATGTTAACCTATCCTGCGCAAGCCTTTTACATTATACATAGCTATCACATCACACATCCTCCCTAATCTGCTTAGCTTATTCCATCTATGAAAACCCTCTTCTGTTCTTACCCAACACACTTCCCTATAATTCTAATTTTACAACACCCTCCAGTCTCAAAACGTGGCCTCTCAATTTATCCTTTCTCATAGTCTTCCAAATTGTTCCCTATTCCCTTATTCTGCTTAGACCTTCCTGGTTATGTACTCTATCCATCAATCTCATTCTTATATAATACGACATTTTGAAAGCTTCTATTCCTCTCCTTTCCGAAAGTCCTGTCGCCTGCGGCTCACACCCATATAACGCCACACTTCATATGAACGTTTTTAATAATGATTTCCTAATATTCATACTTATATTAGCCGTAAGTAGATTCCTCTTTCTTGCCTCTTCTATCCTACTTTAGTTATTATGCTGTCCAAGTAACAGAATTCCGTAACTTTAATCAAAATATCCCTTCTCAATTTTCTCAACCCTTTGTTATTCCACTATTCCCCTTATTACACCCCTTCGTTTTCCCTCTTATAATCCCGATGTTGTACTCTTCCCCCAGAATCACGTTAGTGTCATTTATTATGGTTTACAAGTCTTCGTCTGGCTCCCCTAATACCGCAATATCATCAGCAAACCTTAGGGTTTTTATTTATTCTTCTTACACTTGGATTCCTTTTCCATATTCATTTTTAACTTTCGTCATCGCATGCTGTGTATGGGTGACAGCTTAGTCCTTTATTGACCTTCAATTCTAATTACTGCTGCCACCTGTAGAGGTTATGGATAACTTATTTCGCGATAACTAAATAAAAATTAATGACCTTATTCAGTCTTTATTTCTTATTACAATCAATCATAAAGAACAACGTTTCGGCAGGTATATGTGCCTTCTTCAGGTTTCTATACATAATCAGATACAATATATTAAGAAATTTTAAAAGAAAATATTATTTTTTAAAGTTCTCCCAAAGCTCCTCTGAAAAAGTAACGCCTCGGGGGTAAAAAAGCATGGAAGTATCAAAAAAATGTCTGAATTTGGCTATTAAATTTTATTTAGACGTAAAATCATACCTGTTAATAGTTAAGTTTTAACTGACGTCCGAGAAATAAATGAATAACACGGTCAACACAGTAAAGTCAGATTGTAGGTTTTCCCGATGAATTCTCGTGGTGCTCTATGGAAAAATGGTTCTAGCTAATTAATTTTTTTGTTTATTTGAAGATAATAACATTCTAGATATATCAGAAACGCTTTTTCCTGTTCGCAATGCGGTGGATCTCTCAAGATGTTTTCTTAGATTAACTTCTAGAATGGTTTACCTTTCGTCCTGTACGAGAATAAAACGATTTTTTTGACGAGTACAACTGCCCTAAGGATAGAAAATGCACAGGTGCAATAATTTGGCAAAGGATTTTGTGTGGGTTTCACAAACGTATAAAAAATCCTGATCAAGGAATTGGAAAGCTGCTTTAAATTTCAGCCTTGATTGCTGCAACGAATATAATTTTTAGTTCCATTCGTTATTGGGTGACTTCCAGCTGAATCGTTTTTATTTTATTTTGAGTTGAGTCACCAGTCCGCGGTTTCTAAAGCTCTTGTAAGTACTTCTGAAGATTTGGAGATACTTAAAAATTCTTCTCGTTTATGAAGTGACCACATCCGCATGGGCAAGCCTATATGGTCATTAACACAAAGAAACACTCAAAGAGCTTTGGTACATTGCCACCTTGACCTTACGTCACATTTCCAAGAAATACTGTGACGCTTTTTCCATATTTCATTCAATAGTTGGTTTGAGGAATTATGAAGTCTAAGATATTATTCTTCTAATTTAAATGTCGTATTTTTCCCGTCTTATTCAGATTTTCTTTCGAAGTTTGATAATTTATTTTGATTTATATCCAAGGAATATAATTACATCCTTAGTTTTCATGGTTTAAACTATTTTCTTTAAAAATATATATTTTTTTGCTGCATCAATTCATTGAGCCTGTCAGTATCTTTTATTATAAAAAATATCAAGACTGAAACATAATCACATTCTTCTACATCAGATTCTTCTATTCAAGGTAAAGCCTATACTTTCAGTCCAATAAAGCAAACTTGCTGAAAAAATAGAAAATGAGGAAGGAGGTGGTTAAAATTTGTAACTAATAGAGGTCTATAATTTTTTTTGGAAAAACGGCAAGAAAAGTAAGATTCTGTTGAACAATTGAACATTCAAAACCATTCGTTGAAGTATAATTAATATCACGAAATATACTTTCTTGTTTCTTATATCGTCGAATACAGCTCGTGCAAAGTCACAGGGAAATAGTTCTGAATTAATGACTTTGAAAGTGACAGGAATAAAAAATCGAAAAAGAAGAGAAATCCATAACTACTGATGGAAAGAAAATAAAGCAGAAATCAAGAACGGAGTAAGACAAAAATGCAAGCCGTCGCTCATTCTGTTTAACTTATAGGCGATGAAGAAAGTTAAGAATGAGAAAGGAAAGGGAATCCAAATGCAAGGAGAATAAATAAAATCCCTAAGGTTTGCTGATATTTTATTATTAGGAGAGTCACAAGAAGACTTGAAATTCATAATAAATGACATGAACGTGATTCTGCGGGGAAGAGTACAACATCGGGATTATAAGAGGGAAAACGAAGGTGAAGGAGTGTAATAAGGGGAATAGTGGAATAACAAAGGCTGTTAGATTGGGAAGGGATATTTTGAAGGAGATTAAGGTGTTCTGTTACTGGAGCAGCATAATAAGTAGAGTTGGATACCACAGGCAAGGAAGAGAAATTTACTTACGGCTGAATATTGGGAAATCATAACTAAAAATCCGAATGAAATCTTCAAGGTTAACCAACCGGGTCAGGTATTTAAAAGAACACAACGTCTCTGCGGCCATCTTCTGGTTGTTTGGTTGGTTAACCGTGAAGATTTCATCCGAATTATTCACCGGGAAAGTCTACGTTCATTAATAACTAAAAATGTTCGTATGGAGTGTGGCTTTATATGGGTGCGAAACGTGGACGACTGGAGTTGCTGAAATGTGATGCTATAGGGAATGCTGAAAATCAGATGGGTGGATAGGGTAACCATCCAGGAAATTCTAAGCAGAATAGGTGACGAGAGAACGACTAGGAAGACTTTGACCAAGTGAAGGAATTGCATCAGGGTTGCATTACCTCAACAACAACAGTTCTGCAGACGCAGTAAATTTGTATCAGGCTTGGCCGAATTATTGCCACAGGCTTCTTTGCCTACTTTTGAAGATTTAAATTTAATAAAAATAGGTCTCTTATAGGTTGTAGGCAAGTGATTCACTTTATGGGCTGAACAAAAGCCCCCGACGTAGGAATGGGAGCAAAGTTTGGTAATGGAGATGACAGAGTGGAAACACACCGTGAAGCTCAACAGACATCTCCACAATGGAGGCGACCGGAAATGCGCTCAACAATCTGTCTAGAAAATCGTCGCCATGAACCTTGTGTGACGAAGACTGATATTCGCCGCTACTTGGCGACGGCTGCATCCTCTCTCAGCTCCAGCGTGGAGAAACAGATCGAAAATCGTATATCTGTAACGTTGACGACCTTGAGTGAATGACGAAGGATTTTTCATATCGATGTTCTGGTACGTATTATTGACGTCAGACGCGGAGGCCTTGACCTTGGCCGTGGTAACCTGTCCCGCTGACGACCAGGCCGACGTCACGCATATTCACGTGCGTATGTCTGATCCGCCCGGAGCTCCGTGTGTGGGCGGAGACCGGAAGTGCGGAGTTCGGAGACTTTTTCTCGGCCTATACACCTGTAATCAAGACTTCCTCTACGCCGTCCGTTCCGTACCGATGGCTGCCAGATTTTCTCACGCGCCCCGATACCAGCTAGATTGCCCTCCGATATCTTCCCCGCTCCTCACCTCTCCCCCCCTCCCCCTCCGCTCGTCCTCCCACAACAATCACTGCTACCTGCAATTGCTGCCGATTCTCCTCTGTCCTCGATATTAGTTGCAAATTGCAACATCCACAATCTTAGCGGGAAACTTTATTAAAATTACACAAATAATTTTATTAACTGTTCCATATTTAACGGCAGAGGTGATTATCAGACCGTTGATGCTCAGAGGAAATTCAAAACAATAAGATAAAAAAAATTCTAATCAGCGTAATGGAGCAATATTATGAATTTAACTTTTACTCTTCGTACAATTGCAAATCTGATATTCGTAAATACTCATTTCTCCTGTTTTAAGTCCAAATTAATTTTATCTTTGAATTAATACAGTATTGTCTCTTAGATCTGGTAGCGCCTTCACCTGACTATAGAAGCAATCAGTTCAACACTTATTTCTAATCTTACTAAATTTTCAAGGCGACTTTTTCCAGTCTCTGGCACAACAAGAATCGTTTTATTACGTTTTATGTCGTCTGTTCTCTTTGAAAACCTTTTAAATTTTATCAATCAATTTTTCACTACAAGGTGGTATATATTTTATTACACAGAACACAGTAACGATAGTTTATTTCTCGTATCTTTCTGAATAGCTACTTTTTCAATCACTTTAACTAATCAACTCCTGTTGGATGTTCATAAAATTACATGAGGTACTTATATGGGTCAAACGAAACAAGGCCTAAAAGAGAACGGACTGTATGTTGATTAGCACTAAACCAATTCCTATGAAGGACCACAAATTTGAAATGGTATACGAAAAAAAATTGATCACATTGAACGCTCGGCTAATTCCTAACATGATACATGTAGGAATAAAAAATAATCCTATAAATATTCAGAGGAATAAAGTCTTGTACCTGTACGTGTAATAAAATTTTATTTTCCTGACTCCTTTGATAGTGTTTAAACTCTTCAACCTTATTTGTGTTATTCCTTAAGTTTTTAGTACACTTGGACAAGTTCTGTCATATCAGAGAATTTTTCTGTTTTATTTTGTCTGTAGGGGAGAAAACATGTTTCAAATAGTAAAAATTCCATATAAGGTTGTAAAGTTTCAATTAATCTGTGTTTTTAAATTTTTAGATGACTATGGCATATGCCTAAAGCTCCTTTAAAATCGAATAAAAAATTTGAAGTCAATTTTAATATAGTTTTGGTAAATTAAGTAGTGTGACTGATTAAAACGTAGGGTTATTCATCATTATCATAAATTAAAAATCCAGAAAACCAGAAAGTGACTCGAAGGGATTTTACTTATCTATTTATTTATGCAATTGCAAATTGTGTGAGTCATTTTAAATTTAATAAATTCCTTGAATATGGTTTATCGAAATACGTAATTTATCTAAGGATTATTACATCTACTTTACGGATATATGCCATTGAGAGTTAAAAGCGAGAAATGTTGCAGGTTACCTGAAAAAAAAATTCAATTCACAGGTCGCCAAAACAAGAGTTATTTCGCAAGGGGTAATCAGAGGTTTGTCAAGTTGGCTCTCGTGACTTCTTCCTCGACTAGTAACAAAAGTTCCAGCCACTATTTTCAAGCTTTAGCTCTATCCAGCCAAAAAAAGGGGGGGTATCTTGTTTCGCCTTGCTATTCCGTTCCACCCCGAGTTCCCCTACCCGTGAAATACTGACTGAAGTAAATTTCTAAAAAAATACACTTATTTGTCAGACAAGAATTACAGACCAAGGGAGTTCCCCAGGTGGTAAGGTTCGGCTTTTTTGAAACTGAATAAACGGAATGAAGGAAATAGAAAGCATCAGTCTACATAAAGTAAATTATGCAAAATTCTATTTATTATATTTTTTGTGTAGGTGAGGTGGAAAAGAAGGGCAAAGTGGAAAACATGTAATGGTCTGAAAATAAGCAAAAAACATGTGGCGAGAGAGTTAGCAGCGTGCCTGACTAACAGGTGCTGTTTCGTCGCTGCGTTTCGGTTGTGTCGATATTTGCGGCCGAGTGTCGGAGAGAAGGGAAGGGGAGAGAAGGGAAGGGAAGCGGGTTGGATGAGGACGGGGGCGAGCGGAGAATGGAGTTTGCCAGCAACGGAACAGTCACACAACTAATTTAAAGTTTTAAAGTCGCGAATGAAATAGGGGAAGAGTTGCTGCTCTCTGCAAGAGACGGCGAGAATTAATTCTGCTCAGAGTTTAGTTGAAGAGAGAGCCTCGTTCACTTTAGACAAAACATGTCTGACCACGCAACGGAGTCCTCTTACACTTACTCCTAGTAATTACGACCAAGGTAACTTAATTACTCTAAATTTATGCAATTTAGAGTAAAACGAACGAAACGTTTAATTTTATACACTACTGTGACCGTGTTTGTTTTTAAAAAAATCAACGGGAGTCAACCCTGGGCTACCTTGCTCTACCTTCCTCATCCCACCTTTTCATGTCCCTTCCTATGCTATTAAAGGGGAGTTGCCTGCTTCAGGATCACCCTCATGTAGCCTGTTACCCAAAAAAAACTTATTACCACGATCAATCTCACACGTTGACTTGCAACCATCAGCACACAAGATAGAGAAAGGTTACGAAACCTTACAGCGCTGTTTACACAGCTGTTATAATAGCTCCGTAATTGTGGAAAATTATTCAACATAAAACATCACTTATTCATAAACACCTTTATAAGGGGAAATTATACGATGAGATAAAAATGGATAAAATTTCTGAAGTAGTTTTTATATTTGAGACCAAAGAAAAAACGACTTACTCGATCGGAAAAGCTAAAGAAATGAAATAATAGGTAATTAGGTGACTGCATCGATGAAGCGAAAATAACTGGTATTAAATTATTTTGTAAGAGAAAAATTATGTAACTGTTATGAACATTCGGGCTGCCACCTAAAGTTAATATTCAGAAAACATTATTTGATGACTTCATGAGAGAAAAGAAACTTAATTTGACAGTAGGGGATTATTGATAATTGTAGTAGACAATAATTAGTTCACGAAATTGTGTTTGCATCATGTTGATTATCTTCATGAGTAATTTTACTCTTTTGATTAATCAAGAGCAATATTCCGGGGGGGGGGAGGAAATCCACAACACAGTTTCCTTAAAATGTGAACACTTTTATGAGCTTTAATTAATTATTAATGCCGACCTCCTGCGATCGGGATTCGAATCCTGGAAAGATCTTGGGACGTATTGTGTGTGTGGCTTTCCATACCGTGAAACTCAAATTGTAAGAAGAAAGCCGCCTTATGAACTTAACAGTTGATGCGACTAAAAATACCATCAGAAAAAAAAATATATTAACATTTTATGGAGACTGTGTTTTGATTGTTCTTTCCACAAGAAAATTTTATCTTTAAGAAACTTCTGAGGGGAAGTAACTTAACGAAAAGTTCCTACCTATGTCTGCATATATTTTTTAAAAACACTTTCAGTTAAAATAAATTAATTTCAGAAATTAAAACCTGAAAAACCTGCAACCAATTAAAATCTCCCGTAATTCCTGAATACCAAACACAATAAATATAGCCAAGGTTTACAACATGTTTTATTTAATTTTATCAACAAATAAGCCCTTAGTGACCAATACAATTGTAACTCTAAATTGCACTATATAAGTATAAATTTATATGTCGGGTTACCTTTTTTTAAAAGGAACTTGATTATCCTTTTCTTCATGTTTCCTGGATTCATTTATATTACATATATAAAAAAATTGCATTTCACTTTTGTAGATGACTATGGCTGAAAGCTCCTGCTGAATAAATTTGAAATGAAAATGAAAGTATAGTTTTGATTAATATGCTTAATCAACATACAGAAAAATGATTGTCATACTAAGTAAAAATCAGTCATTTAATAAAATTGAAATAAATTTCTTGAAGAAATAATTTAATCTTAAAATCTTTTATGAAGACACGTCTTTTTTTATTTTCTTAAATAAGACTAGAACTGTCATATAGAAATTCTTAATTAAATTATGAAAGGCCTTTTATGATTCTATGACTTTACTGTTAATAATTGTTAAAGAAAATATCAAATACAAAATGCTATGTCAAATATTTTAAAAATAAGTAAAATACATCCTGCTTGTAGTACGAGAAAGCT
This sequence comes from Eucriotettix oculatus, assembly GCA_034510155.1. Lineage (NCBI taxonomy): Eukaryota > Metazoa > Arthropoda > Insecta > Orthoptera > Tetrigidae > Eucriotettix > Eucriotettix oculatus. The sequence goes on from CM067379.1 coordinate 22,670,068, forward strand.
TTAAATGTAAAAGGTCTTTTCCATAAGATCTACCGTTGATACTCACCCATTTCGAGGTATTCCTTATTTAACACATGATAAATAAATCCTGACCTTTCATTTGAAAGCTGATTTCCGTTCTTAAGTTCTGGTAGTCTTTGTTTTTTGTCTTTTATCCTTAATTCATTAAATTATTTTTAATACTGTTGTTCATTTTATATATATGAGATTTTTTTAATGATTATAATTTAATAGAACTTTTATCAATTGCATAAGTGAGAATTTTCAATAAACTTGATTATATGCTTTTGACATCATAATAAATTTTCAAAGTGGTTTAAAACATAATTTTGAGGTTAGAGGTTAATTTTTGGGTTGAGTGCGCGTCATGTAAAATGCTAGAGATTGTAGACTTGAGAGAGTTGTGACGTCACAGTGAGAACACACTGCAATTACGAGCAGAACTTGTAAAAAAAAATAACGTTACTGTACCGGTTTAATACAAATAAGTACCCGGGCATAGCCGGGCACCCATCTAACAATACAGGTTGACTTAGTATGCAAAAATCGCTGTTCTTCGCCTTTTTGTATAATTATATTTTATATAAATCAGACCCCCACAAATTATGAAAAAAACTTAATCCGATAATAGTGTAAAGGTTTCTATGTGAAGCATAATATTAATTATATCAAGAAATAAATTTTAGTAATTAATTGGCAATTTACTTGAAATGAATTTACAATTAAAAAAAGAACAGCCATAGTCAGAAATAGTAGAATTTAATTGGAATTAAAACGTTTTGTCTCCAACTTTCGGAGGCCTCTTCAGTTCATTAATTAAAATCTTAGAAAGTTTCGCAACTTTCGGCGGCAAGTTACTTATTTTGTTTATAATGGTTTTTAAAATATATGCTTGTTACGTCTAACTATTAAATTGAAACTAAAATATGTTTGAGGTTATATTCTCAATATAAATTACCATATAGTATTTAAAATGCAGCTGATTGATTTTCAGCTCCTCTCATCAGCCATTCGTAATTAGTACCGAGATCATATTTAATTGAATTATAATGACTTATTAATTGCGTGTAAAGTAAATTAATATAAATTGTTTGGCGTTAATTTAAGGGTTTTTAGGAACTTCGTCTCCCGGAGAGTGTTGAGGAAATAGGGGTTACATTTCCGTATAATGGAAGCCATGCCCACAGATTAAAATTTGCAAGGGAATAGAAGTATTGAGGCAAAATGGCAATCTTGGAAAAATATTTTAAGTGAATTCATGTGCTTGGTGTACAAGTAAGATGTTAAATATTTCAACACGTAGCAGGAAGGAAGTCTACTTTAATCTCAGTTTACGGAAGGAGATAAAGCCAGACCACAAGGTTGACATTTTTTTCTAAGTGTGAAACCTAACTAAAATGTTATCATGTTGAATTTTACCGAGGAAAACGTTGAGTTTCTGTTGTGTGAACGCATCGACCCGAGGAAGAGAACCACCCTTCAGCCAACCTTGTGCGTACCAATCGCCAATTTTTTCCAGATGCGCCATATAAATATAGCACATTTTATAACGTCTTCCGTTCATGGTTAGGGGACGAAAACGAATAACTTAATTAATTTACGCCAGTCTAATGAAGCAACGATGTACAAAAGACAAGAATGATGCTGCTATAGAGGACTGAGAGTCTCGTTTGCTAAAGATAACTCTGGATTACAGTTGTTGGCACTGAGAGCGAGATCAGCTTGGGACTCGAAATTGTCTGTTCTGTTTGACAGAAGAACTTTTCTCCTATTTCTGACTTCCGGCCATTCGTTGTATTTATTTATAACACAAGTCTTGCTTTTTAGCAATTTATAGATACTTGTCGTCAGATATACAAACAGGCTGAAGGATACAATGCGCCACTTTTAAACGTCGTGACACCTCTGCTTTAGTATATCGGGCTGTGGACAGACAATTTAGAGAATCCAACAGAAAATATTGAAGAGTTTGAGTTGGTTCGTAGGATTATGTTGTTTTGAATGTTGATCTGAATGGATTTTGGCTGCTGTTCCCCGTGTGGACGAGGCATAGGACCAGGTGTGTTGTATTATGGAGAGGTATAGGAGGCGTTTGTTGCTGATGGTAACAGGGGTTCTGAATTTATGGTTGATTTTGGAGAAGAGAAGATTAATATGAGGTTTCCAGGGGAGTTTTGAATTAAACATGATTCATAGATAAGTGGTTTCAATTTTTGTGAATTGTTTAGATAGAGGTGGTTTTGTGGAGGAAGGTTTCTGGTCGTGTGAATGGGACGGTTATGATGGTGGAAGATGTCGACGGTGATTGTCGACGAAACGTCGTGTATTTACAACGCCACCCGGCTGCAAACCCAAGAATCATTTCAACAATTAGTTCACCGGGAAAACCTGCGGAAGGGACGGTTATTGATTTGGTGGGGTTGATACTGATCCATTGTTCGGACCATTGCTTTATGTTGTTGAGTGCTGATTGGAAATTGGAGCTGAGAGAGGAGGTTTCGTAGGAGATGGCTATGTCGTCTGCTAGTGTTGGTATGTTGTGGGATATCGTGGGAGAAGATGTTGTGTTAGGAAGGGGTTAATGACACTTCATTGGAGGAACCCGCCGCTGTTGAGTGTGGTTGGGAGAGGTGGTTATTTATTTTGACAGAGAAGGTTCTGTTAGAAAGGTAGTTTAGGAGTATTCTGTAGTGGGTGTCATTTAAGAAGTCTTTAATTTTGGATAGTAGGAAAGGGTGGTGGATTTAATGAAAAGCTTTTTCGATGTCAATAAAGGTGCTGATGAGGGAAAAAGAGAATAAATTTAGTAATCGGTTTAGTTGCATGTGTGCATTTACGTGTGTAAATATGAACGCCTTGCAAAACTCTTAATTCCCCATTTACCGTGGAAAGAAGACAATGGTCTGTATTTGGTGGGATCAGAAGGTTGTGACCCATTATCAGCTGAACGCTAACAACAAACTATCCATATGGATCAAGAATTGCGTGAAAAGGCAACACAAAGTGATTTTGCTTCATGATAATAACCGGTCAAGGAACATATTGAGGCGTTCCCTTGTGAAATACCTGCACATGCGGTCTTGGCTCCGTCCGACTATTATTTGCATTGTTGCTACACGCGATGACTCGATGACTGGTTTATCTCAAAAGATTAACGGTTTCTTTTAGGCGTGGTATTCATAAATTGTCATAGAGATGGGAAAAATGTACATTTACCGATGGATAATATTTTGAATTAAATGTGCTTTATTATTTTCATACAATAAACGCGTATTTTGTATCCAAAAATAAGGATTGACACCTGGTATATGGGAGTCTGGGTTACACAACACGGAATAAAAAAAATTTTTCAATCATCTCCGGTTCATTAATTTTTGTGCGTCGTGTCTTGTTTACACGCGTAATTTTTCACTTGGACCGTAATGAAGGATGTCTGCTCATTTGCATTTTGTTCCAGATAAAAACTTTATCATCAGGTGTAACGTTTCTAATACGGACGAAGACAGAAATCGTATTATAGGATAATGACGAATTAAAATTAAATTGTAATGATAAACGGAAGGAGCCGATTTCGTGAGTAGTTTATTGAATGGAGCAAAGCCGAATAATTAACGTGCCAAGGAGAAAGTTAATGTAGTCTATAATTGTTCCGGTTCTGAAGGGATCCCAAAAAATAGTTAAATTTTCAATTGTTAAGCACAGAATCCTAAGGAGACTGTCTTTAGAAACGTTTCACATTTTGTGCGTCAAGGATCATTTAAAAAAATGTTAATAAATTATCCACAAGTTCAATTACTATTTTTTTTCTAGCGATAAAGCATTATTTGAAGAGGATTGTAGAAGGTTCCTGCCTTTGTTACTCGGCATTAATTGTCGTTAATTCAATACGGCTTTCATTCTCGTCGCTAGTATGTAGACAAGTCAAAGCTACAGACTCAATTAATTCCCCAATTAGATACACAAGCGTTAACCTAATTGTTTCCGTTTAATAAACTCCAATCTTTGTAGTTGTGCTGTTGTCCCTTTTCGTTCCACGCTGCTATTAAGGGACCTACAAGTGCTTATTAAGCTGCGCCAGTCGGCATTTAATTGGTAGTGTCCTAATGAAATGAAGGTTATGACCTTGTTTTAGCGTCCATCGGACTGATAAAGATGTCTCGCTGGATGGACGTAATCTTGCTGGAGGCCGAGGGGTGAAAATTTCGGGGTTTTAATATATTTTCAGATATAATGCAGGACTTGGAAGCTAAGAGCGCAGTGATCTCGACTCACATTGGTCACTGTATAACCTTATATATTAATTAATATTAGGTTATCAAACCTGTGAAAAGCATAGAACATTAACAGTAAGATTCACGCAAATAACAATCATTCTCGCTGCATGAATAAAATGAGGTAAGTTATTCCGTTTTTGCACAAATTCTAGTTATTGGCATTACACTAGGTTTAAAGGAAGCAATAGCGGCGCTAGTATTAAAAAATTCTACTTCAACATATTTTTTTTCTATGATCATATTAATTTCCACAATATTACAGGTTATACCATTTGAAAGTAATTTGATACAATTTAATTGTATATAATTAAAATAAGCACGGTAGATTTCATAGACTAATATTTTATTCAATCTCTACAACGTTTCGTCCCCACATTTGTGACATCTTCGAGTAACTTTATGTGTGTAGCTGGAAATTCATTTCCAAACGTATAAAATTTTCGTCCTGGTCTGTAAAACGGGTCAGTTACAATTCAAAAATTATTTTGGGTATTAATTTAAGACTGGTCTGATGCAACTCTCAATGGTAACCGATCTTGCGCAAGTCTTTTCCTTTCCGCATAACTAGCATATCACACATCCTCCCTAATCTGCTTAGCGTATTCCATTCTCGGCCTCCATCTTCTGTTATTACCCCACACAATTCCCTCTAAAGCTAATTTACAAGACCCTCATTAATCTATCCCTTCTCTTGGTCAACGTCCTCCATACTGTTCGCTCTTCCCCTATTCTGTTTCTAGCTTCGTCGTTAGTGATTTTATGCGTCCATCTGATTTTCAGCCTATAGCACCACATTTCAAAGGCTTCTATTGTTTTCCTTTCCGCAACTCCTATTGTCCACGTTTCGCATCCATATGACGCCACTTTACATACGAACATTTTTAGCAACTGTTTGCTTATATTCACACTTATAATACCTGTAAGTAAATTCCTCTTTTTCGCTAAAGCCTTCCTTGCCTGTGCTATCTTACTCTTTATGTCTACTATACTTCTACCATTCCTAGTTATTACGCTGCCCAAGTGGCAGATTTTCTTAAGTTCAAAATATCCCTTCCCAATCGAACACCTTTGTTATTGCGCTGTTTCACATTTTACACTCCATTACCTCGGTTTTCCCTCTATTTATCCTCTACTTGAACTCTCTTTCTTTATGACCAGGTTCATGCCACTTATTACGATTTCAAAGTCTTCTTCTGACTCCCCGAACACTACAATATCATCGGCAAAGCGTAGGGTTTTTATTTCTTCTCCTTGCAGTATGTTTCCTTTTCAATATTCCGTTTTACCTTTCTTCGTCGCCCGTTCTATATAGAGCATGGGCGACAGACTGCATCCTTGTCTTACTCCTTTCTTTATTTCTGCTCTATTTTCTTGATCTTCAATTTTAATTACTACTCACTGTCGTGGAGAGGTTATGTATAAGCCTCTTTTCTCGATATTTTAATCCGGAATAGTGAGTTCCAGAAGAAATTACTATAAAATGAATTATTTTCGGCTGTAAAAATATCTATAGCTCATGAAATTAAAGAAAAACTTGAAGATATTATATCGCTTGCAGATTTTTACTATTCTGAAGAAAAAATAGGGAAATTAAAGTCATTCGTCTTGAAAATGTTGCCAAATGTTAAAGGATTGCGATGACACACTTCTGCAATGACTATAGTTTTGTCCTGAAAATCAGAAATTTTATTTACACTATAAAATACAGATTTATTTTCATATTCTAATATACCACTTAAATAAATTGGCGTCTACTGGAGCAATTTTGTAGCCTGAATTCCTAAGATCTATGGAGCTATAAAATGGTAATGTAGATACTAAATTTAGTGGTAACATGTAATCTTCTTATATCTGATTTACGGCTTTGGGTTCATTTGGGATATGCTATTTTAGACATTGTTTTCATAGAACATGGAGCAATAACCATACCTGAGGTTTTAAATGAGCCGCTTGCTATTTTTTCTAGTGATTGTTTTAAACAGAGAGCAAGAACTAAATTTTTTTAATAATCTAGGAATAGAACCCTTCAATAAGCATCTTTGATTCTCTGAGCATCGTATGCGGTCATTAAAGTAAACACTATTACTGACACAAATGATATTGCAAAATAGAGTGGACATTGCTGAATTTGGTATGCATGACGAGTGGACAGATAACAAAGTAGATTTACTCCTAAAGAACAAAGCTGATCCCGATATACCTGACAAGCATTGTTTGTAAGTTAAGAACTATCCAAATATTAACAGTTTATATCACCAGATATTGTAGCAATATATTGGGGGAAAGAGGTTCGAATGAAAGGAGCGCAATGTCGTGCTGTACTTATTTGTTTTACTAAATATAATATAATATTTAAGGCAGGCATTGGTAGGCGAATCCAAGTGACACGTAGAGCGTAAAATTATTTTATTATATTAATAGCCTGTAACTACTGTTTGCACTATTCCATACTTAATATTTATTGTTAAAATATTCCAAGAATAATGGATCCGAGCAGCGATGCAAGATACATACAAATTGAGGCCAAGTTAACAGAGTTGTAGACCACAAAAATTGCTATTAAGTGATCTAATAAAGGCAACGGCGATAATGGAGAGGTGGTATTAATTGAATTAAGCTATTCGTCCAGAGACGATGTCTGTCAAACCACAGGTCCTCGGAGCTGCAGAGGAAGACGTCTATGGCCTGATCAGAAAGCATGTCGCAATTTCCCCGTAAGTGGTCTTCCCAGGGGGCGGTAATAACACATCGGACGCTCCACATTTACATTCCGTATCCGTGGAAGTGATGACCAACGGGAAATTGAGATTACGTAATGCCATAACAGATACCAATCTCCGTGAGAAGAGTGCTTAGCGTTCTTTTTTTCCTTTTTCGCTAAACAAATAATTAGTTGGTATAATGGCGAAAGCTCGACGGTTCCGCTACTTTAGTACGTATTATTATTGTTATTACTACCGTATAATCTATCCATTAAGAAACTCTGCGCTTAAAAGCCTCTTCCTAAGAAGATACATAAACTAAACTTGTTATAGCACCTGCAGTAGCAACCTTCGCTAATAATAATGAAATACTGTCTCAGACCAACTAACCTTTTAGTTACCGAAAATGCTGGGTAATTTGATGATAATCCAATATTTTGAGTCATTTCTTCTGTACCCATGGAAGAGGAGTCATAACCTAATATATATTTTTAATTATAGCTCGCATTGAAACCATACCATACATTGTAAAATTTATTAAACAATTCTTTGCTCTCATACTAAACATTTTTGGAACCTACTAATTAATCTTGGCACTTTACACAATCAAATTAATATGAAAACAAACATTATTGAAGGCATTTTCGTCAGAAAAAGTGTTAGTTTGTACTAATTTTATGAGAAAGCAGACATAATAGTGAGAAAATTGTTTTAAAAACAACACGACGTTGAGTTCCTTCCATTGAAACCTCTTCCCTTGCCTCATTTAATAGATTAAATAATTACAAAAAAAATCGGCCGCAATGTCTGTGGCTTCAGCAAATTCTTAATTTTTTATTTTACCTGATATCATTTATAGGAATATATAAATACACCTGGTGGGGTGAGGTTCGAATGAAAGGGACGCAATGACCTTTGGTCCTTAATTTTTCTTATTAAATTAAATTTAGAATGGTTAACCTGGCAGTTTACTGATTTATTTTCAAACACGTAAGATCAATATAACGATGAAACATCGGTGTTTAGTGGGGTGAATGGCTCCTTCTACATTCTAGATGTAAATGATTGGGGAGGATTTTGTTCCCGCTACCGAAGGAAATTAAATAACGGAGTGGAGAAAATTTATTAAAAAGAAACTCGAATCGAGGTTGGAGATTGGCAAATGGAAACGGACTTAATGAATATGATAATAGATAAAGGAAGACTTGGGAGTGCGATTGATGGAGAGAGGGGAAGTGGTGTAATTCGATTTCTTGAGTGCTCGTGAATTGGATCATGCAGGGCGGAATGCTTGCTCTTGATCGTGGCAGGGGATAAGAAAATTAAATGAGCAAGGTGTTCATTTCTCAACAAGAAAGTTTAAAGGAATCAGTTGGGATCGGCTCGAGATCTGAGGACCAGCGACCTTTCTTCCGGTTTCCTTGTATTTCCAATTTCGAATAGGGATTTTGTTTATAAATATTTTTCTACGAGAGGACCCTTAAATACGACCTGAAATGTTAGTTTATAAGTAATTTAATTTTTGTAAATATTGTTAATCCTAAAGAATGGACGACTTCATAAAAATAAATTTGGTCAGTAAATTATATATCATATCAATTAATAAATGTTCATTCAATTTCATCTATCTAAAATATTCATTATTGAAAGTAATACACATCCTTGCATATTCATTTCAATATGGTATAAAGTGAAACTATATTTTTAGTATGAACCTGATGAAGTCAACTGATTGTGGTTGAAACGTATTGGATTAGTAATGTTTTGACTTGTAATGCAATAAAGTTTTACTTATATTATACTCAGCAAAATAAATTGAGCTAAATTGAAGAAAAAATATTTCACTTACGTTTCTTATACACAGTTAGGGATATGTGGATTGTTAGTATCAAATTTATGTTTATGGAAGCAGTAATCCACGAGGAACTGTTTGCAACAGCTCTAACTTGAGAAATACACCGTCTTGTACAATGGAAAAGGAAAAATTTTGTTTAGTTAGAACAAACGTAAGGAAACTAGTTTAATGCTTTAAACGTTACTGAATGGAATATAACTAAGTTTCGTCGATGGAAATGGAATCCGAATTTTCATTTCTGGCGAAAATGTTTTGTTTGATTCTTTCTCATGTGGTAATTCTCCTCTCCGTGCGGCATTGGCCTTGTTTTTCTTTTCATTACCGTGTGTAATATTCAGTAAACAGGTTTAGGCACAGCGGGGATTTTTCCCCCGCGTGCAGAATTAACCTTCAATCGCGAGCCGTCGACGGAACAGAGAGCTTGCTTCTCTGCGTCACGTTTCTGAGCACCTAAATATTATTTAAAGCTCCCTTTTAGGAGCTTAAGAATATGTCGCAAAACTGCAGCAGCATCCATCTCTGTCTCTTTGTGGGTATTAGCGTTTTTAAAACAAACAGACACGTGCCTCGGCGTAATCGGCTGTGTGTGGGATAAAACCTCCGCCACATGAAAGAATAAAGATGGCGACTGAAGACGTCTTGCAGCGACGCCCGGCGTCCTGTCCCGGTCCGTGGCGTCCCGTGGGTAATCGGATGCAGGTAATCCCTTCAAAGGCTCGTCCCGCTGATGAACTAATGCCCGCGATATCGGCCGGCTTCATTACGGTCCCTTAATTAGCCTGCTGACTAACTGTTTAAATACTCGCCCTGTTATTGGGCCGGGAGGGAGAGGGAGGAGGGCAATCCTCTTGAAGCAGTGACGTCACTAGCTTAGTGACGACGACGCCGCCGCTAACGATGTCGATACCACCGCCAGTGTCTTCGTGCTCGACTACATCGGGTTATAAATAATGCTTGTCTCTATTAACCCGGTAGAGTATTTAATTTGAAACTAATGTCATTTAATGTTGTTTAGGTGATTTAGAGCGAGTTGTCAGGCCTCCCTATTCCCTGGTTCTAAGAACAATGTGAGAAAGTCTTATAAATATATATTCAATTGAACTATGTGAGTCTCTTCTTGTTTGTCATTTGTAGATAGTCATCATGATTCCAACGCCCCTAAACTAAGTCCTACTCTTAATTACGGAGATAGTGACGTCACCACTCACTTCACTACAATCTCTAGCCATTGGAGGTTGTCAAATGGAAACGGACTTAATGAATATGATAATAGATAAAGGAAGATTTGGGAGTGCGATTGATGGAGAGAGGGGAAGTGGTGTAATTCAATTTCTTGAGTGCTCGTGAATTGTATCATGCAGGGCGGAATGCTTGCTCTTGATCGTGGCAGGGGATAATCTCTAACCTCTAAATTATGTTTTAAACAATACCACGGTACAGAGAAAACGCTTAAGTTGAAAGTAATTACTTAGTGGTACTTCGACTTTTATGAATTACATAAATATATAAATTAACCAATTTTATGAACTGAAATCGAAATAAATACCAAGTACCAATTTTTGCTTCCATAAAACCTAGCAGTGTTTGTTAAATACATTATTAATATATTTCATGAACTGAGGCTTAATATTTCAAACTAAACTACGAACACATAGAAGGACAATGGTAATAAATACAAAAGATATTCTTAAAACCAAAGAAAAGAATTTTTAAATAATTTGTCGCAATTTCATGATCGAAAACTTCGTCATATGCTTATTTTAAATTTTATGTTTTTTTTAATTGTATGCTTTTTACATTATAATAAAATTGCAAAGTTGTTTGAAATACAACTTTGAGGTAAGAGGTTATCATTTGGGTTGAGTGTGCAGCAGTTTAACGGTTAGAGGTTGTAGAGGAGTGAATGGTGACTACACACTGAGATATCTCCGTAATTAAGAGTAGGAATTGAAAAAAAAAACCATCTACGAGTATCGGAATCATGACGAGTATCTACAAATGGCAGGACATGGCCGGGCACTCTGCTAGTTTCATTTATATTAAAGCTTATAATGCTAAAAAAATTGTCACCTTGTAGCTTCATGGCACAATTTTAATTAAATGCATCGTGGGTACTAATTCGGAAGAAAATTTCAAGTAATTATAAGTAAGTCACATACAATGTTATTGTTGTAACTTAAAATTTTAGGTTATCGAAAAAATACTATTTTATATACATTAGAGATTTACAGTCAGCTCAAATTAATAATTCGAGCTCATTGCAATTGATTGAAGCACAAATGGACCCAAAACCCTGTTACAACCCTTTTTTATTCTTGGGACTGGAATTCACTTGCAACTTGTAATGAATTTTTCTAACTTCTTCCAACGTTGTAATACAACAACAGTTAATATTTTTCTAAAGCTTAGATTGAATACAATAGCTGAGTCTATCCACCCTTCAACCCCTTTGCGGTCCAATTAAATAATTCTGTGGTTCTTGAGTTTTCATTCTTCCATGTTCACGAATCCACCTAAACGTAATTATTCTCTATTTTCTCATCAACCCTCTGAGGACCAAGCAAGATGTTTGATGGACCCCGACTTTGCGTGTCTTGGTGTTGAGCAACCCTCTCAAACGACTCCAGTCTCCTGCTCCATTGCGTTCCCGTGACTTTCTCCATTCTCTGCTGCCATTAGCCTGTTCAATGGAAGACTCGGAGACAAGTTTTGTCGTTCCAATGAAAAGACTTAGAGATGCTTACAAAGGAGGAACGTTCTAGTGACCTATATAGTGGCTGAAACATACATTATAATAACATTCCTCTAAATTTAAAAGTTCAAAGAAAACTTAAAACTTTACTCTTCAGTCAATTACCATGACTATTTATGGACTGTATAATATTTGAATCAGGTTAAAATACCTGATAAGTAGATTGGAAAGTTTGTCATTTTCAGAGGAAAGTGTTTCTACATTCTACCATTCTGGAATTAAATTATAATTGATACTTAAAATATTATGTATTTTATACAAAAAAAGTCATATTAAAAAGATAAAGAAAATAATTGTGCTTCAAGACACACGGGTCAGTATAAAACTCAAACGTAATAACGCTTCGGAATATTTTTCGTGAAACTTGAGAATTTAGGGAATTCGGTCATTTATTTTAGAAGTACTTCTAAATACAGTGAATGAAAGTAGTGAAGGCCAATTTTGTGATTCTTCCTCATTTTGGAAAAAAAAATGTACCATTACAACAGTGTACTACACACGTCGTTTTATTTATTTTTTCAAATTAATTTTATGATGAATAATTAATTTATACACATAAAACTTCCACATTTCATGGGTTTTAAGATATATGTGCTTGAAAACAAGTGTGGACTTCTGTGTACCTAATTTGACTCTGCTTTATAATGCGTTTATAATGCTCTCTTCATTAGTCCAATATACACTGCATTATAGTCTGAACAATTAATTTTGTAAATAACATTGTTACTTTCCAGAAAATTAATTTTGTACTAAATAATTTTTACGAAATTTAAATTACTTATGAATTTAAAAACACTACACCTTAATTACTAAACAAGTCAATCAATTGATTAATCTTTTTAACCGATAAATAGTTGTCAGAGTACGTGATTTATTTGTTTACTGAATAAATTAAATCAGTAAGGGTTTAGTAAAATATATTAGTTAGTTTATTTAAATTTTCAGAGTGGTTTTTGTGATGTGACAACTCGAAACCCTTGTTTGCCAGATTTTAGACCATAGCTTTGTTAGGAAAAATTTTGTGATTATTTAATGAATACCTTTTCCAGAATATGTTGATTATTGATACCGATTGGTAATAATTTAGTTGTAGGAAGTCGTTGCCATAACACCATAACACCTGCATAAGATTTAATTATTTAAACGAAGTAGAAATTAAATTCACTCGAAACTTAAGATGGAGCGTATAGATATTTTAGAGGTAAGAAAAAAATATCTATACGTTCCTGCTTGAGATTTATTTATTTATTATACTTAATTACTTTACTTTAATTACTGATTACTTTAATTTTCTGAAGTTAGTTTTTGGGGGTTGGGTGGCAACTCTATTTAAAAGCATAGGAAGGAATTTAAAATGTTTTTTTTTGGAAGGCACAGCAAGGTAGCCAAGGCTAGACTAGAGCCCCCCAAGCTATATTTTAAGGATCCTAAAAGAGATGCAGGAGAAATCGTAGAAAACCTGCATCGGGTAGGTGGGGCTATTGGGTACTATTCCCACGTCGTTCCGAATGACGGGAGAGGAGTTTTCTGTGGGGTCCCAGAAGTGTCTTCTCCGCCAGTTTTAGGAGGCAGTTGCCCGACTGATCCAATGAGAACAGCGGACAACTCTTACCTTTTCCCCAAGGTCTTCGACCCAAGTGCGTACTCCACCTAAAAGAGACGAAAGTGCCGCGGTGCATGAAAGAGAACAAGGCATCCCCGAAGGTTAGCCTATAAACCCCCCTGTGGAGCGACTGAAACCTGCCACAGTTTTTCCCGGTCTCTGTTTTATATTTTATACATATAAAATCCTTAATTTATTAACTGCAACCGAGTTTTGTTCAATAGCGGTAATACTTTATTTAACTTTATTTTTATCGTGGGTAATTAGTTACGTTTGTCTTATAGAAAATAAAGTAATTCATTTCAGATGTTCTACGGGACTTATTTTTGCTTTTAAAAAATATACATTCTGTTTGGTCATAATGGATATAATAATGGGTAAAGCATACCAACAGGAGTTATGGTTGAAGTAATTAAAGAATTATTAAAATAAATTTCGAAGTTGTCTTTCGTAATTTTAACATACACATAATTTGGTAGGGTGAAAATATGTTGAGGTTTATGTGCTTTCAGAAATCACTGCGGAGTATTATGAATGGGTTTTGTATTAATTTAACTGTACGCTTCGTACTGATGACGTGAACCGTTTTGTTTCGTGTTCCCCGACACCGCGTAATTTAACTGAAATAGTTTTGAGAATTCGAAATCAATTACCTCCGGCGGCGAGCGACATTTGGCGTTTTCGAAATAGCACGTGTTCATTTTCAACTCGTTTCCAATTTTCAGCAACTCGGGCTGAGTGAGTTTAAATCTTCCACATTCCTACGCACTGTGCGCTCATCACATTCATTTCATTCGCCTCTCTGGTGGGCGATGTCTGTGGTCGATCCCGGCTGAAGGGTGGAAAATTTGCCGGCACCGGGACACCACGACCAAACACCACCACCAGCAGCAACACCCGGCAATACTGTGGTCCAGTAAGCCTGTCTCACGTCTTCATGTTGAGGAATTAGTCATTGGTGCGGGGGTGGGCCACGACGTTCGTTCAACGTAGGTTTCTAAATTCTTCACATGCTTATTACTAATAATATTGATTTTATTTTCATGGCAGTCAGTACATGTTTCGCTATATCAATACAGGAAATAATTTATTATAATAAATGTAAAAATATTCCGTTTTGAGATGACGTCAATAGATCTGTAATCATTTGATTTAAGCTATCATTCCCAAGAAAGCCCTGTGTTAATCAAATGATCATAAACTATAAATAAGAATTAATGTAACTTTGTTCGTCTCTCATACGCTGCAATGCCATTCATCCGATTGTTATGAAATATTGGTTAATCGTCGTGCTCACCCCTGAGAAGGTTTTCATTTCTTCTTCGAACATTTAAGCGCCCTTCCTTTCGCCGCTTCCTCCCTCCATTCACACCAAAAAGACGCCATAAACAGAGTTTCAGAAATGACGACGTACGTTTCATCGCGATACTGTTTGAATTAGTAGTAGCATTTTACCACAGGTGCCTACTGAGTTATCTCGACGAATTTTTGTGTCATATAGTTGAGGGAAACTTACGCATTGAACTTTTTTTAAGATAGACAAACAGAAATATTTTTCAGCGTCTAAGGGACACGGGGAATTAAAATTGGCAATTCCTGTAAATCTACTGAGCTGAAATTTTAACTTTGTGTTAAAAACACACAGGTACAGCAATGAACAAAATTTTGGTTTTTGTAAATTTGTGTTCTGTTGAGATATTTTCAAATTATTTTCAAAATTTGGCAGGTTTGAAAATGTTCCTTGCGTTACGTACTTGAATATAGTTTTCTTTTTTCACAATAACATGTAGGGCTGACCATTGATATCAATTGTTAGTATTATTTTTGAAATTGAATAAAACCGTGGGGACTAAATAATTTTTTACTAAGAGCTAATTAAAAATTGGCACTTTTTTATCACTTTGAAAATTTGTTTCACCTAAACTACTTAAATAATTAAAAAACTAATACTCGTATTTGAATGTATTAACATGTACAAAATGAATGAAGACAATATCTTAATATTTGTGACGCACAGGAGGTTTTTGGTATCAGTAATCATAAATCTTAGAAAATTACATTTTTCTGAAAAAAGTAATTATTTATTAATTTAGAACCAAATCCATTTTAAATTGCTCCGGAGCCTTTAAAAAATGACGGAATCTAATTAAAAGTTTTGCTATATGATCCGTACGGCTTATAGGCATATTAATATGAAAAAAATTAAATCGATTTTCTTAGATTTTTGCCGAAATTTTAGTCCCTGTATCCCTTGAGGAACCAGTACAACATTATTTATAACTAATATATCGATTTTAAACAAGCATTTAACAGTGTTAACAGGAATTCCGTGACAAAAGATCTTACAATACTGGGTATATAATCCAAGCTAATAAGATTTGATAAAGCCACATTGAACAGTTCAATAATGACAGTAAGAGTTAATGAGAACATTTTGCTATTAATAATGGTGTAAGACTATGTGACGCTCTTTCGATCATAATATTCGACCTAACGTTGGAGGCGTCAATGGGAAGTCTGGCCTCATAGGCATAAAAGCATTTCAAAAGTTTGCAGACGCTGGTGATTTAGGCATAATAAGCAGAATAATCACTTTACTAAAGGAAGCCAGAATTGAATTAATGGAACTGATAAAAGAAGCCTAGAAATAAATGGAAATAAGACTAAACGTATGGAGATCAAGAGAACACCAAACAAAGGACTTGAAAACTTGAAAGTAGAAGAGGTTTCTTTTGATCATGTAGACGAATTCACTTATTTAAGTTCGCAATTAAATAAATGTAATATATTTTCCAACGAAGTTAAAACACGGTTAGTGAACGGAAATATTATTACGCATATAAATACTTATTGAAGTCGGAAATACTAAATAACAACCAGAGACTTAAAATACATAAAACCATTATAAGGCCTGTTGTGACTTATGGTTGTGAGACGTGGACTTTAAGTACGGATGAAAAGATCCTTGGCACCTTTTATAAATTTTAATTATTTATCTTCCGTCTATTTTTTCATATTCTGAAGGGGTTTCAGTGATGGAATGAATGGAAAGAGGGAATTTTTAGTAGAAAGTAAATATTAATTCTGAAATCTCAAACTCAAAATCGATTTTAATATTAATTTGATTTATATTTTCCTCTGAACAATTTTTAAAATTGGTTTCTACTCATATTTATTACTGGGAATATTTCCTTTTTTTACGTTTGCATCCTTTATTTTTATATATTACACTGTATGCTGTGTTTGTTATCTATGCACATAATTTTACATTTACTTGTCTTATTTCTTCAGCAGGAGAATAAGGGAATAAATAAATACAAATTTGTAGAAAGTCATTAAATAGTAAATATTGTGGATTTAGATTCATGTGTTGGTTCTATTAATCCACTAATGAGTAGATAGGACAAGTCAACAACAATAATATATATATATATATAGTTAAGAAGCACATTAATAAAATATATTCGAAGCGCACATTGTATTAATAAACAAGACATCAGATAAAGATATTAAATAAATTACAGTTAACAAATATTTAAAAAATCCAAACTGTACATAGATGATAAGGGTTAATATTAAATATGAACTCGGAAAGAGGTCACTATATAAAATGCTAAAAGCTTTAACAGATAATATATGATAATTTTAAAAGAACGAATTCCTAATTATCTTATTCACTTGTTTATATAACTAATTTTCTTTTTAAAAACCATTATGTTTTATGTGCCGCTGTGCGTAATCTCATATTTTATACAGCTACGGAAATTATATTTTTTTTCTGTCATTACTTCCCACATTATTATAAAAATAGTATATATATATATGTTGGTAATTGTTTATAAATTTTAAGTTGGCGTTATTTTCCTTAATTGTAATTAATCTGACCGATGTAGCAAAACGAACAGTTATTACCCTTTCTTGCACAATTATTTTCATTTCCGCATAATTAGCACTTCCCACATTCTCCCTACTCTTCTTAGCGTATTCCATCCTTGGCCTCCCACTTCCGTTCTTACCCCACACACTTCCCTACAAAACCCTCAGTCTCAAGACATGGCCTATTAATATATCTTCCATATTGTTCTATCTTCCTCTATTTTTCTTAGAACTTCCTCGTTAGTGATTCTATCCAGCCATCTGATTCTCAGCATTCTCCTACAGCACCACATTTCATAGGCTTCTATTCGTTTCCTTTCCGCAACTTCTAAAATCCACGTTTCGCACCCATATAACGCAATACTAGATACGAACATTTTGAGCAACCATTTCCTAATAAATTTTTCTTATTTATGTATAGAAAAAAAATTAAATAAAAAGTGATCATAAAATAGATGCAAAATTAACTGCCGTCAATAAGTTTATTATTTGTTCTTACTTATAGACCTTTTTGTACAATTTAATATTTAAGAATAGTCAGTTAATGTAACTGACGTTTTAATAGTAATTCAACTTTGAATTAATTTTTTTTATTTGTATTTCCTAAAAAATTGCAGGTGATTATTTCTGATGTATGAGATAAAAATATGTGAATATATATTTATTTGTAAAAGTATCTGTTGCAAAGTCGTCCGTGAAGCAGAGCAAATTGTTCGGATGGTTCTAGTTCCGCGATTCGCCACTTGATGACAGTGGCGACAAGGTCTGATCGGTCAGGTGCTCGTAGTTGAACTCAGCGGCTGATAGGTGGCGGGCAACTCCAATTCTACGTCATGCGTTACGCACTATCTGAATTTCTTAACATATGTTCCGCAGTTAACAAGACAGTAGATTTATAAAGAATAATATTTTTAATTTTTCATTGTAAGGAAATAAAAACTGAACCGTAGCGCTGGGGGACTGAAAACGAACGAACGAGGTATCGAACATTAAACATGATGAGAAAAAATATAATTGCAACGTTTTTTATACATGTAATACTAATCTGGGTTTAACACTGCACTGGTTAGTATATTTAGTATGTCGGACTGAAATAAGTAATTCTAAGACTTTGACGACAAATTCTCTGAAAGCTATACACCTGTGTCCTCGGCACGTGTCATGTTAAACAATTAACACCTTACCTTTCTTTTTCATTTTTCAGCTCTACATAGACACTAATTCTAACACTGATTCAACAAAATGTCCAACAAAATAAAATGAAGGAATACCTGCGAAACTTTAGTCTCCTGTAATAAGTGGTCTTAGAACTTTACCTTTTGATTGCATTCCCAAAAAAATGAACGTTTGATTATTTTCCAATAATAAGTTAATGAATAACGTTTTTATATTTTACTAGAAATATAAAAAATGGTTCATGTCAGAGGCTGTTTAAGGTTCTGGCCACACATCACGTCTCAAATCGAGATATTAATTATAATGTCGGACGAAACTATTTTCTCCGCAGTATTGGAACACGTTAAAATGTTAATATGGAAATGCTTATTAAATTTAAAGTTTAGATCATTTCTTCAAGGAATTTTTTAAATTTTAAATGACTGGTTTTTAAATCATATGATAATGGCGTAACCCCAATCTTTTATCAGTCACACCATACAATGAACCAAAACTATACTAATTTGGAATTCAAATTTTTTGTACAATTTTGCAGGTGCTTTCGGCATGTTTGTGTTTTAAAATTTGTAGATGACTCTGACATATACCGAAAGCTTTTGCAAAATTTAATAAAAATTGCGATATGAAAATTAAAATATAGTTTTGGTTCGTTAAATGGTGTGACTGATAAAACATGAGCGAATAAATGACTGTTAGCTACAAAATGAAACCTAGAAAAGTCTTCTAAAAATTTGTTTTTCTCAAAATGTGTTCCTCAAACGCGTATTTTCAAATCGTTAAATACTAAGACAAACGTTTAATTTTGTGTGCTGTAATGTTACAGCCCGCTCTACTTGTTTTTATTGTTTTTAAAGCAGTTATACTGTTTTTACGAAGTTAATGGGGTGACCGGACTTAAGGTGTCATTATAATTATCTTTATGCAATAAAGGTGAAAAGTGTAATGAACACACGAGGATAGAATTTTAAAGAATATTATTATATAAATAATTAGACTAATACACAGCGATGAAGAAATAAATGTCCGTTAAAGGAATATTTTGACCGCGAAAAAGTTGAAACATTTCAAAGTAAAGCAGATTATCAAATGACTTCTTATTATTGAAATACATTAAACAGTCTCAAACATTTATTTGCTACATATGTTTTCCGACGTTGTGAAAAGAAGACGTTTTTTAATGTATTTACAGAATTATCGTTTTTATTTGCTTAACTATACAGAATAATTTAATTTAAATCTCCCTAATTTTACGTTAACTTTTGTCCCTTTTGTTGATGTATTTCAAGTCGCTTCAAGATCCTCGGGGACCTTGGTGCGTTCTTGATTTCCCTACTAGATGGCGGTGATGACTTCGTCAGTCTCTACACAGACCATCCTAACGTCAACTATGAAACAAAAAATTAGTTTCCAGTATGCAGTAAATTAACGGCATTATAGTATTTGTGTCTGTTTTATATAACTCTACTGTCCATCGAAATTAAGCTTATGGTACTTTATAAGATTTATTTCATATTCGTACATTTTGTGTTTATTAGGAAACGTTAAATTTTCTTTTCTGAATAATTTATTTAATGAGTACGTAACATTTTATGATTTTTCTTGGGCTTTTATTTAATACACACCATTTTGTTTTTGTATAATGGATTCTGTGCCTCTTTTAAGGCTACGTAAATCGATTTCGGATGGATTTAGTTCGCATAATTTCAAAGAGTCCCCATAAAAGTCTAAATTCTGTCCGCGTGGTGACCTGCATTCACTTTGATGAATAGGAAAGGAAAGTGAATGATTCTGAGGAATACTGTACGAGGTTAATTAATGGAGGCTGCTGCCTTTACATAGAAAATCTGCATCAGATAGGTTTGTCACGAGTCGTATCACTTGAATACCGTTACTTTGTATTAGATCAGTTGAAATATAAGTGGTTTTGGACTGGCCTTGTATTTAGAGATTGATATGAAGTTTATGTTCACTGTTGAATGAAATTTGGGAGATTTTTTAATTTACATTTAAAATTATCCTTCTGATCTTATCCAATAACATTCCCATTCGCTTCAGACCCAAAGGTGGGTGAAGCAGGCATTACAGTGATTGGTTGGAGAAAATCTCCCTTTTGTCCTAATAAGCTTGTTTGGGGATGGTCAACATGCCGAATTGAATTGTTCTCGTGGTGGTCGTCTACGAGATAATGTTGGAAGAATTGTCGGGTTATCTTAATGGGTTTTCAATCATGAAAGGTCGAGAATACTGTTGCAAGGATTTGTCACAATACTTATGAAGCAGTTTTCAGTTTCACGGCTATCTTGATATCCTATATAACTGGTTGAGGCATGGAGACGGGAATGCTGCGATCAAACAGGAAACTCCTCTCCCGTAATTCGGACAGTTACCCAAGTAGCCCGACAGACTTGAGGCGAAAAATGTAGGCTGTGCGTCCCACTCACCCTTTGATTGCATTCTTCTCCGTTCCGCATCTCCCATTTCAATTCCCTTTCTATGGTATTAAAGTGGGGTTTCCATTTTCTGGCTCACCCTCATGTAGACTGTTACCCAAAATAGATATATTATTATTATTACTACTACTAAGCTGCTATTGGGAATTTGCCTGGTGTCAGCTATATACAAAGAAAACACAAATACAATTACGAAAAGTTTACACTAAGGAAGAATTTTGAAGTGTAGTTTTTTATCTGAAAAAGAAAACAAAGGAGCCACACAAAAATTACTTCACTGCAGTTCACTATTATCACTTCATTGAGTCTAAAAAAAACTACTCACTAAGTTTTCTTAGCCTATTTCTAAACTGATTTACGCTACCCGGAAAAGTCGTCAGTATTTCTAAAGGAGGCAAGGAAGGAATTCCAATCGCGTATTGACCTATTTACAAATGAAAATTTTCCTACGTCTTTAATTTTGAACGAGTGGCCATTTTTAGAAATATAATTTGGCGCCGTTAGACGGTTTGTTATTTCTTTCCAGGCTGGTTCACCCTTATAAGCTTTATATATTGCACACAACCTCGCGTATTTCCTTCTATTACTGAGACCTTCTAAATTCACGTGAGGATTGTTCGCGAATCGACCCCCAAACATTTTTTTCAGCCCGTTTTTGGCTTACACTTTATTGTCTCTCTACAGTAAATCCAATGATGTGATGATGGACGTTGGACCGAGCGACCAACCTCTACAAGATGTAGGTTTATCTACAGTTTTCCCTGTATCAGATTCAGGAGAATGTTCATCTATTAGCAGCGTGTCTTACTTCATCCTTATTCCTCTCGCATCCGCATCGTCCGTTTCTGTTCCATACCATGTCTCAAAAAACCGTGTTGCAATTTCACTATAATAAACTTAGTGATTCACGTGTAAAGTATACTGAGACACGGACTCTACTGAAAAAGAAATATTAGATTAATGAACCTCATATATAATCTAACCGATTTATTTATTAAATTGAGAAACGAACGAAGCCAAGAAATCATCCGATCAAAATATTTGACTTTAATTTCAACTATCTGGGGGTCCGGTGATTCTCGAAATGTTAATGCTTTAATTTTACTGACATTTTATTTAAGTTATGATACTTTTTTGTTTCTCACGAACGTCTTCGTCGCCTCCGCTACAGCACGCATACACGCAGGCCAAGTGAGGGAATAATGTATCCTATTTTATGTCCTTAGTGTACGACGGACTTAAATAGTGCACACCAAAAAAATAATTGACCCCGGAAAGTATTTATTTGACGGAAATTTCGACTGACTATTTTAAATTAAAAAATTTATGCCACCTCCACCCCCGCCCTTAGTCGTGTGCTGATTTCCGAGTTGCAAGGAACATATATGCAAAATTTGGTTGAAATTGCGCAACGCGTTTAGATACATACAAAGTTTTTTTAACACACAAACATTAATTTAATTTATAGGAATAGGGCAGTTGATCTGCTTGGCCTGTTTAGCGTGAAATAACGTGTAAATTTACTGAGCGTTTCCTTAAGTATCAATATATATTGAATATTTAAAAAATATACTAAGATGTTTATCTCTCACTCTGCGCCATATAAAAACGAATCGTTGGGCTGTTCACAGTCAATTTTTTTTAAAGATTATGTAGAGCGCAACTTTTCAAAATCCACTACCGCTAAATTTTAGCGCCAATGCACGCTTTAAATATTTTTTTCATGATATGTATAACCCTGAAGAGCTTGAAATTCACGTTTTAAAATTCGTTTGTGGAGAAAATCTCTGTTCCCTGGAAGCTAGTTAAGAGACAACGTATTTCCTCCCTCCCCGGTCTCTCTTACTTTGTTTACTTTCAGGTTCTGGAAGCACTCATCAATCTGGGAATCGTAGTAGCAAATGAATCTGATACAGGCGGGTGTAGTCCAGCCCGTCCCTCCCTCACATTCGCAAAGTCGATCCCAATAGAAACCAAAGCCTCTCGACCATTCGGCTTTATTGCGCTAAGTACAGCAGCCAGCTCGGCTTTCCCCCCACATACGCGAGCACACACACACACATACACACACCTTTTTAACGTGTTTTAGTGGGAGAGGTGTGCAGCGCAGAGGACAGAAGTGCCTGCCGTGTGATGCAGTGAAGGGAACAGGAAGGGGCGGAAGCAAGGCGATTTTCAGCTAACCAACTTCTGAAATGCAGGGAGTCCATAAATAAGAAGAAAGCATTCAATTGATAAATATGGGTGAGATTTCCAGTGAACCGTCGTCATTTAATTCTATTATTATCCGGGTGGACCCAACAGCTAATACACTACAAAATTTTAAATTACACCCCTGAAAGTAGACGCAAGTCATGTAGCCGGTATTCAATCTCTTGCCATTTTGACGATATAGCTCACATGGCGCTCCTAGTGGCAAAAGTGTTGAATCAGACACAACAGGAACTTCATGGGTTCCCTAGTAGACCGATATAGAAAACATTACCATCATAAACATAATTATTATTTAATCTTGAAATCAGGGAAAACATAACGAAAACGGACTGACAAGTAACACGACGATGAATATTCTCGAATAACTAAAAGGAAAATAAATGCATGAACGACAAAATTTTCAATCCTGAAGTAAATATCTTTGAAGCGTCATGTTACCAAAAAAATACAAAGTAAGTTGGTTTCATATTTATTGACAATGACGGATTTTATATTGGGATAACAGACTTGAGTTTCTTTCTTTACCTACTTCCTTGGCTCTGCAGCCCACCGAGGGCCTGGGCCTACCGGGTCAACTGAGAACAGGCATCATTCCGAATTTGCAGTGATACGTTGTCAGCGTATCTATTATTCATCCAACTTATTCTCAGATTCTTATTTCAATCGTATAGGTATATTTTTATTAAAGCCGACCTTTATCGGCGAGGAGATAGGACATGTCATAAATTAAATTACACTTCCTAGAAAATATGAAAGCTAACCTAGAACATTTACTTTTTATACAACATAACTAAGGGTATCAATTAACAGCATAAAAAAACATTAAATAGAATTAGAAGAGATTAAAGACCTAGGTGGAATATATTGTAAAACCTATCCTGTTAAGATGATTTGGTTGTAGAAGAAACTGTACTTCATCTTAGTGATGTTTTTATGCATAAATACATTTGGTATGTGTGTAAAACGTTGATCGTAAATTAAACTAATTCGTGGCTAGTTGTTTGCGATTTTTGTGGACAACAACATGGTGTTTTATTTTAAATTACTCATTTATTCTCATATTTTAATAATACTTCTGATCCGGCATGTATATAAAATTTTAAAAATTACCTTTATGATCTTTATTTGTTGAGATATGCATTTCTAAATATATATTTAATTTCTTCGTTTTCATTCATGCACGTTTAATCGATAATTGTACATATATGAATTTCTCCTACTCTATTAATATCTGAAAAGTTCCAAATATGTGGTACATTATTCAACCAAACTTCTAAATATAAATTTTTGATTTGTTAATGACTTATATTTATTCAAATGAACTTTTAATTGAATATACTTGGAGTATTGAATTAATTGGGGTCCATCTTTTAAATAAATAATTGAACAGGAAATTTTATAAGGAGATGAATAAGTAATGTGCATATTTAAATAAACAACGTGGCTTTTTTTGATTGGTACTTGGCAGGTATGATGTCATTCCACTTACGTCATATTAAGCTCCTTCCTACGTTAAGCTGCGTCGTTCACAATACGCCAACTTACCAGAGATAAGAGGTTTCCCAACTAAAGATTACGTCTCGATGTAATGTTAGTCTTCAATTTTATATATCTACATGAACTGACATATTGGCTGCCTTGTGTGTACATTTTCAGTCTTATTAAAAAATATCTTGACATTTTTCAGGATTTAAAAAGAATTACGTACGCCTACAAGTCGTGTAAGTATTTTTCGATGAAATAATATATCATATATCTTTGTTAAATGTAAACTAACTGGTCAGCGAGGTGCCAAAATAGCAGAAAAAATTAAAAGATGGAATAAACATCAGCCAACGTCTCTGCAAACCCTCGTCGCTTTCGTCAGGTGCAATAGGCAAAGGTCAAATAAAAAAGCTGAAAAAGTCGAAAACTTTTGTTTAGTATTTATTTTTTCACCTAAATTTGTCTATAATTTGGATACTTCTGAGAGTAATTCGTGTCCTTTTCTTATCTGAGAATTAAACCAAAAAAATTTAACTGAATAAATAAACAACGCAGCCAATCTGCCAGAAAACAATTATGTACTATTTAATACATGTAAGGCGTGTCGCCTATATTTGTGGTCATCAGTCAGGTAATTAGACAACAAAAATTATAATTTGAAATGTAATATAGTTCGCTAAAATATAAAAAGGATATTTTTAAATTGAATAACTGATAAAGAAGAAAACATACTTACATTTGTAATAGATAACAGGTATTTAAAATTGGCTTTAATTTATTTATATTTAATTGAGAGAATATTTATTTATTCAGTTTATCACATTATTAGCACCGGTGATTTTTTTCCAATAAATTAAGGATGAAACTGAGCTGTGCTAAGCAAGTGGAATGGTGTAAGGGGCGAAATTGGTATGGATTTGCAGATAATAATCATTTATGTCAGTTCTGACGTGGCATATTCATAGAAAATATGTTATCAAAAAAGGTAAAGAGATTTTATTTTTGTGATTTATGTTGAATTTGGACTATCAATATTACTGATAATCACAAAGGGTTCGTCATACGACAAAAGGGAGGGTTGATATTAGATTTAGAGAAGCAGGGATCGAAAGCAACCATTACGGTAGAAGCTCGCAACACCAACATTCATTTTTCTTCCCTTTTTCGAATCGGCAGCTGGACATCTGTTATAAACCCTCCATCATCGGAGTAGAAAAGAACACTTTATTGCTCAAAACAGCGGAAACTGAGCGAGGGGGCAACTCGCATTTCACGCGGGGACAAATTGGTACAAAACCATCAGGGCGAGGCGACAGTGATTGATAGAGCCGCGAATATTAAGGCCGAAACGGGCCCACGTGCTCGTGCTCGTCCCTGAACCATGCTGCAGGACAGGCACTGCCACCATCAACCTTGCTTAATAACAGCCCCCTCCCCGATAGATAAACAGGCTAAACATATTTATAAGGCGAAAAAATCCATCATGAGGATAGCAGAAATAAATCTGCGGGATGGACTAAGGTCAACGTATGATATCGATTGAATTTGGACAAGTTTTAATAGTAATAATATTGCAGGAAAGTATTTGGTATTTTAAACTTATGGAGGAAATAATTATAAAATAAAAGGGAAAGAATGTGGGATGATCTAAAACAGTTTGTTGTACCAATATGATTATTTTGAAATGAATAAATATAACAAAGTACGAAGATTTAAATGAAATAATTTTACGACCAGTTTTTCCTGACAGTTTTTATTTTTAATTAAACTACGTTTCGGTGCATATTCACACTTTCTTCAGGGTTTTTCGTAATAAAATTATTGTTACATCCAATCAATTGTTCCCGATAAAATTGATCAAATAATGTTTTTTTTCTGGTAACATGGTGCAAAATCAACAACCTGAAACTTAACAAAAATAAATTTCATGCCATGCTCTTTCCTAGTAGCATCAAACCACAGATCGGACTTGCCAACCTAACAATAAAAGGGACCACAATCCTGCAATCACCTTGGCAAGCTAATATTAATAGACCACATAACAGATATGAATAAAAAAAAGCAGAAAAGCAAATGGACAACTCTACCCTCTACTCAGAGCTGAACACTTAAACAAATGCCACAAAATGACAAAAGAAAGGGGGGGACAATGTCACTAACTTATGGCTGGGGCACAGCAGCAAAAACTCACATCAAATCCATACGGGTAATCCTAAATAGATGGTTAAAGGGTAGCCCAAAACAAATCAATTGTTAAAATTTTACATATTATTAAACAGCATTTTTTTTAATATTAAGAGAGGTCCGGGGCAGCACTGAGACACTTATTTAGCCGCAGTTTACAGAAGAAAATAATTTGATTGTGAAAAAACCTGAAGCTGGTTGTAAAATTATTTCATTTAAATATTTTAATATCAGACATTAATTTAATAAAACAACGAAGATGCCCAAAAGAAATGTTTAACTTCTATCTGTAGAAATTATAATAATATTCTTCAATGAAAATACGTAAAAGGACTGAGGTATCATCAACGCCGTTGTCAGGTAGACGGAAAATATAAAATGACAACTAAACGTGACCGAAGTACGGGCGATGATTATCGCGGAAACGCTGGGTTCTGTCAAAAATTTAATCGGGTTGATTTATTTATTAAATTGCTTTTTTCCGGGAAAGTCGACGTTCAGACGAACGTCAGTATTATGGATACTGTCTGTACCCGGAATAAATGCTTGAAAATTTGTTCTTTAATCTAATCCTTATTTTTTGAGAGTAACTCTTGTATTCAATTTATGCAGTGCATGATGTACTCACAGCTGCATTTATGACGTCAAGACAAATGGCTACGACGTGGTAGGTTGGAAAAGAGAGATTTCTCTACCTAGAAGCTTAATGCCACTTTGAGAGTTCTATCAGCGCTTGAAGAGAAGTGTAATTATTGTTAAATGATTTAATTAGCCTCTTTCTCACTATTTTTTTAGTTTTAAATATGAAATATTACGACGTTTCGTCTATCATTTGAGTCTTCTTCAGCTAAAAATTTAGCTGTACATTGAACCTCACTCCATGACTCTTTCGGTCGATATTTAAAATTATAAAAAATACTGACAAAGGCTAATTAAATCAATTATTATATATTTTTCAGAATAATTATTTATTTTGTTGAAATGTCCTGTTGTCTCTTCAACCCCTATTACATCCCTTCATCCTGATAGAAATCTATATTAAAATTTATCTGTTTCCACCTTCGATGTTTCGATGTTGATGTCAGTTACTCCTACTGCATGTAGACAGTTATAATTGTAATGCTATAGTAGTACTTTTTCCAGTAGTACCTTTTGTTCTAGGATTAGAATGTTGTGAGTTGGGATTTGTTTCTGCCTAGTGTAGCGGCTTCTTTCACTTTGGTCTTCCAGGGTCTACTTTCGGCGGGACGTTATTATAATATTTAGTTAGTAGCATTTAGGTTGGAAAGTGTAGCACGCCTATGCCAAAAGAGCAACAACAGCTGTTGGTTCCTAAACCGGTTTCCCGACAGCCACTCCCTACAGGATTGTGCAGCCGGCTCCATGGGGGCACGCTTCCGCTCAAATCAAGGGGCTTTCCTATCCTCAGTCTCTCTAGCTCTAGCTCAGTCCTGCTTGACCAGCTTCAACTCATACGATTTTCATTTTCAATCCAGAAAAGTCAAGTTATCGTCCAAATTCTTCCCAACTGGAAAGATTTAGGCTCTCGGACTTACCACATCTTGTACAGCTCGATACTACAATTTTTCCCTTTTCCTTGAGCTCGGCTAATTTTTTCGGTAATTTGGGTGTTACCAAAAGTTTTATAACTACTAGCTTATATGAATTAATGAAACGACCATTAACAGAGACCGTTAAATATCGTTTAATTAATTCCTTTAATTTAAAACCTCTACTACTAGGTTATATTTAAGAAACAATCAGGTTAACTTTCATTTATATTGCCCGGTGATCAATTAACTACCACGTTTCTTAAACCCAGCTCATGAGCTTCGTACAATATCTTCCTTAAAGAAAAACTTTTATGTACTTACCTTTTTGAATGGGCAAATAGCTGTGAACTTTTATGCTTAACCTTTACTAACAATATAATAAATTCAACATTATATGTAATTGATGTGGACAGGACATGACTGAAATTAAGGAGCGGTGTCGCCATGTCGGACATTAATAAACATTTGCTAGTCTTAGAGAAAAACGTCTCCATCATGATATTACTCCTTCACTAATTACCGGTCGACGGTGCTTATAATTATAATAATAATAATAATAAATAACAAGAAAAGGAGCAATGAACAGTTGCAAGGAGGTTAGGTTAGGTCAAGCATGACGTGACGTAAGACCTGGAACTTCAGACATTAATTCATGGACTGGCTGAGGTAAAACGAGCTATTTGGATATTATTCATTGGGTGATTGGTGTGGATTGGTGACGAACTTTAATTAGTATGAAAGGAAAATTGGACTAGTTGTGATTTGAAGAGCATGTTACTGACGTTTCCTTCTTTACTGCTGGCCCATCTTAGCCTGGATGGATTATATACATGTCTGTATATTCCTCATAGAAGTTTATAACACTGTGGACATATTGCAACAAAACGTGGTACCCGGAGAAGAGTGCTGTGGGTTCGAGAAATCCCAATTATGATGCGAGGATGGATTTGTAGTTGAAAATATGTAAATCTGTGTAAGAAAGGAAAGGGCACGCAAGTTTATGACGTCACCAACGAATTATAGAGACAGAGAGAGAGAGAGAGAAACGGAGACAGAGAGAAGACAAGAAATTCCTCCATACATAATGGCGTGACTCTTTGTTGACCAGAACCAGGTCTTACTCAGTTGATTACCTTCAGGGTTAAACACACATTCGGACAACGCCGGACTCCCAGCTGGGAATAATTATTATGAAACTATCGAAAACATTCCCCTAACATATCATTCATAACGATATGCGTCATTTGCGTAAAATAATTCATATTAAAATAACTCAGTGCGGAAGTTTACCACAGTCTGATAACATTTGGTGTTGAAAACATAATTTAAATTACATTTATTATTACTATTATATTCTTGTTAAATATTTATAATCTTTTTATTGTAAGGCGTAGACATGACGAAGTTTTAGAATTAAAAAAACAGTGGGCCAACAAAATGTATGGAAGTATTTGAAGAAGTAGAAAAATTCTTGCACTTCCAGATAAAATAATTTATTTTGACCGCTAAAGACCAACTAATTGTTTCATTTTTTTAAAAAAAAAGAAAATTATACCCTGCAGTCAAGACAGTTAACATGACACTACGAATTTATGAAGCTCTAAGAGAATACAAATTGTTAATGACGAGGCACTGTGTTGCTGACAAATAAAATTAAGCTAAGATGAATATGACATAAGGTCGAAAGATTCTTCAAATACAACAAAGACATTTTATGAGTCTGTTCTGGTTATTGATCTGATTGTAAAATATTTAGAAGTCGACATTTGTAAACGTGTTCATTGGTCTCGTACTGTGGCATTATTGGACATACTATACATTTTACATCTATATTAAATAGAAAGACGGCGAAAGAGGGGATTTATTTTCACTGGAAGGTCAGAAAAAAATGTATTTTTCCTGATTTTTAACACGATTGTTAGGCTTATAGGACTGAAAAGGAGATCGTGGAGTTGAGAAGGAATCTGTTGGAATAGAGATTGAGGCAATGAGGAGCATTCAGAACTTAGGTATTGAGGAGAGAAATTAGCAATCAATTCTATAGTTATGTTGGAGAAAGTTGATTCAGTTGTTGCGTGCTGCTGAGAATGACAGTTGGCAGGAGATGGCACATTATTTTTATTACACTAATAGCCTGTTTTCTTGAATATCTATAACAGGCCTTATTTTCATTTCTTACAATATTTGTGTTACAGATTTATTCTATTTTATTTTATAAATATTTATTTTTTAACAATAATAAAACTAATAAACTAAAACTAAAGACAGAAGGGTATAGGGTGAATGGGAGTAGGAGGATTGAAGGGAAAGTGCTGTGAGATCACAGCTGGCGGAATATGGAAGGGAAGAAAGAGCGGGCGCTCTAATTTGAAGGGAGAGGAAAACTATGTTAAGTCATAGCTGCTTCCATCTTCTTTTACATTACATTACAGACTGAGATTTTTTAACACTTTTTTATAATACTTTTATACATATATATACATCAAATATGGAAGTATATCTTTTGCAGGTGGTCTGTAGAGCAGACTGTGTATTATGCAGACGCTCTCCCTGCGTAAGTTCTACCAGTAAAGATGCGTGGAGACGTAGGAGGTCAGCCATTGCTCTATTCTTGTCTCCTGGGCTTCCTTTTGGAGGCAGGAGACAGTCTTTCAATGTTCGCTTCCTGCATCTCCACTTCTCTAGCACAGGTTGTACTTCCAGCTCCGGAATTCCGGTTTCCCTCATTTTCCGGCGTCCAGGATATGAGGGTTTAAGCTGGCTTCGTCAAGTGTATTTTTTTTTCATTTCTACCGCCAAATTGATACGAAAATGTCGGGAGTGTATATTCTTGTCTGTTCATATCTGTTTTACTCTCCGGTTCCTGGGATTACCGGTCCAGGAGAGTGGCGTTGTCAGTCACAACATCTTTGAGGGACCCAAAGAAGTGTCGGAATTGTTTGAAGCAGTTACAACCGTCTTCCTCTCTACCCGCTTTTCAGAGAAAATAGATTTTTTTTTCTTTATGACCATGGAGCTTTCATCTAAGGTTGTGTGAGATTCTACAGAGATAGTTTGCAATTATGGCACAGGAGGAAAACATTTTGCTTACATTTAAGACTAACTTGCGCTCATATTTAATTTAATGAGTAAGGACTGCTGACATGAAACGACTGGCCATCCCCTGCACAGGGGAGCAGTAAGCCACATCGTGGTAGGAATGATTAGGAAAACCTGCCCCGCTTCACCTGGGGAGGAAGGAAGCGACTGCCCAGCGGGGAATCTCCTCCACTTTGTCATAACGTCTCAATTAGTCTGACCTGGAGCGGCGAAAACGCTGCTTATGAAGACGGGAAGGCAGGACCCGTCCACATCCATCACACAGGCTGGCGTATTCTTCTTCGCCATTAACTGTAGATTGATACATTTCACATTACCATAAACGATCCCCTTTCACAGAGAAAATAGAGAGAGGGAGCGAGCAGCAACTGGATGCGCCATCATTACTCTTGCAGCTTCTTATCGACCAGGATACGTAGCCTCTGTGGCGGGGAAAATATTACCATTGAACAAATAAAAATTCACGTAAGTGAATAATTTGATTTATAATGTAAAAAATTAACATCTGTGGTACGTATTAACAGGACCTCAGACAAACCTTATGAAAAAATAATGAACTAATTAATAAAATTTAGATAGAGCGACGTTTCGATGCGAGCTTAGCATCTTTCTCAAATGGCTCTTAAACGGAAACTGACAATATTAGAAACAGGAGAAAACTAAAGATATAATACCAAGGATCAAATATACAAATAATATTAATTTACATTTATTAGGATTGGTAGATTGAATTCGGATGGACAACAGCAGGACGACCCAAACTGAGGTGGGAAGTTTGAGTGGCTCAACATATAAAAAACCTCAGGGAATATCGCCATGGACAGGAAGGAATAGCAGGAGATTCTGAAGAAGGCCAAGGCCCACACTGGGCTGTTGAGTCAATGATGATGATTAATTTATATTTGAAACAATCATAATTTAATTAATTATAGTTATAAACCTCTGCTTAACTCAATGCACACCAAACTGGAATTGTTGTTTACAGAATGAAATATGATGCCACGTTTGAAAATTGCAAAGAGGAGTCCAGAAAATTTAATTCTATTGTGACAGTAAAATCAAATGAAATGGATGAAAGCAGCTTGAAAAATGCATAATGTTTCGGTCGTAATGTTCTAATGTTGTCATTGAGTATATGAAGCAAAGAATACGAATTAAACTATTAAACTATAGTAGAACGTCGATTATCTGAGCTAATAAGCACCGTCTATGGAAAGGATAACCAGATCTATAAAATTTTAAACCATTGTTAAACAAAAATACCCTCTAAAAAACTCTTAAATTTTTGTAAGCAATAAACAGATATAAAAAAACGCCTTAAAACGGTATAACAGTACAGTAACAAGTACAATCACTTTCACTTAGTATTAAGAAAACTTGGGTTTTAACGAAATCTTCGCAGTTACTGTGTGTATACTTCATCAGTTAAGATCATTTTAGTTTCTTAAGTAAGGAAAAAGTATCTGAATAGAGAAGTCGGTTAAAAATACAATAGTTTACTTAAAATTAAGGTAGAGAAAATATAAGTTCGGATATTTGACGTTTCGGATGGCTAACCGAGGTGAAGTGTCTTTCCATCACCGGTTAGAACTTTGCCTCGATTTGTCTAAAGCGTCTGAGATGTTAAATATTTACTCGATATTTATTTTATATCGTCACCATTGGGTTTTTCCTACCACGCCGGATGGACGGAAGAAAAATTGTGGAAATGCGTCAGAAACCGTTAATTAGTCTTGGCTGTCCCACTGTGGAATCCATCCACAGCGACGTTTCTGTTTGCTTGTGCGCCTTCAAAGACGGAGAAAGCTGCAGAGGGTGAGCAAGTGCGCGGGAGATGAATAAGGGAGAAAGCAGGGAAAGTGGGGCACAATGCTGCACAGACTTTCAAGGCGATATCAGCCAAATATTTTGTATTCTGGAAGAATTTGTCAAAATTGGTAGGAGACCGGGATGACGGTCGGCGGCAGAGAATAATTTTGAAGATGACGTTCGGAAGGTAACTCCTCGATACAACGTATTGGTTCATTATAGACGAATTATACCGCGAAAATTAATGGAAACCAATTTCCTAGTGGAATGGTTTTGATAAATGCGACAGTGGAGAAGGCTGCAAACACTCCTCATCTTTGAAACGTCAAGTAAATATTTTTACCTCGGAAAAGAATAAATACATGGTGTATCAAAAAGGATTTTCCAAATTTACAAACTACATTAATTCTGCCGTTTTACCAGCGCAATTAAAATCCACCCACAGTAAATGTTTGGTAGAATCGTGATGCCTCTAGCATTATAATCACACATTAACTATTTCTTAAAGCTTGTCCTTTTTGGTACGCCGTGATTATACTATTAAAATAACTGGTATCGTAACAAAATGGTTTTAAATTATTTCAATTTGTTAAAAAAATTTACAAAAAAGTTCTGAAAGCAGCAGATTACAAGATTTAAGTTTTGGTGAACATAAAGAAGGAAATCGGAATGAATCTCCTCCGCAAAAACAGAATTAAAGCGTACAAGAATAATTAACGTTTGTTTATAACAGACAATACAATGTTGAACAAGAGAAAAGAGACGTTTCGACCAACCCTTTTAGTCCTATCAATATTTAAAGCACACAAATTATTTTTTAATTCTTCTAGTACATTTTACAGTATTCTCTGCAATTCGGTTATTCTGTTATTCAAAGTTATAACGAATAGTGTAGGAACTTTCCTCCTTGATTATTGTTTCGTTAGTGGTTCCTAAGCAATATACAGGAAATAAATTGTTTTAAAAACTGTTACTCCAGAATGGGAAATGAGTTTTACTTTGGCCTAAAATACTAACAGATTTTTTTCACTACTGGAAATAAAATTTTCATCTAATCTTTGAACCCTATTTAATTTTCTTTTTCGGATTACGAGCCAAGCAAGGAGATTTATGTGATAAATATACTTTTTCATCAAGTTCAGATTTTTTTAACGCAATTTTAAAATAAATTTTCGGTACGTATTTGTAGCTTCTTCAGGTTTTTGTCCTGTGAAGAAATATGGGTAAAAACCGTGTTACTTACGTCCCGAGTTTAAAATTTGCACTTTACCCACCACACGTTTCCTTAATACGACTAAAGAAACGACTAGAGGTTGCTTTCAAAATTTTTCCACCGGATAAAAACCTGAAGAAAGTAGAAATACGTACTGAAACGTTGTTCTTTTTAAATAGTTATAAATATAATGTTTTCAATAGGTCAAAATTTTTATTGAATTATTACATGAATCAGACGTAAAAGATTTATTAATATCAGTTCAAAGCTATTGAATTCCCAGTCTAGAGGAGTGAAGTCTTAGTTTGTTAAAAAAATGTTTGCATTGAATTTTATCTGTTTCTGAAATATAGCGCAAAGAACGGCCAAAATTCATAAATATAAGAATTTAATTTGAATAAATACGTTTTGTCCCCCAACTTTCCAGGTATCATCAGTTGAGTAATTAAAATTTTATTAGGACTTCATGAGGTCTTATTTGGAATTAAATTATTTTATTTCTTGATTTTGACCGTCCATTGTGTTTTATTTATTTGGAAAGCGGGAGGTCCGGGGCTCGAGTCTCTTATCTGATCGACATTTTTTCATTACGGTCTTTCAATTCCACTTACTTTCGTATTACACCGAATATAGTGTAAATTGTAGGGGTTTCGGGAGACAGTGACCGTAAAATATAAGATGTCACCGAGTTCTACGAAACTGTCAATAAAAGATTTCGTTCTTTATACCTCCTTTTCAACAAAAACGTTTTCCTTTCTCTTTTCGGAACAGCACCTCATAATTTAAGGTCTCCTGTAAGGTACGAGTAGAATGGTCTCGTATCGTTCACACAAATCAGGATTCAGTGAGAGAAATGCCTGTCTGTGTGTCTCTCATTCTTTGGCTGGGAATGGTATCATTTCCTGGAAGCTGAATGCGACGGCGATCCCTCCTCTGCAGATCCTAAAGTCCTGGTGTCTTCGGGTTACAGCCAGCTGGTTCCCGGAGGATTAGCGACGACGCAGAGCTCGAGTGTCACAACAGATGTGCTCTTCTGCCGTCAATCAGGATCACAATGAAACCAACCCCCAACGGGTAACGCAGACCCGCGAGAAGGCGGTTTGATATCGTCAGCCATTCAACCACACGGGGACATAATCATCCGCCCACAGCGTCTCTCAAAGACCTTCTTTACAGCTCTTTTAGATTCAGATAATCCCCGACATTTATTGCTCAACAGAGACATTCCCCTTTGAACTTTGCAGGCTACAGTACAGTCGTCACGAATCACGGCCTAATGGCGATGCACCTCCTCACCAAATGATCATCCTGCTGGACCAGACCTGGCTGCTGAACATTCAAGATCTATTATAGTACGTTTCGGCAGTATGTGTCTGGGAAAAGGAACATTTGAAGTTCTTATTTCCTTTTTTCTACAATTCTCCACTTAGATTGACTACCGAAGGCCTTATTTAGTACGACTACTCTTCTTTTTTCTTATTTTTTTTTACAAAAATGGAGATTATTGGGCAGAGAAACTTATGCTCTTGATAAAATTTAGATACAGACTGGGGTTTTGTGTGGGTACTAAACTAAATGGGAACCACTGGGTGATAGGAGGAAAAAGGCTAGACCTGGGGGAACTCTACAAAGCTTACACGGCCTTGACAGAAATAAGGGTGCGGTTAAGTATACCTAAATTTTTCTCTAAAAACGACTATAATTATAAAATGAATGAAAGGGACCAAAGAACGAATGTGGGCAAATATTCCATAGTAACCAGGGCCATGACGGACTGGAATGCTTTGCTTGCAAGGTTACTAGAGGCTTTCCTTGAGAATACAAATGTTTTCAAAAAAAAGCTAGAAACACTGAAAAGTTAGTTGCTTATTATGTAAAAAAAGGACGTGAAATTTTAAATTGTGTTTTCAATTTTTTTTCTGTAATTTATCTTTGTTCTTTTATTTTATCAAAGATTATCTTTGTACTTTAATCTTATCAACAAACTGCCACCGGGTAAATGACTGCCCTCCTGTAATAATACTACATTCAATACAATAAAAACCGTCCATCTTTAATTAACTTCCAATCAACGTGCGCTATGATATAATTTGTGTGTCATTTACTAATCCTTACTCGACGGTATATAACTCATAATATAATATCTGGGTTATTACCGTCATGTATTGGTCCGTGTACAAATTAGGATGTTTGGTTACTCCTTTACACGTCAGCGGTGACGTCAGACGAGCTTGTTACTAATATACTGAGTCGTACCAACTGTACTTGCCCTTCAAAAACCCTTATGAAATAAATTTGGCTTGTTGGCAGATTTTTCTACACCACATATTTTAGGTTATTTGAATATTAAGATTTATGCTAAAACGGAGCAATAATTTGTTGATCGCACAGCCTCGCGCCTTGTTTTCGTCAGGCTAACGTGGCGAACCTGATGATAATTATAATACAGCAATTCATCATACAATATCTTTACGATTCATAAAATTCCCTATAATAATTTCTCTTGTAAGGTATTTTCTCGTTTACGAAATGGCTCTATTCAAATATTTGGACATTAAAACAGGCTTTAAACGTAAATTCTATTCATCCAAATTATAGCCACGGTTGATACCTTTCTGGCTCTCATTTGATTAAATCTAAGAAGATTCAGTACTCCAACATTTAATTGAGCTACTTTGAATAAATACAGTATATTTAACATACCATTTTCAAAATTATGGCATACAATCTTTCGTCGTAACACAATAACCAGCGGTCATTCTCTTCCCCCCAACCAAATGCTCTTCTCTAACTCAAAAATCGGCGACGGTCACAAAAATGGAAAGATTTTTGACCCTAATACCAGCGTCACCACGACTGAGCTTTTCGCTACTGAACTCTCTTTGGTGTCACTCCTGATCCTCTCAGTTTCAACGGAGACCATCAAATTGCTCACCAACGCGGTCTCATGTTCCAGCACCACCAATCAGACCAGAGATAACATCTTGAGATTTATGGGAAACAGTTAGAGAATCACAGTAGCATGGATTCTGGCTCATGCTGGAATCATCGGAATCGTCAGACCTGCTCAAATATATATCCTCAACTACGTACAGTTATTTTCCTGTAGTTTTTAATTCCGTTGAGCTTATAGTTAAGTCAACCCTTGGCTACATTGCTCTCCCTTCCACATCCTTTTTCAATTCCCTTCTATTAAAGGGGAGATGCCTGTTTCAAGGTCAGCCTCATGTAACCTGTTACCTCCCCCCAAAAAATATATATATCAAAGTGACGCCAACAAACAATTATTGCCTCGCTTTTGTTACAATTTATTTCCATTTTGTTACCAAGTTTCCAAAGGAGAAATTCTTCATCGATCGCAGTTATTTATTTTCCGTATATTACGTTGTCGTCAGGAAGAAGTCGCGTCTGAGAATTGATGTCAGAAACTAAGTCATATACGTAGACTATAAATAATAAGGGACCAATTACGGAACCCTGTGGAATCCCGATTTGACATTCGAAACTACTTTAACAATTTGCTGTCGGTCTTGTAAAAACTCCCTAATCCATCAGCCATTCAATTATAAATTCCAATTTCGGAGATTTTATGCAATAATATGTCGCGAGGAAAAGGTCTATAGCCATTGCAAAATATATGTTTAAGGAGCGAATATTTGTATGTTCAAAATTGAATTGATGCCGACGAATGACTTTCGTCAATTTTTATTTTGTATAATAGTCAATTCAGATTTGAGTGTGTTAGTAGACGGCCTCTCCCTCGGTCCAGTAACTGATACAGGAAACAAACACTCGGGGGTGGGTATCGGTGAAGTATCGGTATTTCGGAACTTGTCCGGCCGCCTTGAGTGATGTTTCCGAAGATAGGTAATCTTGTTACACACTGTTGGAGGGTAAAGGAAACCCTGGCCAGGCAGGTATAGAGGAGGAAACAAATCCTATTTTCTGGTTGGTGTGGCTAAAAGGCCGCGACGGACAATGAGTCTGTCGTCTACCTGGATGGAAGGAAGCGTGCCTTGTGGTGGACGAGGGAGGGAAGAAAGCTTATTTCAGAGAACTGTCAGCCTGGAGGGTCACTTTATTACGTCTCCAGCTTTGACGGCGATGTTATTACCAACGTCCACTGACTATCTGACCTATGACAGCTCGCCTCCTGCTGACTGTCACAGTCCACTTTTCATATTCCACAAGGAATATTAAGAAACTTTGCAGATTTGGAAGACTGTAATGCAATTTTTCTTAGGTCACTGAATTACTAAAATATTTTTCGTGAACATGCCCTTATCTTTATTATAATTAGACCAGTCAACGATTTCTGCCTTACAACTGTAAACGTCTCACGTTGTACCTAATTTCTGTCCTATAATTAATTTTATAATACCCTAACAGTCTATCCAGTGATGCATTATTCTGATCACCATAAAACTAATTTTTGAAGCGTCGTTTCTATAAGTTGTAAATTGGGTGATGTTCACATTATTTTACACGGGAAAATTGATTGTAGTCAAATCGGAATTTTTTCTTACCTATATTGGCCGAATTCTACAATCTGCGTATGTAAAATTGTTGATCATTAAATTTTCGACAGGCAAGAAAAAATAAATTTAGGATTTCTGATAAGGCTGATGTTAGAAAAAATATATAAAAATAAATAATGACCTTTTCGAGTTTGCCGTTATTTAAAAACTTGAAATAATTTAGTGGCTACTTACGAAAAAAAGCTTGGCAAGGAGGTGCAAAGGTTGACACTGACGTTGCCAACACTAAAATCTGGGAACAGGAGCTTCGAAATGAGATATTAAACATTATCTACGTGCTTAGTACAGAAGGGCTGCGTAGTCAAGCGACGGCGTTTCGGAATGTAAAACTACGAGTTTTTGAGGCTTAAATACCCAAAAATTTCGCCTGATAATTGAAGAGGAAAATGACATGATATAAACGAAACTTCATATAAGAACTTTACAGTGTAAAGAAAACAAGACGAAAACAGGTAGGTAGAACAAGGGCAAACAATAGACAAACTGCCGAGAAAAAAGTCAAGAGAAAAAGGCCGAAACAAATCAAACTAGACAAATACTTTTAGAGGCGAATAATAAATCGCCTAGGTAAATGTAGAGCCATAAGGGAAATAACATATTTACCTTTAAGTCCTTCAGGATTTCGTTGAGTTGAACTTCGCTCAATGTGCCCGGTTCTTTTATCTGTTTTTATGTACTATTTTCCCTTTTCTCCTCTTTTCCTCCTCTTTATGCAAAGTATTTAATACTAGAAAATAATTATAATAATATTACCTCATCATTGTGTCATATATATTAAAAATGACATTTGGTGAGCGTTTCTAATGTAACATTGACCAGATTTCGACTTCCGTCACATCAATTTCGGATTGCGCGGTCCTAAAGTAAGGTTGGAAATTCATCCCGGTTTTCGCTTAAACGATTTCGTGAAACATGAGGGTGAAGACTGTTGACGGCTAGAAGAGATTTAACCCTCAGTGTGACACGTGATTTAATACAGTACCGCGTTTCAAGGTACACAAGATGATAAATGCTGCGTCAACTTTGCTGTCAGTCAGCTATGGTCCAAAGTTGAATAAATGATTATATAAGCAAGCGAGATAGTTATCCAAAAAATCTTTTTGTGGTCTTGTAGATTAGAATATTTTACCTTTTATCAACGTCAGCTTTTCTTTCAGGCTGTGTCGTTGTACAAACAAGGAGGAACAAATGTAAACGACGATGAAGAAACTTCATTGCCGAGTCAAAAATAAGAATAATAATAGGGAGAAGAGAAAGTAACAGTTCCGCAGCTGCCGAAGAGAGTAATGATGCTTGAGGAGACGGTGAAATCGTGGTCTGTGAAAGGCCGGGACATCAGGCACTAAGTAACCTGGGGCTACCTGGACCCCCAACCCCCAACCCCCCGTGGAGTGGCCCCCTCGGTGCTGTCATCACAGACACAAGACGTCTCCATCCTAATGAACACTCGCTAATGGACCAAACCACTGCCTTCTAAATATACTACTACACGTAGCGCAGAAGGCGGGACAATTAATTTAGGAGCGTCTTCTTTGTCATATGAAGTGTCTCTGCGCCCTCCACAAACTCCCAATACTTCCCAGAAATACACGAAAAAACACCAGAGTTACGAACCGCTACTTCCCGGCTTTCATTTAATACAGCAAAAATAAAAGAATCCAGCCTTTACTTCATCTCGCTCTTTTTTTCTCTCCTAATTAACACATTACCTGGGTTCTGCAAACTAAAACAAAGTTGTCAGAAATTCAATAACCTATTTTATGAGCTGAAACTTAAAATTTCAAACCATAATACGAACACATGATAATAAATACGAAAGGTTTTCTTAAATTCTTAAATTTTCCCCATATTTCAAGAAAACATGGTAGACTTAAAACAAAGCCAAAACTCATAAAATGAAAGCTATTATTTTTTTAATCATTATAATTAAACGTAATTTTTGTCAATTGAGTAAATAAGAATTTTCAATTACTTGATTCTGTGTGTGCTTTAAATTTTATATATTTTTTAACTTGCATGCCACTTATATAATAATAAAATTCAAATTTATTTAAAACACAATTTTGAGTTTATTTTTTCGGGTTGAGTGAGCATCATGTAAACGGCTAGATATTGTAGACTATTGGTGACGTCACAGTGATTACAAGTAAGAATTGGAGAAAAAAATTACGGGCATTGGAATCATGACGAGTATCTACAAATGGCAAATAAGAAGAGATTCGCATAGTTCAATTACATGTATCTTCGTCTGTTAATAAGACTTTTGCAACCAGTGATAGTGAGGCCTGACAACGCGCTCTATATGGCTTAAATTAAATTAGTGTCGGATTAAATACTACACCGGGCTAATACAAATAAGCACCCGGGAATGGACGGGCGCCCAGATAGTTATATTATTGACGGACGTTTTTTCATTACTTTGATTTTATGCGTTACAAGATTAGCAATTCAAACGTGAGCTAATAATTGTGTATATAGTGGTACAACAACGTAATAAATAAAAATAGTTCGATCGTGGTTTCCGTTGTTGTCTTGTATGATCTATATGGAGGATAATTGTCTCGTGCAGGTTGTTATATAGCAGTAGTTTTAAGTAGCGTACCGTAGCTTGGGTAGTTTTGGACGTCGCGGCGGTGTCTGAATGCTCCTTGG
Source organism: Eucriotettix oculatus (assembly GCA_034510155.1). Taxonomy (NCBI): domain Eukaryota; kingdom Metazoa; phylum Arthropoda; class Insecta; order Orthoptera; family Tetrigidae; genus Eucriotettix; species Eucriotettix oculatus. The sequence goes on from CM067379.1 coordinate 22,711,503, forward strand.
TTTATGGAGGCCGCTTCCTGCCATCCATTGAGGACGTAGGAAATGGCTCTGGAGTCTACGCGACGAGGTTCACGCCTGATGGGGCAAGTCGGCTATCAGCGGGAAGCATCGCATAAACCAAGCAAGCACGGTCCGACCCTGTAATTAGGCGGGTTCGCTCCGATACCCTTCATGATGCCGGCAATCAACAGTCTGCAAATGACCTCGCAGCAGCTGGGTGGGGGGCGGACTTAAATCTATCTCAATCAATAAATATTACACCAGAACAAGCAGTCGCTCTGATTTCCGTGGACAAGGAAATTTCTCGTGGAATTTAGTTTTGTCTGTTGAATGAACAGAACCATAGCTCCTTTAAGTAATTTTTTTTATAAATTATTTTTCCAGCCTTGAATATGGTAATAGCATCTGAACAGAATATAGTATTTAAATTCAGTTTGCTATAGAATTGAGACAATTATTAATATGGACTTCTCGTCACAAAGATGTTGGTCTGATGCAACCCTCCTTGCTAAACTATCTTGCGCTAGTCTTTTCATTTCCTTATAACTAGCACAGCGTACATAGCGTATTCCATCCTTGGCATCCCTCTTCTGTTCTTCCCTCTAATGCTAATTTTACAAGACCCTCGTATCTTAAAACGTGGCCTATCAACACATCCCTTCTCTTAGTCAACGTCATCCATATTGTTCGATTTCCCCGATTCTGTTTAGAACTTCCTCGTTTGTGATTCTATCCACCCATCTCATTCGCCTATAGCACACCATTTCAAAGGCTTCTATTCTTTTCCTTTCTCCAACTTCTATCGTCCATGCTTCGCACCCATATAACGTCACGCTCCATACAAACATCTTTAGCGACGATTTCCTAATATTCACACTGATATTACCCCTAAGTAAATACCTCTTTTTCGCGAAAGCCTTCCGTGCCTACTCCATGTCTACTATATTTCTACCATCCCTAGTAATTACACTTCCCAAGTAGCAGAATTCCTTAACTTCCGTCAAAATATCCCATCCCAATCCAACAGCCTTTGTTATTCCACTGTTTCCCAAACTACACTCCATTACCTTGGTTTTCCCTCTATTAATCCTCATATTGAACTCTTTTTTTCTCCAGGACTACGTTCATGCCATTTATTACGGTTTACAAGTCTTCTTCTGACTACAATATCGTAGGCAAAGCGTAATATTTGGTATTAGTATCTACTAGTATTTATCTTCATATTAATTGTAAATGCTTCCATTAAAATGAATGCAGCAGTGACTCAACTCTAATTTTTTACTTGACACCCTTATTCGCTTTTCATATACCAAGAACATAAAATAATTTAAACTTGTCTGCCTGCGTCAACCGATATCTGATACAAGGCAACAATGACAGCTAAAACTAACAATGTATACAGGGTGAGTCCAGAGTCGCAGAACGCCCTGTTAGTTCAAAAACTCTGCAGGAATTGGGAAACCTGAATATTCCAGTTAGGTATATATATATACAGCATGGGCGCGATATTGAATCTAAGTCAATATTTTTAAATGAAAAAGGGGCGGTGTGAAATAACTAATAACTTCAGTATTTTCTGACAAGTTCATTCCTATAAACAGATTTCAAGTACTAGTAAGGCCATGTCAAAATATATATATATATATATATATATATATATATATATATATATATATGCAGGGATTGGGAAACACACACACACATATATATATGTGTGTGTGTGTGTTTCCCAATCCCTGCAGAGTTTTTTGAAATATCAAGGTGTTCTGCGGCTTTTCACTCGCCCTGTACATGTGAAAACTTTAAAAAGGGTTCAAAAATCAGTTTTCTGGCATAAAGTAATCCAGAAAGTTGTCATAAGCACAAAGATATTAAACTAAATTATACGTAAAGCATGAACTGTCCCCGAGGCTTGTTATTGAACTGGTTTACTTTTGGATTGTTTCACACCTGACGATGGTTTAAACAAAGGAACGAAACGTCATGACCCTTTGATTAATAAATAGTTTCAATTCTGATCATTTTTGGGCGTAATTGTATATTTAATGATCAGTGATATATAATAATAATATTTACTGTAATGGTTTTGTATGACATGTTATGTTCCCTCTATGAAGAATTCGGAAGTAACAATTTGTGATCATATAAGCTTTAATTGGTATTTAGAGCTGAGGTACTTCAGTTCAGTTCGTCCTATTAAGTCAGAAGACCGAATGCTACAGCCATCCCCCCTCCCCCCCCAAATGACGAGTATCCTTTGTTGTGGAGTTGCGAGAGTGACAGAGAGGTCAGCTTGTTATTGTCCAAGTATCACACAAAATTTGCGTTAATTAATTATTATTATTACAGGGAGCAGAAGGGGATGAGGTGAACGGGAAGTGCAGAGAGCAAATTAATGCCCCCACGGCCCGCCTACCCCTCTTTTTTTTTAACGTGAGCGATGATTGCCTCATCCCTCGACCAATATCCATGGATTGATTGGGAAACTGTTGCAGTGAATAAGAGCGCACTCGAGCCAAGCTTTGCTCTCCCGGAGTGGTTTAAGTGGATTGCTCCGAATCTATACTGCAACGAGATGCATAATCACGCACGGTTATAAATTTTTCGTGCCATAATCTGCCTGAAGCGCTCTCCGAAACATATATTATTTTCCTCCCCGCCGTTTCGTTGTTTTCAATCGGACTCGACGTTGGTGGTTACGTTACCTGATGCATTCCACCTATTACAGATATTACTCCTCCCTCCCTCCATCACTCTCTCTGTCTCCCTTTATCTTTCCTCCTCTAAACAAATTCATCAGTTTCACGTATGGGTGAAACAGAGACACTAAAGTTGATCTTTTCGGGTATTCGAAGAGATCCACTCAATTAATAATAAAAACTTATTTTTACTGACTCATCTCTAACAAAACAACAATTTTCCATCTTCAGAATAATATAAATGTTCACCATTCCTGCGTATATAACTAATAAATAAATAAGAAAAAAATTAATTTATTAAATTCCATTGGGGAAATGCCGGTGGCAATATTTAAAATAAATATAAATAAAGTAATTAAATTACTGACTTGTTATTATGAATAAGACACAAATAATGGCCAATAGAACGAAATGGAATGATTTATTTGAATGGAAAATGTTTCGTCCCTCCAACTTTCGGGATTAAAATTAAAATGTAACAAAAAATTATGTTACCTTATAACCTACTCAGTTATTTAATTAAAATATGGCAAAAGTTTTATATTAAATGAATTGTAACAGCCTCTTTGTCAGATTTTATTTTATTTAAATAACTATACTCTCATTTGAGAAACCCTAAGGTATAAAAATTTAGCCTTTCCCTGGACCTCTCTCCATGAAAAACAAAAATGAATGACGAAAAGTAGTATATGGCATTATTTTAATAAATTAAAACCCGGCAAAGATTCGGTTATAACTTATTTAATATTTATTTCAATGTCGGAGGAATTGATTGCAAAAATTTTATGCTGCATATTTTTATTTTAATTAAAGAACTGAGGAGGTCCCGAAAGTTGGAGGACGAAACGATTTCAGTGGAAATTAATCATCCCATTTCTCATTTTGCCCACGTTTCTTTGGTTTTATTTAAAATAATTTACAAGAGAGGTATGCATAAGAGAACATGAAACAAATAATGGAAAACTATTTCCCATATAGCAACAAAACTCGTCACTTACTACTATTACATTTATATTCTATGGATGTCGTCTTACATTTCCTTTCAATGCACTTCGCTTCATTGCAATGCCTTTGCGATGAAACGAAATTACAAAAATAATAACGTAATCAAAACACGATGTTTAATTTTCAACAATTTTCCAGTGTATAAATAACACATAATATTTTTTTTACCTGTTAATGACCATATCTTTATAATTCTTTTCAATAGAACAGTAGAGTCATAATTGAAAAGTATTATAAGTATTTACTGTCTGCATTTCGATAGCAAAGAGCAGGAGATTAAAAAAAATCAATCAAATTACCCAGACAGAATGATGATGATTTCAAAAGACAGTCACAGCAAATAAATACAAATTAAATTTGACATAAAATTTGAAGTTCAGATATTTAATATTTAACTTATTTTCTCTGTTGAGAGAAGTTTTTTTTTCAAATAAAAATCAAACAATTACAAAAATTTTGTGAATAAAGACTCTATTTAATTTTATTTTCATATAGAACAATGCATCGATTTTAAACAAATTACAAAAGAAATGGCTTACAAAGGGAATTAAAGCATATAAATAATTTACTAGATTTAAGAAAAGCAAAATAAATTACAGTTGTTATGTTTACGTTTTCCATCGCAGGCTCGGGGTGTATTGTTGTCCGTGACGTATTCATGGTAACGACGCTTCCCGTATTGTTGCTAGAGTATATAAGGGAGCGCGCAGCGTCATTCTGAGGGAATAATTAATGAATTCGGTCACCACTTCAAAATTTACAAGTATATTTAATCTAGGTATTGCAGAGGCGGTGCTGTCGTGGTCGGCCGCCATGCTTGGGCAAGCGGGGACGGGGCAGCCCAAATTATTATTTATTTTATTTTATTTTTTTTATTTTTTGACTAGTGCTCGTGTGTGTGTCTAATGTTTCTTTTAAGTTTCAGTTGTCAAATGTAACAAGATCACGGAAGGATTTGTAAATCAAGTATGCGGATTCAAACAGAAAAATGGCTTCGATGCAGTGAAATGCCACAACCATGGAGGTCACCCACAGGAGTGCAGAAGAATTAAGGACGTACACCTGAAGCACCATGGAGGACACTAGAGGGCTGCACCACGAAGACACTTGAACCAGCCTCACCTATCAGAAGGACGCAAATGACGAAGAGCTTCTGCATGTGATTGACGTCATCGTTACGAAGCAATGTGAAAGTGTTTGTGTTTATTAATCTGTAAAGGGTTTGTGGTTTTAGTGGGTGAAAGTCCCACACTACACGGGAGTGCGGACCCTCCCGTGTGTCCATTAGATTTCCACAGTTACCCTCGTAAAAAAAAAAAAAAAAAAAATCCTGAAATGTAAGTACTATATTGAATTACCTTTTCAGCGTTTGCTTTAGATTCATCCTTTATCTACTTTCAATATTAAAATTAATATCATATAATTAATAATATATAACAATTAAATTCTAAATTTTTAATATTAAAATTAGGAAATCATCTACATTTACATTCTGATTTGCCTTTTGCAGATGCAGACAGTTGAGAAGTATCTGAAAGTCTTGGCCATCAAGTAGAAAATGGTAGCGACGATGAAAGGATCCACCCTGACTTATACCCGACTGCTTTTCTGGGTTGCAGCAACCACAGTGAGTTCAGCTCGTACTTAACTCAGGTTCTTTACGAACTTATTTTTACTGTTAGGCATCCGGCACATTTTCAGACTTAGCATAGCACTAGACCTACGGTGATGCTACTTAGTTTTGCTATCCTCTAAAGCCCCTAATAGAGTTGGTTGTTTAGTTTGATATATTTCTTTTTATTATTTCAAAGAAATGTAGTCTGACAGATAATCTGAGCCCTTCACCCTGAATCTAAACACGTCACGTACTAACGCCATAATTGACAATTGGTAGCTGTAATATCATCCAACACTTTTTACCGAACACTTTTATAATTTAATACACAAATTATTTAATGACCAATTTTACGTATCTGTGAGAATTTGATGATGTTTAGGTTGATAATTAAAATAATTTGTTTCATTTTCGTATTACAATTACTGTTGAATTTATTTAAATTTGGTACCATTTCTGCTTTTGCATAAGCAGTAGGAGTCACTGGGATGTTTAAGAATTTTATTTCACTTGGAAGCTTACCGTAGTTGTGAACAGGGTGACGTGTAATCTGCATGAGGTTAATTTTATAAACTGTACTAAGTACTGCAATAAATGTTTACTTCACACATTTTCAAATTGTTTAGTTGTATATTTAACATTTAGTCATGGATAGTAATTTAATTTACAGTTTTTAAATTAATGGGATTAGAAAACATTTTTACCGGTGTAATATAACATAGGGAGATAAGGGTAGAATTAATATTATGGCACAACGTGAATATAGGTTTGTAGTGACGAGTTTATAAAGGTAATTTATTCCAATCTCATTATCCAGGATAGATTTCCTCCTTTTCGTAAAATTTATCTTCACTAGGCCACTTCACTTTCTTGAAGGAAAATCGCTGTATTCTGCTTCCAAAAGACGGCTCCAGAAATGTTCCTCTAACAACTGTCTCGCTTGCTGTCCGCTCAGAATATTTTCCATTCACAAAACACTCGGCTTCTTATTCACCAATAAATTGTCACAGTTCTCTGCTCCTAGACACCTTTTTTTGCCGAGTCTGGCCCCGCAGGACAAGGGAAACTACTCCAATCTGCCCAGTCTTTAAATTCCAAACAATTATTATGCGCCCTCTCAATTTTGCCTCATTACAGTACACAGTACGGAGCGCCTTAATCTCTTATTACGTATCAGAATATTTGATTATTATTACGGAATATGTGTTTGGAGATGGACAGCAGCAGGCCCAAAGCTTGCATGAGAAATAACTCCTTAAGAATATCAGCAACTATTTTATGGAGTTCTACTACAACTTTTATTCACCAGCAGTTAGATAAACCTCATACCTAAATATTATCCTTTTATCATTTAAAGTTCCCTTGGAGAAATAATGTGATTAGTGTGTGTGAAGTGTTACATTTAAATTGTAGTTGTCAAAGTCCTCATAAAGTGTTTCCCATTGTGCAAAGATGATTTTGCAAAATTAATAGTCGGATTTTAAATTAATTCAGTTTATAGTCGCACAACCAACGAGGTCATTAGGGACTTGCTCTTTGGGTATCTACTTTTCGTTTTCTCTTTCGGGTAAAATCAGTAAGGGTACTTGAAAGCACACACACACGCCCTAGCCAGGAATCGAACCCGGGAGTAATGTGAGTCTGTGACGTTAGCCTCTAGATCACACAGGCAGCAAAAGTAGATTTTCTTTTTCTCTTTCATCGAGTTCCATTTATGTGGTTCGTGCTTCACTGAGATCATGACGCTTCAGTCATTCCATTGATTTCTATTAGATGAAGATGAGTTCTTTTGGTATTACCGTACTACTGGATATGTGAATTTGGTCTGCGTTAACCTTTTTGACGGCTCTTAAATGTTTCCACTTTCTCTTCCAGTGTTCTTTTTTTCCCTACAAATTTCTCTTTTATCAGATTCCTGAAGTATTGAGAAACGTTACTTAATGAATTTGCCTAGGCTTTCCAAGTTTGTAAGCTTCTAGAATTGTAATGTGTTTTCCACCCGGGTAGTATTTCTAAACACGATGTTTCGTCTACAACTAACACCACCGACTTTTTATGGTGAAGTCGATGTCGACGTTGTCAGAAACGTGTATATCAAACGCCACCTGGTTGCAAACTCGAGAGCAACTCCACCATGGTTGGTTAAAATAGGAGGGGAAGATTTGGGCTAATCGATCGACCTGTGTTTTCGTTTAGGCCTGGTGAGAGACAGATTTATTTCCTCAAAATGGGCTGAGCCCGGTACCAACATACATTTAATATTCCAATATAGGAGTATAAGTAAAAAAATTATACTACTGTTAATATTGAAAATACTAATACGTTAACACTAATTTTATGCTTAAATATATTATCTTAAGCCATGTCCTAATTCGGTCTCTAAAAGATTTTGCACTCTTCGGAAACGTCGCTATTAGACTTGCAGCCAAATCATTCCAGTCTTTTACGGTCCTATTTACGAAGGAGTGTTTACCCACGATAGTTCGTTGTCTTGTCTCAATAATTTTGAACGAGTGATAATTTCTGGATACTTTACTGTAATTTTCCTTCCTGTTTTTCGTAGTTGGTGATATAAAACATTAATATTTTTTTGGGTGTCAGGCTGCACGCGGGTGATCCTGAAACAGTCAACTTCCGTTTGTATAGCATAGGAGGGGAATTGAAAAAAGGTGGGGATGTGGAAGGTAGAGCAAAGCAGTCAAGGGTTGACTAGGGCCCTACTGGGATCCTACCTGGTGATTCACCTAAAAGAGATGCAAGGAAACCCCTAGAAAACCAGCTAGGTCGAGCTGATGGATATTATTCTCACGACTTTCCGAATGACAGGTGTTTCCGCCAGCACATACACCGCTCAAAAAAATTAAAAATGTTCCGGGTTTTGGGAACCTTAAAATCAGTGGCATCCCCATCATCAGTCTGGGGGAGAAATACCTGCGGGAGGAAGCTAATATTTTTATTAATTACAAATGTGATTTTTGTTGGTTATTTTCTGGACACTTGTGAGATAGAACTTGATGTTTTCGTAATTTAGTTTAACTTTTAAATTTAAAAGTCGTTCAGGTTATTTTATTTTGGTTAACAGGCTACATGAGGGTGATCCTGAAACAGGCAACTCCCCTGTAATAGCATAGGAAGGGAATTGAAAAAGGGGGATGTGGAAGGTAGAGCAAGGTAGCCAAGGGTTGACTAGGGCCCCCGGGCTATGGTTTAAGGATCCTACCCGGTGTTTCACCTAAAGAGATGCAGGGAAAACCCTAGAAAACCTGCATCAGGTAGGTCGAGCATTGGGTACTATTCTCACGCCCTTCCGAATGACGGGAGACGAGTTTGCTGTGGGGACGCAGCATTCCCTTCTCCGTGTCTGTGCCAGTTTCACGAGGCAGTTGGCAGACTGATCCAATTAGGATCAGCGGACAACTCTTGCCTTATGCCCAAGGTCTTCGACCCCAGTACACCAACCTCCCAAAATAGGCGAAGGTGTCTCAGCATGTAAGAACTTAGAAAAGAAAAACAGAGAGAGTACGAGGCATTCCCGACATAGTCAGGAGAGCCTCGCAGTCACACTGGGGAGAAAATCACTTACGTTGAAAATGAAATACATACATACATTCAAATTTATTTCAAGGACTACGAATCATTAATGAATACCAAAACATAGGTGTATTTTGTTGGGGAACATTTTTCCTGGGTGCTTTTCTGAAGAAACTTTAAAATTCCTCAAATGATTTTGTCTTATTTAATAATTTGGTCGCATGCATTTTGTCACTCTGGGCTGAAGCGCCTGCGAGAAAACTCCCGCAGCGCCATCTCTCAACGTTCAGGTTAGTTTTGGTATTTAGTTTATCAATTCCTTTTGGTGTTACAACTATTACTTTATTGAGACAGCAGTCTCTTGGAATAATTAAACATTCTACATCAATAATGCTGCTTGTTTATTTTCGGAGGAGAAAAAGAGACGTTTCGTTTATTAATTACGAGAGCAATTAAATTATTACACGACTAGGAATATGTATGGGCTTGTTGTGTTTGAAGTAGACTCCACGAGTTATTATTCAGTACTCTAATTTGAGATTTAGTTATACTGTACGTGATCTGGTACCGTTTGCGGCCACCGAAGGGACTTCCTTTTAGCGACTCCAACGACCAGCTCCCCTTGAAAATTCCTCGAATTTTAGGATTCCCGATTCATGGGACAGGATGCGCCATTCATCGTCCTCTTTGCCGAGGATTACGCTGCCCTCGGGGATCAGATTTTTCCCTCCCTCCATCTTTCCACACTCCTTCGCAAGCAAGTTTCCCTTTAGTCCTGAAAACCGAATAAAGGTGTAGCGATTTTTTGTGAGCAGTACCAGGGAGTGGGGTAGTTCCTGTGGTTATTTATGGGATAAAGAAGAGTCGCTAAGTAAGTATTGCATACATCCACCTCCCTCCAATTTTTAGTGCGCTTCCTTTAACAACAATCGAACATTACGCGGTGAATAGGAAGGTTTTAAGAGATAAAGTGCTTGGCCCAGAGGGTTTAGCAGGTTACGCTTGAAAAGATTGGCTAGACGTGGGGGCGTGTAAAGCGAACCGCCGTGGCGAAAGGAATCTACTTTGTACGCTATCTTATTTACAGATAAGCTGAACAATTCGTTGCCATGAAAAGGAATGCCATGGAGCATCTTTCAGCATTTGCTCACAAAGAACAGAAGGGCCATCATTGTATGGGGTGCACTTATTACTTAATATTAGTGCGTGAAGAAGGAAATGGTGCAGATAACTCATAAACGTTTTAAACTTCTGTCGTCGTCTGCAGACGTAGATTACAGAAATTAGCGAAGTTTTATCATAAAATCCACACCGTAGCAGAGAATGACAAAGTACAGTTAAACTGACCCTCTTTACTATTGTTTTTTTACTTTTTGAAAAGTTTATTCCAATAAAAATATTAAATTGTAAATATTTTTGTTTTCAAACCTTAAGTAGTCACGTAAAACATTTAGTCTATTTTGTGATTCTAATCATATAAAATTGTGTAGTAAAATACGAGTCACGTGTTTGACTGAGATGGGCTTAAATCAGTCACAACATTTAATAAAAACCGAAGTTATATTTTAATTTGTATTAAAAATTTGTAGAGAAGCCTTGGGAATATGTCATACTCATCTACAATTAAAAGGACAAATTAATTGAAACATTCCAAAAACCAAAATTATTTGAAATTTGTTCATTGTGAAAAGTAATTTTAATTATAATTTGTTTTAAACCTTTAGTCTACTGTGCATACCATCATTCTGTAAATCAAAAATTTTGTTTATATATTGTTTAGTATATAAATTTTTATTTTTTCTGTGGCTTTCTCACCATTCTAGATTGTGTCAGCTGAGATACGGTATTTATCGAACTTAGAAGTTTACAATGTTTATAAATTTAGCCAATAATCTTAAAACAATAAAAATTACATTTCACGGGAAAAATTTAGAAATTTGTATATTAAACAATACATAAACAAATATTTATATTCACAGAATCAAAGTATGCACAGTAGATTAAAGGTTTTATTAACCTCGGGTTGACTAATTTCTCATTGCCGACGGTACAAATTTCTAATACAACATTACACAGTAAACCATCACCAACCTTAAACTGATACATTGAATTAAGTCATATTGAAAATGTTAGTGTCCTTAAAGAAAATTTTACATTAATTATTTCTTCTTGATCTTCATTTAATGAGTTAGACTGCCATCTGTTGAGATAAATTCTACTTTGTGTGGAATATTTATTGCAGTTCGAAAGAATGAGTTCTTTAGTACTTTTTACTTTGCATGTGTCACGTGTAGGTGGCTCCTACCTGTGTAAATGTTACATAATAAAAATTCATTTTCGTAATATACAATTTTCAAATAATTTTGGATTTGGGAATGTTTTAAATGTAGATGTCTATGGATATTGAATCGTATTTATTATTATTACTACAGGGTAGCAGTTTTTTGATAAAATTAAAGTACAAAGATAAATTGTTGATAAACTAAAAGAACAAATATGAATTACAGAAAAAAACTTAAAAATACTATTTAAAAATATTTCAAGGCTTCTTTTTTACATGATAAGTACCTAACTTTTAAGTGTTTCTAACTTCCTTTTGAAAACATTTGTATTCTTAGGGAAAGTCTCTAGTACCCTTGCAGGCAAAGAATTCCAGTCCATCACCACCCTGTTTACGAAGGAATATTTTCCCACGTCCGTTCTTTGATCCCTTTTTTTATTTTGTAATTATGGTCGTTTTTCGGGAAAAATTTAAGTATACTTACCGCACCCTAATTTCTATCAAGGCCGTGTAAGCTTTGTAGAGTTCCCCCAAGTCAAGCCTTTTTCCTCCAATTACCGAGTGGTTCCTATTTAGTTTCACCCCCACACAAAACCCCAGCCCGTTTCTGAATTTTATCTAGGGCATTGATGTGCCCCGTATTCTATCATAGGTCTAAGTAGAGAAGTGTAAGCAGCTGCCTTGGCCTGTCTTGTACTTTTCTTCAATATCCTGTTTATAAAGTGTAACGACCTCCATCTACTGAAGGCTTCGCTGCAAATAAAAATAAAAATATTTGGATTTTATAAAATTTTGTGACTGATTTAAAACCGAGAGTATTTCATCATTGTACATCAAAATTAAAATCAGTCATTTAATACTCACAAAAAAATTCCTTGTAGGGATTTTCTTTGTAGACCAGAATGTACCTAACACGATGCAGCTGATTTGGAAATGATAGAAAAACCCAGTGCTGAATAATTAAGGAAATCGTAGAAGTATGTAAACTCAAAAACCAACAAGCACTATTCATGGATATTGGCCGATATTTCTTAGCAGGATATAATTAAAATTTTACAGGAAGGTGTTCTTATGAATTTTTCTTTGTAGATGGTCAAACAAGCAAGCACTGGCCATGAGCTTGTACACATGACTATAATTTTTAGAGTGTTATATAACAGAAGCTAAGGAAATTTAAAGCATTATTAATGAAGAGCTGAGTAATAATTTTGAGCCCTGTCAGGAGCTGCTTTGCTGAGAGTGCGCATCGCGGACCCACGGCGGATGTTGGCGCTCTTGAGCTTTATTAATTTAGAGGCAGCCACCGCTATCTTCCACAAGATGCAAAATGCATGCCTCTGCGTTTTCCTCGGCACGCAACGTGGGTGTGTACACAAATTGAAAGCGACGGGACGAAAGGATAATTAAGTATATCAAGTAAATGTTTTAAAAATTATTCCAAGTTTAGACCAACTTTTTATGGTGCTCATATAATCACTTAATTATCATTAAAGTAACATGTATAGAACTGTCTTCACTAAGATGAACTGCTATGTCTCGTCTTTTCAACGTTAAAATAAAGATTTTTGTTACCCTTTTCAAAGAAAACGTTATAGATGCAGCAGCGCTGAAATTTTCAAAGTTTCTTTATGACATTAAGGTATGTGTGTGGAAGCACAGAAGTGGTTGATTATAAATGTAATTCCTTCCTTGTTATTTAAATAAACATAGTTTGATACTGGTTAGAAGAACAAACATTAAATTCTCATTGTTTTTTCCCTTCAAACTAGCACTTGTCTGTTATTACTTAGTCCAACCCCTTCCTCTCCCTTCGCCCTCTTACGATTAAATATAGACCGTCTGTACAAGATTATTCAGTCATCAGGCCAGACGCCTTCAAGCAAACCTCTCGTACAAATAATATTTATAATAATTAAGATTTTTTGTAGGGGGGGGGGGTAACCAGCTACAAGAGGGTGATTCTGAAACATTCAATTCCCCTTTAATAGCATAGGATGTGACTTGAAAAGGGGGCATGTGTATGGTAGAACAAGGTAACCAAGAGTTGACTAGGCCCCTTAGGCTACGGTTAAAGGATCCTACCCAGTGTTTCACCAAAAAGACTAGCAGGGAAAACCGTAGAAAACCTGCATCAAGTAGGTCGGGCTATTTGCTACTATTCTCACGCCCTTCCGAATGACGGGAGATGAGTTTGCTGTGGGGTTGCAGCATTCCCTTCTCCGTGCCTGCAAAGTTTTAGGAGGCCGACGGATCCAATTGGGATCAGCGGGCAAGTCTTATCGTATCCTCAAAGTCTTCGACCCCAGTACATACACCTCCTGAAACAGATGAAGGTTTCTCGGCATGTGAGAACCTTGAAAAAACAGAGACAGTACGAGGCATTCCCGAAGGTGAGCCCCGCAGTCAATCTGGGAAGGTCGCCTAACTTTTTTGGGGGGTTAACAAGCTACATGAAAAAGGCAACTCCCCTTTAATAGGCATAGGAAGGGACGGGTATTTGCAGTAGTTACATAGCCCGACTTCCATTTTAACAGTGAGAGGAAGTTGTTACTTTCGTTCGCTATGACGAGTTTAATACCAAAGATGACGTCACACGTTTTAGAAACTTAAGCCTCCTCTACCAACCAACATCACGAACAGCAACCACAATACATTATTATTAGTAGTATAATACATTTCAAATATTACAAACTATATTGTTTTCCTGCTTCATAGTTTTTTATTAATTTAATCTCTGAGGGACATCTAATTGATAGCATTTATTCGGGTCAATTGGCAAACCTGGAAAACAGCTGATGGAGCAAGGATCTCTTTTTATATCGGAAATCTGTAACGTCTCCTACATTACATTCGTACAGTGTTATTCAACCATTTCTCGTCAGTACTTTATATTCATACGATTTCAGGTAATTGATAAACGTAACTCCAACTTACGTTTGATCGTTCATATTCCGTATATATTGTAAATAAAAGAAAATTCTTTCAATCAAATTAATTTCAACATCTACAAATATTAAAATCCAGTATAACTAATACAATATTTAGTTGCCCTGGCAACCACCTCTCTACAACTCTACTTCCACTCGCACTCTCGCTCTACCTCTTCTCTTTGTTTTTATTCTTGTTCCCAACTAGAACAAATTAAAAAAATTCAAACGAACCTTAAAGTGGCCGTTACAACTTGGCTCGATTTTTTGCGAATTCAAAACTATGCGTTCTCTGCGCAGTAATAATAATAATCATATTCCGTAGATCCTGTAAAGAAGCTAAGCTTAAAGGATGTGGAATGAGTCAGGGTGTACATTTATTACATTATTATAACAAATTTTTGTAACCAAATAGAAAGGCGATTCCAACATAAACTAATTACTCGTCTCCGATTCTTCGATAAATTCCTTTACTGAGTAGAAGGAGTGGCTAAGCAAAAATGAGGATAATTCAGACTTAAATTTACCTTGGTTATCGGACAACTGTTTAATTCTATCCGGCAGTCTGTTGAAGATGGATATCCCTGAATAATGCACACCTTTCTGTGCAACTGACAATGTTTTACATTTTTTGTACGGATTATTTTAGTTCCTTGTATTGAAGGGATGAATATCAGTATTATTCAAAAATAAGTGCCTATTTGTGATTACAAATAACATCAATGAATAAATTTATTGGCACGTCAAAGTGAAAATACCTAATTTTTTGAACAGAGTTCTGTAAGAAGTTCGTGAGGTAACCTGACATATTTCTCTAATAACACGCTTTTGACTAATAAAAATCTTATCTATGCCTGCTGAGTTGCCCCAAAATATAATTCCGCATATGTATCTGAGCTGAGTTTCTTAAGAAATTGATTAATCTGATCAATCCAATTTAATTTATTATTTACTGAGACCTAAGAATTTAACAGAGGACGATTCATTTACATTTTTGTTGTAAAGTTGTAAAAGACGAGTCGTCATGGGGTAATGGAAGGAGCAGGTTGTGTCGGCGGGACGACGAGAGAATGACCACGCCCTGCAGATATAATTTTTCTCATGCTCTGATAGGAAATTAAAAACTATTAATATCAATTTTGGTGTTTTTATTAAAAATACCTGGCGCCCAAAAAAGAATTATAAATCCTCGAATGTGAGGATACGACGGATCCGCTACATTTACTGAAGAAAATTGTGCCCAACCATTCAACAAGAATTTGACGTGTAGAGAAAACCTTCACAGTAAGTAGCCGCAGAATAAGAAACGGTAGAGACACGCAATGATTACGTATGTGAAAAGCCTCGCTGAAGACGTAAGTTTGGTGAGTTGGAAGTGAACTACATAAACGTCGCATGCGATAGGGTTTCAAGGACTCGTCCTCTACGCCTTTTTTTAATTGCAGACGGGTTTTACAATCCTATTATTTCCTTCGCGAGGGATGTTGGGGAAGGTTGCGGAACGGTTTCAGGATTGACAGCATTTCTGGTATTTCTTGTTGACGTGGTGCATTGTCTCGTGCAGCGTGCCAACAACCCCTTGTTTTCCGTTAGAAAGGACACAGTGACCCACAATGGTGGTGGATTTTTATGGCTTTTCTCACCGGAGGAGTCGCCGTTACTCGGACATCTTTCCGCGCTGCTTCATGTTTTACAGCGATGACCAAGTGCTGTTATTCAAAGAATAGAGAGGAAAAAACTGGGATGCCTTTGAGTGGGGGATGCTGCAGTTAGAGGAAGAGCAAGCACTAAGTCAACCTGCTCGTCGCCTTTACAGTTATTCTGCGTACAATGGCTCAAGTGAAGGTTCTCTGCAAGAGGACTTACCTGGAACAGGGCTGCCACATGAAAATGGCAACATGCAAATGAGGGATAGTCGACTAATTTACTTCTGGAACTAAAGATCCTTCTAACGTATTCCCTGAATCAACAAGAAAACCATGAATGCTGTGTTACTTACACAAACTGTATTATCTTTCTTCTAAAATTAAAAAAAATTGATTAGTTATCAGTCTTAATCATGTTCATGCCCCTCGATGCGTCGTTTAACCTCAATAAACATTGTGTCTGTAAACCTGCCGTTAATTTATTTCAATTAATTATTCGGACGTTAAATGATTTACTGTTGTTTTTATAGTACTGAGTTCTACATAAATACTGCATCCCGCATCCTCCCTAATTCTACTCAGCGCATTCCATGCTTTGCCTCCCTCTTCTATTCTTCCCCAACACACTTCCGTCAAATGCTCATTTTATAAGACCCTCAGTCTCAAGACGTGTCAATTTAATCTATCCTTTCTCTTGGTCAACGTCCTCTCTTCCTCTATTCTGCTTATAACTTCCTCGTTAATGATTCTATCCATCCATCTCATCCCCTATAACACCACATTTCAAAAGCTTCTGTTCTTATCCTTTCTGCTACTCCTACAGTCCACGTTTCGCACCTATATAACTACTGAATATTTTTGGGAGGGTTGTGACTAGGTTGACGAATTATTATGAATTCAGTTATTAATAAAAGATGGAGCTTGATGAAATATTTATTTTTTCTTTATATATTTGGTGGGTTATGGTCAGGGAGACTGGGTTTAAGACTGCTGGAGAATCGATACGCTGACCACGTATCACTCCAAATTCGGAATGGGTCATGTAACATGACAGTCCGCAGTCGACCCGGTAGGCCAAGGCTGTAGAGTCAAGCAAAGAACAGTGTGATTCAGCGAATTTAACGCTAAATTCCTTTTCTCATCAATTTTTATAGCCGAATAACGAAATTTTGCAGGGGATTTAAACATTCTAAAATACACGACCGAGAATAGAAGAAGCATAGAAACATACGTTGCCAAGTATTCCACCATTTATGACAACATTATTTTGTCAATTTTGTGAACTCTGAACATCGACAAATGCCAAGTGTGAGCTGACACAATCTGGAATCATTTAAATCCCACGAAACTAAAATTTTATATTGACAAAATGAAGGTATATACACAAGATTAAAAATTTGAAACAGTTTACTGTAAAAATACTTTTTATAATTTTCATATGAATTTTGTTTTTGTAATGTGTCAAATGATTTTTATCTTTTTAATTGTAGGTAACTTTGGCATATGAAGAAAGTTTAATCAAATTTATCGTCAACATTACATTATAATTTTGGTTTTTATTTAATTTTGTGATGTTTAAAACCATTATTGTACAATAATATTTTTTTTGGATCAGTGTATTACTGAAGGAACATTAAAAATATAGATAAATTACTAATACAGAGAATTATTTTCTAGTTGGCTCAAATTTATCAGTTAAATTTTATGTATTTTCCAATAATTCAATAACGTGTTTTGGTATGAAGGCATGTACCGCAGGTTAAATAAGTTATGATATGCTTGTTGGTTGTTTAATTTATTTTTTGAAGGATGATAATTGAATGCCACGACATTATTATGTGCACATTAAAAGTTAAGTAATGTTGTGCTTTAAGTATGTGGTTATATTAAACATTAGGTAAAGTAATGTAACAAGTTTTAAATGTACCACTATTTTTTATGGTTTGGTGGGGGGGGGGGTGGAGGAGGGAAATTGAAATTAGACGGGAATATGAATGCTTCAGGGTTCATTGTGGAAACTCTGGCAGAGAGAAGTGTTTGGACTCAATCACGACGACGCAGTTTCTCCCGCTATTGTGTTGGAATGGCGCCGCGGTGCTTGGGGCGCCACGTGGTCAGCGTCCGAATGTCGACGCCGAATTATGGCGTCTATTAAGGTGAATTGTCCGAGGCGAGCCTGCTTGTCAGACACCCACCACCACCACGGAAAGGTCGTGCTCTGGCAAACTAACTCCGGCTCTGCTCCATTGTCCTCTGCAGCGAGTTCCCTCCTCATCCTCCTCCCAAAGAAACAACTCAGCGGCTCGCAATCATCCCTTCGAATAACCAGAACGGCACAAAGGCAATTCCTATCATCAAACAGTCATTGTACATCCAAAATTACAACATCTTTACTAATCTTGCTAACCCTTTCCAATCCTTACTAACCCTATCCCACAAAAGAATGTTTATGAATGGCCCATGACAGATGAAAATGTACATTCAAATTAATGCATAGGTGAATCTCAACAAAATTAAAACCAAATAAATACTAATACAGCCAGCAAACAAATTTAATTAACATACATGCAACGTTTCATCCAACTTTGTGGGCTTCTTCGGGTAACTAGGCACACAACTTATAAATTAAAAAATAATTTTGAATACATTTTTTTTGCTGATTTATTTGGCAGTTTTTTTAAATTTAGAAAAATGGCTTTTTAAAATGGAAACCAATTGTCCACGTCACTTGGTATTATTAACTATACTGCGTCTAATCAGCAAACAAAATTTTCATGTATTCAAAATTATTATTTAATTTATAATTTTTGGGTCTATTTACCTGAAGAAGCCCACAAAGTTGAATGAAACGGTGTATTTATGTTAACTAAACTGTTTGCTGACATGTTTGGCTGTATTAGTATTTTTTAATTTTGCTGATATTCACTTCCCTTTTATATAATACAGCTTTTAATTATTATATACACCTAACGCTTAAAGTTTTAACCTTCTTTCATGATGATTCCTCATTTCATCTATCTATCCCGGATATTGATATCGGCTTAAGAAGGAGTTTTCTGTTTATTGAGCCTGATTTTGAGCAACCAGGACAAAATGAAAAAACAGAAAATTTTGAAAATATACTTCACATGTAATACGTATGAAAATATGCAATGTATGAAAATATAATTCACACGCCTGATAGAGTTTTATGTGATATATACATATATAATAAAATATAATAATTAATAAAGGAATAAAATACAAAAGTATTCAATACTATTAAATACATAAATAAATTTGTAAAATATAAGTTAGATTAGGATTCTAATGCTTCCTTACAAATTTAACTTACTTAATGTCTGTAAGAAGAAATGATGTGAGTGTGAAACATGTAAGGTGACTTAGATTTTTAATGAGTACTGTTGAAGAAGAATTTATGTAATAGAAATTCGTAGATAGGGTCAGCTGAGACGCGGTTCTCCTTTTTTTTTCGGTGGTCTAATTGTGACGGAAGCGTGACTAACAGCTACGGTAGTGTGAAGGCCGTGTTTGAGGAATTAGAAACCCCCTCGCGTCAGGGGTTCGCAGCTTTCTACCCCCAGCTGAGTTTTGTTCCTTGGGGTGAGCCATTGTCACCGCGACTTCCGAACGAGACATCACTGCTTTTACGAAATACTTGCAAACAACGACACCGCTTCTGTGGAAGTAAAAAAAAAGAAGGGAAGGAAAGGAAAGGAAACAGGAATGTTGCCATAAAAAGGGAGGGCAGAGACACGCGCATTGGAACGAAAAAAAAATTCTGTTCTTATCTCGTAACAAAGACACGCCTTTCACACGATTGTGATAAGCAACTAAGGACCAAAGGTAGTTCACTATTAATTTTTATTAAATGTATTCTTCTTAAATCATCCGTACTGAATGCTTGGATTTCTTCACGATGTTGTTTAACCACACACAATATATATTGTAACATGAAAAGTTACACTTAACAATGCAGGCCAGCTTGCGAGTTGCAATTGTTGCAACCCGGGCCAACAATATGGTCTGGCGAGAGTTTAGGAGTCGTCATGGGGTAATGGAAGGAGCAGGTTGTGTCGGCGGGACGACGAGAGAATGACCACGCCCTGCAGATATAATTTTTTCTCATGCTCGGATTGGAATTAAAACTACTAAAATCCATTTTTGGTGTTTTTTATGAAAAATACCTGGCGCCCTAAAGTAATGAGAAATCCTCGAATACGGAGGAACCACGGATCTTCTACAATATATTTAGATGTTACATAATTATATTTATTATCCCCACAATTTTCCTCGACCGATATTCCGTTTTGCTCATGCTCTATAACTCTCTTTTTTTTCTTCATAAAAGGGGTCCGTGTTTATTCAACTCTCACCATCCTCCAGCAGTAAATCGCCGTAATGAATTTGATCCTTTTTTTTTCACAGCCGATTTACAATTTAAAACTTCGCAATTTCCGACGCGATTACGAAACATTGTGTTAAAAGTTTGTTTAGCATTTCATCACCTAGTGGAGAAGAAAAAAATTTACACCAAATAAAAACACCGCAACGAATCATTTATATGGAAATAGTCGCCCGTGAATTATTGAAAGGACTTGCCAGAAATAGAATAACAATTTGAATACGTTTCGTCCCCAGCTATTTAATGAAAATATAAGAACAATTTTATGTGAAACGATTTTGTTATACTTGTTCATCTTCAGAAAATAGTAAATCAAACGACGTCTGATATTCTAATAATTTAACTAAATAATTAACGACCAGTTTAACAGACATTTAGGTTCAAGCTGCCGTTAATGGTTTAGATTTTAACACGTTTGTTATCTTTTCATCAATATTTAAAACATTTAACACCTGAAGAAATTTGCAGATGTGGCGACGAAACGTCATTTAATGTAAATGAAAACTGTATGTGTAAAACGTATCGTTAATTTATTACAACAGAATTAATTTTCGCGTCATTCCAAAACGGTCCTGAAGAAATTTCGCCGGTTAAATTCAACTTGATAGGTTATTTAGAGTTAAAGAAAATTACGTCCATTACTTCATTAAAGACAGCTTTAAACAAAATGGAATTAAAAATAATAATAATTTGGTTGAGTATGATTACTTCCATTGTCGAATTTTTAATTTTTTGTCAACAATTAGCGCTAGTACATTTCAAAGTTTGTTAGTGAACAACTCCAACTTTTAAAAGTCCTTTTGGCTCTTTAGTTTATTGAACGTGGACATAAGTAAATGCTTTTCTTTTTTCACTTTTCTCAAACAGGAGCAGACTGACGTTCAAACAAATTTTAGCAACTTTGTGAGGTATTATTGTCCACTCAGCCAGAGGATGTGGCAACGTTTTCCTGCTTCAAACATCTTGTTAAAAACACCTGCTTCTCTAAATCAATAATTAAAATTATGGCCAATATGTCACCAAAGAAATTTCATTAATATAAATACAACGTTTCATCCAAATTTGTGAACCGCTTCAGGTATCTAGACACTAAAATCAATAACAATTTTGGATACATAATATTTTTTATAAAATAAGAAGTATAATTTCAATTCAGTAAAATTTTGGATGAAAAATTGAATTCATATTAATTAAATTTCTTTGCTGACGGTTTTGACCCTATTTTTGTTTATTAATTTCACTATTTTTCTAGTGTTATTCGCTGAACTCTAGAACGGCTCCCATTTGAAAAGGGAAATCATTTGTCGGAATGAAATAGGGTTTCATAAAATTTATTTTTGTTAAGTCCTTATTTGGGTAAATACGCATACATCAATAAATATATCTACAGTAACATAAGAAATGATAACATTATTAATTTTTTTCCGGAATACCACTGACTGGTAAAAAGGAGAAGATGGAAGACAGATTAGCAGTGAAAAAGTTAACTTCATTGTTTCAATACTCCTCCATCTCTTCTTTAATCAGACAATGGAATACCCGAAAAAATGTATAATATTTCCCAACCACTGTCGAAAACACTTCAAACCCAGTATAAGTCTCCAAGTAATTCTCATTTTATTAGTACAGTTTAAGTTCAGTTTAGTGCTGATGCTAGTAATAGACCCATAGACAACTTCTCAGCTAATGCACCTTTCCTCGGCCTTCAGATTGACGATAAATTAAAGTGGAATGACCATATAGATCTGCTTGCCGGAGAACTAAGTTCAGCTTGTTATTCTCTGAGAACACTAATGCAACACGTTGACAAAAAGTACGTCAAAATGGTTTATTTCGCGTATTTTCATTCTATGGCATCTCTAATTGGGGAAACTACTCCAGGAGTAATGAAATATTTAAGTTGCAAAAGCGTGCATTTAAAATACTTTCTAGCACGAATTCAAGATCGAGTTGCAAACCTTTCTTCAAAAGTTTGCAAATACTTACTTTACCAAGCGTATATATTTATGAAATATTAAAGTTTGTAAAGCGAAACACTAATTTGTTTCAAACAAATGGCGAGTTTCATGAATACGCGACTAGAAATCGTTCAGCTCTAAGGTCGGACAAGCATCGCCTTGCTCTACACCAGAAAAGTATTCACAATACCGGGATAATTTTATACAACAGCCTTCCGCCAGAGGTTAAAAATAGTACCTACAAAAGCTTCGTGAAGCAGAGTAAAACTATTCTTTTAAATGGCGCGTTTTACTCGGTACAGGATTTTCTTAATCGTCCTTCTAGTATTTAAATCAAGGTTCCTGCAAAAAGTGTTGAATGAGCTGCCTTATAAAATAGCACATCACATATCTTTAAAATTTCTATTCAGTTTTTTCTGCTCTTTTGTTTGTTTGTTTCATGTATTGCCTGGAGCTACGACAGAGGGAAGGACAGTTTCCTGGTCGCAGAGCTCCAAGTAGTTAAAACTCCATTGCGTGTTCCTCAGTGTGTGCTTGTTTGTGTTTCCCAGTGTGTGTCCGTGTTGTGTTTATATTGACTTTTGTCTATATACACTTTCTTTTACTAATTTATTTTAAGTTTATTTGTCTTTAATTATGTACTTTATTTTGTTCATTTTTAATTTTTAATGTATTACGTATCCTATTTCCTCAATCGAGGATTAATGGAAACAATAAATCTAAATCAAATCTAAAAACAGACGGTTATAAACTATTGCTAGCACATTGAAATAACATAGGGAATGCTTCCGTGAATTAGTAATAGCCACTAAACAAATTCATATTATCCGTACGAAGGCTCGAAAGACCGTCGAGTAGCACAGACCAGGCGTTGACGGACACAGTCGACGGAAAGGAGTTGCGAGGAATATCCACAGGAATTTAGGAATTGAGGATTTATGTTTGCAAAATATATTATACAGGGACAGTTCCAGAAGTGCGGAAGTTCTTTCCTTGGGTAATACTATAACATTCGTCTCGGATGACGATGGCCTCAGTAGGGAGGGTCTTTGTCTCGGATCCTCGGAGCCTCCTCCAGTGTCCTACTGTGCGTGGGAGCTTTCGGTAGCGGCTATTCTTTCCAGGAAGGCTGGAAGAACCCTGAATTTGCATGGCCTGACAGCGTGTCTTAGGTTGAGGAATGGCCCTCACACCGGCAGGGTTCCGTGTCCACAAAGTGGACATACCATTCTGGCAATTCCTCACGCCGTCACTGAGGCTACCGTCTCCCTTCCAACCCCATCAGTAAAGAAGACGAGACCCTTGCATCAGCCAAATTCTCAATTTTGTTCAATCTACACCAAGAAAGGGTTAATACACTTGTCATTCAACATTATCTTGAAAGGTAAAGATGGCAAGTACGTAGCAGCATAATGTTGTTGGCATAATTAATTACACAACCTTGAAAAATGCTGGTAATCGTTTAACTTGTATGTTCCAAAATAAGATGACTCGTTCAAAACTAGACGGGACAGCCTACGAACTGTCGAGGAAAAATCCTCATTCGTAAAAAGAGACGAATTATTTGCCTACAAGACTATCAGCGAAATTTACAAAAATGTATAATTATATACAGACAGAATTAGGAATTATACGTCGGATACGTTGTTCCTGATAAAGCCATATCCAAAGCTGGAATCAGCATTCAGTAAGGGGTTACCTTGACCGTGATGACTACTCATAGAACCAGGTTGAACAATACGTCGTCAGCTACCTGTTTTGTTCGGACGTCTTTCATTAGTAAATCTACTCTGATTTTTTTTGTATTTTGTCCCGAGAACTTATTTTATAACCTGGTTTTGAAGCTAATTGAAAATGGTGAGGAAATACAATAATTAAGTTTCTTCGGGTATTACATTGAGTAAAAGGAGAGAAAGATGAGAGGCGAGCCAGAGAGAAGGATATCAGAGAAGCAAACCAAAGAATCAAGTTAGGTTTACCGAGAGAAAGAGACGACGGAAATCGTCTAGAAGAATAGCCGAGATATAAACACGAGAGAAGGAAATGGGACAGTAATCCAAGAAAACCGGTTAGGTTTGTCCCTGTGAAAAAGACACAGGGAATCGTCTATAAGGATAGCAGAGTAACAAGGAAATGAGAGAAATTAGCCCAGAGAGAAGGATATCAGAGAAGGTGACGAAGGAAATTGTCTAGAAGGATATGAAAGGAACAGACGAGGGAGAAATATATCGAAAAGTAGACCAAACAAATAATGTAGTTTTATCCCCGTGAAAGTGACGCAGTGAATCGCTGAGAAGGATACCAGTGTAAGAAAGAAATGGTAGAGAAATTACTCCAACCTTTTGAACAGCAAAAAAACTCTCTTCGTCATGAGGGAGAGGAATCATACGCGTAAATTATTTTTCATGAAGTCCATGGCTCTGCATTCAATTTTTAAACGCTGTTTCAATTGAAATTCTCGTCGGTCGCATGTTAGTCAGCAACACAAGATTTTCGTGAGATGGGACTTCCTCCTGATATAGTCAATAGGAACAGGAAAAGTGACCAACTACGAAGCAACCGCAGTGGCTCAGCGGGAAAAAGATTCGAGATTTATGGCACTGCAGAGTTTGTCAAGAGGAAGAGAATATATTTGGTGTGCGTCACAGCGGTCCAGTGAAGAGCTGCGTGGGAGTGAGATATGTTAATGAAGCATAGGCGAGGCGAGGCGAGGGAGGACCAAGATAATCGCGTTTGCAGAGAGCTGCCTGCAGTGCTGGGCCTAATCTGTTGCGTTTCCCCCTAAGACTGTGTCCGAGTGTGTGCGTGTGTGTCCCTCAAGTGAAGTGAAGAGCTGCTGGCCCTGCTCCTCCGCTAATGAACCCGGCCTCTCGCCACTGTTGACCAAGGGCAAATATCGAGCCTGCTGCAAACCCTGGCTGCCCTTACTGACAGGTCCTTCGTTTCAGAAACTCACTCTCTCTCCTTTATAAGATCTCAAGTGGCACGTGATCCTTTGGAGCGATCGAGCGCTTGCTCTACGCGTTATCACGACGCATGAACTGTCCTTTTCCTTATGAAGGATTCCAAGCAACATTCATTAAATTTAACAAAACACTTTTTGCGGGGGAGGTGGGGTGTAAGAGGCTGAAACACCCTACTTCCCTTTAATAGCATAGGAAGGTAGAGAAAGGTTGCCAATGGTTGACCTGGACACCCGGGTAATAGTTTCAGTATCCTACTCGGCGATTCACCTAAAATAATTACACGAAGAACCCTACAATTTCTGCAACAGGGCTACTGCGTATATTATTAGAAACGACTGACGGTCTGAAAAACTTTATTTATATTTCTACAGGCCTAACTTAACCGATGTGTAAAATGGGCTGAATATATTAGAATTAAGTTTTATAATACATAATATTAATTTCCTAAATGAATTAATAGCATCCACTTTCATCTTGTTTGACTCTACAGTCCATCGAGGGCATCGACTGCGAACTGTCATCGTCTTGCATGACACATTCCGAATCTGGAATCAGCGTCTTCGCGACCATGACGTCACAAACATCCAAGCCCAGGTCAGGGTTCGAACCCGGGACCTCATGGTTGTGAGGTAGCAATGCTAGCCACTACACCACAGGACGTCGGCACCAGCTAGAAATAAATGTTAAGAAAAATTTAAAAAAATTGTGCCGTAATAAATGCAGCATTACGTGTCGTTCATTTTAGGGGCAAAAATATAATTTATGAAATCCAAAGAAAACATGTTTTACATTCCTGTTAACTATTAATGTAGTTCTATGAAAATATATACCGGGGTGAGTAAAGCCTCCTAATTCTTGTCTCCTTAAGTAAGTTAGTTCTGTGGACGTTTGGAATATGGTGCGATTCCTCAAACATCCTTCTCCAATCTACTGCGTTCTGTGATTAATTACTTAAATGCGGAAGGAGAAACGCCCATTCGCATTCGTGAAAGATGAAAAATGTGGATGGTGATACAACAGTGGATGTCATCAAAATTTAACATTACCCGAGGAAGTCTCAAATATGCTGACAAAACGTCGATTCAACTAAATAAATACTTTATCTGATTATTTCATGTATTAGAGAAATAAGGATTAATTGATTTACCATATCATTGAATTTTATTTAATCTCTCGCCAATTACTTGTCTAATTAGTGTTTTCTATTTTTCGAATTGAAAACTTATTACAAGACAGTTTTTAAACTTTTAAGAAAATATTTTATTAGAGAAATATTGATGTTCAATGGTTCACTATCGGGAAAACTCATCAAAATTTGCTTTACATTAAGAGTGTTAGCTCGGGAAACCGACATAGCTAAAAAATGATGTACCATGAATATTTTCATTACGTCATGTCTTACAGTATTGCAAACTGGGGTCATTCGCATCACGCGTTTCACATTTTTCAACTACGAATGGTATCTGGTGCGGAGTGGAATACCAGTTGCAAGCCTTTGTTTTGTAAACTTGGAATTATAACCTTGCCTTCTGGAAATTTTATAATTTGTATGGGACAACATCAATCTATATGCTGTAAACAATTCAAGCCATTCATACAGCACAAGAACTCGCTCTCAGCTCCGTATTAAAAAACATCGTCTAAGCCTTTTTGAAACAAGCATTCACTATTCCGGTAACGAAAGTAAGTTAATACACAAACAAATACATTCAACATACATTTGAAATATATTTAAGTAAGCTAACGTAAAAAATTTATAATTTATTACTGAACAAAGAACCATATTATAGAACTATCAACTGCCAATTATGACTAGGCTGTCCGAGTAGGAGGTAGAAGGGTGACTGTCTAGGCAACATGATTAAGAAAGGCCGTATTCACGCTTCGATACTCACCTAGTGGACTTTTGTAAACCAAAGTACGTTTTATTTTATTTGACATTATTTAAAACATATTAATATAAATAAAATATAGACACTATTACAAGGAAAATTATACTTAAGAATCAATAATTTACTGAATGACAGGCCAAAGTAATGGATAGAAATTGAATAAGGCTATTCATACACTAAACGTATATATTTTTTATTATATTATTAAAGTAAATTACAGACTGAATTGCTTATAGAATTATATTACAAGTGCTGTGACTAAATCGTGATTAGTTTTTTAAGTGATACAATCTTTTTCGTTAAATTATAAATATTTTAATATATTTCTTCTGATGATAGTGTGTAAATTTGATATATATATTAAATATTTTAAAATAAAATAAATTGAGTTTGATTTACAAAACGTCTGTGTGTTAAGCAGGCCAGGCACGGTTCCTTAGATTTAAATTTATTGTTGTTTCCATTAGTCCTCGTATTAGAAAATAGCATACATCATACATTACAAATAACAAATAATTTTAATAAAAAAATAAGGTACATAATTAATTACAAATAATCGTAAAATAATTTAATAAAATAAAAAGTGTATAGTCTAAAGTCATTAAAACTACTACACACACAGAATAGATCACAAACACGAACACACTTTAAAAGTTCAAAAATTATTTATAAAGAGTTGCAAATCTCTTTTAATGAATGGAGCGTATTATTCACTGAAAGAGTTCATAGATAGAGAGGGCTAAAACAGTTTGCCGGTATCCTATCAAATTCTCCTATTATTTTACAACTATACTCTACTATAATTTAACTGCCAACTTATTTTCTTTTTCATGTTGGACGGGAATCTACGCACGATTTTCTGCTGCCTCCTCCGTCAACCGTAAATTCTTAATTGTCAAATTTGGTATACTTCTCGTAATAATATATTTAACGTATCCTATTTCCTCGACCGAGGACGAATGTATTGAATAATAATTCTAGATCTACTATGGGGTCAGGGGATTTCTAAAATAAATAAAAGTAATATATACAATACCATACTAAAAAAAATAGTAATTTACTGCAAAAAGGTGAGCAGAACGGAGAAGATTCTGTTAGAAACCGAATTGAACTACTGGAGGACAGCTACAGGAAAATAAAAATAAAATAAAGCAAAATAAGGGAGATCATGAGAGTAGAACATACAATAACAGTAGATGACATCACATCAAAATGGTTTGGAAAAAAGAATACCAAAGAGGATATTGTTATGGGCACCACGTGGCAAAAATATAAGAGGGTGACCGAGAAGAGAGAATAGACAAAGAAATTAAGGAAAGGTTCGGTGTCGGAAAATTGCATAGAACGTTCTTAAGAATCTGTGCATTTGTCCAAAATCGATATGACGGGGAAATCTTTCAATGCTTCATGTTATGAAGTTGCATATTTTGTTCTTGATTTCCAGCTGATACCCAAGTAACAAAGCGAAAGAAAATCGATCGTCATCAATGTACGGTCCTTTGAATTATCCGAGCACCCTACCCAGGGTCTTGATTACGATCTAGGTCTCGTTGAAATGTGAGCACTCCACCCTCTTTTCGGAATGTAGCACAATACAGACGAGGATCGTCATTGTGCCGGTTGGTTAAACACAAGGAAGGAAGACCGACGAATGGATCATGAGTATCGTCGTCGGTCCACCGTCGGCGACCGCGTAATTTGAGGGAACAATCTGATTCATCTGCAAGGGGGAAAGTCCCCGATATTCCCACACAGATAGGCAGTCCTTCCCCCGCACATGACGTCATACGCACAAAAGAACGTACAAAAGAGAGCGCACCACGGCTTACCATTCATTAGACGAGGGGATTGGTTACCCTCCCTTGAGGTCCGCGCTCGTGGCTCTCTGGCCAGATGCCACTCCCGCAACTCTTCTCACCTGCTTCGCCCTCTCATTTACCATTCATTATACGCAGGCACGTTTCAGGCACGTCAACCAAATTAGCACAAATCTGATACAAACACAAGCAACAGTTCTACGGGAACCAGGAAATCGATATCAAACTTGGCGTTAGGTCCAAAATACTGACCTCACTGACTTGCAACTTATCAGTTATTCCAACCCTTCATTTGTAAAGTGACAGGTTTGAGGGTCAAATTGCGGACTTTAAAAGCTGCAGATGGAAGGCTATATTACGTTCCATGCTAAGGTAATAAATATTCATCAGTCTACGAAAAACGAATACTTTACCCGGTCCAGCCTCTTACGAGAGCATCCTTCATTCGTAACATCTAGTCAAACGTATTAATTTTTATGGGATGTAGGTTGGCCCATTTAAATGAATTTTCATCTGCGGTGCTACAAAAAAAGTGAATTTAACAACTCGCTGGGTACCCGGGTATTTATTAATTATAATAGGCCAAAACAAAAACCTGAAATAGGATGATTCCGTCAACATCTTAGCCACCCGTTTCCTTCCCACACATACTCTGGGACTCAAGTTCAGTTTAAGTTGCATGTTTAATGTCAGAATTAGACGTAGTGACTTCCATAACCCAGAAACCTGTATCGTTAGTTTCCACTTTATTTGACCCCTCCACCCCCACCACTCACCCGCCTCTCGTGGCGGCTGACAACCGCGTCTAACTCCAACAGCGTTTGTTTCCGGGTTGTAAACAACGCAAAGTATTACATTTTTGTCTAAATTCTTCGTCCATGTTTAAGATTGAACGCGGAATTTTGTTTAATCCTTCCATACACCTCTTAGGAGCTGAACTGTAAGATAACCGGCCTGTTTAATGTCAGAATCAGACTCAGTAACTCACATCGTACCGGTATTGACTCAAAATTGCTACTTTTTGTTGTTGTTTTCATATTATGTTCCTCCACCTCCCCTCCTGTAAATTCTTCCCTACAATTATGAAAGAGGTTGAAATTATACACAAATGGTGTCAATTATTATTTTATAATAACTTTATATTCTGTGTGAATGCAATAAGAAAAGTAAGGCAAGGAATTATGTATAACTGCTATTTAAAATTATTCGTGGATTATCGGAAAGCATATTTGTGTAGTAATGTGAGAAATAATGGAAACCCTACGCTTGACGGACAAATTCCTCACATCTTCCAGCACAGTCGTGAAATGACAAAAAAGTATAAACCTTGCACTTTATATTTTTTGGAACCTTTTATTTGAAGATGTTGTGCAATATCTACAATCAAGTTAATAGAGAATTTAACGTTATGAGTGAAACTTTTACAAAGAAAATAAAGTCTGTTCAGATATCTGACTGTAGTTAAAAGTGACGAAACGAATTTCAATTAATAGCAAGGCTTGTGAAAAAATTATACCCCACAATTTAAGAAATCAAAGATAAGTATCGATTAAACTGCGACTCGACTACTAATTTTGCTTCACGTAAAATTGAACTGCTACAAAAAAAAGAGTTATTTCCCTCCCCCCACTATTAATCATCTAACACCTATTCCGCACTTCAATTTATTATCCTAAATTGTACCCATAAAGTATGATTTAGTTATATTTATTGCATGTCGTCTAAGCGGATCAACTTCCGCAGACTCTCACGGTTTGGTGAAAATGTTAATTAGCATTAACGGAATTAATTTTGTCATCTATAACTTTGATTTGTGATGGCAATTACAAATAGATTTCCTGTTAAATTACGTCCAATAAAACGGATCTGTAACTTTATGAAGCCGGATGTCATCGAGCCAGAGCGGTGATTAAATAATTTAATGTAAGCTTAATGATCGTACCTTTGAATTTGTTGTTAGTTTCGTACTGTAACAAAACGTATCATTTGGATGAAATTCTGGACTTTTATCTTATCTGTCCATTTCAGCAGAGCATGTTTTATTAAACCCTTGTGAAAGATCGATGGGATTACCATCTTAATTTTTTCTTCTGCTTTTAAAAATCTCAACAGCTTTGATAATTCATATTACATATTGTTATATAAAACCATTTTTATAATTTCAAGCTGACATCACATGGACCCGCTCCTGACACTTCTGGCTGCAGTGTCCAGCCACCTCTCTCTTCCAATTACAAAAAAAAGTCCAATTAGAAGAATTGTTTCATGTAGTATATGCGAATTAGCGGCCGCGCATCCCAAAAATTATTGTATGGGAGATTTAACTCGTCGTGTGTCGACACGATGCACAGTAGACAACTTCCCAGAAATTGTTGTGGGGGAAATCCGGGCTCAGTATACGTCGAGCTTTTGTTGAGACAAGTTGGTTTTTGTAAAAGCAATTCTGAAAAAATTGGCGTTCGGAAATATGTTACTGTCAGTTCAGAATATATTGTACGTGAAGAAACGTAATAGATAATAAAATAGGGTGTGTTAAGAAGAAGTTGTTACACTCCCCATATACCGTTTTTATAAGTATAATTAATGTTTTCAACAATGCTAGTAACGTTCTAACAGTTCATTGAAGGGGAAGTTCCTCCTCAAACGACAATACTCCCCTTCTCCATTTCGTATTGCGTATATAGAATCTCACGAACTGTACAAACGTTCTTCCCTATCTTCTCGTTCCAATAAATAAAATATAATGAACCAATGTTTACTTGCAATAAAATACTGTCACATTAAAAAGAAAATTAAGTCCATGTGTCCATTCCATTATCTATTATTCTCGTCTGGTTTTATTTGGTACTGTACCTTTCTGTTTTACGTCTTCTAATGTTGAATGGGGTTTAACTGTTTATACTTCGGGTTATTTTCTTTTTCAAAATGTAGCACACCTGTAAGAGTTTCAACGATCGGAAGGGCAAGTTAGGAAGTTGTGCCATTTCTTAAACGGTGGTTTTCCACAAGTGTGACGTGTGAAGAATGGCGAGTGGAATGTCTGTTTGCACTTGTACCTCCCTCCCCGTGGAGGAGAAGAGTCATCGCTTAAAATTTATCGCTTCCGAAGAGTGTTGTCGTCTGTATGGGTAAATGTGGAGCGGTTCCCGGGGCGCGACTCCATTCTTACGTGCGTGGGTGTGGGAACCCCATGTGTGATATATTATGACCGCAGAGGCCCTCACCTACACAAACGGAGTGCTGAAAGAAATGTGACGTCTTCTTTGTGTCCGGAGGAACTGCCGCTGTGCAAACACTTGGCATGTGGAGGGGTAGAGAAGAGAAGGAAGAAGGCAAGAGCTTCTGTTGCATCTTCATTGTGACATTCGGCACAACGGCCTCAGAAAGGTGAAAGGTTCGGAGCGCTGGACACTTACAACATCCGCAACCCTCCAGGAGAAACGCATTCTACACGACAATACCGAATATATATTATCCAACATTTGTATTATCTGACACACGAAAATAAAACAATCAACAAATCAGCCAGTATGCCAGAAAAATACATTTCTACAGTGGAAATCATGACACCCAGAAAGGACCGCAATTGGGCTCCTTAAATTTATTTACCACCAAGTCCTGGTCTATCGCATCATAAAATATATACAAATAAATAAATCAGCGTATATGACAAAAAATTTAGATATATCATATTACGAAGTACATTTGTGACGTTTCGCCTAGAATTTTAGACTTCTTCAGGCTCAGGCTAGTAAATCCAACTTAGGTTACAATTTGAATCGTAGTCACCATTAGATGCAACCAAAGGAGTAAAATTTTCTTATTTTTAAATTATGAATTTCTATTCACTCCTAATTTAACCTCAGTTCAAATGAGATCTCTTAAGAAGTCCAAAAATATGGACGTAACGTCATAAATAAACTTTGTTATATTTTAAATAAATAGTTATTTCTTGCCATGTTGACTGATTTGTTTATTATGCTGCAATTGAGCAGGACTCGGTGGTAAATACAATTCAAGGTTTTCTTAAAACAAAGGAATACGATAGAATAATTCATTTACCATTAAGTCGATACTAACATTATTTTGAAAAAAAAATAAAGGGAAAACTATTTTGAAAACGTCTATGGAGTAAACAACTACTGAAATAATAAATGGAATTGTCATTAATGCTATAAACAACATCCCCACATGTTAAACACAAGAACTAAGAAAATTACATTCAATAGATGCCCACGTACATTTAATATATGACGGAAATATTCTGTTATATTTTTCAGTATATAGAAACGAACGTGTGTTGATTGCCATATTTTCTGTTTTTGGTAAAGCGAAGGCTCATGTGAAGAACTTTGAGGGAGAAATAAGCTATTAGTCGCCGATGTTCAGACTCTATTATTTCCGTGGAGAAATAAGGTTACACTTATTAGTTTTGATTTTTTACCTTCGTTATGGATTATTGTTTCCTGAATATTACTGCTATTGAAGTACATGTAACGTTACCGTTGTACAGGGTTTCTTTCTCTGGAGGGTTTAGCCGAGTCGTTGCAGGGTGGAGGTAAAATATCGTAGGTTGCTTCTGAGGTCGGATTGTGGGCGTCAGGGTGGAATGGCGGGGGCGGCGGTGGTTTCGACGTCGCCTGAGATACGGAAAAAGTGGGGGAGGGAAGATAGGACGAGCGTCTGCTATTGTCTGCCTCTATTACCCTCATCTATTCCCCCTGAGCAAAGAGCGTATCGCGTCGAACGTAAGTTAGCTGCGGGTGTCCCGGAATCGGTTAACTTTAAGAGTTCCTTGTCAGCCCTGTGGATCTCTTTCAGGAGGTGAGGCTACACATCACGGAAAGAGGGGAAAAATGCGGCTTCCCCAGACGTTACAATAACCGGGCCAAACTCCTTCCTTCCCTTTAGTGTCTTCCCAGGCGACGGAGCTCATTTACATGGGATTCACCTCGGGGACTGTCGCATTTCATCCCTTCCTTATTCCTTCCGAAACTCCCACCTCCCTGGCTTCCGGCGGTTGATGCGGCTCCACAGATCCAGACTGCAGATCTTCCTTATGACTGACTACCACGAATAAAATATAAAAATCCCAACATTCAGTGAAACATCGGAACATTAAATATACTTCATTAACTTTTGTCATTCAAATCATCTTCAAATGAATTTTTTTCGCTGATGATTCCATTAGATCATGTGGGAATAATCTTCCTTATGCGTCGATGGCAACTGTTGCATTCTTCATGTAAACACGGAATTACACTATCGTCAGGTATCACTATTCAATCATGTTTGATACGATTTTACTAGCGTCAGTACATGAATTTATCCATGAAACATGTAATCAAAATACTGAAATAAATCGACTATAACTGAGGTCATACGTTCGAAAATGCATTAATAGAAATCGGAGGACAGGCAAAAAATTTGAATATGAAAACTAAAACAAAAATGAAGGAATACTTATCAAAAAGCGAATATTTTCCCGGCGTATTTGTTGAATAACATAATTATTCGACCCGGGTGGAAACCCGAGAATACTTTATTCAAGGAATAATTATGTTTCTTTTGACAAGAGGGATCCTAAGAAAATAGTAGAAGGGAAAACTAATAATATGACTGCAATAAATGAAATCATTTATAAAGGGAGGACACCCAATCTTACATATAGTAATTTACGGAACATGGGTTCAAAGAAGTGAAAATAGCATATAAAAAAATTAGAAAATTAAATGTATCATCGTGTGAAGGATATACCATTCAAAATTTACGGAAAATGTACGTAGAACAGACTTCCAGGAACTTAAAAAATAGACCTTATTTTTATACAGGGAATTTAAAATAAATGGTAAAAGCTGGGACATTTTTAGTATTGATTAGGTATTTAAATAAAAAAATTTAGACATGCTAAGCCAATACATGTTAATGCTTGAATTATATATTTGCATACGAATATGGCTTTGTAAAATGGACATGTTAAATTAGTGACAATTTTAAATAAAGATTTAAATAGCCGAAAAATTGAGACTTTGTAAGAGTTTTCTTGCCTAATACCTAGACTTTAATAACTTACAAACATTGTTTCGATTTTGACAAGACTCGTATTTTGGACACAGAACCACATTTCCCGATAAAAATAATCACAGAAATGTTACAAACTAAAAATCATCATGAAAATATTAATAACAGACAAACTTAGTAAGATTAACGATGTGATTTTTTCAAATTTCGCATGGAATGAAACGTCCGTAAAACTAACATTTTACATTTTGGTAAAATTTTGGGGCAATAAGTTTTAAGATATGAATTGTTTTACTCGAAAGTAACGCGACTGTAACTGAGATGACGTGATGTAAATTTGTTTAAAAATAAATTAAATTCCAAGGTTATTGGAAGTTCTAATAGTGCCATTGAAAAATTATTTTTGTTTCTTTTCACTTTAACTGAGACTTTATAATTGATAACTGTGAACGTAAATGAAGTAAATAAATTAACTCATTAATGATTTCACATTTCGACCTCGTTTAAATGAAATTTTCGTAGTTTGAAGTAACTCTCATTGAAAATTAAGAAGATGTAAGTGGTTGAGAAATCAGTTCAGAATTAGTTTATTTATTTCCAAGGAAGATTAATTTACTTACTGGTAATGTATATGTGAATGTTAGGAAATCGTTGCTAAAAATGTTCGTATGGAGCGTGGCGTTATATGGGTGCGATACGTGGACGATAGGAGTTGCGGAAAGGAAAAGAATAGAAGCCTTTGTAATGTGGTGCCATAGTAGAATGAGATGGGTGGAGAGAATCACTAGCGAGGATGTTATAAACAGACTAGGGAAAAAGCGAACAATATAGAGGACGTTGAACACGAGAAGGGATGGATTAAAATGCCAGGTTTTAAGACATGAGGATCTTATAAAATTAGCATTAGACGGAAGTGTATGGGGTAAGAACAGAAGAGGGAGGCAAAGGATGGAATACGCTAAGAACATTAGGGAGGATGTTGGATGTGGCAGTTATGTGGAAATGAAAAGGCTAACGCAAGATAGGTTAGCATGGAGGGTTGCAACAGACCAGTCTTAGGGCTGAATATCACAACAACAACCAAGGAAAATTAATTGATCAATATTTTGGAAAAAGATTATTTTTTTCCACAACCCCTGCATCACTGCAAATATGATGAAGTCTACGGATTGGGTAAGAAAAAATATTTTTGGCAAATCTTATGTACAAAATATTTTTCTCTTTAAATATTTATTTTTTAAATAGCTGCTATTTTTGTTTTGTAACTATCTATTGGTTTTTCGTCAGTTTTTTGGAAAAAGATTATTTTTTTCCACAACCCCTGCATCACTGCAAATATGATAAAGTCTACGGATTGGGTAAGAAAAAATATTTTTCTCTTTAAATATTTATTTTTTAAATAGCTGCTATTTTTATTTCGTACCTATCTATTGGGTTTTTCGTCTGTTGTTTTTATAACTGCGTGTATATGTAAGAAATTTAAAAAAATTATCCTCAAATTTGATGTATGGTCCTGACAGTTAAATTACGGGGTTTCCGCCTAACCGGTGGGTATCTGTTACAGCAGCATTTCGTATTTTGGATTCCTGTCAACACCTCACTTGAGATTGAACTCGCTGACCCAAACACAAACACGTACAACGGTTTTTCCTCCGAGAGCTGCCATTTGCAAGCGAAATTACAATCATAATAGTTGCATCAGTGGCATCTGTCGGAACTGTCAACGACGTGAGACGGTTCCATTTCCTCGACGAATCCGCCATGTAATTCGTGATGGCCAACTGACAGCCGCAGGTGTCCGGTCAGATCCCATTGTACCTTTGCCCTCCTGCTTGGGATGGGGAAACCACAATGTAAGTGGCCCACCTTCCATTGTGGCTCCACGAGGAGTGTGTGGGTGCACCGACGTATATATCTATATTTCTCTTTCTGTTTGCAACAACTGTCCTCCGGCGAATTTCACCCTCCGGGGTCGATTAATCAACGTGAAGGGTGTTGGTGTGGCTCTCCTTTGCTGCACGCCTTTGCCACGCTACATTAAGTACTGCAAACAAGTGCTTCGTTCCCGTCGTTTGCCGTCCGTAAAAGGTGGCGGTGGCGGAGGCGGTGAAGGTGTGGGAATTTCGTCGAGGGAATGTGGTCCTTGTGGCCGAAAGAAAGGGAGATTTTGAGGTGAGCTCGTCGCGGACATGCTAAGGTTTCTGGGAGACTTTCCTCTACAACGAACTAACTATTAGTACGTGACGATTTAAGGATCATCAACCGCAACCGTCGTTTCGTTTCATCTCATCTCCTAACACGCAGTTAGAAAAACTGTAGGACAAATATTCACTTCTAGAGGCCCTAAATCTTTCCTTTATAATTCAATGCTAATAACGACCAACCGCAATTCTGTATTCTGGAAAATTCGTGATAAAACTTGTTTAGCTAACTAAAGACTGATTTTATATGAACTCCTCTAGGAAGAGTTTAACGCCCGGAGCAGTCTCGGTCAGCAACCACACAAAGCGTGTTACATCCGTCAGCAAGCCTAGGAACTTCTTCTACACTAATTACAACAGGAAAGCCTTCATTCTTTGAAAGTTCAGTCCAAAGGTTCGTGAATAATTATGGAGTATTCGTTACAAATTCAGATATTTTGTGACCTGATTTGCAGCAGTGCAAGGGTGTTGTGAGAGGGTGGTAAGTGGTCTTGGAAAGCCAGCGCAATCTTTGTGGTAACAGTGACATTCACGATTTTGAGATGAATTCGTCGGAGACATTTTCAGCATTCTGGGAGACGATTCTTCATAATGAACTAAGTCTTTGTACGAGCCGATTTACAATCTTGTAGTTAACACAAATCGACGCCCATCGATTACCAACTTACAAAGCCCGGAGCCGCTCAAATGACAACCAGAAAACAAGCGAATAAGTTTCTTTGACTAACATCCGTAATTCAGCAATATATGAGTATGAAATAAGCCTCGCCTCTTTTATACCGTTTAAATGAATAATAATCATTGCTTTAAAGTTGTTAACTAGAAAGGGCGGCAGTGGCGTCCAGGAAGCAGGGAAGGAAGAGGAAAAAGCGGAGTTTCCTCAATTTGGCAGCACGACTTCGTACTATTGTCAACACGGAAATTACAGCGAGACGCCTATGAAAACAACTCAGGTTTGTCAACCAACAGATCTGCTACACGTAGTCACCCAAACCATTAATACCCTGAGATCTTTAATACAATCCCATTTTAATTAATTATTTTTGTACATTTTTATTTTTTACACGCACTACCCATAATAAAATTATTGTGTTATTTAAACCCAATTATTAAATTCATTAATTAATATCCCCCCTCATTTACAAGTTGTTAAAATTACGTCAGGATGAAATCACGGTTTTTCACGTCAGAGTCGTCTTCCTATTTCATGAACTTGTGCGTCTTTCGTGGTTTTGTGATTTTGTGTAGTAACTTCTTACAAACCTGGTTCGCGGTTTCATATACGGGTACTTATGACGCCGACGACATGCTCTGTACGATTCCAACGATGCTGAACGTTGACAAAGGCAATGGAAAGCTGTGCTGTGCTCATGTCAATCAAGTAATATATAAATTTCAATGATAGACATACAAACTTATAACTTTAATTTAATACATAATATGGTTTTATGTAAATGCGCCGCAGTGATCAAACTCTTCCCATGAACGACAAACTCACTCTGACTCCCTTTACTTTCTCTGCCGCGAATCTCTTCTCATTCTTTAAAGACAAAACTATTTTTAACATAAAACGTTACACACGTTTAATAGTGATTATTACAAATGGAGAACATTGAGCGATAAACATATGGTAAAATCCTGTACAATGTTTAACATTCATGGAACTACAAAAAAATATAAAAATACAGCTACAGTAGGGTACAGCAAGAGGACGAGCAAAATTATTAATGATTAGCGAATAGGACAAGTGGAGACCATCCCATTGAACCAGAAACTCGTTAATTTCCCTCTGGCTTTAGCGTGAAATGTGGATGCGAATTTATTTCAAACTACGAGGCACGTTAAAAAAATTGAAAGTGTTTTTTTTAAATTACTGGATATTTTTGATACACCAGTTGGCTATTTTTACACATAATCGCCATCTCTTTCAATGCTTTTGGTGTGCTGTGTCACAAGCTACTCTCCCTCTCCCAACAGCTCCTTTGCCCACTTCAGAACCTCTTTTTGCACCTGCTCGTCGGTTGAAAATTTAACTTACCCATGTGAAAAGAAGATAATGTGAAAGCACCGAGTCAGGGAATACAGGGATGGTTCAAAAAATCCGAACCAAATGAGCCCAAGAGCGCCTAGGTGGATAAGGCTGTGTGAGGACGGCCGTTGTCCTAAAAAAAAGAAATCATACTCCCCTCGTCATCATTCACCTCATTTTGTTTCAAATGCTTATTTTGATGTTTTAAATAGTCGCACTATATCGTTGTGTATTGATGGTCCCCAGAGCAAAGTGATGCATTTTCTGACCCAAACCAATGATACTATGATTCTTTTTGTTTGATTGAAATTCTGGTTTAAATTTTATTTAGATGATGAAACGCTACAGTGACTTCTTGATTAGCGAAAAATGTAGGTAGGTATAATTCTTTACGATAGTAGGAAGCTTATTAAAGCACGTGGCTCGTACTTGGTCGGATTCCTTACATGAAACTGGACACTGAAACTTGTTATTACGTACAACCGTGTTGCTGCGATTCTCGCTTCATCACTCCTAGATGCCGAACCTCGAAGACCAGACAGTACACTTGCATTCTGAACTTGCCAAATGATGTGAAGCCAATCTGGTTTCCCAATACAATTACCAAACGAGTGACTGAATTTTTTTTACGTAGAAGTTAGTGTTCATCCCTCGACCAGCAAGATTAAAGCCGTGTAATACACACGAGGGACAGCTGGGTTTTGTCCACAAAACCGATATGGACAATGTATTAGATTGACAGCAATTGGACAGGAAACACGGTCCAAAAATTACGTGTTAATAGCAACTCCTGATATTGATTCCATGCCATCCTTTACCGTTGCCAATGATTCCCATTGGCGTGTATGAAAAACATAACGGCCATTATCAGCATGTGCAGAAGTTGCTTTGTAGTTGCGTCCACGTGGGACCCAGGGGAACAGTTCTGCTGCACCCGGAGGACCTCTCCAAAGCACTCGCTTTGATCAGAGCTGGCTGGTGAGAGCCATCAGTGTTTTCCGGTTCTGTGGAGCCACTGTGCGTGACGTGTCTCTCAACAATTCCGAACACACATGCCGTGACAATGGGAAGGATTTACTGGACTTTATATATGGACTGTTCGAATATTTGTTCTTAAAAATCTTTCATATTGAAAGAGAACTTATTAATTTGCGTGAAATACCAATGTTATTCCTAAATAAAGGATTTGTTATTAAAACGACAATGCAGTAAATATTTCAAATATTCCCCATACTCTTGACTTGAAAATTTGAACAGTACAACGTTTTTAAGGTACCTTAAAAAACAGAATTAATTAGTCGATTTTGTGTTTATCCCCCTACAAAGTGACAGACACGTAAAGTTTTGTTTATACAGATGAAAATCACGCTTCCCTTGTAGGCTTAAATATCTTTTATCAAAGTTTATGTCCTGAAGAAGTCACCCAATGTAATAACGAAACGTCTTTTAATCTAAATAAAAGCTAAAGTTTCTTTCTAACTAAACGAACAAAAGTTACCCTATCCTAACAGAAGTGTAACACCAAATGATCTAATCTAACATACCATCAAAACAAGGATGTATTTACATTACTACGACTACAGAAAGCAAAATTACGCGAGAACCCATTCAAAAAACTTAATCTAACCACAAGTAAAACTCGAGAAGACTCCACAAATCATATTTAAGAAAAAAAATAAGTGGCTGCACAAGAGAAATATTAGATGAAAACATTGGAAAAGGAAGTAAATGCCTTATTATCTGGAGGTCCCGTGATCGCCAATCATGAAATTATTATAGGGTGATAATTCTCCAACCAAATTAACAAAAACAATGTCTGTAAAAACTGGTCCTTAGTCTACTTCATGTAAATAACTAATCAGTTTTCTTATTACAACTGTGACTGATAAAAAACTGTGAGGATAGATAACAGAAAATATCTAAGAATATTATAACAGCCATACTACAATTAATATTCTCGAATAGACATATAATGAGATTTTTCCATTATTACTATTATTTGAGCTGTAATTTAACACCTCGAATAATCTGAAAACCTAGAAATTTAATAAGACTTTAACGCTAAATTCAAAGAACCCAAAATAGGATTTTATTCACGAGCCTTGAAAAGTTACAAATGAAATAAGTACGAAATTCAACCATAAATTCCGTAATTATAAAAAAATGAAAATAAATATGGTATCAAACATCATGCAATAAAAAACTAACACAGTTACCAACATCGTAAACAAACTGATAATATAGGTAACGTATCCCATAAAGTATTACTAATCAGGTACATATCCGCTGTAAGTCATTCAGCCTGATTTTATCAGCCTATTGACACTATGAAGTATGTACGACACTAAACACGATACAAGAGAAAATACAGTTGCCTAAATTTTAAAATAAACCCGGCAGTCGAGTTCAACTTTCTTGCAGTACGTCAAACCATTTCCAGTCTGCTTTTGATAAGACTAAATATAGTCATAATAGAAAAAATAAATGTGTAAGAACTTATCTCAACAAAAGATTTCTCCTCTGACTGATGATCAACACTACAGTCCTTAAAAAAACCTTGACCGCAGTTGCCTCCATTCTTTTCTATCTTCTGCCTTTCTTCTCCCGCTTCTAACGCCTAAATTCCACGTTATAAATCCACGGCCTCTCAGTCTACCTCTTCTCCTTTTCCCACCTGGTCTTTGAGTGAACCCTTTTTTTAACAGGGTATGTTTATGGCTTTCTTTATACATGCTCTGCTAATCCTCCCGTAATTAATTTTCACCAGAATATCTGGTTGAACATTTCCCTCCATTCTGCGTTTGTCCTTATTCTCCAACGCTCCACCCCTTACAGGGGTCCAAATATTTTCCTTAAAATCTTTCTTTCCCCTTCTGAATAGCCAGCCTGATTCCCGAAAATTTTCATAAGCTAGAACAATTGAATTGAGTTTCATATGTAATTTAACTGAATTTTTGTAATTTGTTATGTCTGCCAAGGAGCAGAAGGAAATATGTTACGCAGAGATAGGTTCTTACACATTTATATTGTTTATTTTTAACCTTGTTGTATATATTACATTTTTTAGGACAATCAGTTATAACTTTTATATACATTTTAAATTTATTTTACGTAACTACGTTTCTGTAAATATTTGTATTTCCTTCAGATGAATAGAAAGGGATTGTCGTGCTGTTATAAAAACGTATAAAACGAGAGAATAATATTTTCATTTGGAGCTCAGACAAATGCCATGAAATTAAATTTTAGATGATGAGAACGGAAAAATGTCGACTGGAACCGGGACGTCCCGCTTACCGGGTGGAGCTCTAACCGGGTCACCTGCAATTTACTAATCACAGTTCTCACAATCAGTGTACAACGGACATTGTGTGAACTGATCAATTCAAAGAGAGAGAGGAATAGCTTCAATCTTTTCTTCTAACGCAATCCGTGCACCGGTGAGAAGACATGAAGACGATCCTTTTATGTAACATTACTCTGGGAGTAGAGTGGTTGGTGTAAGACGATCCCCTTTTACCTCCTCGAAGGTACCTGTCTTGAATGAAACCGCCCCCTTTTACCGAATTAAATGTTGATCCCTTCATCTGAAACCTTCACTACCTACCTCACAACATTATAATGAGGTACATCGCCCTCCTATTGACGTGTCAGCTACCGCAGC
Organism: Eucriotettix oculatus; assembly: GCA_034510155.1. Lineage (NCBI taxonomy): Eukaryota > Metazoa > Arthropoda > Insecta > Orthoptera > Tetrigidae > Eucriotettix > Eucriotettix oculatus. The sequence goes on from CM067379.1 coordinate 22,754,160, forward strand.
AGCAGCTGACGTGTCAATCCTTCTCTATGTTTCTACACGACCCTGCGATACTCAAAACCTAATTCTCCTTGCGGCGTGACTCAGCTATAATAAGCTGGTAATTTGGCGTCCTCGACCAGGGGTGGAACGTTACCATTCATAACCGGAAATGTACATACAAAAAAATCTATATATACATATGCACACAAATATATATATACGGGGATCGCGATGAATGAGAGAGCGTTTAGTGACGGCCAGAGCTTTTCTAAGGACGACGGCCTTCCCTCCCCTCCTGATGAAATGACATCTTATTATAAGGCGAGCAAACAGTTATTATAGACGCTTAACAGACGATGTTATGGTTACTTTACGAGGTCAACATGGGGTTAGAGAAAAAGGGAGATTCATTTGGAACCGTAACAGTCGGAGTTTTGAATCGGTGACACCATGTTCTTTATTAAATAAAACAGGATTAATTTCTCTTCCACTTTTATTTCTGACTACATCGCAGTGAATTCAATGCAATACCAACAATAACGATACTGTAACTTCAGAATGCCACGTGATTGAATGGAAGCCTCACTTGCATGTACGAGTTGATAATGTAACTAATGAAAAACTTTCTTAAGTAATATAATTTATTTAACGTTACTGTAAATTTTTCAACACAGAAAAGCAAGCAAAAAATTGAAAGGTAATTATTTAATATATAAATAGACTTCGAAAGAATGCAGTATGGCGGTATCTTTCAATTTGCATGTAATGGGATGGCGTCGTCGTTCCTGAACAGGTCGACTATGAGGACTACAGTAGTTTTTTCTGTTTCCTAAGAACCATTGTTACACGAATTCATCCATACCCGTTGGTTTAAGTTCTCGTGAAAAAATAATATTCGAATCAACTTCCACGTCACAATTATTCATTCCTATTCTTAATCTATTGCCTAATTTTAATATCAGATTTGAAATATTAACCAAAATCGAAACGTTAAATAAATAACGGAGTAAGCGCAACTATTTTTTAACTCTTTGATTAATAAATAAAATTTTATGGCCTATTTCAGACTTTATATTTAAATACCAATATAAAAAAAATGTTTCGTGTACCTTCTTCAGATTTTTATCCTAATCATCACCAAAAGATTCCACTGTTGTGGCGTTCAGTCCTTAGACAGGTCTGATGCCACCCTCCATGCTACTCTATCTTGCGTAAGCCTTTTAATTTCCTCATAACTACAACATCCCAATTTCTCCATAATCTGCTTAGCGTATTCCATACTTTTGCCTTCATCTTTAGTTTTTACCCCACACACTTCTTTAAAATGTTAGTTTAACAAGATCCTCATGTATCAAAACGTGGCCTAATAATCTATTCCTTCTCTTCGACAACGTCCTCCGTTTCGTTCGCTCTTCCCCTATTGTGCTTAGAACTTCCTCGTTAATAATTCTATCCACCCATCTGATTTTCAGCATTCTCCTATATCGGCAAATCTCAAAGGCTAATCTCTTTCCCTTTCCCCAACTCCTATCGTCCACGTTTCGCGCCCATACAGCGCCACACTCCATACAAACATTTTTAATAATGATTGCTTAATATTGATAGTTTTATTAGCCGTAAGTTAATTCCTCTTTTTTTACGAAAGCCTTCCTTGCCTGTGCTATCCTACTCTTTATGTCTTCTTCTACTTCTCCCGTCTCTAGTTATATGGTAGTTATTATTATATGAAAGTTTTTCCTATCAGATACCATATATTTAGAAAATGAAGTTTTCCAGAGACTACTCAACAAATGTAACACCGTCCTGGTGTAAACGTGTGGTGACATTTGGAATAAAAACCTGAAGAAGGTACAAATAATTACCGAAGCGACGTTATTTTTATATTGGTATTAAAAATTAAAGTATGAAATAAGTCATGAAATTTTATTTATTAATCAAAGAGTTAAAAAATAGTTGCGCTTACTACGTTATTTATTTAATTTTTCGATTTTGGCTAATATTTCAAATCTGATATTAAAATTAGGTAATAGATTAAGAATTGGAGTCAATAATTGCGACGTGGAAGTTGATTCGAATATTATTTTTTCACGAGAACTTAAACCAACGGGTATGTGTGAATTCGTATAACAATAGTTCTTAGGAAACAGACGTTATTTTTATATTGGTATTAAAAATTAAAGTATGAAATGTCATGAAATTTTATTTAATTATTACATAAATTAGACGTATAATGCAACCCATTATTTTACACCTTAATTTATTGTTCTGTCTGTATTGAACTTTAATTAAAATATATTTATTTATTCAGCACTGATTGAAATGGAATTTCAAAATGTTCAGTTTTTGAAAATTTATGAAACCAAAAAGATCTTTTTTTGTGGAAGAGGAAGTGAATAGTATTAGATGAATTGGGCTTAATTTTAAAGTTTTCTCGTTTTTTTTAAAGCAATAAGTTTGGTTCTGTATGGAACTATCTACGTAATTGGCTGCTTGGATTCATAATCCATCGTGTCCTTTTACGAGAAGAAAATTTCTTTTAAAAGCGACGAGACGTTCCAGAATTTTCCCGACCGTTCAAAACGTTTGTTTCCAGCGCCAATGTTCTGCTATTGTGTGTGTGTATAAATATTTTTTCGCTCCTCTCTCCTCCTGGTATCCTGTTAATTTATGCGAGGCCGAGCCGGACGCGAGTGCAGGATTCAGAAATCAATGGGATTAGCGTTGCCGCCTGTTTGTGTTAATTTATTGTAATCCGAAAGTATCTGTCACCACATGCAGTCAATCGGATTGTGATCTCTAAGCCTCATGTGGTATTGCAACTTGGAATTATTAATGAACGCTAGGATCACTAATATTATTTAAGCACTATTTACAGTACGCAAAGCTAACTCTAAACACTGAACTCAACAGCCTGAAGCGAATAAAAAGATTAGGATTGAGAGGATGGAATCATCGTAGGTCGTCTAAAATTTGTGCCTCTGAGTTATAATTCTAGGCAATTGGTTCAAATAATAACAAGCTAGAAAATGGATATACATTCTAAGTAACGTTAACGGGGAAACATTTTATCGCACAAGAAAATAATAGAATCACAGTAAATAAATCTGAATAAACTCATCGAATTTTGAAGATAAATACGTGTCACTTAAAAAGACTCTTCTATAAATCAAACCCTTACATTTTATTTAGATTTTTACCTCATTTATTTAATACATACTCGAGGTGAAATAATGTAACTACTGACATTAAATAAATAATACGGCCAATTTTTCAGCAAAAAATACGACTACGACGTTTCGTCCATATTCGTAGACTTCCTCATCTAAGAAAACAAAATTTTATTAAAAGCAATTAGAATTTTTAATTTGGTAAAATATAAAAAGGAGAGTTTTCAATTGTATTCTAGATAAAGCAGTCTGACATTTTAAATGGATAACATGTAACAGTTTGTTGAAAAATTACTTAACTGTTACATTATTTATTTAATACATGCTATTTCCACAGTATAAATCCACATTTTTAATTATTCAATTTTCAGTTTATTTTTTGCTTAACAGGCTACATGATGATTCTGAAACAGGCAACTCCCCTTTAATAGCACAGGAAGGGCATTAAAAAGGGGGGAAGTGGAAAGAAGAGCAAGGTAGCCAAGGGTTGACTACAGCCCCCGGACTATAATTAAAGGAACCTACTCGGCAAAACTCCAGAGAACCTGCATCAGTAGGTCGGTACTACTCTCACGTCCTTCTGAATGATGGGGGACGAGTCTGCTGTGGGATCGCAGCATTCCCTTTTTCGTGCCTCTACAAGTTTTAGGAAGGCACATTTGCCCGAATGATCCATTGGGATCAGCTGAAAGCTTACCGTATGGCCAAGGTCTTCGACCCCAGTACACACACCTCCTGAAATACATTAAGGTGCCTCGGCATGTGAGAACCTTGAAAAAACTAGATAGAGTACGAGGCATTCCCAACGCTGTAAAGTGAGCCCCGCAGTCAATCTGGGGAGAAATACCTGCGACAGGAAGCTCTCACAGGCATCTCTATCCTATTTACTTTTCAGTTTTTGTCCACCTTTGAACAGGGTAATGTATTCCACTGGAGTAAAAAGCGTTGTCTTACTTCCTAAGCGTCCTGCCGCTTCCCTTTTCAACAGCCAATGCTGTTTGCCCTTCAGATTTGTTACAGTGACGAATCCAGCGCCGATCAGCGCTGACATCAATTTTTGCATCACCATACACATTTTTCAGCCTTTCATGAATGCGAATGGGTGTTTTACCTTCGTTATTTAAGAATATATTCACAGAACGCTGTTTAATATGTATTGTATTTGCTAATAATCTACAATTGGGCGCAAGCCCGGTGGCAGATACATAATTAAATATACATAATTATAAACTAAAGAAAGATAAACATGTTCTGTGGATGCCCTGAAAGAGAAAAGAGAAACACTTCACTTCACTTCACTTTAGTTTTTTTATATTCGGAAACACATTTATATTAAAAAATATCCACTTCACTTCACACGTTTTTTCAGATTTGACCTAAATTTATTTTCTTGAAGAGGATTTCCTCCAAACACCCCCACAGGTAAATTATTCCAGTCGTTGATAGTCCTATTTAGGAATGAGAATTTGCCAACATCTGTTTTTTGTTTTCTGTATTTCACTTTGAATTGGTGATCCCATCTACCTATATAACTGGGCTTTTGCATTTTGTAGCTAATTCCAATCCATGGTTTTTGCCCCGTATAAGCTTTGAATAGCAAATGCAGTCTTGCTTTCTCCCTCCTTTCTGACAATATCTCCCAACCTAGCTGTTTTACTTTTTCCTTCCTATGACCTGGCCCTGCTTGCACAATATTAGCAGCCCTTTTCTGAACTTTCTCTAATGATTCTATTTGATTAATTCTATAAGGATCCCAACAAGCCGCCCCATATTCCAAAATTGGTCTAACTAGAGTGTATGTATGTGAGTGTGAGCCGTTTTGCAAGGGGGTGCAGTGCTGCCACCTGTTTTCTTATGAATTATTACTGTTGTGGATTGGAGAAGAATATTTGAGCATTCGAGCCAAGTTCAACACTTTCGCATAATTAATTTATTTAACCTTAATGATCTCGTACTATATATGAAATAATTGTGTCATGTCGATAAGGGTTCGCTTAAGATGTTATCTTCTGTAAAGTGAAGTAATACATTATAATTGCCGATGCGAATCTGAATCTGGGGCCCTTCGCCGATCGCTCCTGAGTCATTCTTGTGTGGTATTAGCGAGTGTTGAGGTGTACCCGAGAGAAGTGGATGGCTGGCTTCGTGCTGGGCCACACGTGGAGGTACAATTTCGCCTCTTTAATTGGGCCCCGGCTGGCGTTCGCACTTTTAGGTCGCACAATTGTGAATCCCCCGTGGGGAAGCCCCTTTTGTCCTGCTAAACCCTTAAGGGCGCGTGGGTTGGCAGGGGGATTAAAATTGCGTCTCAATCATATCGGGACAGTACCGAGGGCGTTATTTAGGATATGCAGATTAAGGGGGGTGGGGGTCAGGAGGGGTTGGGGGGCACACACATCTGTGTGGCTTGCATCAGATTAACCTCCGTTGGCTGCGGCTCCCCTCGGTTCCTCCGACGCCATTATTCACTCTCTCTCACACACACACTGTTCCGCTCTCTGCGTCGTCGGTTTTGTAAAGGCCGCCGTCATATGAGTTATGTGATCTCATTATTAAGAAGTAATCGGATTCTGTTCAGAAATCAGCGTCATCACCTCTTTATGTTTAAGAGAACATATGTGTTAGATGCTGTTGTGGTATTTAGTCCTTTGACTGGACTATATAACCCTCCATGCTAACCTATCCTGCTCAAGCCTTTTCATTCCTACATGGCTACCACATCCCCCCCAATCTCAGCGTACTCCATCCTTTCCTCCCTCTTCCGTTCTTACCCCACACATTTACCTCTAATGCTAATTTAACAAGACCTTTACGTCTCAAAACGTGACCTATTAATCTATCCCTTCTCATGGTCTAAGCCCTCCAAATTATTCTCTCTTCACCAATTCTGCTTTCCTCACTCTATCCACCCATCTGGGTTTATGCTTCGGAAAACATTGCTAGGGTAGTTTACAATTCGTAGTGCAGCAATTCCGACATTAAATAAAGAAAATCTAATTAATGTATAAAACTTTTTTTGACTGTCATGTAAATGCATTAACAACATCTATGCAAAATTATAGTATATTATTATACTGAAGATACCGCTACGAGTGATAATAGGAAAATTCTTAGAAAAGCAATTACCAACTAATAATTAATTACGCTGGAGTAAAATGAAGCTTTATGGATCGTGTTGGAATGCAGCCTTTGAGATTACCCACTTTATGGAACTACTACTTCAAAAGATCTTTAAATATTTTTCATAATTTACTGACGAAAGGATAAAATAATATGGTCGGATATTAAAAACAGTGGTGGAATGTTATTCACCTTTTGTTATATCTAAACGGTTCGGGCACTAACCGCAGTCTATAACGATTCATCCACAACTATGTGTTTTATTCAATAGGCTACAAAGACATTTATTTTCATTAAAAATAATGGAGGATCAAACGTGAAAGTTTTGCGTCCAGGATTGCGTTAAATTACGGTCCTTATGTATCGTTTTACCCGAGGAATTGTGGACGAAACGTTGTAGTGCATCTAATTTGTTGAATAATATAGCTGTTTTTTGAGTTATTGGCTGGTTTCTTATTTATTTCTTAATTTTGATAATGTTAGATTAATTTAAGTATTGAAAAAATTAAGGACTCAAGGATTGTCTTCATTATTCTTAATTTTTTACTGTTTAACCACTTATAAGCAGACCTAATCATTCAAAATTGTAAGGTAAAATTAAGGAGTTTTATTATCATTGAAAAATAATGGCTTAAAAATATACATAATTACATGTACATAGATAAATATATATAAGTAAGCACGGTACGTTGTAGTTACTTACAATTAAAATCACATTAAAATTTCCTGTTGCTACCGCAAATAATTCATTTTTGTAGAGTTAACTGAAGAGGTCCTCAAAGTTGGGGACGAAACGTTTTGATGTAAATTAAATTCTTCAGTTTTTGACTTTTGGCCGTTGTGTGTATTTCATTTATAATCATAAGCCCCATTAATTTAACTATTTCATTTATAAATACTTTATTCGTCAATTATTACTGTAGAAATAATTTTCCGTATAATATTTAATAACATCTCATATTTTTTTGTTACATGTCGCCAGGCCGCTAATACGTTTTCATGTACATACTCTGATTGGATATACGAAATCACTCAGTAATAAATGAATAGATATTTATATCTTTGGATTTTATTCCAGTTAGTCTTAAGAAATTAAATGTTTAAAATATGAACTACATGAGACAAGAGTAGAGGATTTGGTGAAAATAAGAATTTTGGGAGCATAACGCCTGAAGGAAAGTGCCAGAAATTTTAATTTAAAAAGATAAATTTAGAAGTAACTGGCAAATAATTTTAACATAATTTATCTTTAAAACGTTTATTAAAGATTGGCTTAAATTAAAATCAGGAACTTCATCTCCTTCCTGTTAGTAATGAGAAATCTTAGAGGTACTTCATAAGATTCCTCCATCCAATGACCCCTTTTTTATAATATTTTGGAATCATTACCCTTGGTTGTCGACTAGTTATTTTTATTTAATACATCATTATTTTAATGTTTTTCAAGAGCGCCCGCTGTAGAATTAGAGGGTATGTTTGTTTCATTCAATTTGAAATAACATCTGTATCACACCAAACATATTTTCCTCTTCACAACTGTCTGGCAAAGAGAGACAGAGCGCACAGTTTAAAATGGGAAAAAAAACATTTACGCAAATATGTAAATTCAATATAATATTGAATTCTGGATTTATATAAAAAAAATTTACTTGTAAATTCTGGAGGACGTTTTAAACATTGGGTAATGTGACGTGTATAAAAACACGGTAATGTAAATATACGCAGTGTAATATGAAAAATGTAGTATTATCTTCTCTTTTCGTAAAATTTTCCAATGTTCATTTCTTTCACAACGGGTTTGCCACGGTAGTTCGTCAATTTAAATGAAAAACAAAATTTTGCATGAGGATTAACACTGTTTCAGTGGCGCAAACTAATCATTCCTCAAATTATTTTTACAGTAAGTCTGTACGAACGAAACATTTCGCAACAGAATAGTAAAATATAAGGTATTTGATGTACTCACAGATTGTCAGATTATTTACGTTTACATACATTAACGATATGTTTCCTCCTTGAACCACGAACAACGCCTGTACTTGAATCAAGAAAATAAATCTTACCAAAGATAATTTTACAACAAACAAAGAACACATATTTTACTGAGAACAAAAACACATATTTATCTGCAGGAATATCTGCGGCGATGGTGACGTCATCAGCTGTGCTGATCAATTCTTACACAATATTTATCTGTAAATTTAAAATATTTTCGTGGTTATCCTGCAGTATTAATGTTAATATAAAATAATTTATATCTTCCTTTCTAAGAACAAAATAAAGTAGTAGAGAAGTTTTAAACTGTTGACTCCATTTTTTTTTAATTTTATATTTTAAAAAGCAATTAGTGTTGTCAATAACTATTTACTAAATGTAATGTTGCTGTATGGAAATTTCGAAATGAGTGCAGCTGGACGAGAATTCATAAAGAGGATGCCAGAGTAAAATAATTCCACCTCAAATTTAGTTATTTAAAGATGAATGATTAATGAACGTTGTAACCATTTACATTAAATACTACAAACAGCTAGTAACACTGAGATAAGTATTGAGTAGAAATTAGTTTACAACGAAATATCTTGTTTAAAAATCTTTGAATTACTATCTGATTATTTGTAAGGTTTGAAAACTAAAAGGGAAGATCGTTTGAATGATATTAAACAAATATATTTGTAACAAGGGAGAGAAATAAAAGTGAAACTGTAAAGATGAATCTTTTTTTTTGTTTAACAGGCTTAATGAGAGTGATCTTGAAACAGGCAACTCCCCTTTAATAGCATAAGAAGGGAATTGAAAAGGAGGGATGAGGAAAGTGGAGCAAGGAAGCCAGGAGTTGACTAGGACCCATGGTCTGTACTTTAAGGATCCTACCCGGTGTTTCACCTAAAAGACATGTGATAACTTTGAAGAAGAAAAAAAAGATAGAGAGTACGATTCATTTTTAAAGTAGTCATGTAGCCCTGCAGTAAATCTGGGGAGAAATACCTGCGACAGAAATCTCCTACGCCAAACGACGAAATATATTTGAGCTTTACATGTATAAACATATTTTACAAACAAGAATGGAGATAAGGGAATATATATTTGTATTTTAATCAATTAGTGGAACAATTGAAGTATATAATAATTATTATAGCAATGTTTATTTTTTATATTTATTAATACTCATTATACAATGCTTAATTTATACAAATATCATTCTTAATTAAAAGTATGTAACGTATTTCTACTGTGAAATGACATTCACGGTCCTAGGTGAATATGACTAGATCCAAAAAAAGATTGGGAAATATGAATTGAGTTAAATAACTGTTTGAGAATTATTGTTGGTTCTTGTTGTACTGTTCTTTTTGAAGCACTGTATTGCTTGTTTATTTAGATTGGAAGTTTTTAAGAAGGAAGGAAGAAGAGGTGACGGGAGTGGAATAATATCTTTGGTCCTGCTCGCGGTGTGGAGTTTCTGTTGCTGACTCTGGACGAGTCTGATTGTTGTTTATTTTAAATGTAATAAAACGAACGAAGATTGCTGTAAATATAAATGTAGTGAATTAGAGACGACCTACGAATATAACTTCTCAGCATTAAAAGGAAATTAAGAAGACTTCGTTACATGTACAGAGGAACCGACATTTTATCTCTGTACATTAAAAAGTGCGTGTACTACGGCCAACGTTACTTTGACATAACGGAATCTGGATTGCAGTGGGTATTACAAAAATTTATAATATATCATCAACTGATTTCTCTGTAGAGGCTGCTATTGATCTTAGAATCGTACTCTTAGAACGTATCAAATATTTTTAGTTTGAAAACAGTTTGTGCCATTGTTGGCATACGTAAGCTAGCCAGGGTATCCAACATAAATTTAAACATAGGAACGTATTGTACCTACAATATTGGTGTGGGTTGAACAATGTTCAGTATCTTTGTTTCTGGATGGTTCATGACACGGATATACTAACGTAGAAATGTTATGAACAGCTGATGATAATAAAATATTTATGGCACTATCAATTTAATGACAAATTTAGTGACAATATTTACAGTAGCGACGAGAGCATTGACTCGTTTATTATTTATATTACTGATAATATTAAATTAAAGATGTCTTACCGAAATAAAAATACGATTATTAAGTATTTATAATTTCTATCATGGCCGTCACTGATGCATCTATAACAATTTCACCTAGAAAATTAGCGCGATGAACCTGTTACCAACTATGACCACATAAATATTCTGTTTCCCGAACCGTACGTAACGTGTACGTTCACAATTTAGTAGACTATTTCTATCGCTTCACGACGAAATAGGGCCGAATTTGTTTGCAATCAAAATTGTACAGGTGCTGTGTTTCGGATTAATTCCGTGTGCATAGTTTAAACTGTGTAACAACTGCAACTATTTTCGGGCGACGGCCCTTTGGAAATTTAACATCTAGAAATTTAGATTAACTGTTGAATGTTATGTTGGGCGTTTGTATTAAATGTGTAACATTAGTTATTTAAAAGCAACAGAATGTGCTTGTGAATAAATCAAGGATCAGTTTTGATTTAAATTGCAATATTTAAAGGTGTTCGATGTTTTTATATTAGATACAAGTCATTTGTAAAAATTGAATTTTTTTATGAGGTAAGCAGATGTTACAACGCACTTTTGATTCCATAGAAGACATTATACATTTTTTATTGAATAGGAGAAACGAATTTTTAGACTCATTGAAAAGTGTTACATGAAACTAAATACGTTTTATTATTTAAGCAAGGATTGGTAGGAATAATATTCAAAATTATTCACGAATACCACCAAGAGACTGTGTACAGAAATTATTAATATCCCGTAAAAGTATTTGAGGCTGTTGCAAAAGAACTTTACGATAATCTGAATTATATATATATGTCACACAATATTACTGTTTTGTGATATATGAAGAATATGTGAATATAGCTATGCTCCAAATAAATACAAACAAATCAATTTCTATGTCCTCGCTGCAGCAAGTACTCTTGTTTTGAAATTATTTTCACGGAAGTTAACCCTGAAAATGATCTACAAATAGTGGTTATTTTTATCCTTTATTTTCTATAAATAGCGAAATTCATAAATAGTTGTTGGTAACGTACAGATGTGGTTTCGCAAGTGTACGGAAAGAAATACTGGTAATTAACAGTTTAAGACGCTTATGAGAAAAGTAAACTGGTCCTTCAGGTATGCTATTAACATAAAAATGTGGTAGTAAAAAGTAAATAAATTAACGTCTGATATTTACATAATTAAATGAAAGATATTAAGAACCACTTTTTTAACGACGTTTCGTCACCTCATTTGGGATTTCTTCGGGTATTAAAATTTTTCAACAATTTTATGAATCGCGAAAAAGATACCAAAAATCTACAACGGCGCTGCTTTGACACTGAGTCAATAATTGACCGAATGTTGGCCCGATCATACTTTCTGTCGTTTATCTTCCCTTCGTTGATAAACAATATATACTGTGCTGAACCTGAGGATAATTCGTACAAGTCACAGGGTTTTTATACTTATAAAATACTGATATATGCAAAAATAATACACTTTTATTAAATGAAATAAAATAACGACCAGAATTCACGAACACAGTTTTTAGTTAGCTTCAACGACGTTTCGTCTCCACATTTGGGACTTATTCAGGTGTATAAAACTGTTTAAATTTTGTGAACACGCTCTCGTAGGCAGTCAAGGTTGAATTTTTTTACATCATTTTCTTTCATCAAAATTTAATGGTTGAAGAACTCCCAAATGTGGTGACGTAACGTCGATGAATATCAATAAAAACTTTGTCCGTTAACTAGTTTAATTGTTTTTTTTTGTGTAAGAGTATTTTATGGGTAGTAAGACCCTTCAACATGTAGGAATTAGTCTCAGTTTGTAATTTTTGCAGTAATAAAATCCTGATATATGCAAAAACAATTCACTTTTATTAAATGAAATAAAATAACGACCAGTTTTCACGAACACAGTTTTTAGTTAGCTTCAACGACGTTTCGTCTCCACATTTGGGACTTATTCAGATGTTTAAAACGGTTTAATTTTGTGAACACGCCCTCGTAGGCAGTCAAGGTTGAATTTTTTTACGTCATTTTTTTTCATCAAAATTTAATAGTTGAAGAACTTCCAAATGTGGTGATGTAACGTCGATGAATATCAATAAAAATTTTGTCCGTTAACTAGTTTGATTTTGTGTGTAAGAGTATTATATTCAACATGTAGGAATTAGTCTCCGTTTGTAATTTTTGCAGTAATAAAATACTGATATATGCAAAAATAATACACTTTTATTAAATGAAATAAAATAACGACCAGACTTAACGAACACAGTTTTTAGTTAGCTTCAACGACGTTTCGTCTCCACGTTTGGGACTTATTCAGGTGTATAAAACTGTTTAAATTTTGTGAACACGCTCTCGTAGGCAGTCAAGGTTGAATTTTTTAACATCATTTTCTTTCATCAAAATTTAATGGTTGAAGAACTCCCAAATGTGGTGACGTAACGTCGATGAATATCTATAAAAAACTTTGTCCGTTAACTAGTTTGATTTTGTGTGTAAGAGTATTATATTCAACATGTAGGAATTAGTCTCAGTTTGTAATTTTTGCAGTAATAAAATACTGATATATGCAAAAATAATACACTTTTATTAAATGAAATAAAATAACGACCAGACTTAACAAACATAGTTTTTAGTTAGCTTCAACGACGTTTCGTCTCCACATTTGGGACTTATTCAAGTGTTTAAATTTTGTGAACACGACCTCGTAGGCAGTCAAGGTTGAATTTTTTAACATTATTTTCTTTCATCAAAATTTAATATTTGAAGTACTCCCAAATGTGGTGACGTAACGTTGATGAATATCAATAAAAATTTTGTCCGTTAACTAGTTTAATTGTTTTTGTGTAAGAGTATTTTATGAGGAGTAAGACCCTTCAACATGTAGGAATTAGCCTCAGTTTGTAATTTTTGCAGTAAGTAAAGTATTAGGTCAATTATTGACTCAGTTTGAAAGCAGCGTCGTTGTCCTGATTCCTGCAGTCTGGAGCTGCGTATTTAGCTGGCCGCCGCCGGTAAACTCTTTATATACCGGGGCATCTGTTTTATGCCCTGACATAAAGCTCCTTTTGTTTTATAGTACGGGCTAAAATCGCCATTTATGGCTAATGAGAAAAACCTACAGCCTGATGTAGTATCGTTGCAGTTGTGGAGATTACGGTATTTCCCCTACCTTAGCAGAGCGCGTTAAAAAATCCTTGTAATACTCACCACCCCCGTGTGTGTGCTCGGGGTGTCCGCACCTTTTATAAAGTGCGGCTTATTCTTTATTTATGCGACGAAACCCACCCCCTCCCCCTCTCCCACCCTCATCCCAGGGCTCAGATTTCGAGGCAGAGAATTATTCTGTCTCTCCGTGGCCTGCGAAATGGACCACATGTGCTGCGGTACAGATTCGTTCTCACCCCTTCCACCTCCGACTACCCCCCGCATGCCTGCCTGCCTCGCTAGATGGGGGATGGAAAAAAAAATTTTTCGTTCCTGTATCGAAGTCGATAAAGGTGCAAGGGAGGAAAGCAGTAATGCTGACTGAATGACCTTTCCGGGTGAAATGTTTCGATGGGGGATCAAAATTAAGTGCGCGCTGTGGTGAAATACTGACCGACTGACTGATCAAAGATTTCAACCACTACCGGCAGATTGATAAAATTTAGATAGCTTTACGAGCCTTTTGGAATACAGTCCGAGCACAGGAATTTCTGAGTGCATGTATATTCCCAGCTGTGATGTGATGGACAATGAGGGCAATGCCAACTGTGGCACTGCCAAATCGTTTCACAAATAGATCAGTCAAAATTAGCGTTCGTGCATGATAATGGCATTCAAAGAAATGATAAATACTCAATAAATGTAGTAATGGAGTGGAATTACCGATTAAAATATACGACAACTTTACTGCATAACGAAATGAATTTTTTAAATTCTTCTAAAGTATCCGGGCTGGAAACAAAAAAATAATAAATATTATATCAGAATTATATGGCGATTTTTGGGCCACGTTGTTGTTTGTCGTTCTTGCCGACGTTTCGCTCAGAGGCACCAAGCATTTTCAAGGCTAGGCCATAAATATTATGATATCAGGATTGAATTTGAGAAATAATAATTGAGAAATAATTTAAGATTTATGTTTCTAATCCAGTAAAACAAGTTTTAATAAATAATTTGTAGTGTTTTCGTAAATAAAAATTCAACAATTTATTGTACGGAGGTGTTCATAATTATTACCTATTATCTGCGTTCCGGCTGTCACCCGGGTATTAATTTATAATAGCCCGGTACATAACCCAGAAATAGTTTATACCACACTCACCCATGGGGATGATAATGTTTGTTTTTAGGTTTGCGAAGAAATTTTCTTTCCCTTTTAAGATTGAACGCAAAATTTTGTTAACATTCTCTCATAACCCTCTTAGGAACTGAATTTCAAGTTGAATATCAGACTCAACGACTCACGTTACGCCTGTTTCGACACCTAACTCGATAGCTGTCTTGTTGTTTTCATTTAACACCTTTCCACTCTCAAATCTACCATTTATTTATCCTCTTCCATGTTGAAGGAATAAAGATTATACATAAACAATGCAGGGGGAAACTTTGTCAAAGTAATTGACCTCAAAAGAAACTTTTCATTCCACGTAAATATCAGCCGGTTTCACCCTAGGGGTGGTAACCGTGTGTTACCCCAACAGTACTGATTTAGAGTTTTACGGAGTACGTGTACAAAATTTCGCCAAAATTACTCCACGCGATTAGATTTGTATGCGGAACATGAACATACATATACGTCCAAAATTTGAACTGTAAGGCGAATATAATCATCTATTTGGTCTGTTTAGCGCGAAAGTTTTTGTATACTTAATGAACGTTTTATTTAAGTAACAATATATTCTAAATCCTGCGGTTATCATATTTTAATTAATGTGAAAATACATCTTATACATTAAGGGAGAAAATTAAGGAATAATTTTACTTAATAAAGCGAAGTGTGAAAAATTTTAAATACAATAACACTCTTTAATTGATGTACTTAATTTGGTTATTTTGGTATCGTTATGTCTTATGAAGAAGAATAAATTATGTAATAATTAAGTGTTAAAATGTGATGAATCAAATTTTCACCTCATTAGGTACATTCGTTTTTCGATTTAGTAACTATTTTTAAATATTTAACATTTAATTATTATTCGTTAGACCTGAAAAAAAAGAAGTAGTGCCACTAGAAACTTAAAAATTTACGAATTTAAATTAAATAATTATGTAATTTACAATAAACTATAACACATTAAGAGGAATGCCTCTATAAAATTAAATAAAACACAACTTTTCTACCTAAATATTCATAAATACTGTATTTATCAAAACTGGTAATGCCAAAAAATGCATTCAGTACCCATAAGCCTTGTTTATAGTTCAATAGAAAATTAAAATTTTAATGTGAATTGCAGTTGGAAACATAAAATAATTTTAATTTCTTCTAATGCTTGCAACCCGAGCGTTGTAGTGCATCGCCGGGTGCTTGTGGTTCTGTTTTCTCGTACGTGTCTAAATAACATACAAGTGTTTCTTCTTTGGCTACAAAAAAAAAGGTTAACGTGGCTTTTCTGAGGAAAGAATCTTTCTATCTCTTCCTCTCTAGTTCTCAATCACCTTTTTTTACGCGTCCTCCACCATGGTTTATAGTTCCTATATAACTCACACTCTTCTTCCCTTCTGGATGATGAGATATATCCCATGGTTCCAACTATATTACGATATTTTAAAATAAGTCCCTCGTTAAATTAATTTGATCATAATAACAGAAAAATTCAATAATATTTTATTTCAATTTAATATGTTCCCGTACACAAAAATAATTAGTTTCGATTAAAATACTCGGGGCTTTTGACGAAGCAAATTAATTGCGGTTTCAACGGCTTACAAATATTCCCACGGATCATCGTGTATTATTCCAAAGTATGCTTAGAACGTTTTGTTTTAAATTGTGGTAAATCATGAAATATTTTTTTAACTCTGTTCTACGATTTTTAAAATACAAATGGCTGAGGTTGGCTTAAACGCTAAAGTTAAAAATAGATGAATGAATATTAAATAATTCACTTTAGTTTTTACAAGAATTTTGTTAAATAAATCAACCATTAGATGGTTTGTAGTATTATTAGGGATAATATTATTTTATAATTAAGAATCATTATAAAATGAGAATAATATTAAATTATGTATTTATGGCAACATGATTAATAAAATCAATTTTTAATTTATACAGCTGGTTTTTTAATATAAATCCTATATGTTTACAGTATTTATCCTAATTAAATTTCTTATGTACTAAAAACAGGGGTTCTAAATAAATACAAGAGCTCTAAACTAAGGGTCGTTTAAACGGACCTTCCCTTAAACGGACTCATTAATTCAAATCCTACTCAGAATTCGCAGTACCAGGAAATAGACAAAAGGTTCCAAACAGTGGTATATACCGTCTCGTCTCAGCTTGCCTGGAACTTGTCGCTGGACCCATGTGGACTTCCATTTTGTACAAAGATGAGCCCTTTGGAGATCCGCACTGGATCACGCCTTTCTTCCGTTGTTTAAATGTCCACGGCCAGGAAAATCTCCGATTTCTTTTCCCTCACTCTTAAATTTCAATCTCCATCTCCAATCGTGATCTACTGAATGTCTCAATCCTAATGTTACAATCATAAACTTGACGTCCTGAATCTGAAACTCCACGTACTTAATGTTAAATTCCAACTACTTAATGTGCCGAAATCCCTTTCTCTTGGGCATTTAATAACTTTTCCCCGCTTCCTTCTTCATATTGCGTTGGTGGTGGCGCTCGATCGTGTCCAATAAAAATTCTTCCCTGTCCTCTCTGAGAGGAGCTGTTTTCCCCCTCCACCGTCGTTTTACGGTAAAACTTCCATCATCCTCAATACCCGATGTCGCCAATGTTCACGGGCTTGAGAGAACCCCCAGTGGTGCCGTCGTGTCGGGTTTAAATACCCCTATCTGTAACATATGACTTCCTCACGCCACTTGCCTTTGATTCCGTACCGCCTCTTCCGCAAGTAGTTGTGTTTTATCGTTATAGGTTGAAACGACGTAACATCAGCATATTTGGGACTTTCTTTTATTTATTTCTCCTTGGCTCTACAGCCCATTGAGGGCCTGGGCCTACCGAGTCGACTGCGGACTGTCACCTTGCATGACACATTCCGAGTTTGGAATGACACGTATTTGGGACTTCCTTAACCTGCCCTTGTAGACAGTCAAGTTTAGATTTTTTATGTACATTTGACATATTTTATTCATCAAAATTAAAAAGTTTAATATTACCTGAGGAAGTTCACATACTCTGACGAAACGTCTATTCAACCAAATAGAAACTTTGTCTTTTATGGTTGTTTATTGATTCCATTTCATTTTTGCAGGATAGTTTTAATTGTTGTTATAATTCTTTTCGTAAATTATTTCATATAATTTCTGTTCTTCAGTTATACGCCGTCGTTTAGCGTCTGTGAAATATAAAACGTAGGATTTTCAGTACGGATAGCCTTTGGCCAATTGCATTACATTCATCAAATATATGGAGAGTTAGTAGTTGGGTTGTGCTTCGGGATTTAAGTTAGGGAAGAGGGGGGGGAGGGCAGTTGTTTTATATAAAAGAGTAAAGGAAGGGATGGAGTAGAAAGGTTAGGGTGAGTTTTTGGTTGCGGGTGCAAGCCAGGCTGACGGGATTACAGTGCGGGGACGCGGAGTGTGTGCGGTGACGGGGGAGAACCACCACGGGTTTTCTACCCCTCATTGTTCATGATTGCAGGGTGCGACCCGGACAACGTTTAAAAACCCCGCGGGTCATCGCCTGCCTAGCCTATGACTGATTCTTTTTTTTGCTACTCATTAACAGCTTGACTTTTGTCCTGTAATAATCGCGAGAGGGGGAGAAAGTCACTTTAAATAACTTAGCTCTGCACGAAATATCGACACACAGCAGGGTTCACCTACACAGGGGGTGGAAAAAAATCAACCGGCAATTTTTTACATTTTCAACTGCCTCCCCTGTCTCTCCCCACATATTTTGATCGTGGTGAGTGATTGAGGGAAGTTTATTGACGAATTATTTGAAGGCGTTCGCAATAACCAAAAATATTTGGGTAATAACTCACTGCCCTTGCTCACTACCCCCAAAAAATTAATTAAAAGCGGATAATAAAATGTACTTTTCCGGTTGTTGTCATCAATCGTTCAATAAGGTTTTCACAGCGTTGCCGTATGATACATAGCTTACCTTCTCAAATAATGAGCCTATTATATATTATAAACTGTCCTTACAAACTTATTTCATTCCATCTAAATTAATTTTTTTATAAATCAGAATTATAAAATGTGAATTTTGTTCAACACGATAAATATTTTAAACCCAAATCTTAACTCCATTCACTTTATTTCTCCATTATTTTTTCTACTACTGTTGTTATAATTCTTGACTGACACTTTAACTGTATCTTGTCATCTTCTTTAGGTTGATAATTCTATTTATGCACTGCCGCAATATTTGATACCAAGCTAGGCAAGAGTGGTATTAAATTTTAACCCATGAAGTTTACAAATGCTTATACGCACGCTATTCTCAATCTATAGAATTAATATAGATTTATAGTACGTAGAGAAATTTGTATAAGTTTAAATTAATAATTCCAGAGCATTTTGTATGTTCTCGCTTTACCAGTCTTACGACTTTCTTGGAAGCGGCCTGCATTTTTCCTCTTTACTTTTACCGATTCCAGGTATAATGGCGCGTGAAGTTACTGTTTTCTATTGGTCTCTATCCACCTAAAACCTTATCGGCACGCGGTGGTCTGCTGTCGATATTTTGTTCCACGGCGATGCGGAATTTATCCGGAAAGCAAATCAAGCATCTCTCCCTCTCTTCGCATCCAGGCAACCGCAAAAAATGCGGGCCAAATATTGAGAATCGAAGCCGAACGATTGTAGTGCGTAATTGGTCCACAACAGGATGGGGAAAAAAATTCTGCCCGTTGATGGAAGACCTGCTGTTGCACGGACTTTATCTCCATCAAGGGGGGAAGGGGGGCAGGGGCAGGGGGGATCTAGTCTATTTTACTCGTCATGTTTTCGCGCACGGAAACTATAATATATAAGGACTTTCCAGGCTTAACCCATTATTTTATACTGATTTCACCATGAGACGCTTTCTTCTACTATTTCCTCTAGTTTCATTATGGTTTATAAGGATAGAAAAATATTTATAACTTTCAGTTATGCATAAGCAAGAGAGGGAAAATTATTTAAATCCAATGGAAGCCATCAAAGTAATTTCGTGGAGGAGAAATTGCTATAAAAGATTTTTGTTTGGCAGTAGTGCAAGGCCTGATTAGATTCTTTCCGAATTCCAAGTCGAGGAGAAATATACGGGGCCGAAGTCTACTTGTAAATTTAAAAATAACTGTTCCAACTGAAGAACTATTTGACCAGACCAAATAGTGGTACTCGAAAAATGGATATTTATTGTGGTACAAGGAATGAATCTCATAGAACAAAGTAGTAGTGTAAATCATGCAAAGTAACGTCGCGCCTGTCATAAAACGTTTCTATGATTTAACATGTAAAATAAATTAAAATTGTACATGAAGTTTGATATTTTTTCTTTCATCAAAATTTAAAAATTATAAGTTTTATTATTGCATATTATTACTAATTTTATTGACATTCTGACAATTTAATAAATTTAAATTTAAAACCTGAAGATTTCCATATGTGGTGGTGAAACATCCTTTAACCAACGTAAAAACTGTGTCTATAAAACTGGTCGTTAATATATTAAATTTGTTATTATCTCAATATTATTCAAGTAATTAGTGTATTATAATTTATAATAAACTGCTTGTTTGATGATCAGGAATTAAAACGACTGAATTTTTTAATTTCCTCAAGTTCAGAAAAAGAAACCCCCTTTTTATATCCAAGGTCTTTATTCAAAACACAATATTAGAAGCTTTCGGATTTTTCCCCATATTCATCTACACAACATAAATATATAGAGTCAGTACAAATATCTTATTTTGAGTCTTAAAAATGATTCAATACGATTTGTAAGTATCTGTTTTAGATTCTGACTGGACTTTAAGATTAAAAATAACATGAATGTAGATGAATATGGCAAGAAAAGCCGAAAGCTCCTATTATTGTATTTTGAATAAAGACTGTGAATATAATAAACGGGGTTTCTTTTCTAGAACTTTAGGAACATATTTTATTTCTGGATCCACAGCCACGATCATTTTTTATTATTATGCAGGCTGTAACTTCGTTATGACATCACAACAATTTTTGGTACTATTTTCTTACATGTGTTCTATTAATCTAACGCTACAGGACTTGAATTTTACGAAATTTATTCGCGGGGTTCCATTAATTTATTAATTAAATGGTTTAGTTAAGTATTCGAAACTTAAAGCACAATGAAACTGTGTTTTAACTCGATCTAAGCTCCGGAAATTTAATAGAATGAGTGAGAAATAGATTATCATTCACGGGGAGATAGAAATTATGATTATTTCCCAAAAATGGAAAAATAATTACAAGTAATTTCCAAATTTGTAATATGACCAAATGCTTATTAGACTATTGGAAACATTCCTTATTTTTTATCAGAATAGCTAGTTTTTATCATCTGTGAAATGGAAGTTGAGAAAGTCATAAGCTAAGCGTAAAATGTATTCAGTACTGAGAGTAAGTATTAACGAGGGCTAATGGCTTCTTAATTTAAAGATAGATCGTATATTTTGCCCATAAAACATTTAATATTATTCGAACTGTAATAAATATTTTGTAGTTTTTTTCTTGACGTCTGGATAGTTGAGCTTTGCCGACCGTCGTTGTTCGGGTGAGTCAGAGAGCAGCCGGCGCAAGGGGACAGACTCGCTCTCTCTCGCCCATTGTGCGTCTTTGTGCCGTCAATATTACACTTCCCGACGCATATGGCGCCGTCGTCAGCACCCTCAGATTCTCCCCCCTTCCCAGACCCTCGGGATAAGCGGACATTATCGGCTTGGGCAGGTGCCACCAATTCGGGAAGGTCTGCTATCGCATTACGGAAACAATGCCCCAAACAACATGCAGTGTTTACGGGTACAACAGGCCCTAAAGGGTAAACGAATGAGGTGAGTCACTGAATTAATGGTGGAGTTATGCAACCCTCTCCCCCAGCGTCTGTGGAACGTCTGCCCCTAAATGTCTCCTGTATTTTTTTTAAATAGCCAGCAACGCTGTGGTCGCCTGAGTCACTGCTATAAACACTTGGAAACAACCTAGGATTATTTACATTTAATTATACTAAAATTCAAATATATAACAAATATGTATCAATATTTTAATGTCCTGCCTCCAGATACCAACAAAATACTTAACAATATACAGGCTGTTTCAATAGTTCATACTTATTTAAATGTATAGTTGGGGAGAGATATTATTTATAATGAAATATTATTATAATAATGTTTATTTATAATTTATATTTATCAAGTTGGCATATATGCTACAATTTTCTCACTTTAAAGATATAAACCGGTAATTTTTTAACTGTGTATCTATTTAAAACAATTAAACAAATTAAATTTCTTACAACTGAATCCAAGAGCTCTACACTAAGGTTCGTTTAAATGGGCCTTCTCATAGAGCACTAACTCTACTCGAAACTGGCAGTACGAGGAAATCGGCAAAAGTTACAAACAGTAGTCTCAGCTTGCCTGGAACTTGTAACTAACCCTTCTGGAATTCCGCGTTGAACAAATCCGGACCGGATCACGCCTTCCTTCCTTTTTTTAGATATCCACGGCAAAGACAGTCTACAATTTCTTATTTCTCCCACTCGTCGACCTTAATCGTCAAATCATAATTATCCTCCCCGTCCTTAATGTCCAAATCATCATCTCGTTAATGTTCCAAAATTCGTTTCTGCTGGGGTTTTTAATAATTTTTTCCCAGTGCCTCATTTCATATTCCGTCGGTGGCGGGGGTTGATATTGTCCAATAAAAATTATTGTCTGTCCTCTCTGGGAGGAGTCGTTTGCCTCCCTCACCGAAGATTTTAAGAATATACCCTCATTTCTTTACCACACAATGTCGCCAAATTTCAGGGGACTTGAGAAAAAACCCCAGACGCCCGTTTTGTCTGACTTTTATTACCCCTGTCTGTAACTCTCACGTAGCTTTCCTTTGCTTCCTTACCACCAAATTCCGAGTAGTTGTTTTTTATCGTTACATTATTCATAATTTAACTCGATGTACTCGATTATATCATGTACTGTTATAAATAAGAAACACTCGATTTTCATGTGATTGGCAGCAGAAATGTTAGCTTGTCAACTTCCCTGACGATGGATTGTCCGTACTAGGCTAAATTATTCAGCAGTACATCACTGGAGTCCAAAGTTACAGGACATCCTCTGGGGGCTTAAAGAAATATTAATTTATATTCCTCCACTTCCAGCAAGAAAAAGTCAAGCTGGGAAACAGCATTACATTAGTCGTGTAAGTTGTAACTCAAGACTAATTCTCTATAATCTTGGACAAATTTCATTACCTTATAGACGTCTACCGTTGATCTCACAGGAACCTTCGAATTGCTTCAATTTTACACCAAATAATTGATAATTATCCAAAAGTTACACTCATACGAATCACATTTAATTTAACTGGATTTTAAGTTTGATAAACATTCCATGTATGAATGGAGATTTGTCGGCAATGGTGAAATAAAAACTTGGATACGATTCATGGAAATGTGTAACTTTTAATTGAATTACAAAAAATAAAAAAAATAAAACATTTTCCTTAATTTCAAAATTTACATTAACTTTATATGTAATTATTTTTACAAATATATTGGATGTCTCTGAAGTAATTTGCTTAAACTTGGTATTTTTGTCACAGACGCTTCATTTCGCGCAATTTAAGCAAATAAAACTGAAGAAAGCGTGTATCCCACCTTACCGCTGCCATCAGACAAGTGCATGAATATCAAGTAGATTGGTACTTCTAAAACATCTCTGAAAATACCAGAAAACACACTAAAGGAAATTTATCGTTTAGTTGAGTTACATTATTTTAAAATACAATTGAATCGTGCTTCAATCCAATTTATAATGCAAGCACTGCTTATTGAGTTTAGCTCAGCTAATAATTTAGTGTAACATAGCTGAATATCGTCCTGATCTGAATCGATAATGGCAAAAGGAACTAATCGCTGTAAGAGGGAATAATTCAATTATACTGACGTCAAAGCAAGAGTATCAGAATTCGTGAACGTCAGCTTACAAAAAAAGAGTACGTGAGTAATGTAAATTGTAAGTTGACCAGATTGAAGAATTGTTATTCACTTTGGGTAACAGGATAATCTGTCACTGTTACTTGTCCCCCTCCAACTGTACAGTGTAGATTTAATGAGATCACTGAACTGCAGTCCAACGTATGTGAGTCACGAACCCATGAGACCTCAATCTGCAGGACAATCAATCAATTCCCTTCGAAGCCGTGGAAAATTAGGTTTACTCCAGGCGAAGAGGCATATGACGTCCGAAAGAATATTACGTAACAGTTGTAGGCAACAACACTCAATTTGGAGTCCTGAAGAGAGAAGAAATAAAGGACATTCATGCGAATGACATTTAATATGTGTGGACATAAAGGCGTTAAAAAATTTGCCAACCATTTCAAATAATATAAAGAAAAGAAAACGTATTAATTTTAAATTTCAAACAAAAATTAATATATATAATATAAAGATAGAGTTTTTTTAAAACAAATTTTAAAAAATAAAATAATTTTAAAAATGAGATAAATCAGCCTCTTTGTCAGTGTTTTAAAAATTTAAATATTACGTTTCGTCTCTCATTTGAAACTTCTTCAGGTACTAAAAATAAATTTAGAATGGTCAATAGGTTATGAAGAAAATATTAAAATACCAAAAATGGCTTTAAACATAAAATAATTTAGCTGTACCCTCACTCCATGACTCCTTCGATAAATTTGAAACCATGTTTTGTATTTAATTTTATTTCATAGCATATTACTCAATTTAATAAATTATAAATTTCTTTTTAGTGACTGAAGAAGTCTCAAATGAGAGATGAAACGTTATAACATAGAATATTCAAATTTAAAAAAACTGTCAAAGTGGCTGATTTAACTCATTTATTATATATTTATTTGTAAGATAAACTATTTGAATACAAAAATAATTTTTATGTCATTATGTTATTCTAAAAATTTTTACCTTGAGTGAGTTGCGTTTGGAAATGAAATGAAGTCAAAGTGGTTGCATTAATAATAATAAAAAATATTTTCTTATAGTTTAGACAATTTTTGATCAATCTATCCTTTCTGATGTAATGAAAGCAATTTTTAATATAATTAAGGGTTGTGGGGTTAATTAATAATGATTCATTTGTGGTGTAAATGTGAAACAGATTAGAGATTTGAAATTCATAGTTTTTTAATGTTTATATTACAATAATGATTCTAGGATGAGTTAGGATACTCAGGCTACATACACGTTTCTCTTCTGAAATAAAAGTGAATTAAATACTGGTAGGATATAATCTGTTGTTGTATAGAACACTTTGAAGTTAAAGAGTATAAATTAGGTAGTTATTATTCTAGCTGGAATAGCGATACTTTTATGAAGAATCATGAAGGTGTTAAATCGAGTAAAATAAACAATTCACCCTTTAACGGCGTCGTCGCTATTAAGTAATGCATTAAAAAGCCAGTCACTTAAAGGCGGGGAGTTTGCATCTACCTTAAGTGTTCTAAAGAGGCCGCTGTTTGTTAAAATTAATGTTTGAGGAAGAAGAATGACAAGTTTTCATTTGACTGTTTAAAAGGGAAAGAGGGTTTTCGCAGTGAAGGGGTTAAAATGCCTCTAAAACATTTCACTCCCTTGGCAGGGAAGAAGGGAAGGGAAGTACGTAGCTGTTAATTAGAAGCACACAAGGGGATGGGATGTTGTTAAAAGTCCTTCTTCACCCCAACACAACTCGTCTCAGCGCCACTTCCTTATTCTTCCCACTCAGAGGATTCCGGCAATAAACCCCCCCAAAAATGTGGGCGTATTTAGAAAGCAAAGGCAGTTTTTCTTTACAAATTGTCTGACAGCATTGTAAAAATACGTTTATTAGAGACCAGAGGACCAATAAATTTAATATTTCATGAATAATAATTTATTTGATTCGTACTCATGAATCCAAGGGAAAATACGGAGAATTCACACAAAAAATCAGTCTTTTGTTACAGTGTCATAGCCCATAACTTTCCAAAAACTTAACTATATATTTTTTTCCAATCTTGCCGTGGAGCTGGTAATCTTTCTGCCGTATGGAATATATAATTTACAACTTCATTTCCTATTTTAAATGTTGGAGGTTAAAACAGATCAGGATGTATCATCACAAAGAGGAAAGGTGGACATGGGAATAGAAAAATTAATACAGTCATAATCAAGCTTTGCTTGACGAAAAATAAAATTTGTAGTATAATAAGTGTATTCTTGATCACCTAAAATCATCAACCAGAGAAAAAGGAAAGATCTTTTTGTTAAATTAGTTGATAGACCATAGTTGGACTAATAACGATGTAATGTCTATTTAGAAATTTCTGGAGATATTGTCAGATATTCATTCATCTCAATATTGTGTTAGATAAAAACAAATGAATTAATTTTCATTTAAGTAACGTAGTTTACAGTACACTTCACAAATTGTAAAGTTTTAGTCCTTTATAAATTAAATGTTGTATTAATTAACCTGCCAACGTGATTATAAGAAATGGTTTGGTTTAGAAAATATCAAAATCTAATTTCGGTTGGAGGTGGTCAAGTTTGGATATTTACACGTATGGCAATTTTTTCCTTCATCAAAATTTCCAAATTTGTTCAGAATTCCTATTGATGGAGCTTGATAAAGAAATGTCCAAATGATGTAAAATTAAGTAAGTCTCTGTCTGCAGAACTCCCTGATGCTTACTCTATGAAACTCTGCGTTCTGGTTCTCCTTTATTTATATTAGAATAGGCTATAATTTTGAGAATAAATCTCTTCATTAAGTCTTCTGAACTTAAGTCTTTAATGTTTATTTCACGACACTAGAAAACGTTATTTTAGAGTGTAACTCAGTTTTCACTCCGAACCCTTGTGAATTCTTTTTACATCATCAGATTATGTGTTACGTCTATTTTTCGATTTAAATATTTCAGGCCTGGAGTTTTTCTGGTGGCAGCAATAATTTTATTAAAGTTCTTCTATTTCTTTCTGTCTAACCTAATGGAAATTATTGACTCAATTATACATATTCATTCGAGTTGGTTACTAGCATTAACAAGGACCAGAATCGATAGTCAAAACGTCTACAGGATAAAATTTTCATTCTTCATTATTTTTGTAAATATTTGATATATGGGTCGTTAATTCTTAATTTATATATACTTTCTCCTGTTTAGGCTAATCAAAATTAAAGTTAATGCTGTTTAAAATTTATTCATAATAATTAGCCCGAAGTCCAACATCCCTTATTTTTTCCACCCAGCGCCCTTCTGAATATTAACGAAATGTTTTCATTTGGACGCTATTATCCTTTTCCAACAAAAGTACGAGCAAGAAAAGGCCTAAGAGCGGGGAAACAAGCGTTTGATTTATTATTGCAGAGCAGCTAACTTCTCCCAGAATAAAAAGGAACCAAGTTTTCCGGCATCCTTTTATTTTTTTTTACGACAGAAAAGGTTGTGGACGCTGCCATTCCACACAATGCGTAGAGAGTTTTTTCTCTCTTCGTTACAAAACGTGACGCCAACAGCCAGCAAGTATCTTCATTGTCACTCCTCTTTTATTTACCGAGGCCCTTGGTAGTGTTGGGGTTTTAGGATGAGGAAGGGACAGACAGGAGTGATTGGTCCGGACAACTGGTTACGTTCAAGAGCGAAGAGGGGAGACGAGTGGAAAACCTGAATAATGCTACGACAAAGCAGTTTATTTTTAGCTATTGTCGGAAATGTAAAAGGGATGAAGTGATATTACCTGCAAGAGGAATGGTAAAATGGCTGGTACATGCCATACTATACGTTTCTCTACAAATATATTAAAGGATTCCGAACATAAAATCATCGTGGAGGTGTGCCTGAAGCAAAAATATTGTTTACATATCAATTAAAAAATATTTAGTAATATGTCTACATGAAGAAGAAAAATAATTAAGTAAATGCATATAAATAATTAATACCACGCAAACATCATTGTGTGATTTCAGTTATTTATTGGATATTGCCAAAGTATTTAATGTATTTGTTTGAATAAATTAGAAGATTGACGTCTTTATACTTATATACCAACAGGTTATGGGATAATTCTAAAAGTACCAAATAATTGCCTGTGCTAGAAAGCATTTAGATTTTTAATGAATGTCAGATTTACAGACTGAATAGTGACAAAATAAGAAAAATCAAGAAATAGTAATAGGAATAAAAATATTTGATTAGAAATGATATTTATAAAACTCAACAAACTACTGTAATATTGGTTCAAGTTTTAATTAGTATCATACATACAATAATGATTTAATACAATTTTATAATTTCTTTCAGACATTTTTTAATAGTGGACGGTAGGAGTTGCAAAAGAGGAAAAGAATAGAAGCCTTTGAAATGTGGAGCTATAGAAGAATCAGATGGGTGGATAGATTAACTAACAAGGAATTTCTAAGCACAATACGGGGAAAGAGAACAATATGGAGGAGATTGATTAATAGGCCACGTTTGGAGACATGAGGGTTTTGAAAAATCAGCATTAGAGGGAAGTGTGTGGGGTAATAACAGAAGAGGGAGGCCAAGGATGGAATACTCTAAGAAGATTAAGGAGTATGTGGGATGTGGTAGTTATGTGGAAGTGATTAGGATTGCGCAAGGTAAATTCGCATGGACGGTTACATCAGACCAGTCTTAGGACTGAATACCATAACAACAACAATTTAAAAAGAAAAACGTTTAGGTACGTATTTGTACCTTCTTCAGGTTTTTATCCCACTTATCACCGTAAGATTTCATTATCCGATACATGTATTCAGGAACATGATATCTAATTTACGAACTTCAAGTTCTCTGGAGGCTACTCCACAAATGCAACCCTTGCACCGTAGTGTTAAAGATAAAAAAACCTGAAGAAACCACAAATACGTACCGAAACGTTATTCTTTTTTAATTGTATTACAATATAAAGTCTGTAATAGGTCATCAATTTTTATGCAATTATTACATAAATCAGAAAGAATACTGTACGGAGGTGTGAAAACGCAATACAACCACCACAGAGCTTTTTTGTAAAACGAAAAATTTCATTATTTAGACCACTGAACCCGGAAAAGGGGAAAAGAACAACTTTTTAAAAAATATTTCTGCGTAAAATTATTTCATAGGTGACAATGAGTTTCCAATTTAATCGTCCACACGACCTGCAATATATATAACATAAAACTAAGTATACAAAATTTTTAGGATGTTCTGTAGACAATAAACTGAATTGGAAAGACTATTACAGAAACGTTCCACAGATTGTTATGCTGCAAGAGTAAAAGTTATTATTTGAACGTAAAAACACGAAAACTAAAATATCATGCATATTTTCATTCTGTATTGTGTTATGACATTATATTTTGGGGCGGCCTCTCAGAAAAAGAAAAAGTATTTATAATCCAAAAAAGATTCATTTCAATAATAAGTGAAGTCAATTCTAGAACTTTTCGAAAAATTGGGTCAGTACATTCTCTCATTAATGCTCTTTGTGTTTATCAATAAAAAATTATACACTACTAACGCAGATGTGGACAGAATTTACACCAGAAATAAAAATATCCTTTACATATAATGTAAGAAACTGTCAATAGCAGTGTAAGGGATGAACACTGAGCTTCCCTCACACATTAAACAGCTCCGAAATGAAACTAACAAATTTAGAACTGAACTAGCCACTTCTATTCTGTAAAGGAATTTGTATAAATATCTAAAAGTAGATATAACAGTATCCTAATAAAAATGTAATAAATATATATGCGTATCCTCGAAGCATTACTTCACTGGAGGATCCTCGGAATATGACTATTATGTTATGATTTTACGAGACGAACTTTTGGAATATAGTTTAGGAAGTATGTAGATATTTTTTGCGTTACATAATAGTAGGAATGTTCCGTCCCTTGGAGCGATTCCCAAGCAACCAGTTTGAAAACGTATCGTACGTTCGTCCGACTTTCTGCCTCGTCTCCATCGTCTCGTCGGTGAGGAAGATTCGGAACTTAAATCTGCCAGATAGGGTTTTAGAAAACAGGCCGAGGGTGTAGAGACAGAAAAAAAAAGTGAAAGGGCAGATAGCTATCGAGTTTTATTGGCCATCGGGAAGGGAATAGCCCACTCCCCCCCCTCAGCCCCCCAGAAGCCACCACCATCGCGGTTCGCTTCGCGAAGCCATGAACTAAATCAGTCCAAGTCCCCCGATCCTCTTCGCTGGGGGCTGATACTGAATACCCTCAAACTTTTGCCTCTTACTTCCTCTCCAGCAAACGCACATTCGGAAACAGTGATATCAATTGCGAAGATCCAATCAGTGATGCAGTAACCCGTCCATCTTCTTCGTGAAGATTGGTTGGCTTACAGTTAATTGATGACAATAGAATCAATATGGCGAATGAGACGATTCGTCTTTCGTGCCACGAAATGGAGCATTGGGTACGAATGTGAACGGTGGACCAGCCTCGTGTCCAAAACTTACCCAAAAGTTTTAATAAAAATTATTATTTAACTCTTATGAATTAATAAAGTAAGGGGAAGTCAGTCTTATTCCCAAAACATACTCAAATGTTTTAATAGAAAACACTTTTGATCTTTCGTGCATTAATAAGAGGAGGATAAGTCTTGTATCGAAAACCTACACAATTTATTTTTTAAAAGATTTTATCTCTATCAAATTTATAGGCGTGAAGTGTATATTAGGTTTGCACCAGAAAACAGGCACAATTTTTTTAACAAAACATTATTGACCTCTGGTTAATTAATAAGAGGAAGGTAGAGAAGTCTTGTATACAAAACACTGAAATTTGTAAATAAATCCTTTTTAGTTATCTTTAGTAGACTAATAAAAGAAGAGTAGATCAGTTTAGTAAACAATGCATACCCAAATTTCTTGGTAGAAAATTAGCATTTATCTAAAGCGTAAAATCGACCAGACGTTTTTAAATTACTAATTATTAGTGATCTGTAGTATATATACGAAAATTTGCGGGGACCAACTTTGTGTCCAAAGTGTAATCTATTTTTAAGAAGTTTTAATATTATCTCTAGTGAATTTATAAATGCAAGATAGATCAGAATTGAATCAGAAACATATTCTAATTTATAAAACATAATTATTGAGCTCTAGTGAATTAATAAGAGAAGGAGTACACGAGTCTTGTATACAAGAAGTGATAAAGGAAATTTAATTAATTTTTATGGCACTCTAGATAATTAATAAGTGAAATGTTAATTGGTACAGTATTTAATACATTAAAAAGTTATTATGCATTATTGTTGATCTCTAATGAATTAATAAGAGTATAAAATAAAAGTGGAAGTACCAACTATTTGACTCAAGGGATTTATTCTGGAAGATAATGTAGTTTCGGCGTTATTACCCTGAAACATAATATTGAATTTAAATTTCCTAAGAGTCGGGAAATCAGTAACCAGGAATCAGATTTATATATTTAAATATTTTTGAATATTTACATGAATTGTTTTCTACGTTTTTTTACGAATGAAATTCCTTCCACGGTTTGCGATTGAGAAACACACCAACTTTGCTGTTAATTACGCGCCAAGCGGCATTTTTCTAAGTACACAGAACCTTTGTGACTGCGGAGAAATCTTCTTGAGTGACAGATTTACCATGGAGGCTTTAGGTATGCGGCTGACCGTCCGTTATTGTGGACTGGCTTTTCGTTGGTCCGAGCCATTCAACGGGAATTATAAACATCTTTATGACCAGAACAGAGGGGCGAAGAGGGGTGGATTTTGTGGGGCGGGGGTTGTTTTGCTATGTCCGCAGGTATAACCTAACTGGCGACACTATAAAACCACAAAAAGAAAACTTTCTAAAGTCGAAAGTCAGGCGGCTCGCTTCTATGGCCTTAAGACAACTTTCAGTCATGACGTGCGTTCGGAATTAACACTTTGATTTCCTTTCCTGACGAATACTCCAATGAAAAATAGAATACCTGGAAATTCGTGAACAGATCATGAAAAATACAATTTTATTCTGAAATTTCAGTACCTTTACTTAATATTTTGAATCAAATCGGTGGAAGTGACATTCAAATCATCTAAAGTGTGAAGAGACACAGGCCAACATTTTTTCTGTGTTCTGATAATAAAACTATATTAAAGGAAAAACATTAAATCGAAGACTGTATCTTCAAATCAAACGTGTTTGTTACATATTCGATGGAAAATAAAATATTTTAGATCGTCTTATGGATGAAGATACTAAAGAAATTCTATTTCTTCCGTGGTAGAAAGAAAAACCTAACTTCGTTAGAGAAGCTAAAAAATAATAATTTTCTCAAAATCAGAGTAAATTTAGTCTAATAATATGGTTTCAGTTAGCATGAAACTTTACAGTAATTTTTAGAGCATCGAAACGCACAAAATGAACTTTTTTTCGAAATATTTTTGTTCAAATGTCACTTTAACCCTTGTACGTTTTATTCGCTCCTTTTTTTGGGGGAAGGGGGGGAATTATCTCATTCATTGTAATAAGAACCAAACTTCTCTAACCTTATTAGTTTTTAATCTTCGCTTCATGAATACCATGTGCCCTGTACAAGTCTTCCTCATGCCAGTTGCAGCATTATGTTTGTTTTCAAATTGGAGCCTACTTGATCTTGAAACTCTTCCTTGTACCAAATGAACAAATTCTTGCTACGTTGTTACTTATTGTTGAACACGCAGCTGTCCTGAAATAAGTATTTGTTGTCATTAATTATTGGCTTGTCACTTCTGGAAACGCTTTGTGTATTTCTCTGCTATCTTTTCTCTTGACGCCCGATCGACCTCCACTTGAAAGCTTTATAATTGTTCTTACGTGAATTATTGAGACGTGTAACTTAATGGCAGATATTTTTTAATCTATTTTTCCTGGCAGCCTCCTTTGCGGAAACGCATCTGCACTCCTATTCTGGGGTCCTTTCACCTAGTTTGTTCCCGTCGTTTCTTAATATTCTATAGAATTCGTTTGTATGAAAGTCCACTAGGATATTCATACATCAATTATTTTCTTTGCTTGTCATTACTTCAGTTTCTATAACCTTTGTTTTTATTTTATCTATTCAATTTCAAAATCTCCTTGTAGTGTGTTCTTCCTTAATTTGTTTATTTTCATAGCCTCCCCATCCTTATTTTCAATTTTTTTTCTCTCTCTCTGCACTACGCTTCTCGCTACACGATCATACCGTGTTTGATGAGGCTGACAATAAAATTTATTTATTATCAAGCGAGGCCGATCAACCCCCCACCCCACCCTCTCTCTATTTGCGGATGACGGTAATAGGTAGCGATAATAATTCCCATGAAAACAAGCCCTAATGACGTCTCTAATGAACTCTTTCCGTAATGAGGTCGTGGTAACTACAAAACCGTCCCTCCCCAAAATGTGGTCTTGTGAACAGCCTCGAACGCAAATATTGCCGAAAGCCGATGGCGTCCAACGTTAATAATGAGATTACTCTACCAAGCTCGATAGGTAACTTTTGGCTTTTCTCATGGATAACTGTGCAGTTCATCCAAGCTTTTAATCTGATTTGGTTTTACGCTTCTTTCACGTTGCGTCATGAAAGAAACATAATTTACTAAACATGTATCGCGACTGTAATAAACGTTACATTCAATAAAACACGTTTATTTCAATATATTTCGTTCTTGGAGGAGTTTTGCTGCGTCCTCACAGCAAGATCATTTTCGATACGTCGGAATGGCGTGGGACAAGTTCCGTGAGCCCGCCGCACATGATGCTGGTTCCTCTAGTCTTTTCACTTGATCTCATAGAGGTTAATGCTGGTAGTTTCTTTCAGCTACAGCCAAGGAGGCCTTGTGAACTCATGGAGTCTCTTCTACATGCCCCTTTCTTTCCAATTACAGGGAAAACTACGTGTGTTATGTCTTCAAAGGTAAAAATAAAACAATTCATGACTCATTAAAAAAATTTAAAATTTAAAACAATGTAGCTTTGGTCAAAAAAGCCATTATAACATCTTCAATTTGCCAAAAGAAATTACTAATTCATTCATTTTCTCTGTGTATCGGTCCGTCTTACGAAAAATACTGTAAGATAAATTGAATACTCACCTGTGGTCCTGATACACGTCGATTCTCTCTGTCCTAAAAAAATCAATCCAGAACGACAATGTTAACGATACTAAATTTTCCTAAAACTGACAGATCTGATTACCTTACATAATACAAAAGCCATCAAATTCGTACTTTAGTCATATTAAAATTACAATACTTTAAATTACTGTTTCCGCCGAAAATAATTTTACAGCGAATTCTACATACCATATTATACAAACAAATACCCCATTATTACTGTGTTACAAATATCCTAATAGCATCAGACAGGCAAAATAAAACATAATTCATAGAAGTTCACAGAAAAATTTCATTTATATTCAGTTAATAAATTTATAAAATTAAATTAGTAGTGGATATATTAAGACATTTACAACAAATAGAAAATAATTAAAAAAGATGGGACTTTATTATGATTTATTTACGGTGCATGATTAGCTTCAGAGCCTTGAGGACGAACTCCGAGATAGAATCTAATACTAATTTGACGTTGGCAAATTTTCATTAGTTAATAGGATAGTAAGGGATTGGAACAATGGACCTGCAAAAGCGTTCAAAGGAAGTCCGGGAGCGGGAAAAATATTAAACTTGTAAGGAATGAATAAGGGAAGATTTGAGGAAGCGAAGTTATATTGTTAAAGAAGTGACACAGAAAGAGTAAGCCAAACTGAAATGTAGTTCCTTCAGAAAACTAAATTAATGGGTGTTGAAAATTATTAGCCGAGGACAGGAATTGATCATACTGAAACGGAATTGGATTTTGGAAGATATCCGTTGCCTTCTCTTATTCAGCGATCGAAGTAAGGAGAATTCAGTATAGATAATAGGAATGATTAGGTCCGTGAGATTCTTTTTTTAAACCGTCCAAACATGAATAGAATCAAAGACGATAGAATTGTTTTGAAGATAAAGTTTAATTAGTAAGAAATATATTTATGAGTTGAAGAGAGCCCAAGAGCCTAGTCATGTTTCCAGAAGGAAGTTTGAACATAGACTGACTGCTTCAGAGCTTTGAAGGGCTTCAGTGGCTCCCTCCCTCCGCTCTGTCAATGTAATAAAGTGGAAGAATAAATAATCACATTATAAAATTTAGTCTCGTGTGGCCCTGACGGGCCCCTACTTTGCTAGTTAAATCCGATTTTATGTAAGTTCATCTTTGTAACTGAACGTGACCTTAATTCGGCAAACAAGGTGCCTTTGTTGTTTATTATGACGTTATTTCGAGACAGCCACATCCTGCTATCTGTCTAATGGAAGTTTAGATGAATAAAGTTAAGGGAAAGTATAATACTGGTCACAATGTTATCTCGTTTATTAAGGATCGTGAGGTACAGTAACACACACTGCTACGGATTATGGACGTTTATTTAACACGAAGTGCTGTACAATGGCTCGCACTGCGAAAAGACTGCCTCCACTTCGAGGTCCAGTACAATTTGTACATTCTTGGTATATTACAGAAACAGAACATTCTCGAAACAGAATAAAGTAAATACAGTAAACTAATAAAAATTGATGCGTTGAGTGGGACACGGCTCCAATTCCACATTTCTGCAGTTAAGCTCTATACCCCTCAGCCATGACTGCAGGTCTCCAATGGTGGAAATATTGCGAAGTGGGGTAGGGTGTGACGTTAAGGGAAATGTAGCAGAAAGCAAGACTACCAAGACTTTTCAAATTTTTCTCATTTTATTTTGTTTTTTTTTCTGTGTATTGATAAATGTGTTTTTGTTTTGTAATATATGTTTAATTATAACTTCCACCGGTAATATGCCTAATTGTAGTGCAGTAAGTAAATAAATAAATCATATTTATGTACGTTTAGAATAATAGTGGCTAATTCTTCGGTGCGACTCTGAGATGTACTTATATAAGGCCTGGGTATGAAACATAGTGAGATTGGCTACAGTGTGACTTAATTCACATTTTCTGACGTTTTTCTTAAAGGGGCCAGAAGTTACGTCCTGTTGATCTTTACTGAAAGCCTCGTAAATGGCGATAGATAGGGGTCGAAACGTCACGGTATCTCAGGGAGTTGTGACTATCGCCTTGTGAATGATGTAGAAAGTCGTAATTGATATTTTATTGTGTAGGGCGAGGTGACGCCGTATCGATCCCAGGCCGGCGGCGTAATCCCCGAACCGGCGGACGATGCTGGACAAAGGCTCATGGCTGCAGGACTCATTTACCTAATTGCAGTAGCAGCCTCTGCCTCTGCCTCTGCCTCTGCCTCTGCTTCTTCCCTGGGAGGGAAATGACGGGCCGGCCCTCCCTCCACCGCGTCCACCCGTTTCACTTCCGAGACTTAATGAACCCGACGCCAGTGCCAAAGGCAAAGCCGTGCTGGTCTGCACACACACACACACACACATGCACACACACACAGAATTCCCTACATACAGGCAGATGTCGTGCTGACGACGCAGGTGCCGTCGCGACGCCCATTGCAATATCAAGGCGAACAGGGTCCTCACCGAAAAAAAATCATCGGAATTACGAGATCCAATTATTTATCAACGAACGAGCAGCCATTGACACATTGTCACATGTTCCGCTAAAGTTCACAAGAAGCTTGATCACCCCATGAAGAAATATTAAGTTATTGGAATGCGTCCCGTAACTGTCGATCAATTGGAATCCATGAGGATTTTACAGCATACAATACAAAGAATAAATACATTTGCCAGAGCTAATTTCAGATACGTATTCATTTGTTTTACATCCGCGGAAGCGGATGGGCACAGAAATAAAAAGACAGTAATCTTTAATATTTTTATTCTTCTTTGGCTCTAAAGCCCATAGAGGGCCTTGGCCTACCGGGTGTACTGCGGACTATCACCTTGTATGACACATTCCGAACTTGGAGTGACACGTAGTCAGTGTATCGATTCTGCAGCAGTCTTAATCCCGGTCTTTGCGACCATGACGACACAAAATCCAAGCCCATAGCAGGATTAGATCCCGGAACCCCTGGGTCGTGAGGTAGCGATGCTAGCCACTAGACCATATTTAGTAAGTAAACTTAAACATTAATGCATTATATTTAATAAAAAGTAATTTAGCCGCCTTTTCAGAATAAAATCTCTTTCCGTGCTAGGAACACTCGATGTTGAAAATCTATTATTGATATTATTTTCAATTCTTATCCATGAACGCCCCACCATTTAACTACATTTTCATTTATATTGACCTATTTCTTATTGCGGTAAGATAGTATTTCCTTCATTATTACAGCGTCAGTGCTACTATTCTCTGGTGTTTCTTTAGTTTCATCTTCACATGAATCCAGAATCATGGCTTTATGACCGTAACGGATGTCCCTCGTTGTTTCGGTCCTTTTCTTCCAAGGAATCTCTCATTCTCATCCTTCTAATTAAGAGAACCCGAAACGTCATCCTCAGTGTTTCACATCTTAAAATTATCGTCTTTAATATTTTCCTTGGTCACTGGTGTAAAATTAAATACATGCGAAAACGTTTCCTCCCCATCTTACAGGACCTTCTAAGGATGTGGCTGACAGAAAATATCGCTATAATAAACATCAAAGGCGTCATGTTTCAGGATTACATTTGCAGAATTGAGGTCGCGTTCCGTTACAAAGATTCACTGGCATAAAATCGGATTTAACTGTAGAAGCCCATCAGGGCCACGCGTGACTAGAGTTTAGAATGTGATTAGCTATTCACCCACTTTATTACATTGACAGAACGGAAGAAGGGAGCCACTGAAGTTTTGAAAGCTCTAAAGAAGTCAGTCTGTGTTTCGACTTCCTTCTGGAAACATGACTAGGCTCCTGGGTTGTCTTTAGAAAAGTAATATGTTTCTTACTTATTAAAATATTTTCAAATTTCATGTTGCTGTGTCAGCCACCGGTGGTAAAAAAGTAATCAATATTTTAATATATAAAATATGTTTTTATGACCACGAATTAAGGAAATAATCATCAATCTTGTTTCCTGAGCGTTAAAATACTTTCATTTCATTTTCCAGGTTAAATGTAATAATAATATCTTATTTATTGATAACGAAACAATAAACTACAATTTTTTAAATTTATTAAATATCCAATATTCAGGACGGAAAGAATGTAACTAAAAATGGAATAGTGGTTTTTAAAACGAATCGGCTTACTTAACTTCGAAATTCAAACTGGTGAAGAAATTAAAAATATTTGTTTTAAAACACAACATCACGTATTTACTAATAAAATAATTGATTTTTAATCACCGACCAAAATTTTTATCACGTTGGATGACCGCATTCTACTAAAAAATTTATCAAATATATATTTCTAATTATTTAATGTAGTAAATCATTCGTTCAATTTTAAATTCACGTGCGTTTATGAAAATCCAATTGTTGGCCTACAATACGAGGGAAAGAAATAAATAGATGAGTTTAAAATGTTATATGATGACTTTGGTTCTGTATTGTTTTAATAATGAAGACATTATTATTTTATGCATAACAGGCAAATGAGAAAATACACATGGGTAACAGCTATGACATTAACTGCTCATTTTCGTTCCTGGGATTACGAAATTATAAAAGATTGCAGCGCTTACCCACCAGAACGGACTACAAAATAAACAATTAAGCTTATTACGGCAAGCGAATTGACTTTCAGCACACGCGGAATCACCATGCCATCATCCGTGATTTTAGTTCGGTCGCTAAGCAACAGCATCATGATTCTTTTTTTTTTCCAAAATCACTTTTGTATCTATCAGTCCGCGGATTATAATTTATTTGTCCGGGCACAAAAAAAAATGAACCGAGTGTTTTCTGAAAGCGTTCCATAAATCTGACCTCTGAACATGTTCAACATAACATGATGAACTGAACGTGAGACAATTTTAAGAGAACATACAGAATTGTTTGGCCGATTATTGAACCACTCTAGACAGACATTTTTAAAGAATAAGAGAAATAGTCCTGTCTTTCTGGTTTCTGTCAGTCTTCCAGTGTTGGTTAACTATTTTTTTAACCAAACACGCTTCGCCCAGAGGTTGATGATGACTGAGTTTTCCTTTCGTCGAAACGTCGTTGTTTAATAGCTGTTATAGCGCCGTGGAAACCCCAAGAACTTTCTTCTTCAATTTCTCATACCATTTTATTGGATAACTTTTATTCATGGCATAGGATAATCCCTTCAGAAAGTTGTCAAAGTGGCGCCGAAAGATTATTTCATAATTATAATACGTTAAGTTTCGGTTTCCTCTATTCTATTAATTTTACTTGTTTCGGCTGAACTTTATTTTTTCTCCCTTTCCTATGTAGTTTCGTTTTCTTTCAACATTTACAGCTCGTGTATAAGTTTTGAAAGATCAACTTTAGCTTGACTGTATTTAAGCAGCGATCTTAGCCTTTATACTTCAGGTATCACTAATCCGGTGGTGATTAAATTTAAATTATAGAAGCGTAGTGTAAATATAACTTTTTTATGCTGTGTCTGACATTTAATGGCAAATTATATGACTGACCCTGTAAGTCAGAAAACTGTTACTTATCGTTTCCTCAGTCGAGAATTTTAAAATATGTAATTCTGATTAAAAAATTTATACGCTGACTTATTAGCAGTCTTTTTATTTATTGTGGATTTAAATTTTAAAACTATATTGGAATTCTGATGTTTTTTCTTCTATGCATTGTAACTCCGTTGGAGAAACTTCTAAAATTCTAGTGCCATTATTTTACATTAAGTTTTATCTTTCGCTGCCGAAAATTTTCTCTAAAATAAATACCGTATTAATAATTAATATGTGCTGTAAAAAAGGGGAAAAATTAAATAATATTGTCTACCTAGAAAATGTATTTGGCTAACAATAAACGTGTTTCAAAGCTACAAGATGCTTAAAAATATTTACCCGGTGACAGTAAAGAATTCACGTTTCATAGCTCATTTTGGAACTTCTTCAGATGATTCGGGTTGCAAATACAAAACGAAATATGGCACATATTTCACTTCAATTTTCCCGAACAATGTCTCACTGTATCAAGCTTGAATCCCAAGACTGAGACATTCAGTTGCTCCTGAACAAATGTGATGTAAATAAAAGCTATTATAAGTATGAAATTCTGAACACACACTTTAAACATGCCAAACCAAGTCAAAGAATATAAATTTCGCCCTCGGTAGGTGGGATTTCCTAGAAGTTGAGTACTTATTACGTCACAGGCGAAGTCGTCCTTGTATACAATTAGACATCACGTTACATAAACAAACAAGAAATAGATTTAATAGTTCTATTGTAACGTCTGTTGTAAATTAATAAAATAATTTTTGAGTTTTTTCAGACAAAATTCAGTTATTTAACTAACAACGAAAAATACAATAATTTTGATTTAATATTTAAATATGAAAGCATGATTATATAAATTGAAGACCTAGAGGTACTCCTATCCTTTCGATTATGATACTGCTAATGATATTCAGTGATCCAACTCTTACGATATATTATTACCATATTTGGCTTCAAGGATTAATATATATCTCCTTTGAAGCTCCGTAACTCCTTGTGAATTTAATGTTTACGCTCTGAATTCTAACACTATCTGGATAAGTGGTTTATACATATAGTGTATTTAAAATTGACACTTGATGATTGATAATTAGGATAATAACCTTACAAAGGTATAAATAAGTACGGGAAATTTTTTTATTATTCTTTGGAAACTGTTGAAAATAATGTCTGAAAATGGTCGAAAATATTTACTTATTTTTTTAAAAATAAGATTGCCAATAATAAAATCACACTGCCAATACAACAATTAAAACCCAAACGCCATCCTAAGATTACGGACATTCGCATCTTTGCCGTCATTTATGTGCGCAGAACTCTCAATACGAATTCATATCATACATTACATTATTAAAGCGTTGCTGACAGTGTGACGTAACTAATCGTAATTTGTAAGTTTTACGAACAAGTTTCTTATTTGATGAGAATTGTAGGTACTGAGTCCTATTTTTAATTGAAAGAAGAAATTCACTATTAAAATGAATGTTATTTTAAAAAATAAGTAAAAATTTTCGACCATTTTCAGACATTATTTTCAACAGTTTCCAAAGAATAAAAAAAACTTTTCCGTACTTATTTATACCTTTGTAAGGTTATTATCCTAATTATCAATCATCAAGTGTCAATTTTAAATACACTATATGTATAAACCAAACCACAAAGTTTTCAAAACATGTTCAGATGTAGAAACAGAGATTATTTTTACAAAAATCAGATTTGAAAATACAACCTTTCAATATTTTTTTGATTTTAATAATTTAAATATTTTTGTACTTTTATACTGTTCCATGTGAGAAAGTCCCAAAATAAGGGATGAGTTGTTGTAATTTGTTTTCAGTTTTGAGAAAGCAAATAGGTAACTAATGAAATAGATGTTTTGTGACTTCCTGACTATTGTACATCTTCGTGAAGTTCCTCGACTGCAAATTGTAGAAAACAGTCGTCTGTGAGGTTGCAAGTGCGTGGCTTTTGATGTCAGTGTGGGAGGAACGGGACGGGCCAGGGCTGCTGGATGGTGGACTTGTTTAATTTTTATGTCGGCTTGGTGTGTGGTGATTGCATCCTGTATTGATTAGTTTCTCGCCAGCCGGCGACACCGTCGTTGTTTTTGTTTCGTTGTATAGGGGCGGCCACCCCCGCCGCCTCCCCCTCCCCCCTCCCCTTCCCCCTCCGACACCCCCAGCCCAGATCCTGCAGCCTCGCGTCGCCAAATTGAAAAACAATCGTTCATTGGAGTTTCACAGTTGTCCGCTTAAAGCAGTGCTAATGGAACTGATATTGGCAGAATCAGGTGGCGGTGGGATGTGGCAGCGGCGGTGAAGAGGGAGAGGGACAGCAGCTTCATAATTGCGTTTTCTTTCGACTTTTATTTTGAACCCACCCCCTTCCCTTCTCTGCATACTGGGTTTGCTTTTTTTGACGTGTATTAAAAATGAGAGGAGAGATGATGCAGCAGCGATGGTGTGTGGTGTTTGCTGTGGACAGCGAATCAAGAGGAAAATTTGCTACTGCGAGGGGCGCAATCATTTACTATTTTCTATTCTATGGAATCGTCGCAGACATCTTTTAAATTACTTATCATATTTAAATGAAAAATTTTGCAATATCAATGCATTTCCTTGTTTCCTATTGTAATTAATTTTTGTAGGAGCTTGAACGTCTCCTGTCTAAAAAACCATGAATTATTTTTCATTTTTCGAAATGTAAATATTATAGTTTTCTTATTAACAACAATACATATGAAACACTCAATATGCCAATAAAGTCCAACTAATAGGGGCGGTTTAATTACTTAATATTATTGAACAAATTATTGTGTTTTTAAAAGATATAACAATAATTTTATTTATATTTCAAACAATATCTTGTAAGACCCTGTGCTCTACAAAAATTATAAATATTAAGGATAATTACTATTTAAATATTAAGGAGGTTCTCAGGGCTAATTACTAGGGTAACGACGTGTAGCAGAGACGAACCTGTTCCATCTTGCGAATGTAGGCTTTCCCGGTAGATGGAAGGAATAAAAAGTTCTTGGGATTTCACTTGTAAATAACAACGTTTCGATACCTA
The DNA here is from genome assembly GCA_034510155.1 of Eucriotettix oculatus. Classification (NCBI taxonomy): domain Eukaryota; kingdom Metazoa; phylum Arthropoda; class Insecta; order Orthoptera; family Tetrigidae; genus Eucriotettix; species Eucriotettix oculatus. Next base: position 22,796,544 of record CM067379.1, read on the forward strand.
ACTCCGCCATCGTCTTCAGTTACCTGTCAGTTAGCTGTCGAAACGTTGTATTTTACAAATGATATAATTTGGGTGAAATCCCGAGAACTTTTTATTCTGTTCCAGCCTCTCAGCAATTCCGGAACATTCAAGTAATAGATTTTTCCTCCCTCATTATCCAGCTTCCTTGGTTGGGTTCAGAATTTTCCTTCGGTGGACGGAAAAGGATCTGGACCTGGTACTGCCCAGTGATTGAGGAAAATCCAGTTTCCCTCCTTGTCAATGTTTATATATAGACTTCTGATGAACTCTTACTTTCTTCGACAAGTTATGAAAATTACTCTCCTTCTTCTTTCAGCATATAACTGATCCTCTTTTCCACCACCATGATACACTGACTATTTAATCGTTCATTTCTTCTTCTCTCCTACTTCCTCGGCTTCCTGTTCCCTTACACTTCCGAGAAACGCTGGCTGCCTCCCTGCTTCATCACCCTTTCAACGTCTTGATCAACTCTCTTGTCTTCTCACCTCCCAGCTAATCTGTCCTTTTCCCTTTCTCAAAGGGGAAGCGCCACCCCACGTCCAGGGCGGGAACTTTTGCGCCGACGAAGTGAATTGTGTCCTTGGGATATTTTGCATGGCTAACGTCCCTTCAGCAAAACAACCCTAATCTCTAGCAGCTATCTTCAGGTACGTTTTACACCCGACACCTTGGCGCCTGGAATTTCCACCTCTTGCCTGTCTCTGTACATTCTTAAAGAATTTAGATCGTTTAAAATCTAATAATGTGAATAAATTTAGGAAGGGGTCCCACTGCGCTACAATATTTAGGAACGAAACGTAAAGTATGAAATACTGTCTATAAAGTTGATATTTTTTTCCTGACTTATAGATTGTTCTACTGTTTATAGATTTCCAGACAGACAGATATTGTAACTAATTACTCATTAAGGTTCCCCTGTACACTATTTTAAAAATATTCCCTAAGACTTATTATGAATTTCAGAATATAAAAATGAAAATTAGACTTCTCAGTAATAATAACTGCTTTATTGGATGGCTATAAAGTTTTCTTTAGTTGACTTTTTTATTACATTAAATGTCTGTCATACTGTTACTCAGGATCTTTCGGCTCTATTCATATTCATCTGAGATTCTAGAACATAACACAGGATGCCTGAGAGATCGTTGAGAATAATTTATGTGTAAATAACTTGTGAGAGAATCTCAGATGAAAACGGCTGAATAGAGTCGAAAGGTTGAGTAATATTATAATGGGCATTTAATGTATTTATTGTATGTAGGGTATCAAGTGCTTAATCAACAGACTGTGTAAATTGTGCAGTCGTAGATGTGGACGAGCGGAGGTTGGTTGAGTGTGAGGAAAGGAGGAGCACTCTGCGGCTCGCAGTGTCTCAATTAGAGTATGAAGGCGCCGTATTTACACGTGTCTGAATATAGAAACGCGGCTCGCTGTTCGATAAGTACGGTTATTGGAGCACGTAGTCACTCACTCCCAGGCAAACAAGTTTAGGCAGTGCGGCGTGCCTCAGTCAGTCTGTGCCACGCGGTGTTTTCCTTTCTTACGAGCCGAAGCCGCCGTGAAAGGAACATGACGAGGAGAGACGGACGAGCGAAAAACTGATTTCCCAATAAAGGAAGGGAAGTTGTGTCAATTCAATTGATTTGCGTCTCGTGGAAAGAAGACAGCTCCCTTTCCCCCCCACTCGAACGCTCAACAAGTGGGTCTCATTAGCCTTTGACGTCTCAAGACGCCTCCGGAAGCTGCGTCGCCACAACAACCTCCCCTTCCTTCCTCCGTCGCAAGGCGTCGCGACGAGATTTTATCTCTTCCTCCGGGAAACACGAGCCTTGTCTTCCTTCTCTGCTCACGTTTTCTCATTTAGATTATATCTCTCACTCGACCGTTATATCATATATTCCAAATATCACACTTTCCCTAATTTTCCACCTTCAAAAACGTATATTTTACCAATTTTCAAAAATCGGATGTCTACACGTCACCTGCAGCCACCTATAGTCTACTAGCATTTGCATCCTAAACTGATTTATTTTAAGTAATATAACCACTATTTTAAAAAAATAAACCAATGTAAAATATGAACTGTGTCAATATCACAACCGACTTTTGGATAAATGCGACAATATAACAAAAAAATCGCTTCAATTTTATAAAATAAATAAATTAAATTATTTGGATTAATATTATAAAGAAAAGAAAAATAACGGCCAAAAATCAGAGATGGAACAATTTAATTTGAATACGTTTCGTTCCCAAGGTTTAGGGACATGCTCAGTTACTTGATTAAAATATTTCCGTTCTGTGTGTGTTTTTTTAATTATTATTTCAAGTCGTCCCAACAGCTAATGTTCACCATTTAGGGCATATTATCTTCCTTGTAAGGGTTACTCGACTTGGGAGCACACAAATACACGAGCCATTACCACCCCCTGTGGTACGAAGGCAGTGACGCTAGCCACTACACCACAGAGACCAGCTTTGCGTTTTGTTTACTTAAAATTGAATCACAAACTTTAGTTTCCTTGATGTGACAAGTCTTTAGACTGTGAAATAATCTTTTATATGACACAAAATCTGACACATGGTAATAATTTTGAGCAACCAGCACATTGATTTTTGCAATATTTTATCTGAAACAGATTCAATAAATAATACAGTTGTAAATAGTGGTTATCCCTAGAGTACATAAAAACATATTTCAATAAATATAGCTCACGCTATGATATTAAAACATATTTTCAAATATGTTGATAGTAACATTAAATGGTAGTCATTTCAAGCAGCCATTTTAATAAAAATGAGATTTTAAGGCGGCATAATCAATCTGCATTTGTTTACCCTTGCAGACATGCCTTTTTTGAAATATTGAGTTTAGAAGGAATAACCATCTCCTAGGATCCTTCCCCCCAGTCCCTAACCTCTGCCCTCAATGCAACACCATCATTACCATTAAACACGTCATCTATGAATACGACAAATCTTATAACAAAATAGACCACATACCTGCAAGCCACAACGAAATCGACTAATTCTCGAAACGTCAAGAAATTATAAATTTATATAGTCAAATAAAATCAGAAATGCATAAATGTATAGTTACTAATAACCAATTTCTGCTGATGCCTCTTATAGTAAACAAAATAATAAGCTTATTTAATTTGCCGAATAATTGAGACTAATTATAAGTTCAACCGAAAATCAATCCTCAGGATACTTACAAATTTCATCATTGAGTAACCACTAATTTTAATTTATTTTGAACAGCCCTCAATGCTTGAGATAATATTTATTGGTCTCTGGAAATAAGAGTGTGCAAAATTTATAAAAAAGGTAAATTATATATTTAATTGAATATTTGTCACCTTCTTAAGCGATGATTATTTTTAAGTCCTTGATGGTAAAGAGGCTTTTTTTACTTCATTACTGTTCTGTGGGTATTTTTAAGTCCTTCACGGTAAAGGGCCAGTTTTTACTGATTTACTGTAACGCATGTATTTTGGCCTTGGAAAATTTTAACTTAATGAAAGTACAGGGAATATTTTTCATTGCCACGAATTTTACTCTCTTTTAAGGTGCCACGCATATTTAATATACCAGGAGACTTCTTGAGTCGGTTAAGAAACAGTCAGTTACCATCCTGGATAATTTGAAGCTGCCCACAAATCGGTATAGGTCGGTGTGTTCCCATCAAGGATTTATGTCAATTTAAACATGCGTTGATAACGCGATTAGTGTCGAAGTAATTAATTTTCAGAGCTAATAAATATATAAGCATAATTACCTATGCTACGCTGGGCACTCACCTAGTTGAAGATAAAACATCGAAATTGTGAGGAAAGGCAACTGCGGATTTTTTAAATAGTTACAATTAAGTAATAAATCAATTAAAACAGCTATATTTATCAGAAATTATTTGATAGCAACAAATAAAAAATTTTCATCGACTTGATCAGGTGTACAATTGACTTGGAGCTTCATTAATAATTTCCATTCATTTCCAAATTCGTATACTAACATTAGTGAAATATTTGTGTTATATAAAACATTTTGTGTTTAATTTTCAAGGTCAGATTTTAAACGAAATGTCACGTTGATTTCTATATTTTTAAATTATTTGAGCAATTTTACATGTTTTCAATTGATTTGTGAGGATATTCTGCTTCATACATGGGTTATTCTTATAGGAAATTACTAATAATGTAGGCAACATATCATAGCATGTTATAATTTTTGAGGTACGTGAAATGTCGTATGTTAAAATTTTGAGTGTTGAATGAACTCCGTTTCGACTGAGCAAAGTTCAATGGGAAGCGGTCATTAAAGGAACCTAACCAAAGTTACTTATCTCAACAGCTCCCACAAGACGCCCTCTAATCTAATTGTCTTTTGGCGGATGGTGGAGGGCTTAAAGAAGAAAGGTAATAAATTTCATCAGAGGTATTTCAAATTAACGACGGTATAAATTTTCACCGTGCAGCAAGGAGATCAGCGCGGGTATTTACTCTGCGTGGGGCGTAAATTTCCGTAGCAAGGTAGCAATCGGCCTCTCATAATAACGAAGATTTCGGCCGTAATGAAACGCCTATTAGCGAGCAGGAGGGTTGTAATTTAGTCGGGGTTTGCGTCGCCACCTGTTCCTGTTCTCCCCCTGGAAGCCATAAATCTCCAGTCGTTTCCTTTCCTTTCCAAGACGACCCGAGGCGTCGGCGTCGGGACGGCCCCGAGACTGAGGGGAACGCCACTTAAAATTCTGCGGTCGGTAACCGGTAAGTAAGGGGAGCAAAAGGAAGCAAATTGGATTAAATTAAGTGAAAAGAAAGCCGGCGAGAGAGAGACTCTTTCCTCCGTCGTGGGCCGCCGGCGTCTCCGTCTTCTTCTTTAGAAAGAGGAAGAGGAGGAGGAGGAGGAAGAGGGTGGTGACGGTGGCGGCGGTAGTGAGGTTTGTTATGGGCTTATAATTGAGTCTGCCCCTTTTAGAGGGGATGAGGATGTGGTGACGACGACGAAGACGTTCAGCGTTTTTTTTAAAACGTCTTTCCTCTGAGAGACAAACTACGAGGCAATTTGTTATGAGAATCACAGCTCACTCAAGCTTTACTTTAATGATGTTTCAACTGCCTCTGGACCAAGATTCTCTCAAAATAAGATATATCATTTACCCCTTAATTTCCTCCTAAGTAAATGACATGTTAATAAAACGTCTCTCTTCCAATTCCTAACAGTAAGTAGACAAGTACGTTTCAGTAACTATTCACACATTCCTAATAATTTACTTCAGCTCAAATTCAATTTCTCGCAAAACCTCCAAATTGTAATGATAATTTATTAAAAATCATGTCTGATAATAAAATAATTAAATGAAATAATTTAGACCAGGTTAGACGTAAGATTAAACGACGTTTCGTCACCACATTTGCGACTTCTTCAGGTGCCAACACCATTGTTTTATTTATTTCAAATAAGGGTTTAATGATAATTTATTTCATTGAACAGAAGCGGCAAATAAGAATCATTAGCTAATTAAATATTCATGGCGTTAGTATCGCAGGAAACTCCATTTTAAGGTGTTATGTTATACTAACGCAGGTAGGAAAGCAGTGGTCAGAAATAAACGGAGGCAGGTGATAAAGGAAGCTAATGTTCTGTAAGGACGGTAGTGATTACCAAGAATAAGAAGTGACTAAATACATTCTGATTTGTTCTTATCCATATTTTATGACTTTATTTAATTTTTTTATATTGAAACTATTTTACTGATAATGAGATTTGGTTTAAAAGATAATTTTATTAGGTTTTACCGTCGGAATTAAAGCAATATGGAAATAATGTACAATATATACACAGAATATCATAATACTTACGTATTACTTTTATATATTTTATTTATTACATATTGTAACATGAAAAATTACATTGAACAATGCAGGCCAGCTTGCGAGTTGCAATTGTTGAGGAACTGACGCAACCTGGGCCAACAATGTGGTCTGGGGGAGTCGTCATGGGGTGATCGGAGAAGCAGGTTGTGTCGGCGGGACGATGAGAGAATGACCACGCCCTGCAGATATAATTTTTTTTTCATCCTCTGATTGAAATTAAAACTATTAAAATCAAATTTTTGTATTTTTTATGAAAAATACCTGGCGCCCTAAAGGAATTGAGAAATCCTCGAATACGGAGGAACGCGGATCCGCTACAATATATATTATATATTTGTGCTTCTTAGTGTGTTATTATACTTCAGTAATTTAATTATATCTTTCGTGCTGTAATGTTGAACGTATCCTAGTTCCTGAACCGAGGACAACAGTCTTTTTGTTCTTCCAAACTTGTTTTGTGCTCCTAGTTCCTTTCCGACACACAAATTTCAGATACTTAATATTTATAATTACTCGTGAATTAACGACCCAACGGGAAGGCAAAGTTTAATTCGACTGTGTTTATTTAATAACCCTTCTGAAGGCGTCGGAATTATCAAGACTTAGAAATTAGCCTCTCTCTCCCACCACACCTCTGGCGTGTAACACGCCAACCTCGGAAATATAACTACAGCGAATCGCGTGTAACCTTAAATAGATCTCTCTTAGCGGAAAAGGGGAAAGTCCTTTTAACTCAGACGGTTTCCTAATCAAACAACTTGTTCGACTATAGGGGGGAAATATTTTGCCGGTCGAAAAGCAGCCGACGTTATAACCGACCAAAACACATCAACAGAGATGGAAACAGTTCAGAGTAACGAATCCTAACTACTGTACCAGGTTTCGAGGGTCATACGTGTAACTTAATAGCTGTTGATGGTTACCGTTTCGTGAGAGGGCAGCAGTCCGTACCTGACACTGTCTAACGGCTTGTCTATTATTATAAGCAGCGTTCATTGTGGTGCTCTATTCATGGCCGACGTCTAGACGCCGATGCGCGGAACGTTTCAGAATGGACGCACTCGTGCATAACTAACGTGATCTTTTGGTACATGCCGAAACACGGCAGTTTGTACAGGGAAAGGAGACAGCTACATACCTGAAAGCAGGGTGGATTCTCCTTAACTTATATATAGAAAAGATGATGAAGAAAGTTACAATGGAATATATGAAACGAAGCATACTGCAAGGAGAAGAAATAAAAACCTACGCTTAGCCGGTGATATTGTAGTATTAGGAGAGTCAGAAGAAGACCAGGAAACGTGGTCCTGGAGGAAGAGTTCAATATGAGAATTAATGGAGGGAAAACCAAGGGAATAGAGTGTAGCATGGGAAACAGTGGAATAACAAAAGGGTGTTAGATTGGGGAGGGATATTTTGAAGGAAGTTAAGGAATTCTGTTACTTGGGAAGCATAATAACTAGAGTAGGATAGCGAAGGCAAGGAAGGCAAAAAAGAGGAATTTACTTACAGGTAATATAAGTGTGAATATAAGGAAATCGTTGCTAAAAATGTTCGTATGGAGTGTGGCGTTATATGAGTGCGAAACGTGGACGAGTTGCAGAAAGGAAAAGAACAGAAAAGCCTTTGAAATGTACTGCTATAGGATGATGCTGAAAATCAGATGGATGGATAGAATCGCTAACGAGGAAGTTCTAAACAGAATAGGGGAAGAGCGAACGATATGTAGGACGTTGACCAAGAGAAGGGATAGATTAATGAGCCATATTTTAAAATATGAGGGTCTTGTAAAATCAGCATGAGAGGGAAGTGTGTGGGGTAAGAACAAAAGAAGGAGGTAAGATTAGGTAGGATGCGGGATGTGTTTATTATGCGGAAAAGAAAAGACTTGAACAAGATATGTTATCAAAGGAGGGTTGAATCAGACCTGCGACGAATACCACAACAACATCTCACTGTGAAATAATCAATCACCTTTTAGACTCGTCATCGGCTATGCGATTTAATACTTCACTCAAAGACGTAGAAATATCACCAATATGTATGTGCAATACAGTCTTATGCCCCAAATTCCGTCATTAAAGACTGAAGTGCCACCAGAGTAAAAACAGAGTCCATCAATGATTCCCATGACCTATAAAGTGACAATATTACTAAAGTAAAAATAAGTTAATCGGACTTATTATTATAAATAAAATACAAAGAGTGGCCAAAAGTCTGAAATAAAATAATTTAATTTAAAACGATCCGTTTGTTCCCTCATTTTTTGGATACTTCAATTAATTAGTTATAATATTGGAAAATGAGAACCTAAAAATGTTTACCGGACCCGGTGCATAATTACGGTTAATTCCACTTTTCACTCCAGGACAGAACAAAATTTTCGATATTATAACAAAGAGAAGTTTACTCTTTGTCATATGAGAAACGTAGAAGGTTCGTGTTGCATCGATAAAAAATTAAGAGTCTCTTGCAGGGATTCACATTTGATCACTAATACAAAAATGCAGAATGTCTGTCTGTGAATCTTAATAATCAATAACAACTCAGTCTAACAATGAAGGCAAGGAAGCAATTTAATGGAAAAATGTTGTCTCCAAAAAATACTTTTCAAACATAATATTTGGAACGTCTGATGTGATTTTAAAGTGCTGTTAATTTGAATAGTTATGAGATGTAATTATGATTTTTAATAATAATTAACAGGATTTTGTAGATGTCAGAAATAATATATCGAGAAAGAAGAGTTATCCATAACCTTTACAGGTGACAGTCAGCAGTTATTAGAATTGAAGGGCAAGAAAAGAAAGCAGGAATCAAGAAATGAGTAAGACACATCTGTCGCCCATGCTCTTTAACTTATATATAGAACAGGTGATGAAGGAATTCATAAATGAATATGAAAAGGGAATCAAAATGCAAGGGGATGAAATAAAAATGCCAAGGTTTGCTGATGACGTTGTGGTATTTGGGGAGTCAGAAGAGGACTAGGGAAACATGATAAATGGCATGAACGTAGTTCTGGAGAAAGAGTACAACAAGAGGATGAATAGAGGGGGAAAACAAAAGTAATGTAGTATGGGAAACAGTGGAATAACAAAGAAGTTAAGGAATTTTGCTACTCGGGAAGCATAATAACTAGAGTAGGATAGCACAGACGAGAAAGAGGAATTTTATTACTGCTAATATCAGTATGAATATTAGGAAATCATTATTCAAAACGTTGGTATGAGTGTGGCGTTATATGAGTGCGAAACGTGGACGGTAGGAGTTGAAGACAGAACAATAATAGAAATGTGGTGCTATAGAAGAATGAGATGGGTGGATAGAGGAAGTTCTAAGCAGAATAGGGGAAGAGAGAACAATTTGGAGAATTTTGTCCAAGAGGAGGGATAGATTAATAGGCCACGTTTTGTATTGTAGGCGGACAATTAGGTTTGATTCCTTGAGGAACTACTTAAGGAAATAGGTGGGAGGTCAAAATGTGGGTCGTAGTAGGTGTTTGGGTGAAAGATTCAGAGGTAGCAGGTTCATTCAACCTTACATAGTACCAACCACATTACCATGTGGTAGTTATTAGGAAATGAAGAGGCTTGCACAGATTAGGTTAGCTCGGAGAGTTACAGTCTTAGAACTGAATGCCACAAGTTATTTTGGAAGTGAAATGTAGTATTTACAGTGTATAAGCTACGTAACTCTAAAACTGGAATAGGACAGGTACGCTAGTACTTGAATTGTTATTTTCTGTGAGAAGAGTATTACTCATTCTACACCTTTTTCTGTAAGAGGAAATAGAAGTCGAGTTAATTATCAGAGGCAACAGTTGATTGCTTGTTTCATTCAGGAATGTTTCTGACAGACATCTTTATTTTCAAGAAGTTGAATGAGAAGAGATTGATAATCGTAAAGTTTCTATGTTTAAATAAGTGAATGTTTGAATGGATATGGGATTTTTTGGTGAGTCCACCAGCAGGTAGCCCAGGACAGCCAGGACAGGACAGGGCTGGAGTGTGTGCGAACACACCACCTTGGTCCCCGCCGCCGTAAACCAATTACACATCTAAAAGAGGAGGGCTTGATTAGGCCAGCTTGTAAGGCTAATTTGATAACACGAACAGTATAGACGCCGTCCATTTGTCACACGTCGATCCCTCTGTGCGCCCGTGCGTGTTCGCCTCGCCGATCGCCTCTCGCTCTGGGGCCGTCGTCAGGGCTATTGTTGTGCATTGTTGTGTGTTCCTCCTTCTCTCTTTCCCTTCCCTTCCCCTCCCCACCCCGCTCCACTCCCTCTTCTCCTCTCCTGCCGCTGTTACAGTAGCAGAGTTTCCAAGCGCAGACTTTCTCTGGATGCGCGCGACAGTGTTGAAAACTTTTTACCATGGCGGGCTGGGAAAAAAAGGGGAACGGCGGTGGCCCAGCAGAGAGGGGGATACGTGTGTTTGTGTGTGTGTGTGTGTCTGTAAAGGGGGCTAAAGGGGGGCAAGAGGGCAGGCAGCCATTTGAGATAATTCGCGCTCTTGCTCCGATGGGCATTACCTCTCTATTTACCCCTCTCGGAAAGGCTTCCTCCCTGGGTCTTTCATAATTTTTTTTCTGAAAACCCCCCGACCAGGGGGGCCTGCCGCTGGGGCACAAAGGGGGCACCGTGGCGTGTGATGCGATGAAATGTGATGCGCTGTTTCAAGTGGCAATATGGCCACCAGGGCGTCATCGTAAGACAATTCGTCGGTAGGCGCAACACGTAAACACAAAAAGTATGGGAACGGCTTCCGGACGTGGAAGTGGACCCCCTTCTAAGCAGTGCCCCGACACGCATGGCTGCACACCAGCAGGTTCCTAACCGATTTGTACTGTATGTTACGGCGTTGGTTAACCAGGAGATGTCACACTATTAACCGCCGTTTGGAAAGTCTGTCTGCTGACCCTTCCGCAGCCTTTAAAACACTTCATCACGTTCCGCATTTTCACCCATACGACGGATGACTGCGCAATTTTGACTTTATAAATTTTAATAAAATCTCGGCCCGTACGACATACACGCCTAAATTTCTTCTCTTTTTGCTTTTTCCTTTAAAACAGTAAATGAAGTCCCAAACGAAGGGACCAAACTCCCTGTAACTAACTCATGTCAATAAATTTAAGAATCCTTCAGACTTTAGGCCTTCTTTATCATTTATTAAAAACGACAGATTTAGATTTATTGTTCTTTCCATTAATCCTCGATTGAGGAAATAGGATACGTCACACATTAAAAATGAACAAAATAAAGTAAATAATTGAAGACTGGGGAAACGTCGCTAATTGACTGCTCTTAAGAGCCACTTTTAAATAAAACCTTTCGGATGGATGATTTTGCTGGACTCTTCTTGGAATTGACAAAGAGATCCACTTTATTGCGGTCACTTTCAGGTCTATATATGACACAGCATCCCGACCGAAACCTCAGCAAGCCCTGATTCCTTCCCGTCATATTGGTAACACTGGCATGTTCCTACAACCTTAGCACACAGAATCACCAGGAAATAGTATACCCTAAACCGTAATTTCCTCATTAGGAAATCATTGCTAAAACTGCCCGTATGGAGCGTGGCTTTAGATTTATTGTTGTTTCCATTAATTCTCGATTGAGGAAATAGGATACGTCATACATTAAAAATTAAAAATGAACAAAATAAAGACAAATTAAAGACAAATAAAGTTAAAATAAATTAGTAAAAGAAAGTGTATATAGACAAAAAAGTCAATATAAACACAACACGGACACACACTGGGAAACACAAACAAGCACACACTGAGGAACACGCAATGGAGTTTTAACTACTTGGACCAGGAAACTGTCCTTCCCTCTGTCGTAGCTCCAGGCAATACATGAAACAAACAAAAGAGCAGAAAAACTGAATAGAAATTTTAAAGATATGTGATGTGCTATTTTACAAGGTTGGCAGCAGCTCATTCAACACTTCTTGCAGGAACCTTGATTTAAATACTAGAAGGATGATAAAGAAAATCCTGTACCGAGTAAAGCGCGCCAATTAAAAGAATAGTTTTACTCTGCTTCACGAAGCTTTTGTAGGTACTATTTTTAGATAATATAACAAATAATATTTTACTTTATGCTTATTTTTAAATAATATAAATACAAATTAACATTTTACAGACACATAAAAGAATGATTATTCAGCAAAAACAACGTTGCGCCCAGAAATTTAGGATTTCATTAGCTAAAAGGGAAACAAACAAATTTCTTCAGGTTTAACTACGCAAAAAAAATCACACAAAGGTTAAAAATTGGAATTGGTAATATTTAGTTCAATAAGTAACGCCTCCTATATTTTCTCTTTTATTTGTCGAAAGTTAAATCCAATTTACACAGCATGAACTCATAACACTAATGATTAAATTTCACTTATTTTTTATATAGTCTCCGTCATTTTCCACGGTTTCTGTCCACTTTTAACAGCGGCAAACTGCGGTAAAACGTGTCGTCTTGCTTCCTAAGTGCAAACTTTGGAGTGTTCCAGTTGATTACTAATAGTCATCACAACATCCATCCTTTACTGATGGAGACAGTGAGACAGTCGCAGTTCATTACTTGTTACCCGGTGATCCTCTCGGAATAAGCTCAACGACTCGCTGAATTTTGCGTGGAGTCTCTGCAGTAACCTGCCTGCCGCTTCGCTTTTCATCAGCCAACGCTGTTTGCCCTTCAGCTTCGTTACAAAGACGAATCCATCGCCGAAAAGTGCTGACATCCGCTGGTTCATAAGTGAATACAAATTTTACAACACTAAAATTAAATAGTTTATTAATAGGAACTGTGTTACGTTTGATTGTGAAATTTAGTTGTCATAATTATTAAACGTATGGAATTTCATTCTTACAAAAATTAAAGTGACACATCTTAAATATTATTAACACAAATAATATATTTTGTCCAAAAATTCCCCCCATACATTTTTAAAAATAATCAGTCAAGTTTTCTATAAAAAAAATTTGTTCCAGTCATAAATCAGGGTTTATTGAATATATTTAGCGAGATAGTACCAGAAATACTAGTCAAATACCTAAAAAAACTTTGTGATTTATTAATGTAATTTTTTTTACAATATTAATATGCTCCATACTGTGGTTAATGAGGTGCCACTACCTCGTACCCCTTAGCTTCGAAATCAGTGGTAATTAAGTTTAATTGTAAAGACCTTGGTAACTTATCATCGGTCAGTCCGCATGAGCTTCTGTCGAGTCCCCCATTACTGAATGCGGCATGGTGATAATATAAAATTGTATGGTATCCTTAATTGAGAGGGAAATTCCTATTGACTTTTTAGTGAATATTGGAAGCAGAGGGTGGTCGTTATCCTTTAAAAGTCAAATATTGCACCCTTCGACCTACTGCTCCTCGTGGAACCCGCCCAATCGCTGTTGCGTAAGCACAAGAGATTTGGTTTTCAAATGACGTAGAAAGTTGTCGGTACTTAACACGTTGTGTTTGAAGTAGCCCACCCGCCTCGAACTAAAGTGATTGTGCGGCTGAATTTCGCAGCGCCATGTGGGACAATATTGGTCGCGCACAGCTGGTCATATTCGGGACAAAGTATGCACAGTGGAACAAAAAAAACAACAAAAAAAACGAAAGAGTGCGAGCCAAGGGGAGATAGAAGGGGATGGAGAGGAGAGGGGAACCATTGTCATCACAGTTGGCCGAATGTGAAAAAATTGGATGCGTGTGTGTTTGTGTGCTCTTGCTGCTGACTGGGCGTGAGCCTGACTCTGGGAATAAATGGTTATGACTGATCTATGAAGTGTAGAAGGGCACTGGGAAATAGTATCAGAAACGTGAAATCTACTCTTCTGAAAATGAATGGTGTCTGATTTTGAAGCTTCGTATATTCTGCTGGCGGTCAGCTTCCAGAGGAAGACGCGAATGATCCAAGGAACTTTTACATTCTTCCATCAATTTTTGAAAACAAAACCTCACTTTCCGTCAGACGTCACAAATATTTATCATTACCAACTCCTAACTTTCTATTTCATGACTTCCGAATCATTGACAAACTGATAATATTTTGTAACGAATCGTCGTAATCTGGCTACCAAACAGGTCATTTTCCTTTGTGAATGGACGCATTCCTTAAGACTCTTGTGATACACGTTGACAAACCTGGCAGTAGCGCAGACATGATGACTAATACTGACATGTCAGCGGTCCTATATATTGGGAAAAATGACATCTATCACGTTTTCAAGTGGAATCGTTTGCGTACAACAGGTTAACGTCAGCTTTCCTGTTAGTCTATCCTAACAGCCTTAACTTCCTTTCCTACTTTTCACAGGGTGCAATATTGACTGTATTTATACACATACCTAAAACTACATGCCTGTGTTATAACTGGTTTAACTTCCGATTCTTACCTGATCAGACTCAGACAAACCTACTCACACTATCAAAAACGTCATAAATGATCCATCCTTCGAGATTAGCCTTATATCTCATTTTCATTCCAAGTTCCAAATCAGCATCGGAAAACTGCGAAAGATCCCCATTTTTCTTGTTAACGGCTCCAGAGAACCTACAATCTCAGGCAAACACGTTACAATTTTCCGAAGTAACGTAAATTCATTATTTTTTCCCTAATCTTCACATACATAACTGATTTGGTAAAATAATACAAAAGAAAACGCATGAACTGCACATCAAGGGAAATAAAATAATTCCCAAGTTTGTTTCTGTCTTTTATTACCCCTTTCTGTAACCCTCACGTAGCTTGCCTTTGATTCATTACCGAAAAATTCCTAGTAGATGTGTTTTACTGTTACAACAGCCTTTATAGAGAGTTGAGGAATGGTTATAATTTTGTGTATACGTAATGCCAAAAGAATTTTGAGCGTAGAGCACGTACTTTCTAACATACAGAGAAAAAATGTCAGTTCCTCTTTACATATAACGATATTTTCTTTTCAATGCCGAGAACTCATAGTCATAGGTCGTCTCCTATGTACGTATATTTATATCCACAACATTTATTCGTTTTATAGCATTTACAATTAACAATAATCAGACTCGTCCGAAGTCAGTCACAGATCCTGTACACCGCGAGCAGACTAAAGATCATGCTCCACTCCTTCTTACCTTCTCAGAAACTTTCCAATATAAATAAAAAATAATTCTGAAACGGGTGTTTCTCTTCATTCATACTTCCCAGTCTTCTTTGGATTCATTGACTGTGATTGTCATGCCACACCTGATTCATAAAAGTGTCGTTTTATAGAGGCAGATTGAGTGGCAGACATCTGCTACCAAGGGGATGACTGGTACTACCTCCGCTTCTCATTACCTTGAATCAATGAACCCAATATAGCTGATAGCTCTCTCTCTCTTTTTTGAATGCCTGATCCTATTAATAATATAACCAATCCACCAGGGGGTACAAGATTGTTAATAAATCTATGAATCCGACACCAATTCAGCCTCACATCTCGCCCCCCTCCCACCCACCCCACCGATTTCATGCATCGATTTTATCGGAAATATCTTTACATTCCACCACTAATTGGCTGTCACGTTATTAACTACCTCTCACTCTATCTCTTTCGGGAGACTTTGTGCCTATTAGGAAGCCATTTACACGTCGTCCCTGTGTCCGAGCTACGCATTAAACGTCACAGGGGCGAAGAGTGTCGGAAAAGTGGCGAGGTGCCATAATATTTTAATAATTACTTCTAATGCTGTGTCAGATTTAATGCATCCATTACGTTCAGCTCAAATACCCTAATTCGATATTCCATAAAGAGTTAAAATCGTAAGATCACAGTGGGTTCATGGATTAAGAGATACTCTCGAAAATGGCCTAAAATTATGGATTTTATACATTTCAGACTACTTAACGTAATGGATGAATGAGGTTTTTAACTAAGGACTGTTCGTGTTATACTTCGTACCTTCTGTGTGTAAATGCAGAAAGTCCTCGTATAATTTACTGAATGTAGACTAATACTTAGAGGACCAGATTGATCTGCTCTCTCTTCAAAGTTCTCCAATTTGGCCACTTCTTGCTCTTACAAACAACCCTTGGAACTTGAAGTCTGCGGTCGGTCAGCACATGTTTCTAATAACTTTATATAAAATTTTATATAAATAACTGTATATAAAATAAGTATTAGAAAGCCTATAAGTCAGAAAATAAATTATTAACGTCAGCTGTTCCACGACGTTTCGTTTAGAAATTTTGAAACTGATCTGGTGTGATTTTAAGAATCAAGAAAATTAAGAAGATTAAATTTAGACGTCCATGCAAAGAGTCCGAAAGAACCAAATACTAATTTTATTGTCTTACTTAAAGTCTGATTTCCTATACAGATAAAGTAATTATTAACGTGAAAATATTTATACTTCATTTTCCTCAAATTACGAAAATCGCGGAATGATTTTATAATTATAAAATTTTATAATCAATTGTTCAGGAGTTGAAAATTTCTTAGTGAGTCTGCAAATTCTTCAATGGTGCCATAATATAAATGTCCACGCTTAATTTTTTTTTTCAGAAAACTTAAACAGGTTAATAGAATTACAATTAAGTTATCTGTATATTTCTGTTTCCAACCAATAAGTGACTAGTTTTTCTTTATAGAAATATATTCCAAATAATTAAGAAATTGTTTGAAAAAATAATTAATATTTAAAAGACTCAACGCCTTTCACTTAAAACGAAATTAAGTACCTGAGTCCTTAAAATTAAATTTTATAGAATAACCTGGATTGAATTAATTACAGAATAAATAAAAATCCAGTCAAATTGGTCAGTGAATATTTTTAATCAATATGTATTTAATAAAATTACGACGTTTCGACCATCTTTGTGGAACTTGTCAGGTAAATTTTTAGATTATACAATCTGGATAATTTTTGCGATACGGACGCGGCCGAAATTTCAGACTGTATAATAGTTTTATTCGTCTAAAAATTTACCTGATGAAGTCCATGAAGATAGACGAAACATTGTAGTTATATTAAGTAAATATTAATTTAATTTTTTTGTTGAAAAAATTGGCTGTTAATTATACTTAGATAGTTTATTTTAATTTAATTAGGTTTTGAATACATTTAAATTCATTTTGACAATGACATGTACATCTTTTTGTATCTGCATGTGCAAACCCTTAACCGGAATTTAACGTTGATATCTATTTGCAATTTTAAGTTACCAACTAATATTCAAAACATTGGTAGAGCTTATTGTTTGATTTTCCATTGAATATATCGGTTTAAGCTAAGGAGGTTAAAGAATAAATAAAATGTTTGGAAAGGAATGATTAGTGAGGGAATTTGGCAGCCACATAGAAAAAACGATGAGATTAAAGGAATAGGTCAAAGGGAATAATGTAGAAAATCAGACCAAGAAACAAAAGTTTGCCATTAATTTTCAATTCCAAAGAAAGCAATATATGCAAAAAAATATTTTAAAATGTGTAAGTTACTTTGATTATGCAGATTTTCTGGACGCCATATTTTAATTATCCATGCTTAAAATTTATTTAATTCTTCTTCCGACTTTCGTAAGGGTATAAATATTTTATCAATAGTTCACAAATTTTTTCCGTCTTGATATTTCACTTTTCAGTTTCTTACACATCTCGTACTTCTCCTACACGCTTACTCTTAAAAATATTTCATGTGCATTACGAACAAGTAATTAATCCTGTTCTTCGTTATGTGACGTTGTATCAGTGAGAAAGAAAATCAAACAAGTGTCACTGAAGTTATCACACAAACGTACTATTTTATTCCTTCAGAAAAGTCCTACTAATCAATATTCAAGATACTCAGGATTGTCCTGAGTGAATAATATACATCAAACGACCTTATAAACCTCACTGATTAAAGTATTACGCTCTAACTTCAAAGAGAAAATAATATTTCTTTTCCCCTTTGTGAAGCGACAGAAAAAGAGCTCAACCTCAAGCGAAGGCGACGAGGAAAACAATTTTTTTAGTAATTACTCAGTCAAAAGTCTCTAATAAATTCCTACTTGTATTAAAAAGGAGAGAGAAAAGGACCGTGGTAAATCTCCTTATCGTTAATTTGCAATTGCTAATCCGTGAGCTGTTTGAATTAATTTTTTTTTCATCTTGGAAGTCTTAAAGTTGACCCTAGTAGATTTACTTGAATTTCTCAGTAAGCCTATAATCATAATTTTTTACTTGATAAACACAAATAAGTTTAATTTTACCAAAATATCAGACTTGCGTTGATTAGGAGACTTTTATATAAATTTTGTTTAATTTTTAAAAAGTTTCATGTACATAAACTTTGTTGCTGTATCGAATGCCATTTTTCAAAATGTTTTTAGTAAAACAAAAATCAATTAACTATAATAAATAATATTACAGATAAATATCTGAGCAGAAAAATTATTTAACATTTAGTAAATATAATTATGACGTTTCGTTTATCTCTGTACATATCTCCAGGATAAATTTTTGAATGGTCAAAACTGATATACGTTGTGAATAATTTTCTGTCATGGACGACTTCCATCGACAGTTACGACTGAATACGATTTTTTAAAAAAATTGACAGTTCAGCCTTAACCGTCGTTGGAGGCAATTCACGTCTTTCCATTTAAGACTTCACCTTATGAAGTCCACAAAGATGGACGAAACGTCGTAGTTACATTAACTGAAATTAACTAATTTTTTTGCTGACGTACTTGGCCGTGTTCTCATTTATTTTTAACAACTTTGTAGAAATAATAACAGATTCGGTGAAAATTACAAAAAAAAATTCCTTTAGCACTCAATATTAACACAATTTATTTTAAATGTATTTTAAATACTTAATGGTTTTTCTCTAGAGGAAAGAAGAAACCTGACAGTTGTCTACAAAAGTTTCTACTTAATTCTTTTATGGATTCAGATATAAAGTTATTTTGCTGAATATTATTGTACAAGTAAAACCGAGTTGAAGTAAACACCTGCATTTACTATATTTCGAGATGTGCCAAAGAAATATGGACTTAATAAAAATTTGTTGTATTTCACTAGGTAAATTTCAATACGAATTCAACGTGATCTACATTGGCATCTTTAAATAATCAAAAATCATATAAAGCCCTTTCATTCGACGTTTGGGTGCATATTCCCAACTTCTTCAGCTTCATCTTCTGCAATAATGTAATGTCCAGTGATTAAAAACAATAAACATATTGAAATAATATACAGTTATATAATAATTAGCTCGCATCTTAGTGTACAAAAATAATTCAAGTGCAGCCAACTTTCTGCCCATTAACTGATACACATTAATAGACGGAGGACAGGAAAAGGTTACATCTGGAATGAAACGAAATAATAATTTTTTTTAGATATTTATTTTTTTTAATAATTTGTACTATGATCGCCTGAAATGTAATTTACAAGTAACACACGAAACACATCAATTAAAGTACAAAAATAGCACTACATGAGATGGTCACAACCTTGGATGGGGTGAGGAGAGTGATTAGACGACATTCAACACTTCTAAGAGGGCCAACAGATATAAATAATGCAGACATTGGTGCGAAAAATGGGGGGTTTTCAGTTTTTTTACAATAATCAGGCAAAAAAAAACACAGAGAATGATTTTTTTGTTCGTACACGGAAAGCAAATAATTGATGTTAAGGCTTCGTTTAGAATTATTTATTTACTGGACAAACCGATCTTTTCTTCCGAGTCTTCTGATCTATTGTACGTGTATAATACTAAGGAAAAATAATTAACTAGTTTCTTCTAATCTGGATACATTTCACGATCAACTCTCTCCCGGGAAACAAAAAAAAACAGTAACTCAAATAAATACTTTTTCTGTTATAAATCGAATCACAATTATTAGATAAATCTATTAAATACACATCTCTATTTACAGTTAATTACATATTCATATTTTTTCCATATTTATTATACATAATATACAGTATGATTGTCTCCAAACTATCTACGAGATGGAGAAAAAGAGAGAGAAAAAACCTGGAGGAGAGGAGGATTGGGGAGGGGGGGCAGGAGGGTTTCTTTTGGATGAGCCTTCGACGTGGAGTAGAAAATAAAGTACCGTAAAGAAACAAACGTAAACAGTATTCAAGTTCGATTTAATAGAGTGCGTATTCTACGAATATACAATATACACTGTTTTTTGTGTCCAGAATTAAAAACGCCTTACTCACTGGTGAGGGATGCTAACATCCCTTATATCACATCTAGTATAACCAAATTTCACAGTTTCACTGACTTTTCCGACATTGAAAGTTCAAGTCTGTTACCTCTCTAGGTTTAGAGTTTATACACGAAACAGTACACAGAAACATGACATATATTTTTTTGTTTCTCAATTTGTTCCACTTTGAAAACAAAGTTCAGAAAAAATATTCAGGGAAGGAATAGTGAATACTTTGCAAGATGTTATGATGCACTTCTATAAGATTTTGAACAGGAGAAGGACGAAGTGCTATCCCTTTGGGATGGTTTCGGCTCCAACGATATTTAATACGTCACCAAGCTCGTTTAAGAACCGTCAACCATGAAGAGTAGGAAATTCTACTTTGTACTGCAAATGTTCCAGCACTCGTGAGTCGAATACAATGTTCGAAATACTATGAGGGACCATCGCGATTCACAATGCACAGCTGCTTCCCGTATTAAGCACAGTGGAGCTGCTGGAGGACGTATCACCTTGGGCCAAGAATCAATCAAGTTTCTAGTAAGGCCTCCAGACGGGTTTGGTTGTTTGCAGCCCCGTCGGTCTGACCACCCCCGTTGCACAGGCGCTGCCGATGACCGTGGTGCTGGGGGCGGCTTCCTTTATCGCCGCCACGTTGGGCCGCACTTGCTGGAACGCCGACCTCACCGTCTCCGCGCTCTTCTCCTCGGCGTCGCTCGACGTCGTCCCGTCGTCGCTTCGCGTTGCTGGCGACGACGCCGAGGTAGCCGTCGTCGTCTTTACCTCCGCCGCCAGATTGAAATCCGTCTTCGGGAGCGGCGGCAGAAGTGGCGGGGACGCTGAAGACGCAGAGGCCGTCGCCGCAGCCGCCGCCACGACGGCTGCCGTGGAGGCGGCTAACACGTCTGGGTGCGGGGGAGGGTAGGCTAGGAGCGACGTCGGGGGCGGCAGGAAGGCGGGAGGTGCGGCACCGTGCGGTGGCGCCACTGGGAACGCTGGGGCGGCGTGATGCGGAAGGTAAAAGTCCGCGGGCGACGCCGGGGCTAGCGGTGAGCCTGAAACAGAAAGGGAGACAAAACAAAATTAGCCATAAATTGATATTTATCTTACTTTAAGCGTCCATAAATTAAATAAAACAGCCAATAAAGTCAAAATAATTTGTTTTAATACTACATGATGAAATTTCCAAATGGAGGGGTACAATTTGACTTAACTTTAGGAACTTATCAGGTACTATAAAACTAAATTAAGATTTTTTTCTATTTTTCTGCAATGGCGAAGTTACATAAAGACTGTTGTTAAAGGAGCATAGAGTTTCAAAACGAGCTACAAAATTTGTATCAAAGGGGAATGAACGCAGATTTTCAAAAAGTGGAACAGTTAGGGTGGGACACGCTAAAGAATAGAATGGGGAGAACTCGAAAGATCTCATATAAATTAAATAATTTCCGACCGATTTTTAGACAGTTTTTATTTAAACAACGTTTCGGCGCATATTCGCGCCTTCTTCAGGAAATACATATTTCAATTGAAAAATGCTTATATATATATGCGAATATGCGCCGAAACGTCGTTTAAATAAAAAATATAAACTGTCTGTAAAAATCGATCGGAAATTATTTAATTTGTTATTTAATAGCAGACATTAATCGATTTAATATTAAGATTTCATATAGTTTTTAAGGTGTACAATGAGCAATAACCATGGTTTGGAATTTATTTAAAAAACTGAATTTCAAATTTAATTCTGGGGGTCAAAAAAGACTGGAACGTAGGCAAATTTGTATTTCTGTATAGGACAATAAGGGATTGGAACAATTTTTCTGCAAAAGGAAGTCTCTTAGCGGAAAAAAAGATTAAATTAGGAAGCAATGAATAGGGAAAGATTGAAGTGATATTATTAAATGAGTGACGTAGACAGTGAAGTATAGTGAAGTAGAACTATAAAATATATTTAAAAAATTTCCCCATTATTTTTATTTTTCCTCTACATGGATAAATGTGTTCTCTTGTCATATATGTTTTAATTATAACTGCCACCGGGCATATTGCCCAATTGAGGTACTACAAGTAAGTAATTATATTATTATTAATAATAATAAAAGATTTAAGTACGAAGTCTATGTCTACGTCAGATGATTGTAATTATCAAGTCTGAAGTGAATATAAATTTATCAGCAAATTGCTCATACAAAGTATGCTTCACCGAAACTCGTATTAAAATATTTTTCGCTCAGTAGTAAAAGTAGCAGAAACTTAGTGAACTTAGAACGAATGGGCTAATAATTCCCCTCATTAAAATTTTGGAAAATATCGAAACATGTGGACCTTCATGTCTGTATGCAGGCTGCTTCTTTTATCTTAAAGGGCTTCATACAAAGTCTTGTAAGTAGCATGCCAAGCTTTGTATGTTTTTTTTTGTAGACTAATTACCGAAGACGAGCTGTTGTAATAGAGCCGTCGCGTCATCCCTAAAGGTTGTCCGACGCAACAGTGAGGGGGATGGATTATTAACTCGACGCGTCGCTTCCCCATCTCACCTCGTCCTAACTACCTCATCCCCCGCTACGCGACATGCTTGTGGCGTGTTTTGTAGAGGACACACGGTGGCGTGTTGCAATGATTGAATTGCTTTGTCTCGCTATTACTTTTTTGTGTCACCCACACCCCCTTACTCATCGCGTCTCTCCTCCAGAGAGAGCGAGAGAGAGCTTGTTTGATGACCGTATATTATACCGTGGACATACATAAAAATAACGAAAAAAAAATCACCACCACCCTCTCCTGTAGGGACTCACTGCCGAGACTGGTAGAATACCAAAAAAAAATGTAACTGGAAGTTTTATTGCGGTGGTAAACAATAGACTGTACGGGAGATGTGTTTTTGTGATTTTTTTATCTCTTGTGTTCGGGGTTGTTTGAGGGAGGTTGAATATCAAACAGCAATTTTCACTTGCGCAATGCCATTCGGTGAATGTATCGTCTCTAATTCATGCTTATTGGCTACAGGGATGAGGGGGAGTGTAGGGGATTGACACATGCAGCGAGAGGGTGAAATAAAAAAAAATAATACTAGTCGTTCAAAAAGTTTCTGTCAGCCGTGATCCATTCTGGTTGCATGATTTTTATTACTCTAGCGCTTTTTTTTCCGGGACGTGACTCAAGCTAACTCTTTAAAAAATTTTTAACTAATCCACTTATGACATCAATATTTCAGAGGCATCTGAACTTTTTTGAGAAGCGGTCCTTACTTCAAAATGCATGAGAAGAGCTTTCTTGGCAGGAAATACCAATCTAAACGTGTCACATCTCATCAATCTATTAAGAATAGTCAGAACGTCCTATTGTAAATGATAAAAAGTTCCCCTTTTCTCAGAAAAAGTTATAAATAAAGCACTGAAGTTTTCACATATGAAAATTCTTATTATGTGTGTGTGTGTAGAAGCAGAATAAACTATTTAAATAAAATAAAATATTTGACCACTTACAGGTTTTATTCTTAAAACAATTTAAAAAGAAAAAAACAACGTTTCGACTCGTATTTGTACCTTCTACAACTAACAGCTGTGCATATAAATCCTCTAAACAGTTCCCATAAAAGCAGATATGTTCAAATACATTAATAATTAAAATTTCAATTAATTTATACCATTTAGTAAACCCATAAAAAATATGAGAATACTTTCTAAGCATCATAAAATCAATAAACGTACCAACTGAATTGAAAAAAAATATAGAGATCGTAAAAGCCATTTGCGAAATTGTAAAATGTTTTGAATTCAAATTGAAATGATTTGTTTATCCATCAATTAGAAAAAGAAACCAATAATCTTTAAAATACACCACATAATAATTTTTAAGAATTATAAGTTTCTTTGCATTTAAATGTAAAATGAAGCTCAATATTGTTTCCAATCTAAATGTAATGGTTGCTAATTGCTATTGAAGTCGATGTAACAGTAAAACGGTAACAAAATAATATTGGGAGTTTACCAAAGAAACTCATGTGATAGATATTTTATTTTCGGTAACGTCTGTTTTGGAGGTAGAAAACTGTAACCGCGTCATTACATATCATAAAATTTGATATGATATTTGTCCGTGCTTCAGTGTTTGTTCCTCTTCCCATTATTATTTTAAAATTGCTCAAGTTTTAAAGTCCTCACATTTGAAGACATTTTCAGGTTTTAGTGTTGTTAATAATATTTTTTCCTGTTACTAGATTCGTTATGAAATAAAATTAGTTTCCATTCTTACACCGGTTTTTATGACGACAGGATAAATGTTAACATGCCTAGAAAACTATATCTAAAGAAAATATTTTAATAAACTGTTGATAATTTTTTAAAAATAAATACGATGAAATTTGTGAATTATACGAATCCCCGGGTCTTTTTTTATGGAAATTCGATCACTGAAAGTGATATAGAAAATGGAAGGGAATAGTCGCCCTGTTTCTTACATATTTTAGTTGATTTATATGTTAACGAAATATCAAACAATTCTTATGCTTAATTGGTGTAGTTGCTGCAGAAAAAATTCTCAGGTCTCCACTCGAGTACAGCTGCGATTAAGACGCTGCGTTTCGATTGCCACGAGCTCTGTCATCATCTTCTGGCGAAGTTCTTCGAGTGGAAACCCGATAACAATTTCTAGAAATCTTTTATAAAGGGTTTGGTGACTCTGAGGAGCTCGGGAAGCATTTCAGACAAGAAACGGATGTTGGATTATGTACTTTTTAAAGAGTTGTGAACTTTAACCATTATGAAGTAAGAATGATGGAAAGACCGCTCTGAAGTCTAATATTCATTTGTGATTGGTTTTATTTTACATGAAGCTTAAAGCATTATTATGGTAAATGCGGTTACGACTCAAGGCAAATGTTATGATTGTTGATACTGAGAGGAAATTAAACATTCGGACGTTTGAGGGAGGAAGGCAACCATTCGTTCCATTTGCTTGTCCGAGGCTCAGCTTGTTTGAGGCTGTGTGCAGAATTTGACGAACGGGTTTTCCTTAGTCAGTTCTTAAATATTAGAGGACCCCAGTTCTGTTACAGCGGAAAGTCAACAGGGCCGTGTGTCCTCCCTTGTCCCTGTAAATGTCGTAAATATATTAAGCCGACGTGCTACCCCCTTGGTTTGGTGACCAACCAACCAACCGGACCATCTGAGCGCAGAAAACCTGAGGCTTCCCCTTTCGCAGTTTGTACAGCACTTCTTTGTCCGAGGACCGTCTTTCACAAAGGAGCGGACGCAGAGTTTGGTTTAGGTCAGGTTGGGCTTAACCCTCCCCGTCTAAAAACGTCTGCATTTTTAATGTGCCAACAGATTCGGGACAGTGTCTTCAAATTTCCCTTCTTCCTCCGCCGACCTGCTGTAGACGCTGGGCGTCGGGAATATCAGGACCTTCCTAACTCTGCTTGATTTGTAAATCTGGGACCATGGCGAGGGACTTGGCTCAGATGGCCGAAATTTAATGAGAAAGCAATTCAGCCAATATTACAGGTAGTGAAACATCTTACAGGAATTGTATAACTGTGTAAACATTTTAATTACGCTATTATGGAACTATTTTATACAAATATATATTGAACTCCTATACCACCAATTATTGGCCATTGATATAGTGACCAGTTGGTAATCTCACATTAAAATAAATCCAAAATTCTTGAAGTTAATTTATTGTTTTTAATTGAACAATTCAGAAAGACGAAACCTTTAATAAGAGCATTGACAAGCTTGACCACTTCCAGTTCCCTCCTGCTACTTTGGCACAGCCAGTCACACTCCCACCTCTACCATTAGCCACGCCCCTTAAAAAGTCACTCTCGAGTCTTCCATTGCTTAATCACAAGGAATATCTCAGTTTTAAAATACAAAAACAAATTAATTACTATATTATCGTGTTATACAGCTCCTCAAACATTAGTTTAAACTATTTCTCTTTATCTCGATATTTAAATTACACAGACCAGGAAGACAAACTTTCTCTCTTTGGATGTAAACAAATTAATTCATTCAAAATTTAAGTCTGAATTATTTCAAAGCTGAACAATTTACATTTTAACAGAACGGAGACGATTAAAATTTAAGATATGTTCAAAAAATATCCTTCTGTCAGGAGTTTAACTTCGGAACAAATTTTTATTGCGTATGGCTTTACATGAAGAATTCCAAAACTTTTTGTTAGACGAAACCTTGTATTCTCCTTCTAACTGATTGGCTGATTGACATTTCTTTGTTCATTTTGACTCCAACTCTGTATTCCTAATTCGGTCAAGTAATATTGGCAGAACTAGATCATATCTAAACTAAATGGACGCGTGGAAAGATTTGGTAGTAAAAGTTTAGTACAGCTTCAATCTAAGATTCGTTCAGTCCTCAATATTTTAATCGTATATATATTATTTCCATAATTTCCTCGTTATCTCTGAATGTTCTTTGACACCTTAATTATTTAATCAATTTAATATATCAGTCCAAAATGGAATCTATAAACCTCATTTTATTACTAGTTCTCATAATTTTTGTAAATTTGTGTTATTAACACAAACATGAGCACGTATCTCTACAAAAACATTCTGGTGATTTCAAAAGAAAACCCTCATTTTCAGTCTCAGTAGTTTTTATTTATTAACGTTCCATAGCTTTAGATCTAAGGTAGATAATATACATAGGCTTTTATATTTTACAATTTATGCTTCAGCTCACACCAAGTTACTTTTACGTCTTATTAATTAGTCTATTAATTTTCTAAAACAATTCTCCCGATGTACATACATCTGTGTTGTATTCCAACGCAACCTCTGAAGAAATTTATTCAGCTTACTGCTGTATGGCCGTAATTTACAGGATGCAAATCAATTTCTCATTAAGAAGGAACAGCCATTTACCTGGACGTAATGTATCGTTATACAAGAACCACGGTGGCATAAGGTGACACGTAACCGTTGCATATTCTATTCGCGTATTTCGTTGAGGCGACTAGTAAGTTAAGTGTTTTAATTAGTGAAGAAAAGTTCATTAAGTGAAATATAACTCGAATTAAGTCCTTGTACGTGTCTGTCCAGCTATTATTTTATTTGATAGTCAAGTAAAGTCAAATTTCAGGAACATTTTAGCTGCGTTGACTTTATCTCAAAGTATATTTACATTAAATGAGCTTATAAATACAGGGTATCTGAAAAAACTATCTCTGCACAATTTCATAATAGGTCAAGTAATTTACTTTTAGATGAATTTTCGCGGCGTGCGGAGCAGATTTTCTGTGGGTGGTGCGTGTGTTCCACTCATTGGCTGAGTCAACCTCTTCTACGATTGTTACGGTCCCCCATTTCTGGATTGCGAATTCACGAGAAGAAGTCCAACGTCGCGACGCTATCAGGCAGGCGCCTTTGAGCTGGCCTCAGGGTTTTAAAGTCTTATGGGAATTAGCTGCAGCGCTCGCTGACTGTCATCGTATGAAATTCATCCCCCATCCCTTTTGCTCCCTTCAGCCAGCCCTTAATCCGATTTGAGCGAGCTTATACTGTATGTACAGGAGGGAAGTGAGCCAGAGAGAGTGAGAGAGAGAGAGAGGCCCTCTCTTTGAATAGGAACACAGTACTTCCACCCTCGTCCCTATCCCCCGACCCTCCGACCCGCGTCTTCCGGCTCCCCGATATTCGCAGTGACTCAGATGGTGTGTAGATTCGCCCACAATGAGCAGACCAGGAAACCAAGATGGCCGGAGGGTTAGCCAGATAACCGCGGAGGGATTGGTGGGGTTGGTTGCTATGGAGACTCACTACTTTGCTTACCCTTCCACTCACTCACACAGAATCGCGTGATTAAAATATACACAATCTTATTAGTGACCGAAACAACCCCCTGCAGTAAACAAAAAAATCCTGCCTGAGAAAGGAATCACTTATACGGCACCGTTTTCTTCTGTGGTGGAATAATAATTTCAAAACTTTGCTCAAATGTTCCTTTTTCACAAAAATTAATAAATCTAATCAACAAGTAATTCAAACTCGTTTTGACAAGAACTGAAATATTCCAAGGGTTTCTTCACCTTTGAACTTCCTCCAGTCGTACAAGACCACGCCCTGCTCCATCTTTACCGCATTATCACGAAGGAAAAGACACAAAACGCTATGAGTCGACGTAATTATAATTGTACGGTACCCTCTGTTTAAGTACTTGTCAGTATGTTGTTTCTTAAATTGAAATGAAAATTTTAGAAGGTAAAGTTCTGGCCAATGACTGATTCCTCCTGCCCGCAGGATTCTGGCATAATGGAAAAATTTAATATGTGATCAATTTTGCGGCACTCACCTTTGAGCATGGAGCACGCCGCCGCGGGTAATTTGCAGAGGTCGGGTCTCCGAAAGTACTCGTGCCAAGGGTAGCTGAGATACGCAGAATCCAGCCATTGGGCACTTCCAGGAAACATGGCGAACGGCCCGAAGCTCGGGTGTTGTCCTGGGAGGTAATGGAAATCTGAAAAAAACAGAAAACATCTCAATACAGCGATCACTTGCAAAAAATACACAAAAAATAGAATAAAAAAATAAGTATGTTAAAAAATTAGCAATATAACACGAAACATACATTAAATAGAACTGTTTACACTTGGAGGGTTGAAAATAAATTGGAACAGTAACAAACAAGAACAGGCTACAAGTATGTTGATAAATATTTTTAAAACGAGGATCATTCCTGAAGACAAAAGACATTTCTTTCACTGGACAAAAGGAATATTTCTTTGTCCCATTTCTCTGGGTTGTTACATTACTTTACAGTAAATTATACAGTAATAATTACAGATCAACAACTTCCGAAATTATGTGGTACAAAAATGTAATCCTTATATTGTAATTAATGATAAATGTTTGATGACTTTTGATTTCAAAGGAACTAAGGCGATAATTATGTCGAAACTAGATCGAAATATCAAGGGGAATGAGAATTATTTTTAGAGGAAAGTTAACACCGTAG
Source organism: Eucriotettix oculatus (assembly GCA_034510155.1). Lineage (NCBI taxonomy): Eukaryota > Metazoa > Arthropoda > Insecta > Orthoptera > Tetrigidae > Eucriotettix > Eucriotettix oculatus. The sequence goes on from CM067379.1 coordinate 22,825,620, forward strand.
TATATATTTATTTCGCCATTTTAATTCCGTCAAATAGATTTACGTCTCTAAGGTCAAAATATAATTACCCTATATCCAGTTGATAAAGTCTTTAAATATAGAAATACTAAGTAGGAAATAAAATTTCACGACTTGAATCACACTCGATTAACACATTCAAAGAGAATTACGGTTCGATAGGTATTTGTGTCATCCTCAGGTTTTCTATCCCAATTGGCACGACGGTAGAAGTGGCACATTTGTAGAAGAGCCTCCGAAAAATTTTAAAAATGGTAAAATACTGAAATTTTATGTAAGTCGTATCTCATAGATTTTCCTCTTCTCCTTATTCATTCCATCTTCAGGAGTAATGTAAATCAGCAATCTTTCATTGTATACGACATTTCGAAGAAGGAAAATTAAACGACCACTATAAGAGGTAATTTATGTATGATTTAAATAACATTTATTGATTTAGAGACTTAATTTTTTTTAATACTGTTATAAATAACAACGTCTCGGTACGTTTTTGTACCTTCCTTAAGTTTTTATTCTAATTACCACCACAAGTTTGCACTAACAGGTACAATATATTTAGAAGCATAACATACTTGTGGTGATAATAAGGATAAACACCTAAAGAAGGTACAAATACGTTCTTCTTTTTGAATTTATTAAAAGAAAAAAAATAAAGTCTGAATCAGGCCTTGAAATTTTATTTAACTATTATGTAAATCAGACGTAAAATAAAACCTTTACTAAAAGGAAATTGTTGTCGAAATATCCAAATACATTAAGTATAAAAATATAATTAACCTTTTTAAGACCTTTTACAGGCTTAATTTAATTAATAACAACGTTTCGGTATATTTTCATGCCTTCTTCAATAGTCTGTTAAAGGTTATAAATCGTTGTATTATATTAACAGACGTTAAATTTAAAGTTTATAAAAAATATGGTGCATTTGATTTATTTACTGCAAATAATGGTAAAAGAAACTAAAGTGTTCTGCGAAATGTAAATTAAATTCCCGTGTGGTAATTAAATTCAACAATATTTTACACACAGAAGAATCGCGTTTGTTGATTAGATGTGCGTGAATACTTTATCCTGATCCAACCGTTAATTTTGATTTTTTTTCACTTGTAAACTTCAGGACATTTGAAAACAAAAAAAAAGATAACAAAAAATACATTTTTTAGCTGCACTGTTAAATAATATTAAATGGAGGTGAAAATGTTACCGTGCGGCCGAAAAGGGGAGAGAGAGAGAGAGAAACAAAAGCACTCAACACAAAACAGAAGCGATGCCATTTTGCGGTCGCCCGTGCTGACATTTTAAGTGTTGAATCAGGACGACAAAAGGAACGAATGCCGACTATTAACGGGCGTCGTCCGGCGTCTAATTGCAATTCTGGCGAAACACGCCGGGAAATAATAATTGTAAAGTTTTCGGACTTACCGTAGCCTCTGTAAACGGTAAAGGTAAAATAGCCTGCTGAAGTTGAGGCAAGAAGGATAGATCAGGAGGCGAAAAGAAGGATAATTGGACTTGTCTGAATCGACTGTCGATATAATTCATCATTAAAATCAACGATTAAAATGTTCTACTCAATGGAGCGTCACGATAGTACATTTACTATAATATCCGTTGACACAGACCATCCCAGTGATTCTCGATCCCTGTTGTGTCTTAATTAGCCGCATCAGAAGATGTGATTGAGCGTCACAAAAGTGTCCTAAGGTAGTGTACGTCTCTAAATATGGATACGGAGACTACATCTCAACCGTAATTTCCTAACAATTTTTTTGTATGGGAAGGTTGCTTACTTGGTTGCTTGTCGAGCATCTGCAACGACGTCATCTTCTGTCGGCCTTCTCTGTTTGATTCGACTCAGTTGTCGAACCGGATTGTATATATGTAAACTATTTCACAAGAAACACAGGCAAACATTGACCATGTGTGTGTACAGTCTTTTTGTTCTTCTGTTGTAAGTTCACAAGACAGATCATAACGCGTCCGCCCGGAATGACGTCATAGTGACTCAAAACATTTACGGAGAACTAAGTCTACGATATTACACGGCGGCGAGAAAAAAAAATCATCCGGCTGCTATAAACATTGAAATACTAAGAAGGAAAATAAAATGTCATTACTTCATTCAGCTTTCATTTCTCAACACAATCAAAAATGAATTACTTTTCGGTGTCCATTTTGTACCTTCCTCAAGCCTTTTATCCTAGTCGCCACGACATTAGTAAAGAAACCTCGGGATGGATAAAAATTTTAAAAATATTTCCGTATAATGTAATTCTAAATATATATCGTATCCAATAGTGTAAACTTGTAGCGATATTTAAGATACAAACCTAAAGAGGGTACAAATACGTACCGAAACGTCAGTCTTTTAAAATTTATTATAAAAATAGAGTCTCATTCAGACCATGAAGTTTTATTCAATTATTACATAAATCATAAGTAAAATCAAACCCTTATTTGATTTAATATGTTATAATAAAACGATTTATGACCTTTCACAGACTATAAATTTCAAAAAGGCAGAACAGTGAAGTAAAAAGTTTATTTTGGGATTTGTGATAAAATCAATTAACACAATAATTTTTTACTAACGATGGCAAACTTGAAGTGCAATAAATAAAAATACAGGAAATTTGTCAGGAAAAATTAATATTTAGTTAAAAATAATTACAACATTTCGTCTACAATTGTGGACAGGTAATTTCTTTTAAACGCATAAAACTAATAAACACGTGGATAATTTTTATTTCTTCGCTGGACGCAAAATTATCCACATGTGTGGGTAATATATTTCTTTATTTAAGAAATTTACCTGACAATTAAAAAAAAATACGGACCAAACGTCGTAACTGTATTGAGTAAATATTAATTAAATTTTTTAGCTGACAAATAGCCTGTATTTTTCTTTATTAAAAATATTGAAAGCCAAGAAATGAAAATTTTTAAATTTTACTACAGCCAAAATACAAATGCACCAGATCTTTTTTTACTAATATAATTTTCTGTAGTTATTCCTTTAGCCATGTACTGAATTAATCAGCCTAAGGGAGAGTAACAGTAATTTATTACCGGTAATTCTTTACAAATTTATCTATGATTATAATTTTTCATCGCCCAATTTCTTTAAGATTAGATATATGATGTTGGTGAGAAAAACGGGTATTCCGTCGGGTTAGATGATTTCTAAAATGATGCTTTTATTTTACGACGACGTGGTACAACAAATATTATACTATGATATAAATGGTTTAATTTTACGCCTGATTCATGTAAAATATAATTTTTTTGTCCTATTTCAGCTTTTATTTTTTAATACAATTAAAAAAGTAATTTTTTTTACGTATTTTTACATTATTCAGGTTTTCACCCTAATTAGTATGGTGATGATTAAGTCCAGCGACGGTTACGGCCGAAATATCAGTATTATAATTCAGTAATGTCATCACAACGTCGTTATTATATGATTTACAATCTTAAAATCCTTCTTATTAACTAGAGAAACCAAAATCGGGTTTTATAAAACTGTCACTAGACTAGGATATAACCAACGAATCAGAGACCTTTAGTAACAATGATGCAGACACAGTATGTATATTTGAAAGAAAAAATTGTGAGGAGAATATATGGAGCAGTTAATTAAGCTGAAGTAAGGAGGATACGCAATAACGAAGAAGTGAACAGTATACTAAAAGGAGAAAATATGGTTAGGTTTGTGAAATCCTTTAGAATCTCCTGGTTGGGACATGCACGAAGAATGGGAGAGGGATAATATACTTAAAGGCAAAATTCATGATGACCTAGGGAAAGATGGTTACAAGAGGCAGTGAAAGACCTGAAGATGATTAAGATTTTCGGATGGTGGGAGAAGACACAGAGAAGAGATGAACGGAGACAGATCGTAAAGACAGCCAAGACCCATATCGGGCTGTAGTGAAAAGAAAGAAGAATAAATATTAATTAAAATCTCTTTCTGACGAATTGGATTTATTTTCATTAATTAGAAACAATATTTAATCCCTGAAAACATTTCAGGAACCCTGTCGGTCCATTTCCTTCTCTCTGGTTCCTACCCATCTGAGATTTTCTTTCAAGATGTCTGCCTTTTTTTTGTATATTCCCATTAAAAGCGCGTGGATATACCGAGGACATTAATGGGGGGCAGCCATAGCGATCGGACGTATATAAATTCCCCTCTGTCTGTGTGTGTGTGTATCGGTCCTTTACGTAAACCAAATTCCAGGCGACCCGAGGATAAACTTAGAGGAGGCCCACAAATACATACAAACAGGCGCCACCCTAACCATTAGCTCGGGCCCTAAATTAACCCTAATCAATAACAAAAGCTTCAAAACAATGTGACAAGGAAGGCTCTTGGTACAAAGTCGGCAGCAATGAATCAACTGAGACGACGGAGAGAATGATTTTCAATTTAAACACTTGCAGAAAAGCATTCCACGAAATACAAGAGTGTTCCATAAAACAAAATGTCGACGGGAGGAAAAGTGGAATTCAAAAATTGATTGTCATTAAGTATAATAAATCTAAAAGTACAGCCTATTTGCCAGAAAAAAATTTAATAAACATAATTACGACGTTTCGTGGACGTCATCAGGTAAATTTTTACATTATTAAAACTTTTCGCACATATGGATAGTTTAGTGATTTTGGCCGTAACCACCGCTTTATCCATTAAAAAACTTACCTGATTACGTCCTCGAATGTATACGAAACGTCGCAATTATATTAACTATGTATAAATAACAATTTTTGCTGGGAATTTTACAGTATTTTCTTTATTTCTTAATTACGTGGAATATGATCTTTGACGGAATTTTTATTAAATTTAAATTTAAGGGTTGATGTTTATTTTTAATGTCTACGTGAAAATTATTATTTTTATTAATGTGTTCCGTAGGAGGTGAAGAGTGGCTGGGAACGGCTTGACGCTAAGAGATCTTAGAGAACAATATATAAGAAATAGGAAACTTTCTTCACAATAAAAGTATTGGTTTGTTATCGAACTAGAATGAAGAATTGTGGAAGGAAATATAAGGAAAAAATAAGACGAAAAAGACCATTAAAAGCAATAATTTCCGAGTAAAATGCGTAAGAAGGGTGGAAAGGAGAAAAGCATAGCGGGAAAAACAATTATGTGAGGCAGCTGCGGAACTTGAAGGCAATGATAATAGAAACTCCACGGCCGACCAACCCCATCACAAATGGCCGAGATAATGTCGGCAACTAATTCATAGACCTCAATTGCTGACGTGTTGCTAGGCACAATGGCAACTCTGAACTGCAGATTAATTTGAATGCGCCGCACAAAAGGGACGTCTCCGCCCAGAAAGAGGGAAATTTGAGTCATGCAACGTTTAAGATTGTGTCAACCCCCCTTTTCCCCCTCATTCATTTAAAATGAAAAAGATAAAAAAAGGAGTGAGTGAGAGAGATTTAGTAGCTCGGTAGGTGCCCCCGGCGGGCAGTAAACATATTTCACTTCCACTATGGCGGTAATCGACAGCAGAATGCCACCCCGGGGTGGCGGTACGTGGCGAAACCCTCACCCCTAGTGCAAGGGTGAACTCGGTTTACCAACGAACTTAAGATAGCGATCTGTATCGTCTCTGTGCAAGGCCGACCACGCACGTCTTGCACGACAAGAACTTCTCCTGTGCTTACGGCTTTCTACAAAACTCAACCCGACAATTTACTCCAATCTTTATTCAAAGTTTAGGAATCGCAATTTTACAAGATACTCCAAATTTTCCATCTAGATCTCACAAATTTGACCACCGAGCCACTCCCAATATTTGAAATAAACTATTAAAATTATTTTTGTCGGTTTTTTAAAAATCAGATTTCAATTATAGGCCAATGAAGACAATACAGTACTTAAAAAGGTAAAATAATACTTTACGACGCTTCCTCCATTATTTCTTGTCCGTCATAAAGTGACAGCCCAAATACACGAGGTCAGTATACAGAGAATTAAAGAAGAAAATATTGCCTCATAGATACTGTTATCAATTTTTAAATTGATCGTACGGTTCCATAAAACAAAAACAATAAATAAACAGACGGCCAATAAGGCAGCATATAAATGTATTACTATTAAATTAATATAAATACGACGTTTCGTCTCCTTTTTTAGACTTCCTCAGACACAAAATGATGACCATTTCGGCTGAAACCGTCACTGGAAATGGTCTGCGACACCGAATTATTCACATATAACTACTTCAACATATTTAATAATCTTTTCTACTGAGGTTGTAAAGAAGTAAATGAGATGAATTATTAAATTTTATGCCTGAGGAAGTCTCAAAAGGGAGACAAAACGTCGTATTTACGTTAGCTAAAAAGTAATAAATTTAAATGCTGACTTATTGGCTGGTTTTTATTTATTTTAAACTTGAAGACAGAAAAATATCTTTAAATAAAAAAACAGTCTTGCTGTTGATTATGAATATAATTATAATAACTGAATTCCTAATCAACAATTTCTGTGTTTTCAGAATCAGAGGTGTGGTTGTAAGTAGACAATCTTCATAAATAATTGTATATATTATCTAGAATGAACTGAGTGGGTCCTGAAAGTTGGGGACGAAACGTATTCGAACTCTTTTATTTATTTGAAAATTATTTATGATAATAAATCTGATTAATTTAATATTTTTATACAATCTTCAGACTCACTGCTCCTTCTTTGAAATTTTATAACTGGATCCGTGTTATTTAAATTTAATTTTAAGGGTTCGTTCAGTCTGCCCCATGTAAACGCCTTGACAATCAGTACAAGAAATTTGGTAAACTATGTGATGATTGTCATGTCTATTGGGCATGGATTTTATTATTCTTGATAAGTGAATTTATGGATATATGTCAGTGTTTGTAGACCTTTAGACTATTTTGTAGAAATTTATATTCTAGAAGGACAATAAAGACTTGGAGTTATTGTTTACTTGAGAAGTTGTTTTGGAAGAAAATTACTTCCGTACTCTTTTTTCTTCTTGCCGTAGTGGTTAATAAGTCATTATGGTAGGCAATGGTGGTCACTATTACTGTTACAATTTTCTAATTGAAGTTTTCGATAAGAGAATAACTACATTCACCAGATTAAATCCCATAACCTATTTGTGCTCGTAAAAGCCAAAATAAAATATAAGATTATAAGACAAAATACAAGGGGGGAGTGTAGGGGGAGAGTGTGAGAGAGAGGGGGAGAGAACACGAGAAATGCTGTAACATAAGAACCAATTTTCCGATTTTTGCTTTGCTCTGACACGGTGCCCTACCATGAAATTTATCCTTACGGGGTGACAAATTAAGAACTCCATTGAACAACTTAGTTTCACTCGGGTTAACATTCGAATAAAATCGTGAGTTTACGCTGCTCCGTAAAATTTCTAATACGAAATGTGATTATCTCGTTAAGGAAATGTGGGATTTAATGTATGTTCCAGAAACCATCTACCATGAGAGTCAAGAAATCACGCATCGAATTTTTAATCCGATAATAAGGCAATCATAATGACGTGGAAGGTATTTAGAAGCCAAAACAGACGGACGGGAAATAAATTCAAACAAGTTTGGGAAAACGGCGAGGATGTATTAGAAGGAAATGAAATAAATTTTGGGCGTATGGGTGGACGAGATGGAACGTGTTAAGCCTGCCCGAAATTCGTGATCAGCTACACAATTATTTTTGCCCAATATAAATATAACATGCCTGGGTCAATATCTCTGTTTACCTAATTTAAGGACCGTGATTTTTTTTTCGTATTCCACCTTCATTGAATGTGGTCAGTGGTAAAATTTTCAGCAGGGCAAGAGGCGGATGTGGAAGAGTATTAAGGCAATGGGGTCTACCCTGAAGACAACTACAGCAATGGAACACATCAGGTGAATACTCAAAGTTGCAGAGTCTTGTCCGAGAGAGAATACTTGTATGACATTTTTTAACGCATGATGATGATGACAGTGGCATGATCCGGCGGATGACGGAACTTGGTCTGTCGTGGCAAAAGTGTTTGTATCTCCGGTCGTGGGACTTGCTTACAGAGCCCCCATGTGTTCCGTGTGTTTACAGAGTTTTAGTATCGGACGCGTCTCGACTTCAAAAGACTTGCGCTACAATTAAAGCCACGGTTTACGGTTTCCGCGTCGGCCCTGTGTTTCACACCACCCACATCGAGCAACCACGACGCACACCATCTTACCTCCCCGATCCATCCCTCCACGATCCTCCACCGTGGCGATTAAATACGTCAGGCAGGTAACGTAAAATCAATTCTGCATATTTTACTCTACATTAGACTATTATTTGGCTAAGGAAAGACGCAAGCTTCACCTCCTGAAGCAACTACCTTCGAAATTATTAACTTCCGAAAATATTTAGAAAGAAAATAACACGGCCAGAAAATATATAAGTAACTGTTTTCTGTCCTCATCATACAGAATAGACCGATTCTAGAGGAATATGTGAAGGAAAAAAATGTAATCATATCAATCAAAATATATGTAACGACATTTCTCCAAAACCCAAACATACGTGAAATTAATCCGTTAACCAACCTTAAAATTCTATCTAATTATTTTTAAGAGTAAAAAATATCGGTTGCCCAGAATCACTGCTTTCCTTGTTAGATTTCCCAAAGAATAAAAATGGAAGTGTTACTAACTTCAACGATAATCATATTCAATCAACCTACGTTTTCTGCAAATATGTTATAAAATCGACGATAAGTATGTATATTATGTTAAGAGAAGTATATAGTTTCCTTACGTATTAAACCTATTTTTTTTAAAAAAAACAACAAAACATGCATTCATTTTAAATTCAGAACTCAGTAAAAGGGTGAATAAATTCAAATGAAACTACGTTTATAAAAATGCTACTAAAAATTGAATATATTACGTCAATAAATGTCTGATATTAAAATACTTAAATGAAATAACTTTACGACCCGTTTTTTTTTCAGACATGTTTTATTTATAATTAAAAGGCGTTTCGGTGCGTATTCACACTTTCTTCAGGTTTATTCAAAATAAAGTTATCGTTTCAAACGGTGTCTCAGTGCTACCGCGGACCACACTTCTTATTAAAAATTTCTGTTTTATTATATGTTAAATTTTAACAATTTATTTGGATGTAACAATAATCTGATTGTGAATGAACCTGAAGAATGTGACAATATGCACAGAAAAATGGAAGAAGCTGGTCGTTAAATTATGTACTATAATACTGTTTTATAATATAAATAGAATTTCACTTTACGTCTGTTTATTTAATAGACAAATTAATTTCCATATCCATAAAATAGGTAAAATAATTAGATATAAATTTAAGGTTGGTTAACGGATTAATTTCACGTATGCTTGGTTTTTGGAGAAATGTCGTTACATATAATTTGATTGATATGTTAACATTTTTTTCCTTCACATATTATTCCAGAATCTGTCTATTCTTAATTATGAGGAAAAAAACAGTTACTTTTATATTTTCTGGACGCGTTATTTTCTACCAATTTTACCATTTCCATAAAATAATTAAATTAATCTGACTTAATATATTGAAAATTTGTATGATTTTTAAATAGTAAGTGAAAAGGTATCGAAAGTTGAGGACGAAACGTTTTAATTAAAATTAAATTACTATGCTTCTAACTAGAAATAAATTTGTTTACGTCTCCGTTTTACGTGTCAAAGTCCAAGTTGGAGGACGAGATGTGGTTGAATATGAATATTTAATTTGTCATTTTTTATAAAAGAAATTATATGGAAATCGTCTGGTGTTGTAAGAATCAAAATGTTTAACTAATATTCATGTAACTCAAAGGTTTAACTACATTTGATAGAAGTATTAAGCTAAAACTGAAGAAGAATGACTGAAATAGAATTTTCTTTAATTAAATTTATTTTTGATAAACTATTGGTTTGTTTTATTCTGGAATCTTACGTTAAGATGGTCTGAGTAATTTATGTAAATTAATTCTGCACACTCAAAATGAGAATATATCTGCACGTCATTGTTAAGTTCTGCAACTATTCAAAATTTAATGTTTTTCTTATATACAGCAGTGTTAAACTTTTTACAGTTTAACGTTCTTTATAGTTATTTATTTTGGAATTGTCGATGATCAAAAGTACTGAACAATATTTCGCGACCCCAAATGCTCAGGGAGAAATGAGAATTTTAACAACGCTGTCAGGAGAAAATACCGTGTTTGTTTTCCTCCTTTTTTTAAAACAAAAAATTAAAAACATCATAATCTGCATCGGAGTAAATGAGGACTGCAATTTTTTTTAAAAAAAATTTTTATCGTCGAAATAAAAAGGTTCCTCCCTTCCTCGCATTGCGTTATAGTAAATTGTGTTTACTTGGCGAATTACGTTTTCATATATATTGGGAGGGCCTAAAGGTTTTAAATTGGAAGCGGAATTGCGTAAAATAGAGCACACGTAGACACATGGGTGTGCAGATTAATTCCACCAACTCAGGTCATTATTATACTTCCAATGCAGTTAATTTTGCTCAGTTCCAATTTTCCACCCCGTATTTATTAGTGACGTCTGAAATGAGATTCATACTCGAAGCTCTACGATATATGGACATTCGATGGGATGAGAGAGAGAGAAAAAAAACAGCCAACCAACGAGGTTGACGCCAATATCATCGTAGTTTTACCGAACTGTTACATTAAACAATAGCTAAAACTAGAAACAACGGTCTATTACCGTTTAATTAAGTATGCTATCCAGTTTATTTTTAATTCATTTTGGAATCGGAGGGAAAGCAGAAGAACGAATGAAAGAGGGAAGCCAACGAAGTAATTTCATTATACGAATGTTGTATATTTACAACTTTTATCTAACTGAAAATACTTTGAAATATTCTAAGGATTTGGGAAAGCTCAAAGAAACCTATTTATTTAAATATAAAAGCATTTCTCAAAACGCGTTTACTCTGGTGCACTTGATTATTAATTTTAAACTTACTTAATCAAGGGGCAGAAATAGAAGAATCTAATTTGCATTAAAACGTTTCGTCTCCCAAGTTTCTTGACCTCCTCAGTTCATCCTGGACGTTGGGGCAGCAACACGAAATTTTATAATATTTTAATTAATGAACTGAGGAGTTGGAGATTTAATTAAAATGATGACTTTTTGACATTCTTTGTATTCTATTTTTATGCAGTAATATTCCCAAATGTGAGAATAATACTTCGAATGATATGAATCGAAACTCAGCTTGTATTAAATTCTTCTATTATGACTTTTTGGCCATTCTTTGAAATTTATTTTTTGCGGTAATACTCTGAAGAAATTTATAAGTTGAAGTTCCCCGATATGGGGACGAAACGTTCAATTAAATAAATAGAAAGTTTGTCTTCCTGTGAATTGGTCATTAATTTAATATTTTATAACGTGGATTTTTTGCGGTAGTCATGAAATTATGAGAAGATTTTAATTGTTAATAACTTCAAAATACTAAGTTTATTTATTTTTGGTTATGATATTTAGTTAAATAATATAACTGAAGAGGTCTCGAAAGTAGGGGACGAAACGGTTTAGTATCTTCCTACTTTTGACGTTTGGCTATTTTTGTATTTTATTCAGATTATTGTTATTCACATTTAATCAACGCTGCAAACGTACCAAAAGCAGTGCCAAGTATTCGCCACAAATTGAGTTATACTTTTGTATCAACCGAAAGAATAATCATTCTATTAACAATAATGGTTGGATGAAGAAGAGTTGCGTAAAGGACGTTCTCCGACCTCTCCTGATTTTAGTTGTCTATTTAATTAAAATAGCTACTTTTAGCCATTCTTTATTACGTATCCAGCGTCAGTTGGTCTCCATCAAATTTTCCTCATATATTTTTCCCCCTTTTTATCAATCGGTGCCTCGGTTCTGCTGACTAGAAGCTCAGAAAAAAGCTACAATCTCTTACCAGGCAATAAAGGCCAGTTCCAATTAATTTTTAGAAAGTGGAGCTTGGATTCTTCCCTCGTTGTTTTATTTTTTTGGACGGCAACCGCGATGAAAGGCTTCTAGTTTCAGCTGAAGGCGACAACGAGACGACACCCACGCCACTATGGACAGAGACTGTTATTAACACCAGAAGCGTGCTTATTTCTTGCCCTTGGAACTCTTCGCGGTTTCACATTAGCATGTATGTTAAAAGCTGGCGATACGACAGGGGGAATGCGGGAGATGGAGTGAGGGAAAAAAATAAAGAGGGCATCAAAGTAAAAAGCAGGGAGCGCATTATATATATAAAAATCTGTGTCTCTCTGTCTGTCCCTCTTTCTCTCTGTCTTTCCCCTTTTTGCCTTGGCCCGTCCCGCCTCCATTCCACCCCCGCGCCTCTGAAGCAGTTGTAAACTCGGCGTGCAATTTGGTCTGATTTCTCTTTTGGAGCCCGTAGGTGTGAGTGAGACAGAAGGGCTGGCCACCGCCACCTCATGTGCTACTAATTACCTTCCCCATGCGCACGTATGTGTGTGTGTGTGTTAGCAATCTCCATGGCAACGAACAAGGCAATTAGACGGGTGCCGGGGGTCGGGACGAGGGATTCTACTTGCCGCCGCCGCCGCCGATGCTGCTGCTGCTGATGCTGGGGGTGAAATTGCTGGACGACGACGACCGGAACTCGGGTCCCTACATGCGTATATATATATTCGGGTCCAACGCCCCCCTCCCTCTCCTTCCCCATGCGCTATTTCTATGGCTCTCTTTTTACGCCCTCCCTCCGTCCTTTCATTCTGCGTAGGAGAGTTTGTCTTTCTGACCTATGGCCATCGGGTCACAGACAGCTTTTTCCGGACAAGGGGGTGGGAGAACCCCCGACAGAAGTAGAGGAAGGAGAACGAAGCATCACTAATTTAGGTCTAAATGGGCATGGGAAAAGGAAACGGTTACGAGCAGTAGATAAAACTCGCTTCCTATACTCTATAGCTTTGCTGAGCAGTAAGGATCAGCAGGAAGAAACTACTATCGGTGGAGGGAAAAAGGAAAGAGGACGGTTTATCTTTCACCCCCTTCCATTGCCGTCCCAATAAATGGTAATCCACATTGGGGCATAGTGGAAACCGTAATGGCCTGACACATTGACTTCCAAGATAGAAAAACCTTGAGGGAAAAACAGTGTTTGAGAAACCAACCAATCACTCAATATCGTCGGGACACGAGAATGGATTGTGAGAAAAACACGATTTAGGCTCTAAAAGATCATTTAAAAAACATCTGATATTAATAAATACATCGAAAATATCCGAATTTCCATACTTAATAATCTTTCAAAGTTCATCAAACTCAAATAGTGTTATGTTACTGTTGCACCAGTGAATCGGTTTCTGTTTAAGAACATTATCCCTTAACCTGGATAAGGATTCATAAACTCTAAGGAATAATAAAAAATTAACGAACAGATACAGACAATAGTTTTTTTAGTTGAATCATAACCATATTTGGGACTTCCTCAGGAAATGTAAAATTTTGATGAAGAAGAAAAGATGCCAAATTTATAAAAATCCGAACTTGACTTTCTACCAAAATGTGATGACGGTGTAATATGGTGACGAAACTTCTATTCAATTTAATTATTGGACAAACAGACGTTATTAAAAATGGCCGTCTACCGCTTACGAACATTTTATGTACCTCTGAGCTATTTAATTGGAAATTATTATAATCAGTAAATATGTTTTATTTCCCAAAACATTTCATTCATCCTTACTTTTGACTTATTATGAACGAAAATACATATTAAGAAAATAAACCCAATAAATAAAAGATCTCAATCCTAGGTTTGAGTTTTCATACGCTAGTACTTATATGAGTTTTGGAATTCTCACTTCAGTCCTGAATGTAAGAAAAAAACGAAATCATATAATTTTGAAAGTATTGTAATAATTATCCCACCTATTTATGAGAGTTAACGTTTTCTAGTTAATCGTAATGCCTAACAAAATATTTTTTGTTCGCATTAATCTTCTAATACAAAATTCAAAATTGTGAGTGATATTAATTACTTATTTGAAGGAAATTGATCAATAAAGTGGAAACTTGAAGTATTATATTATTAAAATTATTACTTAAAAATTTATCATTTTTAATAGAATATTTTAGACACTTTAGGGGGAGGGGGTGCGAATAAGAAGCTGCATGAGGGTAATCTTGAAGCAGGCAACTCCACTTCAATAGCATGGGAAGGCAATTGAAAACGTATGAACCGTAGCAGTAGCGCTCTGGAAATGGGAATTTTTAATTTCTATTTATGTGCATATGTGTAGAAATACGGACGTCAAGTTTGATATTATTAAATAAGCTATTTGTGAGATCTTTATTTATGAAATTCGTGATATACTATGAATTTAAATTGATTGCATGGTTTTCCAACCGCTTAAAAATTAATTGTGAAAACCGCCCTCTGAGATGCTTTTATGAAATTACAAATATTTCCACCATTTAAAATTATAAATTGCGCTTTGATTATATCAATACAGTCTTTATTAAAATTTGGAAAACCGTACAACACCAAGAAAATGTGTATATCGAAATATTTTCTGAATAATTTTACCCCTCTAATAGGTCCGGTTCGCCCGAAGACGTTTTATGCCTCTTAAAGAATTCCTCCGCCGTCGAATACGCCCTTCCTAAAGCGAAACAAAGATGCAGTATCGTCAAGGAAATCAAACGGAATCGCCTCGGCAAATCCCGGCCATTTCGTTAGATTTGGGGGTAACACCGATCCCATCTTGATTCCGCTGCATACTGCAGAGTTCCAAGGAGGGGAGGGTGTAATGCGGAGATTTCTCCCCCCTCCCGTAACCATTCTCTCCCCCACCCTGCCCTATATTCGATTTATTTTTATTACAAAAAAAAAGGGAAGAAGAAATTGATTTCACGCGAAGTGAAATACCTGTTATTTTCCCCCCAATCACACTTCAATCCGCCTGGCATCTGGGCGCATTCGTGACCGATGCACGACGTCGCTCTCCTCCCCCCTCCCCCCCTCTATACTTTATCACTACTTCATGACGAATATATTAAAATAATTGTTTACAAGGATTACAGTTAATTTCTGTGATGGTGGTACTTACTGGTCTTGGTGCGCGGCTCTCTCGGTCCGTCTACGGTGACTTTGATAGCTTTGTTGTACGTCGCGATCTGGAAGGGTGTCGAATTTATCACGATGGTGAGGGAGAAACTCTTCCCTGGAACATAGAAGAAAAAATTTTTTCATTGAAAATGAAAATTAAATAATTACTGTTATATATTTACGTATTATTCGTATTACTTTTTTTATAAAAAATACTCATTTCATCTAATGAGGTTTCTTAAAATAATTTTCCAAGACTGGTTGGGGTTGATAGCCCATTAATTTTTCTAAGGAAATTGAAACAAATATACTGGACATGCTCGAACACTTAGATTTAGGAGAGATCGTTTATGAATATTATCGAACACATTTGAACATTGCCACAAGTACAAATTCATAAATGAGACAGTTCTCCCGTCCCTACTATAAATATTATCGATAATTAAGTTGGTCCTAACATAAATATTTAATTATCATCAGCTGTTCATAATACTTCTGCGTTGGGCTATCAGTGCTACCAACCATGCGGCAACAACGATACTGGACTCAGTTCAAACCAAACCGATACTGTAGGTATAATAGTTTAGTGTGTTTTTCTTTATTTAAATTCATGTTGGATACCCTGGCTAGCTTACGTATGCATAGTGACACAAACTGTTTACCAACTTCTGAATGTCTTACATAACACGCAAAAGGAAAATAAATGTTAAAAATATTAAATACTTCAGTAGATGATTTTTGTCTTCATTAACATTTTTAGACCAAAATAACTTCTTCCTTTATACTATGCTCCAGTGGCATATTAAATTTCTTGGGTTGAAATATAATATAAAGAGACGGTTTATTGTGGTCAAACAAGGACTTTGAAATAATATGTAAAATATTTGATTTTCAAAATTGATTTTAAGAGCAAACATTTGAGTAGTCAAAGTTCACTACTTCTGATACAACTTTAACTCAAAATTTTTGGACTTTTCCAAGGTAACTACAGAAAAGAAAATTAAAAAAAAAACAAATCGGAAATTTAAATAAAAATTTCTAGTTAAGATATAAAGAGTTTCAATGAAGCTGTAAAAATAATTCAGACGTTTTTGTGTGTTAAAAATTTATGATTAGTAAATAAATTAACATCTCATATTTTGATAATCAAATTAATGACCAGTTTTTACAGACATAGCTTTTATTTAGATTAAACAACCACGTTGGGGGATTTTTTCCGTCTGTTAAATTTTGATTGATGAAAGGAAATGATGCCAAGTACGTGTAAAAACCACTTTAACTGCCTAACAAGGGCGGCTTCAAAATAATTAAATTAATCTGGCTTACTATTATAAATATAATACAAAGACCCCGGATGTTACGGCAACACGAAACTTTTGAAAGTTTATTAATAATTATCTGAAGGAGGTCTCGAAAGCAGGGGACGAAACGTTTTTATTTCTTCTACTTCTGAGTTAAAAACCGTTGTTTGTATTGTATTTAAAATTCTGTTATATTTCTCTTAAACAATATAAATTCGTTATTTACAAAGTAGTAAAGAAAAAGTATGTTGTAATTCAGTTCAGTGTCGTAGATTAAAATCTTGTGAAACATCAAACCCTGATATCTAAAAGCTTTTTAAAAAATATTTCCGATGACGTCACTTTTTTTAGAAGTAAAGGTTTATTTCTAGGACATTATTGCATGTTTTAGGATCACCCTCCTGTACGCTGCTACCCCCAAAAAAGGGGATATTGGCTAGCTATGTTACTGTAATATATATTTTTGCTTGGTAAAAAGAAGGAAGCCTTGTTTGTTTGATACAGTGTAGAGAATTTTTCCCTTGGCGAAACACAGGTGGTTACTAACGCAGAATTATTGAATTCAAATGACTGATTCTTTACTCAGATATCAAGAGGATAATTTTTTTTACCTGAATATTTATTTTTGTACAAAATAAAAGGCTAACTGGGTACGGGCGTCTAAAAATAATGGCAGAAAATAGATGGCCAATTAAGACTTGGAAGCCCAAGACGGACGTGGAAACAAGTTGTAGAGGCAATGGTTAGTGCAATGGATGCGGGAAACGCTGAATATTTATTTATTTTGATAACCTGTCTACGTCACCGATAATCTTCTCCGTTTGTGGATGATCCGTGATGACGTAGGTGATTGGACTGTAGCAGATGACTGACTGTTTTCCTTTCTGGTGGTGGTGTGGCAACAGCGGAACACAATTTCCTAACGTGTCGTGCGTTGCTATTTCTCCTCCACCCCCACCCGCACCCCTCTTTGGTCACTGGGTCGCTCAATTACGGGGGCTCCGTGTCTCGTTTACCTTCCGCGTTATTGGTTCGCCGGCGCCGGGATTCGACGCGTCGACCTCCGCCCCCTCCGCCCCTCGCATCGTCTCCAGGGACGCGGCGCTGTCATCCGGGGCTGGGGATTATTAGCATGTATAGCAGTGATTTAATACCAGTCCACAGCGTTGGCAATTACGCCAATTTGAATACTATTACCGGACACGGCCATAGATTGGGAGTGTAGGAATAGCGTTTTGCATAATGCGATATTAATGTTGTATTTTTTTCCGAGTGAGGGATGGGAGCGAGGGAGAGATGCGCATTATTCGGAATATATCGTCATTATTGGCTTAATACGACGACTCTCGGATTGTTTTCGATACAGTAGGGGGATGGATATATTAGAGTCAGGCCGACGGACGAACCAACCTAGTTTGCATTATAGCGGACGCGGACACACAGAGAGAGAGAGAGAGAAAGGGAGAGAGGGAGTGAGTGGTCTGCTCTCCATCGACACCCTTTTAATCAAGATACCGATACAAATAACAAACAAAGTAACGCAGATTACAATTTGCTTGAAATTTCTGCAGCAGAACCGGTTCTCCCTCCCTCTCGCTAAATTTTTACCGATTTGAAAAGCCACCACGCGACGTCTGTCTCCCTTAACTCGTTTCCCCCCTCCCCTCTTCCCCATCCCCCCTGAATTAATGAAACCTTGTTTCGAAAGGGACGAAAAGCTTTTCTGTTTTACCGGAGCCGTTAAAAAATTTATTCGCGGGGTCGGTCTGTTGTTTTCTACCTTAAAACACTTAACCCCCGATGATACCGCAGCGTTCGTACCGAGGGAATGGGAACGATATTTGTGTTCCAGAAGGAAAAGTGGTAAATGAGCAGTAGGTAAAATAAAAGCTACCAGAGGCAGAATAAACATCGAAACCGTAACAAGTGAAATTACATTTACTTGATAATAAAACTACTGCAGGAAGCGTAAGACGTAAAAAAATTGCAGTTATCAATAGATAATTCAAGAAACAAATATAATAAAGCTAATTGTACTTGTTACTTACTGATAACAAAATTGCAATCGTAACTCAACCTGCAAGTGAATGGAATTATAAATCTAAGACTGGCCGAAAGTCAGAAAGAAAAGAATTTTAAAACCATTCATCCCGAAAATTCGGGACCTCAGTTCATCATAAATTTAAACGCACAAATTCTTCTTAAGATATAAAATGTGGATTTTGAATCAAATTTTAAAAACCATTCAGGCTTTCTTGTTTACCCAAATTTATAATTAACAAATCAATTAATATCTGATATTCAGTTATTATAGACACAATTTATATTTAGATTAAACAACGTTTCAGCACCACATTTGGGAGTTCTTCGGGTGTTAGATTTTGATGAAAGAAAATATGTCAAATGTGTGCAAAAAATAACGTTTTATGTTTCGACAAAACATTAGATGCTAAATTAGGCCAAACATTAAAAGAACTGAAAATAAAAGAATGAAATTAGTCGGACTTAAACTGTCAATAAAATTCAAAAAATGAGCAAGAGTTAGAAATAAAAGAATTTAAAAATGATTCGTCCCCCAACTTTCCTGACTTCTTCAGTTCATCAAAAACAAGTTGATACAACACTAGAAGCTAAGTTAGGCCAAGAGTCAAATAATTAAAATACAATAATCAAATTAATCTGACTTTATATCCAATGTTTTGTCAAATTGTTTTTTTATGGACCGATGAGATTCCGATAGTTGGGGACGAAACGTTATAAAATTATTACAATTATTACTTTTGTCCGTTATTTGTATTGTATTTATATTAGTAACTCAGATTAATTTAAAAAAATTATTTGTAAATCTGAGTCTGAGAATCTTATTTTTTTTAAATCAGAGACCCTATTTGAAGACGTCTCTCGGGGACAACATTTTCCATAATGTGAAGGAGGGTAAACAGGAAATTTGGAAAACAAATCCACAAATTTCACCATTACCAAAATATTTCGAAACAATTTTTATATAGAAGAAGTAACTTTTAAGTGTCGCGGACTGAAGTGAACACAATTAGAGAAACTATGGTACTTAAATATGATTGAGTAGAAACAGTGAATAAAGTCTATGGAAATTAAAATGAGAAGTATAAGTTATTTAAGGAAATAAAAATAAATTATAAACCCACGCAGAGAACTAAACGTATAATACAGAAGTCAGTGAAAGTATTAATAGTGAGTCAAATTTTTAAAAGAAATAATTAAAATATCTCGTTAAAAACTAAAAATGGAACGCATTTAATTACCAGTTTCAAAAAATTTATTTATTTAAAGAAATGAAAAAACATTTTTATATCTCTGTCATGAGGGCTTAAACGTTAGGTTGTCCGGAAGAGCCTGAGAAATTTTTAAAGTTTTTGAAATTTTTATATGTGTAGTGTCAAATGGTTTAGAAAATTAGGAAAAGCCTGAAGAAAGGGCATATATGTATCGAAACGCCTTTTTAAATTTATAAAGTATAACTGTCTGAAACATAAGATTGGAATACTAGAACATATTAGAACATCAAAAATCATTTCAACTTTTTTCAAAATATTGGACTCTTATAAGTAATGAGTAAAAACAAACATTTATATAAAACTTATTTTAAATCAGCACTTCACCCCTTCATTTCTTTCATTTTTCTTTCAGTGACTATATAACTTCATTTCCAAGCAAAAATTGATTTTCTTACCCCAATCATCTATTACCACCCGTCTCAAATTAATTTGTATACTATACTAAAATTTTTCAAAAATTATTTATATGATTTTTTATAGTTTAATTCTCCGGAAATCTCAAATTACTAATTGTCAATACCAACTCATAATAAAAAGTAAATATTAACATGTTTCCTTTTGTCATAATTAAATGTGAAAAAATTAACGGTCAGTTTATACAAAGGTTTATTCGACGTTTCGTCTCCACATTTTGGGACATTTTCAGGTAACGTTAAATTTGGATGAAAGGAAAAGAAAAAGATGTCGAGTGTGTGAAAAAATTTGACAGCCTACAAGGGAAGATCCAACCCGAAATCACTCAAATGTGATGACGAAACGCCGGAAAGAGTTAATAAAATTGTTGGTTAATTTATTTCCTATTCATAATATTTATTTTCTTCAATTAATTTCAATTGTTTCACTACTATCCAGGTTACGAAAAGCTGTAATAAGGACATCAATGCACCGAATAATATAATGAAGTTGATAATAACTCTAAGGTACGGATTAAAAAATTAATGGATTAATTTCGCGGTCTGACAACCCCTATTACCGGTGGGTGAGAGCAAATAAAAATATTAATCTGCTTGTGGGGCTTATTTAAATCCTTGTCTGGCTGTAGTTCATGTAGTTTATTTTACTCCACAGAATTTTTTACCTTATGGAGGGAACAAATAGGTATTGAAACGTCGGTTTGCTTAAACGTCTAATAAAAAGCTCCCGTCGTTTTTATTAATAGACATAGTATAAATTAAGGTAAACTGATTATGAGAAATCGACATAACCCTAACAGAAACTAGCAAATGATAAAGTAAAAGTCAGCCCCGAAAAGTAATGACAACCATCCTCCCGTTTGTGGGCTGGAAAATTACTTAGTTTTACGTAGTGTGGTATGATTGCGACATAAGAGATTTAATGGCAGTTAATAATCTAGTTTTAAATACTTTTCAGCGGGTGTATTGCGCACCAACTAACTTTTCATCAAGAGGCGCGCGCGCGTGTGTGTGTGTGGTGCGTTGCTTTTTTTTGTGTGTGCAGAAACGAACGTTTTTAATTAGTAGCAAGGGCGCTTCAATTTTCCATCAACATCGTCATTACGGTAGGCGGTGGTTATCCAACTTGGGCCTGCTCTGTATTTTGTAACACTTAATTTAGAGGTGGGAGAGGAGGGGGGATGTGTGGGTGGACGGGGGTGCTTAACCCAATAACGGCCCGTGTGTCTGTTCGGGTTAGCACAGGTGCCTTGCAAACAAAGCCTTCGAATTCCATCCACGTCGAAGAGCGAGCGAGAGAGACTTCCCAGGTGAATGTAATTAGCAGCCGATAAAGGTATCGCAGAGTTATAGTAGCTACAAGCTGTGTTTCGTCAATTATTTGCTTCAGAAACTGTGTGTGTCTTTCAATTTTCAGAGCAATCAACAAAAAATCGAGAATTTGATTTATTCTCCAACGTTGTGGAGACTTACCTCTGTAAAGTAGAGAATTACTATTAAAATGATGTCCATTTTCTGTCTCAGATTTTTTAAATTTACATCGGCTTCAATCTCGTCTTTGTACGAAACTGTCAATCTAGGCTGAAACTAGGAAAGTAATAATAGAGAAGTATAACAATACATCCTACTTTTTGTCCAACAAAATATGTTTCTTGTCATACAAATAAGAGTGCTTACGGACCTCTCTTTTATGAAAGGTCACTTCCTATCTACTAATTTTGAATATTACTGTACTAACAGCACAGGAATAAAATACTTAATTCCCAGGGAATTCCGTTGTAAATGTTGAGAAGGGTTCTAAAAGTGACGAATAAACACAGACGACAAGTCTGAAAAAATACTGTATTATTCAATATACTAAATACGTTACTACGTTTCGTCCACAATTGTGCCGTTTCTTCAGGTAAATAAAAATAAAAATATTTAATCCATTATTCTTCTCTGACGTTGCATTGTTTGACTGTAAAGAAATACATTTTTAAATAAAACACGGAGGAGAATTTCGGTCCCGGACGTTGCAGGATCAACTTGAAATTTTGTAATATTCTAATTACATATTTGAGGAGATCCCCAAAAATGGGGGACGGGGACGAAACGTACTTAAATTAAATTATTCCATTTATGACTTTTGGCCAATATTTGTATTTTATTTATAATTTATTTTAATATAACCATAGAATGTCAATTGATTCTAAAGTCGGTCCAAAATATATAAGAAATACATTTTAGTAATAAAAAGACAGCCGATAAGTCATCACAAATTAATTACTATTTAATTAACATAAATACGACGTTTCGTCTCCCTTTTGAGACTTTCTCAGTGAACTTGAAGTCAGAAAACTATGTTTGAGTTTATAAATACATTTATTTTAATTAAAAAGCACAGAGCTCGTAATTGAAAAGTTTTATTCCTGGCTTGAGTAAATATAATACATAAGATTTTTTTAGGTATATTTCATATATTGACTTTGACATACTCAACTTTTTTCTAGTATAATTGTTTTTAGTGGAACTAAATGTGTTGTAATTAAAAAATTAGACGTTCTAAAGTCAAATTTTCCTTCTTGGACTAGGTAACTATGAAACGGAAGAATTTTTAGGTACTACATATCTTTTGGAGTGCAAGGAAATTTAATCTTATTAAAAATATAGACGGGATAAAGTGAAAATTTTTTGCCCTGGACTACGTAAATATCGTAAAATCAGTTTTTAGGTATTTTTATACAGTGGGTGGGATATACTCAACTTTTTTCAGGTGTTAATTTTTTTTGAGTGATAAGTAATTTATTTTAATTAAAAAATAGAGACGTCCTCAAGTGAAATTTTTTCTTCCAGGAAAGCGTATTTTTTTTAATTATTAGACATAGCCATGTGGATATAATAACCCCATAGGTTAAAGGAATGAATGAAACGACCTTTAACAGACAAGCTTTTATTACACAAACTGACTATCCGGAACCTCTTTGCACCCTCTTCAAGGTTACCAATTCCATTTTGAAATTAAGAAAAGTAAATTAACTAATCAAGAGGTACTGAAACGTCGGTTTATATAATAAAAACGTACCTGTTAAAGGTCGTTTAATATAAAAATATAATTCCTTTAATATAAAACAGACGTAAAGCATTCCTTAACTCCATAGGTTCTTAATTCCTAATTAAAATTACGAACCACTTCAGTTGAACTTATTAAAGGCGAATATATTGAACTGAGAATTAAATAATTACTTTTAACACTGGAGAACGTTGCAAATGTATACATAATGAAAGGGTTTAAAGAGGAGCCTTACAAAAATTGAAGTGAAGTGCTTTTGAAGAAGAAAAAAGCATTATTTACTATTTAGGGATAAATAAAATAGGTGACAGGAATGGAGATGAACCTAGTCATTTCAGGATATAATGAGAAATATGTTAGAAATATTTTTATTGCTTTGTTTAGTTTAACAGCTTCATATAAGTTATTATGCTGATATATAACTTGGTACAAAATAAAAATGTTTTGATGACTCCGAGTCATATTAAAAGATTCGTTTCCGACGTATAATGGTTTAATAATTTTATTCAATTCACCCATAGTTGACGTTCGTTTCTTGATCATAACTCATTCCGCAAATATGAGCACAATTCCAGGGACTGTTTGCCCTTGACTCACACTGTCGAAGAACTGTCAGTTGCTCGTGACTGTTCTCCCTATTTGCATAAAATATAAGCCATGTTGGTTCGAGTGTTATTGGATTCTTGAGAGAGTGGGGTTGAATGGATGGATAGATGAAGTATGGGAAGGTTGCAGGGGGTAGGGGAGGGGATGAAGCTTTGCTCTGGCATTATAACCTGAGTATAAGGGGATGAATGTGGGTAAAAGGAGGGGAGGGGGGTGAGTGAGCAAGAGATGGGGTGGGGATTGGTTTGACGCGAATCTCCTCGTCTTATTGTTTGTACATCCGGGGTGGTGCGCGATGGGTGACTCATTTTGCCTGTGGCGAAATCAATAATCGAACTACCCCCACCCCCACCCACCCCCTGAGAGCGGCTTCATACTTCAGGCAATTATGTCGTCACGAGATGCGATCGCGAGGGAATGTGCTCTTAACAATGGAACTAGATTATAAGAAAAAGAAAACAATTCCCAGAACCGTTTGATCCAGATAAAAAAGTTAGTTGTTTAGACATTTGTCGCTAACATAAGTTACATAAACGTCGTAACTGTCCAAACAGTTATCTTTCCAAACATTTGTGTTCAAAGCTCCTTACAGCGAGAAAAACAAGTCCAACGTGTCTTTATATCCTTTTGTTTGATTCTCCAGAACGTTTCTTATAGCGCAAGGAGCGGCACAGTCAGAAAACAACGTTAATTTATTAAATCCTTATGACTTACAAAGTCGGACATTTTTTGTGATAACGAAGCCGTAATATTATAAACAATCTTAGCCATTTTTGGGAGGATTCCAACATGAGTTTGATGATGAATGGACGGACTCTAGGAACTAGATGCAAGTCAGAGAATGATAGAAAAAGAGTAATATAATAAAGAGATCCTTAAAAGATAGAAAACAGACTGGACAAGTCACCTGAAATCCTCATGGATCAAAATGTGTGAGAGGAAATAGTCTGAATAATTAAGGATGGAGCGAGATTTAGAAATTCGACCAAAACAAATTTGACTTTTAAACATTTATACTTAACTGATATTAATAGAAGACTTTAGTAATATATATAAAAGGTGTAACTACTCCTAAATCCATTGAAATCCTGACTAAGTCCTAAATGGTGGTGGAAACTTAATCATTTTAGGTTACAAAATTGTTACAGACAACTTTGACTGCTTTTATACATTTACATTTAATTTAAGTAAAACCATAATTAACTATAATAATTAATTATACTACTAAATAGACGATGAATAGGCCTTGATAGGCGCAAAATATATCATCTCAAAATTAGTAGAATTTAAAATTGATTCCTTAACAACAAACAAAATAACTGCTGAAATTATGTAACCCAACAGAACCATAATATTTTATTTAAATTTTCCCCTGTTAGTACCTTATTTAATATCATTATTTAAGTCTCTGCTTTTACATAAAACTTCCTATCGTCATATATATTTTATACACACGTATCTTATTTCCTCCTTTGCTATACATTATTCAATACGAAAATTCTATCCTTTGAAGAAATTAAATTAGAAAACCAAGTTGTACTTCAATACCTACAACGTTTCGTTCTCACATTTGGGACTTCCTCAGTTTAATTGTTTCAGAATTTTACTGTGAAAAAATTGTACAAAAGAATTTATGAAATATATCGTGTCATATTTCGTTAAAAAATAAATTATTCAAATTTATGGTATCTTAATAAATGCCGTTAAACATTATTTTTCCAGATTCTTAACTAATTTAATTTCAAAATTATTATTTATTTTAATAAATTAATTAATTACTTAAGAAATTGAAAATTAGAAGAATTTATTTTAAAGATCGTATTGTTTTTGTATAGCGGTATTTTCTTTCGTCAAATTGCTTGTAGTAAAATGTTGAAGAAATTGGCGAATAGGTTTTTCTTTGATTCTTACATTGCTCGTCCTAACCTTTGGGGACTTTATTAGGTAAATTTCTTCAGAATTTAACTACATAAGAAGTTATAAAATATACCTTGTTCATATTTCGATAAAAATGAATTCTTTAAATTTAAAGTTTCTGAATAATTTCTGTTAAAATTATTACTTTTCTTCAGTTATTAACTAATATCGTTCAAAACATTTTCATAATTTATTTTCAGAAAATTAATTAATGATGAATGGGAAATATTGAAGAATTTAAGTTTCTACGATTCATTTTTATTTTATAATTTTTTTGCCACATTTCTTGTTGTAAAATCATGTTGGAATTTACCTGAAGAAGTCGAAAATGTAAGGACGAAACGTTGTAGAAATTGAATAATAACACGGGCGGTCTGTAAATTTGTAGTTTCATTTAATTTCATGTAATTCCTTGACATTGACTTATGAAAAATTCCTATTAGCAAATAAGTTTTGTATTGGTCTTGAAATGTTTTAGGCTTGACATTTCCAAATTTTGAAGAAATAAAAAAAGATCACTTCTAATTTAATTGTAGTTTGGTATGAATTAGGAACCTATATTTTATTTTATATTTAAATATTTGTTGCCAATTAATCTGTTGGTGTTTGTTCGTTTTCGAGAGTTAATGACCGCGGATCGCGTGCGATCTCAGAACTATCGAGCGTCTTACGAACCCGTGTTACAGTTTGTGAGAGAAAGAGAGTGAGTGAGGCGGCAAGGGAAGGGAGGGGGGTCTGAAGGAAAAGTTTTGGTAGTCGACAGGCGACGGGTGCCTATTTTGGGGGTCTGCTCCAGTCATAAAGCGATTGACGGCTCAGTCAGTTCTCCCTTTCCATCCAGACCGTCTGCTTTGCTCGTTTTCTTTAGAATGGAATAACGTTTCAGTAGCTACTAAACGCTCCCTGGGAGAACTGCTCGCTGTGTTTTTACAACATAATTACCTCCAGTGGTTCAAGGAAAGCTGGGTGGAAAAGAGGGAAAGCTTGAGTTGGTTTGATAACGAAACCATCATCGACCCATGAAGAAAGAAAGGACTTCACCGCTCAGTTCAATTACCGACAGCAAATGACCAGTGTTAAAAGAGGTCCGTATTAGGTTTCTTCAAGACGAGTCGACGTGTAAAATCTGCGCAGGCAACCAAACTATCAACTCACGATGGAAGGAGTTTGTTTGGCCCTGGGTCCGTAGAAGTCAACACACCACGTAGCTATGATTCATTATCCTTTATAATTACCATGCGGTCCTCGTTATTCGATTCTGATTCAGTCTAAAAGAAGTCCACTGTAATAAGTCGAAACCCTTCCATTTATTTTTCCTGATTAAATCTCCTGATATAACACTAAAGACACTCTCAATAAAAATTATGGTTCGGAGTTCATCAAAAAACGACTCCAGCAACGCTCCAGAAAATACACGGGATGAAACCAAATTGTACAACCAGGAAGATAAAATTACCATTTTCATATTCAAAAATAATTAATGAGAAACGTGGGACTGATTTCAATCATCAAGGATAAGACCAATTTAAAACGATCCTAAGTCTTTATTTCGTAATTTAAACACTAGAGCTTTCGACCTAAGGTCATAAAAATTCCAAAAACAACACAACAATTAATTATATATATCCATTACTTGTTTTAGTATTTTTTGAATGATTATGACGCAAGGTCGAAAGATATATTTCTGAAAAAAAAACAATAAAGAAAATATAATTTCCAGTTATAAAACAATATTGGATTAAACTGATATCAATTGCCGCTGCTTTGTGTTATAAACCTGGAAAATAATACGGTGCGACCTTTAATTATTTTCTTATACAATAATTTTTATCATTGTCCCTGACATGAATAATTGTAATATTGTCAATACAGAAAAATTTTCCAAATTAGATGACTTTCAAATTTTCAAAAGAAAATAATAGAAATTACAAAATAATTTACTAAAACATTGAATGCTAAATTAGGCCAAGCATCAAAGAATTGAAAATAAATTAATAAAATTAATCTGACTCGTTTTTATACATAAAAACTCAAAAAAATGACCGAAAGTCAGAAATGGAACAATTTATTGTAAATGAAAACGTTTCTTTCCCGGACGTCACAGGAGAAACATTAATTTTTTTGAAATTAAAGAACTGACGAGGACGCCTCGAAAGTTGGTGCGGACGAAACGTCTTCAATTAAAATAAAATCCACCATTTCTGACGTTTGGCCATTATTTGTGTTTTATTCATAATTAAAAATTCAGCTAATTTGTCAGGAATTTGTTTTAAATTTAATATTATTACGACGTTTCTCCCATATTTGAGGACTTCATCAGCTAACGAGGCCAAAAAATTTTAATTAAAAAATTCGATATTAATTTTCAATGTATAATATTTCGTTAAATAAAAAGTATAATTTTCAATTAATTATGAAATAAAGGAATAACATTTTTAAATGGGTGAAAATTTTTTCATATATAGATAATTTTGCGTCGTTACTTAATTGGTAGATTTTTGATTTATTGAAACACCAAAAAACTGTCATTATGAAAATAAAACGGCAAGGCCTTAATCGATAGTCTCGATTAGATTGAATTGGTTTTAAGTCAATGAAACTTTTAGAGGGGATTCTTGTCAAAAATATTTTAAATAGTCGTTGACCCAATCAGTGATCCATGTTTCTTATTTAGCTTATACAGACAAACAAAACACGCAATAAATTGAATAACACAAAAAGCTAAAATTCCTTAGACAAGGATCATTCCTGAAAAAAATGTGTAAGATGAAAACCACGCCGCAGATAGATGATTAAGGCGTAGGATCAGTAAAAGTAAGCAGCAAAAATTTGTCCGCAAAGGATTATTTTACTCATTGAAGGATTAAGAAGAGGGAGTAGGAGAAGATTATTTCATCATAAAAAAGAAATTAACTACACCAAAGGAGAAATTAAATAAATTGGAATAAATGCTTTGAAGAGGAAACGTAATTGAAAAATAGGTCGAATTTACACAATGATTATAAATGAGTTATAGAAATGCATTGAAACTATATCCAATGATATATGTAATTGCTTTTAAACGTTATCAAGTTTAGCGGACAATATTCACAGAGGACAACAAGAATTTTAATATTTTCCCCTCGTAATGTTTAAACTCAATTCAAAAATTAAATTCCACTATCATAACTGGTAATAATATTAGTTAAAATAATTTTAATCTCCTGAAATTTGAGCTCCATTATGCTGATAAATTGATGAAAATTATCGTCATTGAATCACAAATTAACCCCTTTACGAACTCTGCTAATATTTTATTCGTCAAACAGTATATTTTTAAATATAAATGTTGCGCTTACAATTATCACAGTGTTTACTAATAATAAGTACTTACGAACTTAAAAATATTGTCTTCATTTTAAATTTGTTTTCGTCATTATTCCATATTTTTTTTAAATATATATTTCCGGAGTCCAATAAGTACAATTACTGTTCAAGAAATCGGCAACACTGTTTTCCCATCCTCCATTTAAATTTTAAACGTTGTCTCATTTCATGGAACATTTACGAGAATTTCACTTATTATTACAAATTTTAGCGGGCAATTTTATTTAGCAAAGGAACCGATAATTTTAAATTATCTAACGCTGTCATTTAGAAATGTCATTCTTAAAAAATATACCATAAAATAAAACGGAAATTTACTAAGTTTAATTATTAATTCAGTTGTAATATTAGAAAATGTAATGAGTCTTATAATTTAATTTTAATGCTCGTAGTAATCGCTTCCTTACCAAGAAAAAAAATATATGTGATCTGTCGTCACATTTAATCAGCCTGTAAGATTAATTAAATACATTTCTGAGCTACTTTAGAAAGTAATAGACGCGGAATCATTTTTCTACGACCATTTTATCCTAAAATCTAACTAATTCTTTGAAAACTGTCCAACTGTGGAATATTTTTTACAAAAATTAAAATAAGCATGTGAATGTTGTCCATTTCTGATTATTCACATTGTTCAGTAAAAACGTCGTTACGTTCAAAATTTTACCAACGTTTAGTCTGATAATGTAACGTTTTGAAAGTAGCAGTAATATAAATACGTGTTATTTTATTAGTGTTTTCTTAGAATTTCCTAACAAATGGTTTAAAGAATAATTTTATGCATCATTGAATGTATTTAAAACCCTCTGAAAGTGGCGCATACTGTCGTTTGAATAAAAACATGAAATTTTCGTTATTTTTTGATTAAAGAACTGAGGACGCCCCCCAAAAAGGGGGAGGAAACGAATTTTAGCCATTATTTGTGTCTATTATTGATATTAAGTCTGATTAATTTAATTACTTTACTTATATGTAGTAAACATATTAAATTACTAGGTAAGCAGTCTTATGTGCACATCACTAGTTTAATATTTTCGTATATGTTTAAAAAACGAATTAAATTTCCATCGATATGAAAAGTGCGTCGTTCTTATTTTATGGAATATATATTATAAGTGGATCTTTTTAAATCGACGTAAAAAATATATATTTGCCTAGAGTGAGTCACTTTCAACGAATCCCCCGAAAATAACATGACAGAGAATTTTTGTGAACGGCTACGCGGGGTGAAAAAATACGCGTGAGAGATTTCATTAACAATGAAGTTAGGCCAGGAAAATAAAAACAGAACGATAGAAATTAGGTTTGAGAGCGAAACCACATTTGTCGCGCTTTACTGTGCAGGAGGGGCTGGGGAAAAAAAAGCAAAGCCTAGGAACTCGCAGATCAATATAAAAATATTCTAAACATGCAATAGTTAATTTAGAAAGATTTTTAATAAGAAAATGTACATATGAAAACATAGATATACTTATTCAGAAGGTGACAGAGAAATATTGACTAGTTAATTTTTTAACAAGCGAGAGAAACGACTTTGAAAAGGGCTAGTGACTATGAAATGTTCCAAACGAAAAATTGAATATAAACTGAAAGCGAAAGCATTGAAAAAAATCTCATCTCAGATAAGTTAATTGAGTGTTGATTCCGGCTTTGGATGAAAATATCCTCGTGGAACTCATCAGAACCGGATGTCTCGATAATTACGCGTGTTGTAGGCGTAAAAAAGTAGCCTGCAAAGGTATTTTCGCTTTGTTTCGTTAGCTGTTACCATCGATAGTCTTACGGACGTTATTTATTTTACGTCTAAACTACATTTAGCCTTTGATATATTGGATATGTTCAAGTTAAAAACACTATTAATAGAGTAGAGACTATAATAGCCTCGGTTTCGGAAAATCTTCCCTGTTTATTTGAATAAAATACATAAAACAATATTATTAGTACGTCGGGAAATTAATTGATTTTTTTTCTAGGACAGAGAAGCGAACACAACCCACAAGCTAGTAATATCTGCTATTTAGACACGTCAGTAGAATTAATTATTTCGGCACGTTATACTGTTAAAACGTTAGATTCGGCCCACATTCCTCCACTCATAGACAATGGTGACACGCTAGAAGTGTAATTGAGGGAATAGTTTGTGACGGGCGGGTGCTGAGAGGGTGTGGAGCACGTGTTCCTGTAGTCAACAGGCCGGACGCGGCGCGTCTGCGCACTGCCGAGGCCCCGAGTTCGAGCCTCGGAGCCGAGGGAGGGGGCGGTGATGGTCGGACTACCTCTACTACTCACCCCTGCCGCTGCGGCCCACGAATCTCAGGTCGTTGAACTTGGCCACTTGGTTCTTCATGACGGCCGTGCAATTTCGCAGCTCGCCGCAAAAGTTCTCGTCGTTGCCGGCGCGCACGGTGACGAGCGTCCCGTCGACGATGTCGTCGAGGGCCACCACCTTGAAGGCCACTGGGAGAGACTTGTTGGACCGCCAGTGCGAGGGCAAGGCGGAGCACAGGACGGCGGGGCTTCCCGTCTGCACGAGTTCCCCGTGGTACTCCTGCAGGGCCTCGTGCAGTCCTGCCAGCACGTCGTCGCCGCCGCCCCCGCCTCCGCCGCCTCCACAGCCGCCGCCCCGCGCCTCCTCGTACGCCGACGGCAGATGCATCTGCTGCTGCTGCTTGCAGAGGGCGCCCGAGCTCATATAAAAACTCCCGACGCCGACGACGGCCGCCACCGTCGTCACTACGAGCACATGCCTGTCAGCCGCCGACTACGACGGTGTGACGAGACGAGACGACGCGAACTTTTTTTTTTCGAAAAAAAAATGTTCCCCGCGCGCGTCGGATCCCTCCGTCCGCCGTCCCTGTCCGACAGGGTTTGTTTTCGGGGGAGTAGGGAAAAAAAGCTGGCGCGGTGTGGCGGGGGTGGGGAAGTTAAAAAAAATTGTTCCGACGCCCCCCACTCCTGACAGCGACGTCGCTTGCGGCGCTCCGCCGAGACGCCCCCGCTGCACACAGGGGGGTTTCCCCGACGCCCGAATCACACACTTTCACACTGCCGAACTTTTCCGAAGTTGGCCGAGGGGTGGGTGGGAAGTCCACCGCGTTATGACGGCGGTGACGATGACACGAGCTGGCCGGCTGGCTGTCCGGTCGGCAACAACGAAAAAAAGCTCTCGCACAAAAAGTTACAGAGAGGGAGCGGGGGTGTCGAGTTGGTCAGGGGGGATGCAAAAATCGAACGCTGCCCGCGCAGAGAGAGAGCGAGGGATTTGCTACCACTGGTTACCACCGCCGCCGCGAGGACTCACGGAGCTACTAGGCCACGTCGGATGGAATATAAAAATTTGCGCCCGGCTTGGATGCTGCCGTGTCGCCAAACAGCCCGGCACTGGAGGGTGGGTTAGGGGACGACTTTTTCCTTCGTCGATATCGCCCCTCTCTCGCTCCCCTCCACGCGCTCTTTTTACCCCCTCTCTTCCTTTCCCCGGGATGTGACTGAAAAACCTGTTTTACGATGCGGGCGGGAGAGAGACGGCGCTACCCCTCCGCCGCCCCCCGCCCGCGCCGCCCTCTCCCCCCGCCCCCCGGCACAGCCTTCACCCTCCTCCAATCCGTGGCGCGGTTAGTGCGGTGGCCACCGCCCGCGTTCTGCGGCCAACCGGCGAACTAAAGCCGGCCTCACGTATCCGGTTGGGCGAGGGAAAGAATGGAGCAAGGTGGCGGGCGCCTTCTCCCCCCTCCTTACCCAGTTACCACTCCTCGCCTTCTTTCTCTGCTTCTTCTTGGCTCCGCGCACCGCTACCGAGGACGACGCACAGCGTCACTCCACACGTCTTCAAATCCATCAATAGTTCATCAAGGAGTCTCTTCTTAAGGAGGGAAACCCGTTTTGCGATTACATACTGTAGTCTACTGTCTTCGAAATAAATAAGAACAATGTCAACGAAATCAATCCTTTATGAAGTATTATAATTTACTAATTAAGAAGTAGAGATACGTTACCTTATTCATCCTCCTCATTCTTGACTGAGGACATCCCAACTCCTGCAGTATAACCTAAGAATTGTCACCTGCGGCAAAGTGTTTCTACTGAATTCACCCAACTCTCACCAAAGTAGAACAGACCCCCCCAAAAATTTAATTAAATTAAAAATGTAACACACGCGCCCGTCGTGATAAACAAGCGCTATATTTGTAGAGGAGCCACGGGAGAACTTGTGCTATAACTCCAAATATAATGTATCTGACACTGTAAACTTGTCGTGACACTTAAGGACTAAATCTTGAAGAAGGTACAAATACGTACCGAAACGTTACTCATTTTTATTGTATATAAAACAAAGTCTGAATCAGATAATGAATTTTATTCGATTAATTAATAAATTATTATTTGCCACAAAATGTCACTCATCACTGTCAACTTGTAATTCCGCGCTGCAATCTGAAGTAAACACAAAGATTATCAAACCACATATTTTTTAATATTTGGACAGAGTTTGTTAAGTAAAAATTGAATTATTCACTTACTTATTATGCACTAAAATAATGAAGAATTTTGGTAATGTAAAATTATTAATGATTGTATGCTGAAAAGATTAATAATTTCGTTGAAAATAGTTTCTAAGATACTACAAAGATGTATGTAACATTAATATATGGCGTCGTAAAGCATATTAGAAGCATGATAGTGTCCCAACCTAACAAAGATCTCATTTAATTCTGAGTAAATTGCAAGATTTTCTGTTCAACTTTAGGGATTCTAATATTAATTATTCTGTAAAAAATATTGTTGCTATCCCGTTGTTTAAATTAATAATAATAATAAATTAAGGCCTGTTGATTAGATAGTTAAATTAAATACATTACAGACAGTTCTTAATTAGAATAGATGTTTCTTCAACACATTCCGGACTTCGTCAGGTGCTAAAATTTTGAAATAAATATTCCGTATTTGTAAACATATGAGTTTGACCGCTTCAAAGGGCAGCTTCAACCAAAATGTGGTAAATACTTTTAAAAAGGCGTGTTTTACGAAATAGGGAAATTGGAAACGTTTCCTGAAATCGAAACAGGCGTTGCTAAAATTACACGATATTGTTCCGTCAGAACCTACAGAAATCTACTAGCGGTGGAACCACTTGCTACCCATAAGAGAAAAAATTGGTTTCACCGTAGCCATTGCACATATTTAATATATAGTACTTAGTTATATATTCTTCCACCGTAATAATCATATTTTTATTCTGTAATTATTCTGACTTATACAGAAAACAAGACAGAGAATTCATGAATCTCAAATTTCTAAAAAATTTAAAAAAACACTATTCAACTATAAATTTTCTGTTTGATTTATTTTTAATTAATAATTTTAAAATATTTCAATAAATTATAATTTCAGCAGGACATATTTCTCTCCAAAATTAATTCGTGGATAGATGATTTGCATAGCGCGTGATAAATCTACAATTCTTTTACTGCCTTAATTTTTATGTATAAATATATTAATTTATTTTCAACTCTTCTATGCTCCCTCTCTCGGAAAGTTTCCACCAGGCGCAACTATAATTTAAACAGTCATGTTAGTCAATTAAGTCGAGTCTTCCACAAACCCCTCGTTTTAAAATTCCCTTCCTATGCTATTAAATGGGAGTTTCCTGGGTCATAAACACGCTCATGTAGTTTGTTAACCTCGACTCCCCTTCCAAAAAGAAAGAGAAAGAAAACTGTACCGCAGCCAACAGACGAATCGACAGACATTTTGTGTCGCAGACGTTGATCCCTCCTCTGGATGGGCGCTGCGGGAGTTTTCTCGCAGGCGCTTCAGCCCAGAGTGACTGCGGGGCTCACCTGATCATGTCGGGAATGCCTCGCACTCTCTCTGGGTATTTTTTATCAAAGTTCTCATATGCCGAGACACCTTCACCTATTTTATGGGGTATATGTGCTGGGGTCAAAGACCTAGGGCATATGGCAAGAGTTGTCCGTTAATCACATTGGATCAGTCGGCCAACTGCCTCCTGAAACTGGTGGAGACACGGAGAAGGGAATGCTGCGACCCCACAGCAGACTCGTCTCCCGTCATTCGGAAGGGCGTGAGAATAGTTCCCAATGCCCGACCTACCTGATGCAGGTTTTCTAGGGTTTTCCCTGCATCTCTTTAGGTGAAACACCGGGTAGGATCCTTAAACCATAGCCCGGGGGCACTAGTTAACCCTTGGTTACCTTGCTTGCTCTACCTTCCGCATCCCCCCTTTTCAATTCCCTTCCTATGCTATTAAAGGGGAGTTGCCTGTTTCAGGATCACCCTCATATAGCCTGTTAACCAAAAAAAAAAGATCCTTCCTCTGAGAATAATAAATGTCCGTTTTAGAAGTTGATTCTGAGTGTATGCATTTAATTGCGCACAATTGTGAAAAATAAGGATTTCATATATTTGCCTCTTCAGTTGAACTGTCTTCACAGAATAATCTTCACCCACGTACCCATTGCAACATCGTTTTTCTGACCGGATGAATGTTTCAGTAATTCCAGTGGCGTATTCGAGTAAGTTCCTTCCGAGGCGTCTGGACGCTGAGTCGCAGTGGCGTCGCCGCAATGGCTCCATGAAAACATCGTTACCCTGATATCCCTGCGATGCGGTTGTATCTCGGTTATCCCCACATCCAGGGGCTGTTAAAGCCCTGAGACTGTCTTAGAAACAGTCGCCTGCCTCCTCATTGAGCTCGGTTATCTGGCAATGAAAGGTGGCGCCGGATGGCCCATTACTCGGGTAATGGACGCGAGGGACGGGGAGAGAGAGAAGAAGCGCAGACGGTGATGAGGCAATGAAAAAGACGTGTGGCGTGTAACGGTGGCTAAAGTCTCAAAGGAAATGCGCTCACGAGTCAATGGATCAAAGAGAGAAAAAAGGGGAGGGGGGAACATGGCGTCTGTAATAAATAAAGGACCAGTTACAAAGCTCAGAGACAGTTCTATTATTATCAGAGGAAGAAATAGATGGCTACGGTTAACAGTTCAACTGCTGAAACACCATTATCATACCGTTTCTACTCCAACACAGGTTATCCCCTTTAACTGTGTTTATCCACTATATTGTAACA
Source organism: Eucriotettix oculatus (assembly GCA_034510155.1). Lineage (NCBI taxonomy): Eukaryota > Metazoa > Arthropoda > Insecta > Orthoptera > Tetrigidae > Eucriotettix > Eucriotettix oculatus. Next base: position 22,861,809 of record CM067379.1, read on the forward strand.
TTTCCCTCTTTCTGACAGAGAAATTTTACAAAAATATCACGGGAAATCTGTAGAACCCACAATCAAGAAACGGAGAAAAATATTTTTGATATAGCACAAGAAAGCTTCTCCTTTATATATATGAACTTTCAGAACATTTTACGCTTTATGCGTTCATTTCCGTCAATGAGTAAAGACCAATAGAAGTATAATTAAAATAATTTATATCACAGGAAGTAGAAATGATTCAATGCAAGCTCTAGTAGGAGCGTATAAAAAATTTAGAAGGAAGACAATAATGGAAAAATGTCAACCAGCTCGAGCTTTAATTGAAACATTTCTGCTTCCTTTGTCTTAAAATTCCACGCACCTTTGATCCATTTACGCATGTCCATTTTTCACAAATTTTCTAGTATTATGGCGTGAAGAATGTGATTAGTGAATTGTAGGTGCGCGTTGCTTTAGTTTTACAAGAGTGGAGGGATGTTGAATAGGTTCTTGGTTGTCGACTCGAACAACGGGAGGTCCGGGTTTCGAGTCTCTGGTCCGGTCGACAGTTTTCCATTGTTGTCTTTCTTCTAAATAAAATAATTTATCTCCTTTTACAGACAAAAGTATTTCTATTAAATAATTTACCGACCAGTTTGTTTTTCTTCAGATAGCTTTTATTTTTTTACAAAGGACGATTCGGTGCATATTCGCACCTTATTAGGATTTTTTCTCGATCACACTATTGTTACATCCAATCAATATCAAATTTTAACATACTATTTAAAAAAACAATTTCTTTTAAAGAGATATCCTCTTAGTTTAACAAAACGGCGTTTCTGTGCATATTCACACCTTCTTCAGGGGGTTTTCTTATTGTTACATCCAATAAATTGTTAAAATTTAACGTATTACAAAACAGCTATTTTTTAAAGCGATGCTCGAGGCTCACTGCAACACTTATTCAATCATAGTTGACACATGAGCTAAATAAATGAAATAATTTTACGACCAGTATATATTAAATAGGAAATATCAACGTTTCGGTACATATTGAAACTTTCTTCAGGATTTTCTTTTACATTTTTGGCATATACAGTCAATTGAAACATGTAACATTTTGAATTAACACACGTAAATTTAAATAAGTTTCACGAAATAATCACTTCCGCTCAAACCGTGGACGACGTTACAATGATTTGAAAGGGAAACCTGAGGAAGGTGCGGATATGCTCTGAAACGTCGCTGTTTTCTAATTTAAATAAATGAATTTCTCTTTAACAGAAGTAAATGTTAACTTGCTGATAAATAAACATTGACTGTGGCAGGAAACAGAAGTGTAAAATTTCTTTCAGGAGGAAAGTTTGGAAACATGATGTGTTGTTTAGTTGAGTATGAACAGTAATAGAACAACAGCAGTTTTGATTGAACTCTTTTTAACAGCATAAAAAATACTTCTTCTTCTTCGAGGCTTAAAATTATCTGTAACATGCCATATAATTTGCAACTAGTATTTCTTCAATTTATAATTTCGATGCTCTTGTAGCAGCAAACTGAAAGACGACTTCACAAAAGTAATTATTCTCGTCGTGGATTATATATTTTTTAACAAATAAAATACAAAGAATGACCAAAAGTCAGAAATGGAAAATTTTCAATTTGAATTTGAGTTTATTGAAGCTTTTAGAATTTGTATGTGAAAGAAAATAAATATGTTTGTTCTTTGCGTACTTTTTTCGAGACAGACTTTGTCATGGACAGTTTGGGAACCCAGAGAAATAAGGGCTATGAACTGTTGTAAGCCAGTCATTACTTAGAGAAAGTTCTTAGGTTAAAATAAATCACTGTAAATAAAATAAAAATAACGATTAAATATCGGAAATTAAATAATTTAATTTAAATTAAAACGTTCCGTTTCCAACTTTCTGGACATCTTCAGTTCTCATTATTTAATTCGAGTTATTATGTTTTCGGTCTAGGACGTTGTTGTTTTAATTCAAACTAAATCCTGTTAATTCTGACTTTTGGTCAATCTTTGTATTTTATTTCTAGTATTATGTCAGATAGAATGAGGACTTTTTTCAACCCCTTGCATCCAGATTTAGTGGATGAACTATAACTTAAATTGCAAATTAAGGTTAGAATTAAATTTGCCTACCCACATTACACCGGTTTGGAGCCCAACCCAGATCGTTTTCTGGTTATTTTTATGGACCCCCTACCCCAAAGAATACTTCCCTTCGATTTGTTGAAATTGAAATTATATGCAAATAATATGGGAGGACACACTATCAAGTAATTGACCCTGAATTGCATTTATATGATGGAAATTTTGGCCATTATTTTGCTTAATAAATTTTTTTTGCATCATTAACCCCCACCCCCAGGGGTGGTAGCCGAATCTTACGACGACAGTGCTGATGCTTGGCTTCCAAAGAACACGTGTGCTAAATTGTGGTCAAAATTGGTCCACTCATTTAGATTTATATGCGGAACATACACACACACTAGCAATTTTATTATAGTGAAAAGGAGATTATTATTTATAAGAAATCATTCTGTCAAACTACTAGTAATACTATAATACTATCCTACGTAATTTAATCGAGTTAAACAAAACAGATAAAGCACATATTTTAATTCATAGCTAATTAGACGGAATCGAGGTTGGAAGTTGTCTAGAATATGGAACTATTTTATATGTTTTTTATACGTAATTCCGCATTATATAAACGAGCAGTGCTGCCAATCACAGCCCCAATTTTCACATTCAGATAAATAAACACAGGAAAACAGTAGGCGCGAATATTTTAATATGAGCTCCAACGAAATAAATACTAAATAGAAGTTTTAATCACGCGAACGTCCACAGACATAATTAATTTTCAGAAATATATTGGAACATTTGAATTACAAATTTACGGTCGAGCCCGCCTGTCGATAATATTAACAACAAATTTTTATTTATTTCGTTGTTGTTGTTGCTGCTGCTGTTATTGTAACCACTCTTGATTGGGTTCCAGAATTTGAACTGCAAATAAGTATATTTACAAATGCATTTTCCATTTTAATTTGAATGTAAACGCAAAAAAAAATTAGGAAGGGTGGTCGATGGCGGCGGCGGGAGGGGGTTTGTGTGCAGGGGGGTGGCATTATTTTAATTTGACCATCACCGCACTGGGGGTGTGTGTCTGTAGGACACTAGTGAAAAAAAATTATATATATAACGCGTGCGGCTCGCGTAGCCAACAACAAAAACTAAAATTTTCACCCCGTTCGTGTCCCCCACCCTCTCCCCCTCTCCCCACGTCCCAGAAATGTTAACAGCTCTACGTGGAATGTAATGGAATTATTTGGTTTTAGCTGTGGTAAAGCACGCGAGATGCACAAAAATGATCTCACCCCGTGCCTAGACTGCTTCAATTAAAAGCTTGTAATTACGCGGAGGACTGGTCTGTTGGTTCACTTTGCAATGCTTTCGGGGGATAGCCATAGGCAGCTTTCGTGAGGCTCCATCGTTTCGATGGGAAAGGAACCGAAACTTCTGTTGTAACCTACCGACCAAATTGGCCAGGTAAAACAAATTAAATTTATTAACAAAAATAAACAATGACAAAACGTAGGGTCCAATAAAAAATTTACCACGACAAACTCAACTTATAATTAATCTCATAAGGGTAATTTTATGGGAATTTTTGCAGCAAAACGAGTCATGACACATTTCAAACAGTGACACAGACACGCGCGTGTTTTTCGTTTGTGAAACGGCGGCTTCCTCCGCTCTTTTCGTAATTCAGGCTGCTTTCGCGTTCGTCAGGCGGTCCTTCCAATGATGAATTCTGCCGTCGGTACCTGATCTTCTTTCTAGGAATTCTGTCGTACGGATTACGTAGCTGCCGTCTATCTTCTTTCCAGTTTGCCCCCAGATTATATTGCAAACTTCTCTCACATTCAAATTACTTCTTCCTAATTTCTGATGCTCATCACGAAATTCCAAACTATATCTCTCATCTCCACTTCCCTACTTCCAAGTTCCATTCCCAACTGAATGAACTCTATTCCACGACTGCCCAACTTGTTCCTCCTTCAAATGTTCATGTCCGACAGTTGTGCCGTGGATCAAAAACCACGCACCCTCCAGACTTCTTCAAATGTCTATTCCCGACTGCAGAAATTTCTCCCATCCATCCTCGCAGATCATCTCGTCCATTCACCCCACCATGAGATGCATGGCGGATCACCCGACCCTCAGCCTCACATTAAAATCCAACTTGGCCCGCGGTTTCTCTTCCTAATTTCTGGAAAGTAGACGCGCCCTTCAATATTCCCGGTATGAAGAAACTGGACTGAGTCACCAAATGGTCGATTTTTCACGTTCAGGACTATCTGGCGCCCCGATATTTACTTGTACTGAATGTTTTCAAAATGGGGAATTCTTCACCCAGTGACGAAATAAAATGGCGATCGCCACACACACACACTCATTATACATTAAAGGAAGCGCCAAGTGGAAGAAGGTAAGTCATTGATGCGGTTCAAATTTGATTGCAGATGAAACCGATTTTTTCCCGAAGTTCAGGGAGGTTACGTACAAAAATAAGATGTTTCACATTTCTGTGATTAGAGTAAATGCCCCTTTTCTCATATTTCTCTGTACTTTTTGACTTTCCTTCGTAAATAGTGAAGTGATGGAACTAAACTAGTTCTCTATAATTAACATCATTCGTAAAATAACCTGTATATATTAATTTAATTCAAATTATGTTATGTATTTACAAATAATTATTTAAGGAAAGAATAGTTAATTTCTTAAGGTGTCCAGTAAGCATACGGAGTTTTCTTCCTTCATTTTGACCATTCCGACGTCTGAGATCTCGTCCGTACCAGGAACCACAAAAAAAATTGTACGCCGAAACGTTATCCGAGGGCCATGGAGCCCTGATAAATTGCGAAACGTTTCCAGTCATGTTAACACTACATGCGATACCGGAAATGCGGCTGACACCTCTCACGGATATCATCATCGATCTCGTACCAGCGCATCCGTCTGCTACAAATGCAACATTATTTTCCAGCTAGCTCTGAAATTTCAGCATCACGACCACATGCAGCAGCAACCTCCGGGGGCTCAGCTCTGTTTTTTTATTCTTCTTCTGAATTTTCTCTCTCTCTATGCCGCTCACTCCATATTTACTCGTCACATCGGTCCCGACTTGCCTACCCGCTGTTCATTTGAAATCACAAACAGACTGAACTTGCTGTTTATTTTTTATTTTTTTGTTGTAATGGGAGTAACTCGCCCTAGATAGTTTACTAGGTTTATATTTCCACAAAGTGGAGCCCAACCGTCGCCGTCGCTCATCATTGCTGCCTCTCTTTTTGTTGTTATTTTTGTTTTATTTGGTTTTCGCCGCTCCCGAGAGAGTAGATTGGGAGGGAGTTGGTGGATCAGAGAGATCGGCAGTTTAATGAACGACACTGCCGATGCACCGCAATTGAAGCGTGGAGTGGTGCTGCCCTTCCATAAATCTTCATCAAAGCAATGGGCACCGGAAAAACCTCAATTGGGAGAGAGCGTCGGACTGTAAACAAGTCGTGCGGACTCTGCTATTGGATGGATGGAGACGCTTTGCAGCTCCACGAGTGGTCACGACTACGTCTAAAACCACTACTAGATTATTAGACTTCATACTGAATTAGGGACGTCATCTCCGTGATCTTTTGACAGGGAAAAATTTCTCCTATTATTTGATATAAAAAAATATAATTTGTATATAAATTGCGTAATTCAGTAGTGCATTGCGTTCATTGACCGTTTAAAAGTTGATGTAATGAGAAATAAAACTCTTTTTCGATCACTGTTTTGAGAGTTATTTTATTTTAAAAATGGTAGCTTTCTGCAGTTATACTGCCATATTCATCCTTGTACTTACAAACTGTTTTATATTATCCCTATTTTACGGACGTTTCTAGCATTTGAAAATTTCGTGTTGTTTTACACATCGTCCGTTACAAACTAATTCAAGAGATATGAGTGTGATGGTGGGGAAACATACTATATTCAGTTATCTAAAAGCAGAAATCAAGAAAGCAGTAGGACAAGGATCCAGTCTGTTGTCCATGCTGTTTAACGTATATAAATATAAATTAAAACAATAAGTGAACGTCCATTTCACGAAACAAAAAAAAATACGTATATATATATATATATACATATATATAGAACAAGGGATGAAAAAAGTTTAAAGGGAATATGGAAATACGTAAATTTTTGTTTTGTGAAATGGACGTTCACTTATTGTTTTAATTTATTGCTTAAATTTGTAAACACTTTAGTTATAAAATTCACTGTCTGAGTTGACAGAATCTGGAGTCAAGCCACGGAATAACTAGAAATTTATATAATAGGTAATATATGAATGAATGGAAGGAGAAGAAATAAAAACCCCACGCTTTGACAATGAAATTGAAATATTAGGGGAGTGAAAAGAAAACTTCTAAACCATAATAGTAGGCTGAAATTGGTCAACATGAGGATTAATAGAGGGAGTGTAGTATGGGAAACAGTGGAATAACAAAGGGTGTAAGATTGGGAAGAGGTATTTTGGAGGGAGTTAAGGAATTCTGCTACTTGGGCAGCATAATAGAGTAGGATAGCACAGGCAACGAAGGCTTTCGCGAAAACGAGGAATTTACTTACGGGTAATGTAAGTGTGAATATTAGGAAATTATTGCTAAAACTGTTCGTATGGAATGTGGCGTTATGGAAGATATGAGGTACAGAGAGGAGGAGAATAGAATGAAATATAGTGCTATAGGAGAATGCTGAAAATTAGAAGGGTGGATAGAATTAGTAATGAGGAATTTCTAAACAGAATAGGGGAAGAGTGAACATTATTTTAATATACTACGTTTTAAGACATGAGGTTCTTAATATTAGCATTAGAGGAAAGTCTGTGAGGTAAGAACAGAAGAAGAAGGCCAAGGATGGAATGTGCTAAGAAGATTAGAGAGGATGTGGGATGTGGTTGTTTTGCGGAAATGTAGAAACTTGGGTTACCATGGAGCGTTGCATCAGACCAGTTATGGGACTGAATATAACAACGAAAGCAACTATAACGTGTGAGAAAAAATTTCTATCATTAATAAATAATTAAAGAGCGATATCATTTAATACAAATGGAATCTTACAAAAGTACATCCAATATAAACCGGGCAGCCTAATTTTGCTGTTCGCCAATTTACAAGATTTACAAAAAGTCTGCATAGTTGCCATATCGTATGCACATGATATTATTCAAATCTTGATTTATATTTTTCAGTTTCGTACTAGAGTTCTGTTTGTGCTAAGAAACCTTGGTGTTAAAATATAACCCGCTAATCATAATTATATGATGCTTAATGCTTAAATAACCTTTTGTAATAAATATCTTCTTAATTTGTGTACTGAATTTTAGATTATCATGGTGAATTTCAATAATTCCAGTAACTATTGTTATTATTACTTATTTATTATCCGTACCCTTAATAATCGTAGTTTATTATTATAACCATTATTATTTTTGGTTTTCGGCGATGTATAGTTCGATATTGGGTGTTTTTATCGTTATTTTAACTTGTAGTATTTTTAAGAACTTACTTATATTTTACTTTTATTGGTTTTCTTATTCTTTTTCACTGCGCAATTATTAAATTTAATTTTAACCTAATTTCTGTGTTTAACATTTTGGCAAAGATCTCACTACGAAACGTCAGATTCCTCGTAGTGCAAGTCCAAGAAGTGAAATATCCGTTCTTTATGCTTGTTTGTGATTCTCTGTGCAGGTTTGTGCTTTCTAGTGTGCGTATCACGTTGCAAATCTAGTTATGAAATTACACATTTTTTATGGGTAATTATTATGTTTTATCTTATAATTATTTGTTACTTGATTCCACCATGTATGATGCATACTTTTTCCTCAAGCGAGGAGTAATTGAAAAATCGTAACAAAAGTCCTTTTTTATTACCGTCTTGTTGTTGCAGTATTGTCCTTAGACTTGCCTGATGCAACCTTCCATGCTAACCTATTCTGCGCAAGTCTTTTCATTTCTTCATAACTACCACATTCTCCCTAATCTTCCCAGCGTATTCCATCCATCCATACGCTCTTATGATCTTACCCTCTAACACTAATTTTATAAGATCCTCATGTATTATCATGGTCTATTAATCTATACATTCTCTTAGTAAAAGTTCGTCATATTGCTCTTTCCCCTCTTATTCTTGTCACCAAAATTTATAATTCTATTGCCTTATAATGGTATGAAATCTCTGCCCCGTTTCGACTTTATCATACGATGTTTCCCTTTGATATGTTGTATGGAAATTGGGAAAGAATTGATGATTAAAAATACATGATTACAGATAGTTAGAAGAATTGTAAGACAAAAAAATAGAAAAAAAGTTGCTTTGCAGAATGTGTTTCAATTTGACAGTCAACAAAAAAAATGTTTACATGAATATTAATGTAAAGCATTTTACGATTTGTTAACATTTCTGATTTACGTTTATTGAGAATGATGTCCCCAAGTTCAAACATTACGCCGAAATTAAGCGAATTATGCACTTGAACAGAAGGGTTCCAGAATTAGGATTATTTCCGTATTTAGGATAACACGGCAGCCCCCGCCCCCATTATTAGAGCTTACCGATTGTTTGTGTCCCCCTTGTCACCAAAATTAATAATTCTAGATTATCGGATTGAATATTACTACATGAAAGACCCAACCCCCATGTCGGTGCGCATTTGGAATTTGTATTTCAGTTTTTTTTTCTCCTCTCTTTTGTTGTAACGATATCGACGACAGCGAGAAAAAAGTATATTTTTTTTGGAGTGTGTGTGTGTGAGTGAATGTGTGTAAAACACCAAAAAAAGTAAACAAACAATTGCGAAGCACAAATATTATGCAGCATATTAATCAGAATAAATAATTCGCAGTGCAAACAGCAAGTGGGAAGTGCAGGACTGGAATTATAGGTGATTGATAGACACACACGGCTGTATGAAGCTTGATGAATGGTCGGGATCAGGGACGCCGAACCGACGCTGTGCGTCCCGAGTACAGCAAGGAACTCACCTGGAAAACACTCGTCCACGGTTCACACAGCCCAGCAAAATAATATACAAGCCGCGTGAGAAAATAATTAGACAATTCGAACAGTTACATTTATTAATTTATATAATGTTTCCTTATACGATTTTACTTATTCCGATGCCGAAGAACAAACTTCTTTCTCCGTATCTTTAAGCTACGATATCGCAGTTTTCCCTCGAATCTCATCAGAGGTAAATACATAAGTATACCTGTATCCTATAAAAACGATGAAAATGAAGAAACTCAAGTAAGGTATTAAAGTAAAAAGATGGAAATTAGAAAACTGAAACAAACGGGGCTTCAAAGCTTCCAAGAAGATATCAAGAGTACATTAATAGAAAAAGGAAGAAGAAACAACATTGCAGAGATATGTGCACACTTGAAGGAAGAAATGACCAAAGCAGCCGACTGAAATATAGGAAAAATAGCTCATCAATTTAAAAGCATAGTACAACAAATACTTAAATAGACTGGTGAAAAGGGTAAATATTAAACGCGAGAGATAAAAATGGAAAATAGTATTGAAGACGTTTGAAGAATGAGATTGATAAGAAATGTAATGTAGGCAAAGAGGCTTGGCACCAAGACAACGAGTATGATCGTTCTGTGATGGTAAGGCAAAACAATAAAAGAAATAAATATATAAAATTGAAAAATTATTTAACTAACAAAAATAAAATTGGTATCAAAATGCTTCTGCCTCAAAAGGAATGCTAAGTTTAAATAACATGGGATTAGAGCGGTAAACAATGGTCTAAATTGACATTGTGATCCCCACCAAAAAGAATTGAGGGATATATGTTACGTTACCAACACTAAAACTCATAAACATAAATAATGCGGAAACATAAGCAAATTAAAATAAATTTAATAACAGCATCCAGAATAACTGACAGCACACGACTTCCGTGTGTGTTCACCGCCTCGTAAATACAATTCCTTAGCTTATCCTCCACATTAACAGTCAACCACAAGCACCCGTTCAACGACAACTCATCGCATTCAAAACATACCAACAACAAAATACATACATCAATCCCCACGAAAACAAAGGATGAATCTAACACGCAACATTCCGACCTGGAGTGAGACGCGCTGCCGTTGCGCAATTAGGTCAATTGTTCATTGAAAGGAAAGCCATTCTTCGTTTGAGCTAATTGGAAAATTTCTACTAAAAACAAATTGACCCCGACGTGATTCGAACACGCAACCTTCTGATCTGGAGTCAAACGCGCTGACGTTGCGCGACGAGGTCAGTTCTCCATTGAAAGGAAAGCCGTTCTTCGTTTGTGCTAATTGGAAAATTTCTCCAAAAAAGAAATTGACCCCGACGTGATTCGAACACGCAACCTTCTGATCTGGAGTCAGACGCGCTGCCGTTGCGCCACGAGGTCAGTTGTCCATTGAAAGGAAAGCCATTCTTCGTTTCTGCTAATTGGAAAATTTCTCCAAAAAAGAAATTGACCCCGACGTGATTCGAACACGCAACCTTCTGATCTGGAGTCAGACGCGCTGCCGTTGCGCCACGAGGTCAGTTGTCCATTGAAAGGAAAGCCATTCTTCGTTTGTGCTAATTGGAAAATTTCTCCAAAAAAGAAATTGACCCCGACGTGATTCGAACACGCAACCTTCTGATCTGGAGTCAGACGCGCTGCCGTTGCGCCACGAGGTCAGTTGTCCATTGAAAGGAAAGCCATTCTTCGTTTGTGCTAATTGGAAAATTTCTCCAAAAAAGAAATTGACCCCGACGTGATTCGAACACGCAACCTTCTGATCTGGAGTCAGACGCGCTGCCGTTGCGCCACGAGGTCAGTTGTCCATTGAAAGGAAAGCCATTCTTCGTTTGTGCTAATTGGAAAATTTCTCCAAAAAAGAAATTGACCCCGACGTGATTCGAACACGCAACCTTCTGATCTGGAGTCAGACGCGCTGCCGTTGCGCCACGAGGTCAGTTGTCCATTGAAAGGAAAGCCATTCTTCGTTTGTGCTAATTGGAAAATTTCTACTAAAAAGAAATTGACCCCGACGTGATTCGAACACGCAACCTTCTGATCTGGAGTCAGACGCGCTGCCGTTGCGCCACGAGGTCAGTTGTCCATTGAAAGGAAAGCCATTCTTCGTTTGTGCTAATTGGAAAATTTCTCCAAAAAAGAAATTGACCCCGACGTGATTCGAACACGCAACCTTCTGATCTGGAGTCAGACGCGCTGCCGTTGCGCCACGAGGTCAGTTGTCCATTGAAAGGAAAGCCATTCTTCGTTTGTGCTAATTGGAAAATTTCTCCAAAAAGAAATTGACCCCGACGTGATTCGAACACGCAACCTTCTGATCTGGAGTCAGACGCGCTGCCGTTGCGCCACGAGGTCAGTTGTCCATTGAAAGGAAAGCCATTCTTCGTTTCTGCTAATTGGAAAATTTCTCCAAAAAAGAAATTGACCCCGACGTGATTCGAACACGCAACCTTCTGATCTGGAGTCAGACGCGCTGCCGTTGCGCCACGAGGTCAGTTGTCCATTGAAAGGAAAGCCATTCTTCGTTTGTGCTAATTGGAAAATTTCTCCAAAAAAGAAATTGACCCCGACGTGATTCGAACACGCAACCTTCTGATCTGGAGTCAGACGCGCTGCCGTTGCGCCACGAGGTCAGTTGTCCATTGAAAGGAAAGCCATTCTTCGTTTCTGCTAATTGGAAAATTTCTCCAAAAAAGAAATTGACCCCGACGTGATTCGAACACGCAACCTTCTGATCTGGAGTCAGACGCGCTGCCGTTGCGCCACGAGGTCAGTTGTCCATTGAAAGGAAAGCCATTCTTCGTTTGTGCTAATTGGAAAATTTCTCCAAAAAAGAAATTGACCCCGACGTGATTCGAACACGCAACCTTCTGATCTGGAGTCAGACGCGCTGCCGTTGCGCCACGAGGTCAGTTGTCCATTGAAAGGAAAGCCATTCTTCGTTTGTGCTAATTGGAAAATTTCTCCAAAAAGAAATTGACCCCGACGTGATTCGAACACGCAACCTTCTGATCTGGAGTCAGACGCGCTGCCGTTGCGCCACGAGGTCAGTTGTCCATTGAAAGGAAAGCCATTCTTCGTTTCTGCTAATTGGAAAATTTCTCCAAAAAAGAAATTGACCCCGACGTGATTCGAACACGCAACCTTCTGATCTGGAGTCAGACGCGCTGCCGTTGCGCCACGAGGTCAGTTGTCCATTGAAAGGAAAGCCATTCTTCGTTTCTGCTAATTGGAAAATTTCTCCAAAAAAGAAATTGACCCCGACGTGATTCGAACACGCAACCTTCTGATCTGGAGTCAGACGCGCTGCCGTTGCGCCACGAGGTCAGTTGTCCATTGAAAGGAAAGCCATTCTTCGTTTCTGCTAATTGGAAAATTTCTCCAAAAAAGAAATTGACCCCGACGTGATTCGAACACGCAACCTTCTGATCTGGAGTCAGACGCGCTGCCGTTGCGCCACGAGGTCAGTTGTCCATTGAAAGGAAAGCCATTCTTCGTTTCTGCTAATTGGAAAATTTCTCCAAAAAAGAAATTGACCCCGACGTGATTCGAACACGCAACCTTCTGATCTGGAGTCAGACGCGCTGCCGTTGCGCCACGAGGTCAGTTGTCCATTGAAAGGAAAGCCATTCTTCGTTTCTGCTAATTGGAAAATTTCTCCAAAAAAGAAATTGACCCCGACGTGATTCGAACACGCAACCTTCTGATCTGGAGTCAGACGCGCTGCCGTTGCGCCACGAGGTCAGTTGTCCATTGAAAGGAAAGCCATTCTTCGTTTCTGCTAATTGGAAAATTTCTCCAAAAAAGAAATTGACCCCGACGTGATTCGAACACGCAACCTTCTGATCTGGAGTCAGACGCGCTGCCGTTGCGCCACGAGGTCAGTTGTCCATTGAAAGGAAAGCCATTCTTCGTTTCTGCTAATTGGAAAATTTCTCCAAAAAAGAAATTGACCCCGACGTGATTCGAACACGCAACCTTCTGATCTGGAGTCAGACGCGCTGCCGTTGCGCCACGAGGTCAGTTGTCCATTGAAAGGAAAGCCATTCTTCGTTTCTGGTAATTGGAAAATTTCTCCAAAAAGAAATTGACCCCGACGTGATTCGAACACGCAACCTTCTGATCTGGAGTCAGACGCGCTGCCGTTGCGCCACGAGGTCAGTTGTCCATTGAAAGGAAAGCCATTCTTCGTTTCTGCTAATTGGAAAATTTCTCCAAAAAAGAAATTGACCCCGACGTGATTCGAACACGCAACCTTCTGATCTGGAGTCAGACGCGCTGCCGTTGCGCCACGAGGTCAGTTGTCCATTGAAAGGAAAGCCATTCTTCGTTTCTGCTAATTGGAAAATTTCTCCAAAAAGAAATTGACCCCGACGTGATTCGAACACGCAACCTTCTGATCTGGAGTCAGACGCGCTGCCGTTGCGCCACGAGGTCAGTTGTCCATTGAAAGGAAAGCCATTCTTCGTTTCTGCTAATTGGAAAATTTCTCCAAAAAAGAAATTGACCCCGACGTGATTCGAACACGCAACCTTCTGATCTGGAGTCAGACGCGCTGCCGTTGCGCCACGAGGTCAGTTGTCCATTGAAAGGAAAGCCATTCTTCGTTTCTGCTAATTGGAAAATTTCTCCAAAAAAGAAATTGACCCCGACGTGATTCGAACACGCAACCTTCTGATCTGGAGTCAGACGCGCTGCCGTTGCGCCACGAGGTCAGTTGTCCATTGAAAGGAAAGCCATTCTTCGTTTCTGCTAATTGGAAAATTTCTCCAAAAAAGAAATTGACCCCGACGTGATTCGAACACGCAACCTTCTGATCTGGAGTCAGACGCGCTGCCGTTGCGCCACGAGGTCAGTTGTCCATTGAAAGGAAAGCCATTCTTCGTTTCTGCTAATTGGAAAATTTCTCCAAAAAAGAAATTGACCCCGACGTGATTCGAACACGCAACCTTCTGATCTGGAGTCAGACGCGCTGCCGTTGCGCCACGAGGTCAGTTGTCCATTGAAAGGAAAGCCATTCTTCGTTTCTGCTAATTGGAAAATTTCTCCAAAAAAGAAATTGACCCCGACGTGATTCGAACACGCAACCTTCTGATCTGGAGTCAGACGCGCTGCCGTTGCGCCACGAGGTCAGTTGTCCATTGAAAGGAAAGCCATTCTTCGTTTCTGGTAATTGGAAAATTTCTCCAAAAAGAAATTGACCCCGACGTGATTCGAACACGCAACCTTCTGATCTGGAGTCAGACGCGCTGCCGTTGCGCCACGAGGTCAGTTGTCCATTGAAAGGAAAGCCATTCTTCGTTTCTGCTAATTGGAAAATTTCTCCAAAAAAGAAATTGACCCCGACGTGATTCGAACACGCAACCTTCTGATCTGGAGTCAGACGCGCTGCCGTTGCGCCACGAGGTCAGTTGTCCATTGAAAGGAAAGCCATTCTTCGTTTCTGCTAATTGGAAAATTTCTCCAAAAAAGAAATTGACCCCGACGTGATTCGAACACGCAACCTTCTGATCTGGAGTCAGACGCGCTGCCGTTGCGCCACGAGGTCAGTTGTCCATTGAAAGGAAAGCCATTCTTCGTTTCTGCTAATTGGAAAATTTCTCCAAAAAAGAAATTGACCCCGACGTGATTCGAACACGCAACCTTCTGATCTGGAGTCAGACGCGCTGCCGTTGCGCCACGAGGTCAGTTGTCCATTGAAAGGAAAGCCATTCTTCGTTTCTGCTAATTGGAAAATTTCTCCAAAAAAGAAATTGACCCCGACGTGATTCGAACACGCAACCTTCTGATCTGGAGTCAGACGCGCTGCCGTTGCGCCACGAGGTCAGTTGTCCATTGAAAGGAAAGCCATTCTTCGTTTCTGCTAATTGGAAAATTTCTCCAAAAAAGAAATTGACCCCGACGTGATTCGAACACGCAACCTTCTGATCTGGAGTCAGACGCGCTGCCGTTGCGCCACGAGGTCAGTTGTCCATTGAAAGGAAAGCCATTCTTCGTTTCTGCTAATTGGAAAATTTCTCCAAAAAAGAAATTGACCCCGACGTGATTCGAACACGCAACCTTCTGATCTGGAGTCAGACGCGCTGCCGTTGCGCCACGAGGTCAGTTGTCCATTGAAAGGAAAGCCATTCTTCGTTTCTGCTAATTGGAAAATTTCTCCAAAAAAGAAATTGACCCCGACGTGATTCGAACACGCAACCTTCTGATCTGGAGTCAGACGCGCTGCCGTTGCGCCACGAGGTCAGTTGTCCATTGAAAGGAAAGCCATTCTTCGTTTCTGCTAATTGGAAAATTTCTCCAAAAAAGAAATTGACCCCGACGTGATTCGAACACGCAACCTTCTGATCTGGAGT
Organism: Eucriotettix oculatus; assembly: GCA_034510155.1. Classification (NCBI taxonomy): domain Eukaryota; kingdom Metazoa; phylum Arthropoda; class Insecta; order Orthoptera; family Tetrigidae; genus Eucriotettix; species Eucriotettix oculatus. The sequence goes on from CM067379.1 coordinate 22,877,275, forward strand.
CAGACGCGCTGCCGTTGCGCCACGAGGTCAGTTGTCCATTGAAAGGAAAGCCATTCTTCGTTTCTGCTAATTGGAAAATTTCTCCAAAAAAGAAATTGACCCCGACGTGATTCGAACACGCAACCTTCTGATCTGGAGTCAGACGCGCTGCCGTTGCGCCACGAGGTCAGTTGTCCATTGAAAGGAAAGCCATTCTTCGTTTCTGCTAATTGGAAAATTTCTCCAAAAAAGAAATTGACCCCGACGTGATTCGAACACGCAACCTTCTGATCTGGAGTCAGACGCGCTGCCGTTGCGCCACGAGGTCAGTTGTCCATTGAAAGGAAAGCCATTCTTCGTTTCTGCTAATTGGAAAATTTCTCCAAAAAAGAAATTGACCCCGACGTGATTCGAACACGCAACCTTCTGATCTGGAGTCAGACGCGCTGCCGTTGCGCCACGAGGTCAGTTGTCCATTGAAAGGAAAGCCATTCTTCGTTTCTGCTAATTGGAAAATTTCTCCAAAAAAGAAATTGACCCCGACGTGATTCGAACACGCAACCTTCTGATCTGGAGTCAGACGCGCTGCCGTTGCGCCACGAGGTCAGTTGTCCATTGAAAGGAAAGCCATTCTTCGTTTCTGCTAATTGGAAAATTTCTCCAAAAAAGAAATTGACCCCGACGTGATTCGAACACGCAACCTTCTGATCTGGAGTCAGACGCGCTGCCGTTGCGCCACGAGGTCAGTTGTCCATTGAAAGGAAAGCCATTCTTCGTTTCTGCTAATTGGAAAATTTCTCCAAAAAAGAAATTGACCCCGACGTGATTCGAACACGCAACCTTCTGATCTGGAGTCAGACGCGCTGCCGTTGCGCCACGAGGTCAGTTGTCCATTGAAAGGAAAGCCATTCTTCGTTTCTGCTAATTGGAAAATTTCTCCAAAAAAGAAATTGACCCCGACGTGATTCGAACACGCAACCTTCTGATCTGGAGTCAGACGCGCTGCCGTTGCGCCACGAGGTCAGTTGTCCATTTAAAGGAAAAGCATTCTTCGTTTGTGCTAATTGGAAAATTTCTCCAAAAAAGAAATTGACCCCGACGTGATTCGAACACGCAACCTTCTGATCTGGAGTCAGACGCGCTGCCGTTGCGCCACGAGGTCAGTTGTCCATTGAAAGGAAAGCCATTCTTCGTTTCTGCTAATTGGAAAATTTCTCCAAAAAAGAAATTGACCCCGACGTGATTCGAACACGCAACCTTCTGATCTGGAGTCAGACGCGCTGCCGTTGCGCCACGAGGTCAGTTGTCCATTGAAAGGAAAGCCATTCTTCGTTTCTGGTAATTGGAAAATTTCTCCAAAAAGAAATTGACCCCGACGTGATTCGAACACGCAACCTTCTGATCTGGAGTCAGACGCGCTGCCGTTGCGCCACGAGGTCAGTTGTCCATTGAAAGGAAAGCCATTCTTCGTTTCTGCTAATTGGAAAATTTCTCCAAAAAAGAAATTGACCCCGACGTGATTCGAACACGCAACCTTCTGATCTGGAGTCAGACGCGCTGCCGTTGCGCCACGAGGTCAGTTGTCCATTGAAAGGAAAGCCATTCTTCGTTTCTGCTAATTGGAAAATTTCTCCAAAAAAGAAATTGACCCCGACGTGATTCGAACACGCAACCTTCTGATCTGGAGTCAGACGCGCTGCCGTTGCGCCACGAGGTCAGTTGTCCATTGAAAGGAAAGCCATTCTTCGTTTCTGCTAATTGGAAAATTTCTCCAAAAAAGAAATTGACCCCGACGTGATTCGAACACGCAACCTTCTGATCTGGAGTCAGACGCGCTGCCGTTGCGCCACGAGGTCAGTTGTCCATTGAAAGGAAAGCCATTCTTCGTTTCTGCTAATTGGAAAATTTCTCCAAAAAAGAAATTGACCCCGACGTGATTCGAACACGCAACCTTCTGATCTGGAGTCAGACGCGCTGCCGTTGCGCCACGAGGTCAGTTGTCCATTGAAAGGAAAGCCATTCTTCGTTTCTGCTAATTGGAAAATTTCTCCAAAAAAGAAATTGACCCCGACGTGATTCGAACACGCAACCTTCTGATCTGGAGTCAGACGCGCTGCCGTTGCGCCACGAGGTCAGTTGTCCATTGAAAGGAAAGCCATTCTTCGTTTCTGCTAATTGGAAAATTTCTCCAAAAAAGAAATTGACCCCGACGTGATTCGAACACGCAACCTTCTGATCTGGAGTCAGACGCGCTGCCGTTGCGCCACGAGGTCAGTTGTCCATTGAAAGGAAAGCCATTCTTCGTTTCTGCTAATTGGAAAATTTCTCCAAAAAAGAAATTGACCCCGACGTGATTCGAACACGCAACCTTCTGATCTGGAGTCAGACGCGCTGCCGTTGCGCCACGAGGTCAGTTGTCCATTGAAAGGAAAGCCATTCTTCGTTTCTGCTAATTGGAAAATTTCTCCAAAAAGAAATTGACCCCGACGTGATTCGAACACGCAACCTTCTGATCTGGAGTCAGACGCGCTGCCGTTGCGCCACGAGGTCAGTTGTCCATTGAAAGGAAAGCCATTCTTCGTTTCTGCTAATTGGAAAATTTCTCCAAAAAAGAAATTGACCCCGACGTGATTCGAACACGCAACCTTCTGATCTGGAGTCAGACGCGCTGCCGTTGCGCCACGAGGTCAGTTGTCCATTGAAAGGAAAGCCATTCTTCGTTTCTGCTAATTGGAAAATTTCTCCAAAAAAGAAATTGACCCCGACGTGATTCGAACACGCAACCTTCTGATCTGGAGTCAGACGCGCTGCCGTTGCGCCACGAGGTCAGTTGTCCATTGAAAGGAAAGCCATTCTTCGTTTCTGCTAATTGGAAAATTTCTCCAAAAAAGAAATTGACCCCGACGTGATTCGAACACGCAACCTTCTGATCTGGAGTCAGACGCGCTGCCGTTGCGCCACGAGGTCAGTTGTCCATTGAAAGGAAAGCCATTCTTCGTTTCTGCTAATTGGAAAATTTCTCCAAAAAAGAAATTGACCCCGACGTGATTCGAACACGCAACCTTCTGATCTGGAGTCAGACGCGCTGCCGTTGCGCCACGAGGTCAGTTGTCCATTGAAAGGAAAGCCATTCTTCGTTTCTGCTAATTGGAAAATTTCTCCAAAAAAGAAATTGACCCCGACGTGATTCGAACACGCAACCTTCTGATCTGGAGTCAGACGCGCTGCCGTTGCGCCACGAGGTCAGTTGTCCATTGAAAGGAAAGCCATTCTTCGTTTCTGCTAATTGGAAAATTTCTCCAAAAAAGAAATTGACCCCGACGTGATTCGAACACGCAACCTTCTGATCTGGAGTCAGACGCGCTGCCGTTGCGCCACGAGGTCAGTTGTCCATTGAAAGGAAAGCCATTCTTCGTTTCTGCTAATTGGAAAATTTCTCCAAAAAAGAAATTGACCCCGACGTGATTCGAACACGCAACCTTCTGATCTGGAGTCAGACGCGCTGCCGTTGCGCCACGAGGTCAGTTGTCCATTGAAAGGAAAGCCATTCTTCGTTTCTGCTAATTGGAAAATTTCTCCAAAAAAGAAATTGACCCCGACGTGATTCGAACACGCAACCTTCTGATCTGGAGTCAGACGCGCTGCCGTTGCGCCACGAGGTCAGTTGTCCATTGAAAGGAAAGCCATTCTTCGTTTCTGCTAATTGGAAAATTTCTCCAAAAAAGAAATTGACCCCGACGTGATTCGAACACGCAACCTTCTGATCTGGAGTCAGACGCGCTGCCGTTGCGCCACGAGGTCAGTTGTCCATTGAAAGGAAAGCCATTCTTCGTTTCTGCTAATTGGAAAATTTCTCCAAAAAAGAAATTGACCCCGACGTGATTCGAACACGCAACCTTCTGATCTGGAGTCAGACGCGCTGCCGTTGCGCCACGAGGTCAGTTGTCCATTGAAAGGAAAGCCATTCTTCGTTTCTGCTAATTGGAAAATTTCTCCAAAAAAGAAATTGACCCCGACGTGATTCGAACACGCAACCTTCTGATCTGGAGTCAGACGCGCTGCCGTTGCGCCACGAGGTCAGTTGTCCATTGAAAGGAAAGCCATTCTTCGTTTCTGCTAATTGGAAAATTTCTCCAAAAAAGAAATTGACCCCGACGTGATTCGAACACGCAACCTTCTGATCTGGAGTCAGACGCGCTGCCGTTGCGCCACGAGGTCAGTTGTCCATTGAAAGGAAAGCCATTCTTCGTTTCTGCTAATTGGAAAATTTCTCCAAAAAAGAAATTGACCCCGACGTGATTCGAACACGCAACCTTCTGATCTGGAGTCAGACGCGCTGCCGTTGCGCCACGAGGTCAGTTGTCCATTGAAAGGAAAGCCATTCTTCGTTTCTGCTAATTGGAAAATTTCTCCAAAAAAGAAATTGACCCCGACGTGATTCGAACACGCAACCTTCTGATCTGGAGTCAGACGCGCTGCCGTTGCGCCACGAGGTCAGTTGTCCATTGAAAGGAAAGCCATTCTTCGTTTCTGCTAATTGGAAAATTTCTCCAAAAAAGAAATTGACCCCGACGTGATTCGAACACGCAACCTTCTGATCTGGAGTCAGACGCGCTGCCGTTGCGCCACGAGGTCAGTTGTCCATTGAAAGGAAAGCCATTCTTCGTTTCTGCTAATTGGAAAATTTCTCCAAAAAAGAAATTGACCCCGACGTGATTCGAACACGCAACCTTCTGATCTGGAGTCAGACGCGCTGCCGTTGCGCCACGAGGTCAGTTGTCCATTGAAAGGAAAGCCATTCTTCGTTTCTGCTAATTGGAAAATTTCTCCAAAAAAGAAATTGACCCCGACGTGATTCGAACACGCAACCTTCTGATCTGGAGTCAGACGCGCTGCCGTTGCGCCACGAGGTCAGTTGTCCATTGAAAGGAAAGCCATTCTTCGTTTCTGCTAATTGGAAAATTTCTCCAAAAAAGAAATTGACCCCGACGTGATTCGAACACGCAACCTTCTGATCTGGAGTCAGACGCGCTGCCGTTGCGCCACGAGGTCAGTTGTCCATTGAAAGGAAAGCCATTCTTCGTTTCTGCTAATTGGAAAATTTCTCCAAAAAAGAAATTGACCCCGACGTGATTCGAACACGCAACCTTCTGATCTGGAGTCAGACGCGCTGCCGTTGCGCCACGAGGTCAGTTGTCCATTGAAAGGAAAGCCATTCTTCGTTTCTGCTAATTGGAAAATTTCTCCAAAAAAGAAATTGACCCCGACGTGATTCGAACACGCAACCTTCTGATCTGGAGTCAGACGCGCTGCCGTTGCGCCACGAGGTCAGTTGTCCATTGAAAGGAAAGCCATTCTTCGTTTCTGCTAATTGGAAAATTTCTCCAAAAAAGAAATTGACCCCGACGTGATTCGAACACGCAACCTTCTGATCTGGAGTCAGACGCGCTGCCGTTGCGCCACGAGGTCAGTTGTCCATTTAAAGGAAAAGCATTCTTCGTTTCTGCTAATTGGAAAATTTCTCCAAAAAAGAAATTGACCCCGACGTGATTCGAACACGCAACCTTCTGATCTGGAGTCAGACGCGCTGCCGTTGCGCCACGAGGTCAGTTGTCCATTGAAAGGAAAGCCATTCTTCGTTTCTGCTAATTGGAAAATTTCTCCAAAAAAGAAATTGACCCCGACGTGATTCGAACACGCAACCTTCTGATCTGGAGTCAGACGCGCTGCCGTTGCGCCACGAGGTCAGTTGTCCATTGAAAGGAAAGCCATTCTTCGTTTCTGCTAATTGGAAAATTTCTCCAAAAAAGAAATTGACCCCGACGTGATTCGAACACGCAACCTTCTGATCTGGAGTCAGACGCGCTGCCGTTGCGCCACGAGGTCAGTTGTCCATTGAAAGGAAAGCCATTCTTCGTTTCTGCTAATTGGAAAATTTCTACTAAAAAGAAATTGACCCCGACGTGATTCGAACACGCAACCTTCTGATCTGGAGTCAGACGCGCTGCCGTTGCGCCACGAGGTCAGTTGTCCATTGAAAGGAAAGCCATTCTTCGTTTCTGCTAATTGGAAAATTTCTCCAAAAAAGAAATTGACCCCGACGTGATTCGAACACGCAACCTTCTGATCTGGAGTCAGACGCGCTGCCGTTGCGCCACGAGGTCAGTTGTCCATTGAAAGGAAAGCCATTCTTCGTTTCTGCTAATTGGAAAATTTCTCCAAAAAAGAAATTGACCCCGACGTGATTCGAACACGCAACCTTCTGATCTGGAGTCAGACGCGCTGCCGTTGCGCCACGAGGTCAGTTGTCCATTGAAAGGAAAGCCATTCTTCGTTTCTGCTAATTGGAAAATTTCTCCAAAAAAGAAATTGACCCCGACGTGATTCGAACACGCAACCTTCTGATCTGGAGTCAGACGCGCTGCCGTTGCGCCACGAGGTCAGTTGTCCATTTAAAGGAAAAGCATTCTTCGTTTGTGCTAATTGGAAAATTTCTCCAAAAAAGAAATTGACCCCGACGTGATTCGAACACGCAACCTTCTGATCTGGAGTCAGACGCGCTGCCGTTGCGCCACGAGGTCAGTTGTCCATTGAAAGGAAAGCCATTCTTCGTTTCTGCTAATTGGAAAATTTCTCCAAAAAAGAAATTGACCCCGACGTGATTCGAACACGCAACCTTCTGATCTGGAGTCAGACGCGCTGCCGTTGCGCCACGAGGTCAGTTGTCCATTGAAAGGAAAGCCATTCTTCGTTTCTGCTAATTGGAAAATTTCTCCAAAAAAGAAATTGACCCCGACGTGATTCGAACACGCAACCTTCTGATCTGGAGTCAGACGCGCTGCCGTTGCGCCACGAGGTCAGTTGTCCATTGAAAGGAAAGCCATTCTTCGTTTCTGCTAATTGGAAAATTTCTCCAAAAAAGAAATTGACCCCGACGTGATTCGAACACGCAACCTTCTGATCTGGAGTCAGACGCGCTGCCGTTGCGCCACGAGGTCAGTTGTCCATTGAAAGGAAAGCCATTCTTCGTTTCTGCTAATTGGAAAATTTCTCCAAAAAAGAAATTGACCCCGACGTGATTCGAACACGCAACCTTCTGATCTGGAGTCAGACGCGCTGCCGTTGCGCCACGAGGTCAGTTGTCCATTGAAAGGAAAGCCATTCTTCGTTTCTGCTAATTGGAAAATTTCTCCAAAAAAGAAATTGACCCCGACGTGATTCGAACACGCAACCTTCTGATCTGGAGTCAGACGCGCTGCCGTTGCGCCACGAGGTCAGTTGTCCATTGAAAGGAAAGCCATTCTTCGTTTCTGCTAATTGGAAAATTTCTCCAAAAAAGAAATTGACCCCGACGTGATTCGAACACGCAACCTTCTGATCTGGAGTCAGACGCGCTGCCGTTGCGCCACGAGGTCAGTTGTCCATTGAAAGGAAAGCCATTCTTCGTTTCTGCTAATTGGAAAATTTCTCCAAAAAAGAAATTGACCCCGACGTGATTCGAACACGCAACCTTCTGATCTGGAGTCAGACGCGCTGCCGTTGCGCCACGAGGTCAGTTGTCCATTGAAAGGAAAGCCATTCTTCGTTTCTGCTAATTGGAAAATTTCTCCAAAAAAGAAATTGACCCCGACGTGATTCGAACACGCAACCTTCTGATCTGGAGTCAGACGCGCTGCCGTTGCGCCACGAGGTCAGTTGTCCATTGAAAGGAAAGCCATTCTTCGTTTCTGCTAATTGGAAAATTTCTCCAAAAAAGAAATTGACCCCGACGTGATTCGAACACGCAACCTTCTGATCTGGAGTCAGACGCGCTGCCGTTGCGCCACGAGGTCAGTTGTCCATTGAAAGGAAAGCCATTCTTCGTTTCTGCTAATTGGAAAATTTCTCCAAAAAAGAAATTGACCCCGACGTGATTCGAACACGCAACCTTCTGATCTGGAGTCAGACGCGCTGCCGTTGCGCCACGAGGTCAGTTGTCCATTGAAAGGAAAGCCATTCTTCGTTTCTGCTAATTGGAAAATTTCTCCAAAAAAGAAATTGACCCCGACGTGATTCGAACACGCAACCTTCTGATCTGGAGTCAGACGCGCTGCCGTTGCGCCACGAGGTCAGTTGTCCATTGAAAGGAAAGCCATTCTTCGTTTCTGCTAATTGGAAAATTTCTCCAAAAAAGAAATTGACCCCGACGTGATTCGAACACGCAACCTTCTGATCTGGAGTCAGACGCGCTGCCGTTGCGCCACGAGGTCAGTTGTCCATTGAAAGGAAAGCCATTCTTCGTTTCTGCTAATTGGAAAATTTCTCCAAAAAAGAAATTGACCCCGACGTGATTCGAACACGCAACCTTCTGATCTGGAGTCAGACGCGCTGCCGTTGCGCCACGAGGTCAGTTGTCCATTGAAAGGAAAGCCATTCTTCGTTTCTGCTAATTGGAAAATTTCTCCAAAAAAGAAATTGACCCCGACGTGATTCGAACACGCAACCTTCTGATCTGGAGTCAGACGCGCTGCCGTTGCGCCACGAGGTCAGTTGTCCATTGAAAGGAAAGCCATTCTTCGTTTCTGCTAATTGGAAAATTTCTCCAAAAAAGAAATTGACCCCGACGTGATTCGAACACGCAACCTTCTGATCTGGAGTCAGACGCGCTGCCGTTGCGCCACGAGGTCAGTTGTCCATTGAAAGGAAAGCCATTCTTCGTTTCTGCTAATTGGAAAATTTCTCCAAAAAAGAAATTGACCCCGACGTGATTCGAACACGCAACCTTCTGATCTGGAGTCAGACGCGCTGCCGTTGCGCCACGAGGTCAGTTGTCCATTGAAAGGAAAGCCATTCTTCGTTTCTGCTAATTGGAAAATTTCTCCAAAAAAGAAATTGACCCCGACGTGATTCGAACACGCAACCTTCTGATCTGGAGTCAGACGCGCTGCCGTTGCGCCACGAGGTCAGTTGTCCATTGAAAGGAAAGCCATTCTTCGTTTCTGCTAATTGGAAAATTTCTCCAAAAAAGAAATTGACCCCGACGTGATTCGAACACGCAACCTTCTGATCTGGAGTCAGACGCGCTGCCGTTGCGCCACGAGGTCAGTTGTCCATTGAAAGGAAAGCCATTCTTCGTTTCTGCTAATTGGAAAATTTCTCCAAAAAAGAAATTGACCCCGACGTGATTCGAACACGCAACCTTCTGATCTGGAGTCAGACGCGCTGCCGTTGCGCCACGAGGTCAGTTGTCCATTGAAAGGAAAGCCATTCTTCGTTTCTGCTAATTGGAAAATTTCTCCAAAAAAGAAATTGACCCCGACGTGATTCGAACACGCAACCTTCTGATCTGGAGTCAGACGCGCTGCCGTTGCGCCACGAGGTCAGTTGTCCATTGAAAGGAAAGCCATTCTTCGTTTCTGCTAATTGGAAAATTTCTCCAAAAAAGAAATTGACCCCGACGTGATTCGAACACGCAACCTTCTGATCTGGAGTCAGACGCGCTGCCGTTGCGCCACGAGGTCAGTTGTCCATTGAAAGGAAAGCCATTCTTCGTTTCTGCTAATTGGAAAATTTCTCCAAAAAAGAAATTGACCCCGACGTGATTCGAACACGCAACCTTCTGATCTGGAGTCAGACGCGCTGCCGTTGCGCCACGAGGTCAGTTGTCCATTGAAAGGAAAGCCATTCTTCGTTTCTGCTAATTGGAAAATTTCTCCAAAAAAGAAATTGACCCCGACGTGATTCGAACACGCAACCTTCTGATCTGGAGTCAGACGCGCTGCCGTTGCGCCACGAGGTCAGTTGTCCATTGAAAGGAAAGCCATTCTTCGTTTCTGCTAATTGGAAAATTTCTCCAAAAAAGAAATTGACCCCGACGTGATTCGAACACGCAACCTTCTGATCTGGAGTCAGACGCGCTGCCGTTGCGCCACGAGGTCAGTTGTCCATTGAAAGGAAAGCCATTCTTCGTTTCTGCTAATTGGAAAATTTCTCCAAAAAAGAAATTGACCCCGACGTGATTCGAACACGCAACCTTCTGATCTGGAGTCAGACGCGCTGCCGTTGCGCCACGAGGTCAGTTGTCCATTGAAAGGAAAGCCATTCTTCGTTTCTGCTAATTGGAAAATTTCTCCAAAAAAGAAATTGACCCCGACGTGATTCGAACACGCAACCTTCTGATCTGGAGTCAGACGCGCTGCCGTTGCGCCACGAGGTCAGTTGTCCATTGAAAGGAAAGCCATTCTTCGTTTCTGCTAATTGGAAAATTTCTCCAAAAAAGAAATTGACCCCGACGTGATTCGAACACGCAACCTTCTGATCTGGAGTCAGACGCGCTGCCGTTGCGCCACGAGGTCAGTTGTCCATTGAAAGGAAAGCCATTCTTCGTTTCTGCTAATTGGAAAATTTCTCCAAAAAAGAAATTGACCCCGACGTGATTCGAACACGCAACCTTCTGATCTGGAGTCAGACGCGCTGCCGTTGCGCCACGAGGTCAGTTGTCCATTGAAAGGAAAGCCATTCTTCGTTTCTGCTAATTGGAAAATTTCTCCAAAAAAGAAATTGACCCCGACGTGATTCGAACACGCAACCTTCTGATCTGGAGTCAGACGCGCTGCCGTTGCGCCACGAGGTCAGTTGTCCATTGAAAGGAAAGCCATTCTTCGTTTCTGCTAATTGGAAAATTTCTCCAAAAAAGAAATTGACCCCGACGTGATTCGAACACGCAACCTTCTGATCTGGAGTCAGACGCGCTGCCGTTGCGCCACGAGGTCAGTTGTCCATTGAAAGGAAAGCCATTCTTCGTTTCTGCTAATTGGAAAATTTCTCCAAAAAAGAAATTGACCCCGACGTGATTCGAACACGCAACCTTCTGATCTGGAGTCAGACGCGCTGCCGTTGCGCCACGAGGTCAGTTGTCCATTGAAAGGAAAGCCATTCTTCGTTTCTGCTAATTGGAAAATTTCTCCAAAAAAGAAATTGACCCCGACGTGATTCGAACACGCAACCTTCTGATCTGGAGTCAGACGCGCTGCCGTTGCGCCACGAGGTCAGTTGTCCATTGAAAGGAAAGCCATTCTTCGTTTCTGCTAATTGGAAAATTTCTCCAAAAAAGAAATTGACCCCGACGTGATTCGAACACGCAACCTTCTGATCTGGAGTCAGACGCGCTGCCGTTGCGCCACGAGGTCAGTTGTCCATTGAAAGGAAAGCCATTCTTCGTTTCTGCTAATTGGAAAATTTCTCCAAAAAAGAAATTGACCCCGACGTGATTCGAACACGCAACCTTCTGATCTGGAGTCAGACGCGCTGCCGTTGCGCCACGAGGTCAGTTGTCCATTGAAAGGAAAGCCATTCTTCGTTTCTGCTAATTGGAAAATTTCTCCAAAAAAGAAATTGACCCCGACGTGATTCGAACACGCAACCTTCTGATCTGGAGTCAGACGCGCTGCCGTTGCGCCACGAGGTCAGTTGTCCATTGAAAGGAAAGCCATTCTTCGTTTCTGCTAATTGGAAAATTTCTCCAAAAAAGAAATTGACCCCGACGTGATTCGAACACGCAACCTTCTGATCTGGAGTCAGACGCGCTGCCGTTGCGCCACGAGGTCAGTTGTCCATTGAAAGGAAAGCCATTCTTCGTTTCTGGTAATTGGAAAATTTCTCCAAAAAGAAATTGACCCCGACGTGATTCGAACACGCAACCTTCTGATCTGGAGTCAGACGCGCTGCCGTTGCGCCACGAGGTCAGTTGTCCATTGAAAGGAAAGCCATTCTTCGTTTCTGCTAATTGGAAAATTTCTCCAAAAAAGAAATTGACCCCGACGTGATTCGAACACGCAACCTTCTGATCTGGAGTCAGACGCGCTGCCGTTGCGCCACGAGGTCAGTTGTCCATTGAAAGGAAAGCCATTCTTCGTTTCTGCTAATTGGAAAATTTCTCCAAAAAAGAAATTGACCCCGACGTGATTCGAACACGCAACCTTCTGATCTGGAGTCAGACGCGCTGCCGTTGCGCCACGAGGTCAGTTGTCCATTGAAAGGAAAGCCATTCTTCGTTTCTGCTAATTGGAAAATTTCTCCAAAAAAGAAATTGACCCCGACGTGATTCGAACACGCAACCTTCTGATCTGGAGTCAGACGCGCTGCCGTTGCGCCACGAGGTCAGTTGTCCATTGAAAGGAAAGCCATTCTTCGTTTCTGCTAATTGGAAAATTTCTCCAAAAAAGAAATTGACCCCGACGTGATTCGAACACGCAACCTTCTGATCTGGAGTCAGACGCGCTGCCGTTGCGCCACGAGGTCAGTTGTCCATTGAAAGGAAAGCCATTCTTCGTTTCTGCTAATTGGAAAATTTCTCCAAAAAAGAAATTGACCCCGACGTGATTCGAACACGCAACCTTCTGATCTGGAGTCAGACGCGCTGCCGTTGCGCCACGAGGTCAGTTGTCCATTGAAAGGAAAGCCATTCTTCGTTTCTGCTAATTGGAAAATTTCTCCAAAAAGAAATTGACCCCGACGTGATTCGAACACGCAACCTTCTGATCTGGAGTCAGACGCGCTGCCGTTGCGCCACGAGGTCAGTTGTCCATTGAAAGGAAAGCCATTCTTCGTTTCTGCTAATTGGAAAATTTCTCCAAAAAAGAAATTGACCCCGACGTGATTCGAACACGCAACCTTCTGATCTGGAGTCAGACGCGCTGCCGTTGCGCCACGAGGTCAGTTGTCCATTGAAAGGAAAGCCATTCTTCGTTTCTGCTAATTGGAAAATTTCTCCAAAAAAGAAATTGACCCCGACGTGATTCGAACACGCAACCTTCTGATCTGGAGTCAGACGCGCTGCCGTTGCGCCACGAGGTCAGTTGTCCATTGAAAGGAAAGCCATTCTTCGTTTCTGCTAATTGGAAAATTTCTCCAAAAAGAAATTGACCCCGACGTGATTCGAACACGCAACCTTCTGATCTGGAGTCAGACGCGCTGCCGTTGCGCCACGAGGTCAGTTGTCCATTGAAAGGAAAGCCATTCTTCGTTTCTGCTAATTGGAAAATTTCTCCAAAAAAGAAATTGACCCCGACGTGATTCGAACACGCAACCTTCTGATCTGGAGTCAGACGCGCTGCCGTTGCGCCACGAGGTCAGTTGTCCATTGAAAGGAAAACCATTCTTCGTTTCTGCTAATTGGAAAA